>OZ014469.1:8549982-9282584 GCA_963965965.1 Trididemnum nubilum
GGCGGAGCCCTCATCGCTCTAAAATTTTGCATTTTTTTGCAAATATAACTTAATTTTAGAGCTATTTTAATAAAAAATAATGCTTTTAAAATGTGGCATAGAAATTGCCAGCGCAACATGATTCAACTGGTTGCATTATCGGGCTATGTGGGAAGTGGCTAATGATAACATTGCAGTTCTCTTGTTTACATGCTGGTAAATCATGTAATCCTATTATTCAATAAAACTCACACGGAGTAATCTATTTCGTCTGTATTTTGTAAAGAAAAAATAATCGGGGGGGGGGGGGGGGGGGGCTAATGAAAAGATATTTTAGAGAAGTGATTGGCAATTAACTAACACTGAATATACCCCCCCGCCCCTTATTCCTGAGTCTATGATATATTTGTTGATAAAACCTATGTTTGGAGTTTTTACACTAGCGATCAAATTTGATTGCTTATTTTTGGGCATTTTTTAAAGTTTTCATTGATTGGTGACTTTAATTTTTGACAAATTACCCCCCCCCCTCTAAATATATGTTTCAAAAAAATGCTTTAAATCACTTTTTAGTCAATTCCAGCGCAAAAGACAGTCTCAGAAAAGCTAAAAACGTAGTGTTTTTCTTATTCGGCATTTTGGTTGACAGACCAATCGGGGGGGGGGGGGGGCTATAGACCCCCCTCGGCTACGCTACTGACCGTGTTATTGCCGATCCGGATTTTCATCGCGCTGGGCCCCTGAAACTTTGGAGATTTTCGCAACATCTTTCTGCCAAATGTAGGTGAAGACCATAAAAAGTCTTAAGATTTGAGCGAAGGGCTCTTACCTGGTACTGCGACATATTGTGGTAAATCCGGCTTTAGTTAATGCATTACGTTCATAAAAAGGCTACATGTGATCCTGAGATAGCAACTTTTAGGATAAAAACTATCCATTTCTTCCAGGTTTACGTTTAAATTGGCTGGCAAAAATTGATTTCTCGGGGTCCCGGGGCCCCTGGTCTTCAATATTGTTGTTCGCTACTGATGTAAACGAAAAACGCAAAAAAGAAACTGAAACTGAAGAAACAGTAGGCTTTTTTGGCACATTTTTGTCATAGGTGAAATTTCAATTGGAGAGGGAGGTCTGCTTGGCTAAGCCTATGCTCCAATTGCGCAAAATGACAAAATTATTTACAAATTTTCCGCGAGGATTCTGGCATTTTCCGACAAAATTTCAACGGTTCAAAAATAGTGCTGTCCTCGAGCCGAGGACAGGGCTATTTTCGAGGACCTAAGGCTTCGAGGCCAAGGCCAAGGAATTGAGGCTTTGAGGCCAAGACCAAGGCCAAGGAATTGAAAATGTGTCCTCGAGGACTCCATCTCTGCTTGTTGCCCTTTTGCCCTTTAACAAGCATAAGTACTCAAAAAAAAAAACAGAAATATTGGACCACCGAAAGCGTTTAAGCAGGTGCAGATTCGTCCAAGCACTTAGTATCTATTGCAATGAACACTAAACAGTGTGCAGGTCATCCATTAAGTTAGCGTTTGACACTGTCCAGCGACATGATGCTAAAAATGCAACTGCAAAAACAACAGCAATGTGAAAGTAGCACTATAATAAACAGATAATATAGTGGGCATCGGCACAATATAAAACAGCCAAGTAATTTATCATGCCAGAGGGCCACCACCACAAAGGCATGATACCTCCTTAAACATTATTCAATCCTTTCCTTAGAAAGTTTCAAGCTGAATGGTATTGATCAGTTAATATTTTCAACCAGTTACAAAGTTGACAAAAATCTGTTGAAAAATAGCTTCTCTGCAAACGCAAATGCAATTTTGGAATTTTTTTTTAGCAATCATCGGTGGTTCAATCAATCTAAGGCTCAATCCTCAATCAATTTCTATCATTGTTCGTAAAGTGTTAAATGATTATCTTTATTCAACATTTATGTGTTTTTGCTTAAACTAAAACGGTCCTATCCGCAGCAATTTGCAAAACAGTAAGTTAGCAGCATCTTCGTCTCCGTTTTGTATACTCAGCACCATTTTTTCTTGACTTATTTTTTTCTCTTGGTTGTACACTAGGGTAATCACTACAGAAAAAATAGTAGCCTGCAATAGCATTGGATGAGTTTTTTATTATGTATGAAAGATTTCAAAACAATTTTTGAAAACTTTACAAAAAGGTCCACCACCACCCTTTTTTCTGACCCTACTTGCCCAAAATTTTGGGTTTTCTGGTTTGTGGTGCACGACAGCGACAGTTTGCCAGCTTAAAAACCCTAATGGTGGATGGGCCTTATAACTACACACGGTTTGAAAAAAATTTGCGCGGAATCGAGCAATAGAGCAAAGTTATGAGCAATAAAGTGCTAAACTGGTGAAATGCTGCCTCTAGGGGCAGGAATGCAAAAAGTACAATAATTGGCTTATTATAGCATAAAATTGATGGTAAATTCTTTTTTTTTTTTGGTAGAATATGTTTAAAGCAAGTAATTTCTTAAACTGTTGCGACTATTAGAGGAAAACACTACTGTTCTGATAATGAGATTTTGAAAAATAAACTCGAAATATTTCTAAAATTTAAATTAAACGTAATCATATATGCTAAACAGTAGCAATATTGGTGTTGATGATGGACTGCTTTAAAAAGACGACCGCTTTGGTTCAAACACGTGGCTAGCTACAAACCTCAGGGTGCATTATCAAAGGCGGGTTGCAACATATAACAGCAGGTATTCGCAGCTTTGTTTTACGTACATGCTGGGGTTTGGAAAAGAATAAAAATTCTGCAACTGTTTTTCAAAACTTTATTTATTTATTTATTTATTTTTTTTGCTCCACAAAGGCTCCCTTAGACATGCGCCCCCAAGTGCAACAAATTTCTGTAAAAAAGCAAACAACAAAAATGGGAAGAGTCTTCTCCTAAAAATAAAAATGACACGAATAAAACCAATGAAATTTCGGTGAAGACCTTCTTTGGTTTGGTTTTCACCATCATCTGGCAAAAAAAAAACATTAAATTTACAGTAAAAATCTTTTGTTTTTTTTCACCAAAATTAATGGAAAAATTTAGCAAATATATTGTGAAGCTTACCTTAAACCTCTAGTTGCGCCGTTGCAAGGAAGCTAAAGCACTTCCAGGAAAGGTCTTTGCCCAGCTGGCTCCCCTTCAACTGCGGCCTAGAGTAGAATATATACGAAACGGTATTCACTCGGGCGACTTTTTGCTTTGAGAACCGGCATTTTGCATTTTTTTTTTCTCAAATCGATGAAGAAAGAAACAAAAGCAACTGAGGAAGAATTAACTAGCAAAATGTCAATTTTAACAGCTAAATGCAGTAGCGCAGCCTGGCGGGATGGGGGAAGTTTGGCCCACCAATTGGCATGCAGAGTATGCAAAATACGCTGTTTTTATTACTGTCACGTATACCATTTTGAATGCCTGAGATATAATTATTTGCTGTGTTTTAACGTGTACGTGACTATTTCGTTTGTTTTGCCGCTTTTTTGATTTGAAATATGCGAGATGATTCCTTTCTAGTATATTCTACCATCTTCTATTAGTCACCGGAAACATTAGTTGTTTACCACTTTTAATTGCTGTATTTAGACTTGAAGTTTGTGACATCATAATTATGTGAAATTTGTTGTCTTAAGCTTGTATAGTTTTTCTATTGTGACGTATCACTAAGGACTGTTTTGGATATTTGATAGCTTTTGTCGTAGGATAAATAGGCGGGTCGTATTGCATTCTATTATTCTAATTTTCTAAGAGTGGATGATTTTAGATATTAATTTCGTAGGCAGTTAAGCCGAGTTTGCATATCTGGGGTTGGCTCGTGTAGCCGTTTAGTGAGAAGTGTTAGTGGAGCGATTTTGCTCAGTGAGAGTGGTTTTGTGTTTCAATCTTAAATAGAAGTTTTAATTTAAGACTGGTGTGTTGCTTTCTGAGATTCAAGAAGCTAAAAAAACTATCAACCGCCTTTTTTGATTCGTCAATCAACATCTTAGTCGTTCTCTAGTTTTAGTCCACGTGAACAATTCTAGAGATTAAAGGTTGTACTCTAGCCAAGTATCAACAATCGCGACAATTACTTTTAGACCAATTTTTGTACTACAAGCGAAAATAGCCCCCCTCTCACTGGCATTGGCAATGAGAATGTGACTAATTTGACAACTCTGGACTTGAAGAGAATTCAGTGGCAAAAACTCGATCCCAACTTGGACCTTTTTTTTTGGTCTAAACTTCGGGCAAACAACTGGTCCAAATCCAAATGAAGACCTTCTTCATCTAATTTCGGGCAAAAAAAATCGTTCCAATTACAAGTGTATACTGTTCCAGTTTGATTTCACACCTACGGAACAGCCCCCCCCCCCCCCGTGCAAATTCTTGGCTAAAAGTCGCCCATGAGAATGGAACTTGAGAGTGATCCCTTCGTCATCCGAAGCTAAAAGAATTGTCATGATTTTTAACATCATTCAAAAGAAAGCTCGTTGTACAATTCAATTTTCTTGAAGAGTTGTAGGTGTGGTTCTATGCAACGATATTTTTGTGACAAATCTCTTAGTCGCTAAGCGGTGATTTGAAACTTTATGGCAACTACAATTGTCACTTTTTCGTGCTTTTTTGTGCTAAAATTAAACTAAACGCTAAAGCAAGTGTTTTTAAGGTCTGCTAGTGACGAAGTTTAAACTTCTCTTTTTTGCTTGTGGTTGCGTGCTGCAGCGTATTTTGACTGAATTTTCAAGAGAAGGGGGAGAACAAATTTATAGTGAGGTTGCTCAACCTCGCTTGGATATGGATCTACTTGGGTTGCTAATCTGCGCACTTCAAATATTAAAAATTGTTGTACTTTCCAAAAAACGAAACTTTATGCTTTTGATTAAATTATCTTCTTAAAGTATTGTTCATGATAGTGTTTTTGTGAGGAAGAAAAACAATGCAGTAGGGTAGTTCACAGCAATCTGTAGTAATATCTTTGATAGTTTGAATGCGTTTGAAGTACCTTTGTGTACAAATTTGAAAAACGATGGTTTTAGTTTTCTACAGTAAACATTTGTAAAGACGATTGCAATGACATAATCAAAAATAGCTCAACGTTAATAGTTTTACTACTCAAAATTGGAATTTGAAACTATCATAAGCTTAAACAAGATAAAAAAAAGTATATCAACCTAATCACAAGCAATCATGTATATTGCTTTTAAATGAAAAAATGTTACTGAAATGCTTGCTTTAGTTGTTTCCTAACCATTAAAATAACATTTGACATCAATTTCACACTATTATAAGCCAATTATTGTACGTTTTGCATTCCTGCCCCTAGAGGCAGCGTTTCACCAGTTTATCACTTTATTGCTCATAACTTTTGCTCTATTGCTCGATTCCGCGCAAATTTTTTTTCAAACTGTGTGTAGTTATAAGGCCCATCCACCATTAGGGTTTTTAAGCTGGCAAACTGTCGCTGTCGTGCACCACAAACCAGAAAACTCAAAATTTTGGGCAAGTAGGGTCAGAAAAATAGGTTGGTGGTGGACCTTTTTGTAAAGTTTTCAAAAATTGTTTTGAAATCTTTCATACATAATAAAAAACTCATCTCATACTAAAGCAAGCAATTCAAAATTCTGCAAAAACAGTTTTAGTTATTGCCCTGTTGTACAGTATTTACGCTGCAGATTATAAAGTTTTGCCCGGAACTTACTTGGGAAGCTAACAGCGCTTCCCCAGTTCTCCTGGTGATATTTTTTGCTTCATAACCCAATATTAGTAATAAAATAGTTTTCCTTGTTCTCTGGCCTTGATACTTCCCAGATTTTATTTTTTGCAAAGCGTTTGCATTAGCGTGTTACGGTGTCACTTAACACACATAGTAAATGTTGAGCACATACAAGTATATCGTACATTGTACATCACAATTGGAGTCAATTGAATTGCAAATAATTTTTTAATGTTCACCCCTCTTGAGAAAAATTTGTCTTCTGTTAAGCAATTCTTCTTGCTGTAGAGCCGGATTTCGGCGCATTAATTCTGAAATAACTTGCAGTATAATAATAATTGCTAGAATAGTAATACGACAGATAGCATTGTGATAAGCCAGCAATGCACGGGATATCAAAATAAAACATTAAGCAACAAAAGCAAGGCAGAAACTGGCATAATTAATTACTAACTACAGTATAACAATGGAGAACGAGAACTAAGCGATATCTACGACCGTTCTCAGCAGTCATCAAGTGATGTTGTAGAAAATAAGTATTCCAGATTGGAGCGTTGGTTTTAACTTTTGTAACGTTATGAAACGAAATCATCCCAAAGAACATTTTGTTGCTAAATTTATATTGCGTCATCGCAATTTCGTCAGGAAGACAACGGAGTATGGACTTAGGGTAGTTTTTTTATTTTACGTCACAGTGTTTTGGAGATGTTTGATGACCTAATCAACAATTAATCTCCAATGAAAACCAATGTCACAAGGCGACGGAAATAGGTAGGACTTTGGAGTAGGGGATATTGTTCTAATATACGCTAAAACCCAATGGATACTTGACGTTAGCAGCAACTGCCACATAGTTTTATAGTTTCATTGTTTAATGATGAATGAAAACCAAATCAACGATTAATCTCCAATGAAAACCAATGTCACAAGGCGACGGAAATAGGTAGGACTTTGGAGTAGGGGATATTGTTCTAATATACGCTAAAACCCAATGGATACTTGACGTTAGCAGCAACTGCCACATAGTTTTATAGTTTCATTGTTTAATGATGAATGAAAACCAAATCAACGATTAATCTCCAATGAAAACCAATGTCACAAGGCGACGGAAATAGGTAGGACTTTGGAGTAGGGGATATTGTTGTAATATACGCTAAAACCCAATGGATACTTGACGTTAGCAGCAACTGCCCCATATTTTTATAGTTTCATTGTTTAATGATGAATGAAAACCCACAAGGCTCACTTTCGCTTACAATTAAACGCAGAATGTATTAATCAAGCCTTGACCGTTTAGACGACTCACGTTTTGGGTGTGGCCCAAATTTTACCAGCTCAAATATTCAGGCGACTTTTTCTGTAGGCCTACGTGCAAGCCTCTCACAGACGATAGACCTTGAGCAAATATTTTTGAACTCCTTGGACGTTGAAATTTAACGTTATTCCCTCCACATTTGTTTTACAAACGATATTGGTTTTGATCCTGCACGAAACTAATGTTTTTTCAATATTTTACTATGTAGGATACTATATTTTATTAAAAGATATTTGTTGTATATTTTCTTTAATAGAGTACGAGTTTCTAGAGTTAAAAGAATACGAGTTTCTTTAATAGAATACGAGTTTTTCTTTAATAGAATACGAGTTAATAGAATTTCTTTAAAAGAATTGCATATTTTCTCGTAAAGAATGTAGACATTCAATGCTAATATTGAAGTTGGTTTGTAGATTTTCAAAAACTTGAACTTCTGAAGTATCATTACTAATAATAATGCCGGTTGCAGACAGCTCAATGACCATACACGGTGGAACCCATTGGTTGAACACTTTTAAAAATTTCGAGCACTGTAACGTTTTTCTCTGGCAAAAATGCCAAAGTCTTGAGGATATTTGGGCACTCTGGCATGTGCCGCATCTTTTAGTCATCAATCAAGAGTTTTGACATCATCTTAAAGCCGCATTTACACGGGCGACTTTTTTGCAACGCGATTCGAAGATTTTTTATGCGTGAAAATCTCTCTCGCACAGTGGTTACTCACACGAGGCAAGACTCGCTTGCCGCGACCGCGTTTGGCAAGAATCACTGCCGTGTAAGTAACACCTGCGATTTGCGATTCCGATTATATTTTTGCGCGACTCGATGCAACAATCGTTCTCGCCCATGATCACTTACACGAGATCGATTTCAGCGTCTCGAGAGTCACAAGGCAAAGTCGCGCTCGTGTAAACAGCAAATCGTATGCAATTTACGAGTCGCCCAGGCATAGCGCAATGCACAAATGCTTTGCGAGTCGCTGGCTGCGATTATCTAAGTTTACTTCATAAAATATTGTGTTCATGGTACAAAACAGTCTGTAGTGCTTTTACCGTAATTAATTGTGATTGTGATATTAAATTTACTTCATATTAGTTTGAAACGAAGAAGAAATAATTTTCTTGTTGATGCTGGCACTGGTCTACGGCAGATACAGCAGTCATGAGCTGATTGCTGATAACTGTGAAGCCAATCAAGCAGGGCTTTAACCCTTAATAAAATGTATGATAAATTAACCACAGGAAACATACCTTAATTGTATTTTGTTGTTATAATTCTGTAAGTACACTGTTTTCATAAGAACCAGTAAATTTTGAATTGAGGCTGACTGTTCTTAATGTTTTGCCAATGTTGAGCATCAGTTGCTCTTAATTGGTTTTTAAATTTTGAGATCATTGATGTCAATTATAGCGACAATGTTTGTTAATACCTTATGGTCTGTCTGCTTGTAAACGCCTTTTTGGCTGCTTTTGCAGCATCGTAAAATTGCGGAAAGCAAAAAAGCAAGCTCTAATTTTCGTTTGAATGAGAGCCAAAAAGTTTTTTTGTTACCTGCCCAATGCGCAATAGCACTCCATACTCTCGAAGTTATTCCAGCTCTTTTGTTTTGAATCAGTACAGAATTTAGTTTCTTTTTTGATTTGGCATTTCTTCATTTTTGGTTGTTCTTAACCCTAGAATAGCTAAGACAATAAATTCACAGTAATGGCATTTGGACAATATATTTTGGAAATGGTGGTGCTTGTTACAGAAGCCCTCCGTTACAATATGGAGCCTTCACCGTGTCCGTCTGGGCAAACCACAATTGAAATTCTTCAACTTGAACTGCATTGTTCAGACAAAGTGCATAATTTGGAACAGTACGACATGGCAAAATATATCTGAAATTTAGCTTGAAAGTAATGAACTTAAAGAGTGCCATACGAGCGGTCTTGAAAATGAAATACGTCTGTTTGCCAGTTGTTCGAATGAAAAGAAATGCCAGAACAGAGGCAACTCGGCCAAACACAAAGGCGAGCAGGAATTACCAAAAAGCGCGTAATTTTTAAAGCGTTGGCTGCAGGAACTAAAGTGAGGCGCACAAACTGAGCAAACTAAAAGGAAAAAGCGGCCGGATCAAAAGTAGAGCGGGGCAACACAAAAAAGGTCAATCGGTGCTGTGACAGTGCTGGCAGAGTAGGCTGATAGGCTCACATCTATGCTCACTCGTTGGGTCCAGCACTTTGTATACAAGTACCATCCACTGGTTTTTGTCGGCTAAAAACGTGTTAGCGTTTGCTTTCTTTTCTGACCCGAGATTGCTAGAGCCTACTGGCAATTCTTGCGGTTAAAATAACCACAGTTAAGTGGAGAAGCACAACACCTACTGCCCCGCATATTGTGATTAAACATTAATTTCATGAAAATGATGTTTATAATGAAATCATGTTCTCAATTTCGAGTGGTTTTATGGGGCTTTTTCATTTGAATAACGCCAGGAATGAGTTTTGACATGAAGTCACTGACGTATTTTTGCACAGTTCATAATAATTCATCCTCCGCACTATACTTACTGTAATTGCCTAGCGTTTAGCAAATGCATGCGCTGCTTGTTTTATTATTGTGGATATTGGTGCTTTGTAACAGCTGTGGTTTAGTAGCTCCATAAAAAAATTACATGAAAACACACATTATATGAATGCTATGTGGATTTTTTGAATGTTGGTTTAATTGAAAAAGAGCCAGTACTTCTGTAATGACAAAAGGTGCCGGGTATCACTGCAGAAGAACTCAAAAAGTAAACCTAAAAACAAAAATAAAATATAACCATTAGCATTTCGTATATGACAGCACAGATCTCCTAGAAAATATTAAAATACTTGTGCACTATTAAGTAAATTAACAATATGAATTAGTCAGTTACACAAGCTTGGAGAAATAGTAATTTGAAAAGTGTTTTTAGAATTAACTGCACAAAAATATTGATAAATTTTATTGTATTACCAAACATTATGCATAACCAAACAAGACACACAGTCAGAGATGGGTTGCGGTAGAGAGAAAAACCAATACCAAAAGGATAAATGACAGAATTTTATAATAAATTATGAGAATTAATGCCCGCTTGACTTTGCTCCATCCATAGGCGTAGCCAGGATTTTTGATTGGGGGGGGCCAAACCCTCAAAAATTCGGCTGTCTTCACCGAAATTGAGAGTGAATTTTGGGTCGAAATCGGAAATTCGAACGATTTTTCCGCCCAAATTCAGGTGATCTCCAAAAAAAAAAAAAAAAAAGGTCTTCACCGAAATCAGAAGTGATTCTTCGGCCGAAATCGGAAGTTCGAACGATTTTTCCGCCCAAATTCAGCTTTACTGTTAAATTACTGTTCAATCTCAGTAACTTTACTGTTCAATATGATTAGTGGAGTTTTGATTGGGGGGGGCCCGGGCCCCCTGGGCCCCCCCCCCCCCGGCTACGCCTATGGCTCCATCCAAGCCAACTCAAAATAGCATTTACGTATAACACATTCGGCACGAGCAGCACGCCGCCGTTGCTGCTTTATCTTTCACCTTGCATTTTCATTGCAAGTTTTGACATTAGCTGCTTAATAGTATTCTTCGTATTTCGTTTTACGCTTGCGTTGGCTTAACGCATTTTCTTTTCAAAATTCCAAAGCGTGATTGCTTCAAATGCAAAAGCTGACAAGCGGCGCATTTGAAGTGCTTTTGCAGCAGTTCGCTTTTGCAAATTCAAAACCGGCAAGCCGCGCTTTGAAACTATCTCGCACCGTGTAAGTAAACCAGCGCGATAGCGACTCTTCCGCCGACTCGATTTTGCGAAAATCACTGGCACGCAGTCTCAACGTGTAAGTGACTTCAGCGAGTTGCAATCGAATGCGAGCGCCGCGTTAAAATCTCTCCCGTGTGAGTGACTGCTACGATTTGATTTTTCGGGGGGCGTGTCTGGCGATATCGCGCAGACAAAATCACGCGTGAATCTTGCGCCGTGTAAGTGACCCACGCGATTTGAGAAAGAAAAAAGGCAAAATGTCGATTCTCGCAGCTAAAAGTCGCCCGTGTAAATGCGGCTTAACACAGAATTTGCGCAATCCCAGATCTTCTGGAAATGCTATTTCGGAGTTTAATCCAAGTTCATCTGAGATCACTCGAACAGTTAACCGACGATCTCCTCTCACGAACTTCTTTACAAGCTCGATATTGCTTCTATTTCTATAGGTAAAAAGTCTTCCACAACATGGATTATCCTCAATTTTCTCACATCTTTTTTTGAATCTTAAGTGCTACAAAAAAAAACAGTTGAGCGAGACCGAGTCTGCTCTTTGCAAACTTGTTGAACTTTACAGAGAGCTTCAGAAGGAGGTTTTCCCTAATGGACTAGAAATTTGAGGTTGGTTTGTTATTACTAAATCATCGAGCAAAAAATAAAACCTGTGAAATGACAATTAATACGTAAGTTATTTTCTTCCACACCTCAAATGCATAATAAATGTTGCAAGGAGCTGAAATTGCGCTGAAATACTCCCAAGAAGCTATTAAATCATTTGCTATTTAAGTTAATCTTACAGCTTAACTATAACTGACACAGGGAGCAGAATCCTTACACTTTTATGACACACCTCGTAATCTCATATCTTATGTATCGCATCAAAAACGATATAGTTACTTTGCAAATACCTTAAGATGAAGTACAGCAGCATAAAAAGCAAAGTCGCAAACAGGGAGTGGCAGGTAAATATGCTTCACAACTCCAGCATTTTTCACGTTACTGCGTTAAGAGGTAAGAGCAGTTTATGTGTCAGGCTGTGACAATTTTTTTAAACTATCCTAAAATGGCTGAATTTTATTAAAAATTAAAATAATATTCAAAGCATGTAGGGGAGTTGTCAATTAATCAATTTCTTTTTGTTTTGTTAACAATAGGGTATCGATAAAAAAAAGTCCGGTGGCAATAGCTCATTTGGTAGAGCGTCAAGTTTTTAATCCGAAGGTTGCTGGCTCGTATGGTTCGATTACCGAACTGGCTACGCTCTTGGGAAAGACATTTTAAGCTAAATTCCTTATGAGAACAAGCAGTCAAAAGTTGCGGTGGCCCAGTCAGGCACAAATTTTGCGAACAGAACCAATAAAAGTATACTTATATATTGCTGGTTTGGTTAGACAATGCGATGCTAAGCGTTTGTGTCATAGTACGCATGATTGAATGATGGAAAAAGAATGTGATCTTTAAAGCCGCATTTACACGGGCGACTTTTTTGCAACGCGATTCGACGATTTTTTATGCGTGAAAATCTCTCTCGCAAAGCGGTTACTCACACGAGGCAAGACTCGCTTGCCGCGATCGCGTTTGGCAAGAATCGCTGCCGTGTAAGTAACACCTGCGATTTGCGATGCCGATTATATTTTTGCGCGACTCGATGCAACAATCGTTCTCGCCCATGATCACTTACACGAGGTCGATTTCAGCGTCTCGAGAGTCACAAGGCAAAGTCGCGCTAGTGTAAACAGCAGATCGTATGCAATTTACGAGTCGCCCAGGCATAGCGCAATGCACAAATGCTTTGCGAGTTTCTGGCTGCGATTATCTAAGTTTACTTCATAAAATATTGTGTTCATGGTACAAAATAGTCTGTAGTGCTTTTACCGTAATTAATTGTGATTAAATTTACTTCATATTAGTTTGAAACGAAGAAATAATTTTCATGTTGATGCTGTCACTGGTCTACTGCAGATACGGCAGTCATGAGCTGATTGCTGATAACTGTGAAGCCAATCAAGCAGGGCTTTAACCCTTAAAATGTATGATAAATTAACCACAGGAAACAGTACCTTAATTGTATTTTGTTTTTATAATACCGTAAGTACACTGTTAGCATCAGAGCCAGTAAATTTTGAGTTGAGGCTGACTGTTCTTAATTTTTTGTCAATGTTGAGCATCAGTTGCTCTTAATTGGTTCTTAAATTTTGAGATCATTGATGTCAATTATAGCGACAATGTTTGTTAATACCTTATGGTCTGTCTGCTTGTAAACGCCTTTTTGGCTGCTTTTGCAGCATCGCAAAATTGCGGAAAGCAAAAACGCAAGCTCTAATTTTCGTTTGAACGAGAGCCAAAAAGTTTTTTTGTTACCTGCCCAATGCGCAATAACACTCTATACTCTCGAAGTTATTCCAGCTCTTTTGTTTTGAATCAGTACAGAATTTAGTTTCTTTTTTGATTTGGCATTTCTTCTTCTTCGGTTGTTCTTAACCCTAGAATAGCTAAGACAATGAATTCACAGTAATAGCATTTGGACAATATATTTTGGAAACGGAGGTGCTTGTTACAGAAGCCCTCCGTTACAATATGGAGCCTTCACCCTGTACGTCTGGGCAAACCACAATTGAAATTCTTCAACTTGAACTGCATTGTTCAGACAAAATGCATAATTTGGAACAGTACGACATGGCAAAATATATCTGAAATTTAGCCTGAAAATAATGAACTTAAAGAGTGCCATACGAGCGGTCTTGAAAATGAAATACGTATGTTTGCCAGTTGCTTGAATGAAAAGGAATGCCAGAACAAAGGTAACTCGGCCAAACACAAAGGCGTGCAGGAATTACCAAAAAGCGCGTAGTTTTTAAAGCGTTGCCTGCAGGAACTAAAGTGAGGCGCACAAACTGAGCAAACTAAAAGGAAAAAGCGGCCGGATCAAAACTAGAGCGGGGCAACACAAAAAAGGTCAATCGGCGCTGTGACAGTGCTGGCAGAGTAGGCTGATAGGCTCACATCTATGCTCACTCGTTGGGTCCAGCACTTTGTATACAAGTACCATCCACTGGTTTTTGTCGGCTAAAACAGTGTTAGCGTTTGCTTTCTTTTCTGACCCGAGATTGCTAGAGCCTACCGGCAATTCTTACGGTTAAAATAACCACAGTTAAGTGAAGAAGCACAACACCTACTACCCCGCATATTGTGATAAAACATTAATTTCATGAAAATGATGTTTATAATGAAATCATGTTCTCAATTTCGAGTGGTTTTATGGGGCTTTTTCATTTGAATAACGCCAGGAATGAGTTTTGACATGAAGTCACTGGCGTATTTTTGCTCAGTTCATAATAATTCATCCTCCGCACTATACTTACTGTAATTGCCCAGCGTTTAGCAAATGCATGCGCTGCTTGTTTTATTATTGTGGATATTGGTGCTTTGTAACAGCTGTGGTTTAGTAGCTCCATAAAAAAATTACATGAAAACACGTATTATATGAATGCTATCGTGTATTTTTTGAATGTTGGTTTAATTGAAAAAGAGCCAGTACTTCTGTAGTGACAAAAGGCGCCTGGTATCACTGCAGAAGAACTCAAAAAGTAAACTTCTAAAAACAAAAATAAAATTTAACCATTAGCATTTCGAATAGTATATGACAGCACAGATCTCCTATAAAATACTAAAATACTTGTGCACTATTAAGCAAATAAACAATATGAATTTGTCAGTTACACATGCTTGGAGAAAAAGTAATGTCAAAAGTGTTTTTAGAATTAACTGCACAAAAATATTGATAAATTTTATTGTTTTACCAAACATTATGCATAACCAAACAAGACACACAGTCAGAGATGGGTTGCGGTAGAGAAAAACCAATACCTAAAGGGTAAATGACAGAATTTTATAATAAATTATGAGCATTAATGCCCGCTTGACTTTGCTCCATCCAAGCCAACTCAAAATAGCATTTACGTATCACACATTCGGCTCGAGCAGCACGCCGCCGTTGCTGCTTCATCTTCCACCTTGCATTTTTATTGCAAGTTTTGACATTAGCTGCTTAATTGTATTCCCAGTATTTCGTTTTACGCCCGCGTTGGCTTAACGCATTTTCTTTTCAAAATTCCGAAGCGTGATTGTTTCAAACGCAAAAGCTGACAAGCGGCGCATTTGAAGTGCTTTTGCGGCAGTTGGCTTTTGTAAATTCAAAACCAGCAAGCAGCGCTTTGAAACTATCTCGCACCGTGTAAGTAAACCAGTACGATAGCGACTCTTCCGCCGACTCGATTTTGTGAGAATCACTGGCACGCAGTCTCAACGTGTAAGTGACTTCTGCGAGTTGCAACCGCATGCGAGCATCGCGTTATAATCTCTCCCGTGTGAGTGACTGCTGCGATTTGATTTTTTGGGGGGCGTGTCTGGCGATATCGCGCAGACAAAATCTCACGTGAATCTTGCGCCGTGTAAGTGACCCACGCGATTTGAGAAAGAAAAAAGGCAAAATGTCGATTCTCGCAGCTAAAACTCGCCCGTGTAAATGCGGCTTAAAGTTTACATGATTACTACGACCCTAAGGTTTCAATTTTTTTTGTTTTGTACTTTTTGTTTAATTGCAAAACTTTTGGCTTAAAACAGTTTCAAATTGCTTACCTTTGAGTAGAGCAAAATGACGTCTTAAATCAGGCAAAAGTGTATGGTTTTGGCATTTCTGGCATTTGCATGTGGTTTACTCAATGTTTTGGGTTTTTCCCAAACTGGTGGTAACCGTTGTTAAAAGCTTAATTGCGTATTGTTGTTTTAGAAGTCGTAGATCATCACTCTGCAAATTCTAAAGCTTTCGGGATCCGCCTTAACCATGTTAGAGAAAACTTCTAAGTAGTTTTTCATCACTTGATCTGGCACTACCACTATTTATAGATGAGCAAAGCGCAATTAGAAGCGCAAAGCGCAACTTTCGCAACCTTTGCAATAGCGGAAGTTGCGTTGTGTTTTAAGTTTTTAATTTAAAATATTGCTGAAGTTGCGTTGCAAACTAAAGTCTTTAAAATTTGTTGCGCTTTATTTGCGCTACTATATCAAAATTTTTTTGGCTAATAGCGCAATTCTATATATTGAACTAAATTTTGTTTCATTTCGATCGTAACATTGATAAATGTAGGCTTTCTTTAGCAAATTATTTATTCTTTTTCTATTTAAAATTGTAAAAACTGCAGTTTTTTGCGCTTTAACTTGAGACGAAAATGCTGTTCTGCAATTGCAGAATTGCTTTGTGTTTCAACTGAATCAAAAAGCTTATTGAGGAAGTTGCGCTGTGCATCAGAAATTAAAAAAATTAAATCGCGCATTTTGCGCCGCGCTTTTGAATTAATGTTATCTGTGCCCACCTCTGTCACTACTAAAATGCTTTTAAATCTGAAACTTATTTTAACGTATACACAGAATAAGAACGCGATGCACTCTATACCTATGCCGCGATTGAAGTCAACCGAATTTTAAGTTTATAATTTTGCAGCACTATTGCGCAATCAAAAATCTCAAAGTTGAAGAAACAGAATTAAAAGAATTTCTCAACAAAGATACGTATATGCTGCAATGAGAGTGCATAGGGAACGAAAGCTATACTACGTACCGCCTAAAGCCCTGAAGTAATACTAGAGCCTCGTAGCAATAGAATAGCTACCGCACAGTAAGAGGAAAAACAACATAAATGATTTTTGGCAACTACAATCTTTAAAGAACAGAGTGGCCCCAAATTATGTTTATTTTGACGGCGATAGCTCAGTTGATAACTTTTACAATTTTGAGTAAACTTTCAAACGTTTCAATTAAAAAAGAAAAAATGAACTGCATTATTGCAATCTTGGCAAAGTCTTTAATATAAAAATGTGTACAAAATTCATAATACGATTCAATCCCAAATTGATACGATTCAAGTATGTACAATATGAACCAGGCATTCTGCTCCTGTCTAACCACATCTACGCTAAGCTTCCTTCTTTGGATTCTGTTTGCAAGTCTTTTACCGGGCTGTACCACCACAACGTGTAGACTGCTTGTCGCCAATGAGAAATCAGTGTCAAGTGTCTTTCCTAAGGACTCAACAACCTATTACCAGTTATGGAATCGAACCGAAAGTCAGCAATTTTTTGAGTTTACTTAGAATTGTTATAGTTATCAACCAAATTCATGTTGTTTAATGGAGTGTTTGAATTAAAATTTCCTTCATTTTACTGACCTACTGACTAAACCCACTTTTGTACATCAACAAACCCATTTAAATTCACCTTCTACTTACTCGTCTTGCTGTTCGAATTGTGAGATAATGCGCTTTTTTTTTTTCGTTTTGTTTTTGACTGTAAATCTGAGTAAAATGTGTGTAATATATGTAATGGTAGGTAATCAATAAAAATTTGTTTCACTATAATTTCTGTTCAATAAAACCAGAATTTAGGAAAAAAAACAGATAAATTCATTTTACGTAAGTTTGCAGCATTTCTTGAAAAAGGCGAAAAAGGTTATTTTTGTAATTTAATGATTTTACTGAATGCTTGCAATCTTTTGCATATAGCATCAATTTGTCAAGAAGAACTTTTTTCCAATCAGTGCTGGGCAGTGGGCACAGCAAATTTAAATTCTATTCCATAAACACAAATTCCGCTGAATGGCAACCGGTGGTCCCCAACCACAAATCCGCGAGTTTGCAGCACATTTGCGGGAATTTTTTTGCACTTTTGCAACCGCAAATGGCTTTTTTCTGCCGTAAACTTGAACCGCAAACTTTGCTGTTATTTTGTCCTGATTTGATAAATACAGGAGACCTATTTTATAGCAGTAACAAGCTTCATATTTCCTATGTAGACTACCTGCAATAAACACCAGTAAGTTTGCTTAGTTCAGTTAACAACCTGTTTTTGTGAGTTATAATATAAATGTTAGCAGCATGGCCGAGTGGAAATGCATGCAGGTTTAGTGTTTAAACAAAACTGCGATCGGAGTTGGATTACGGCTGAGACTCAAGTTTTAATTCAGAAAAACAAGCAGTTTGAAATTTCTTGACTTTAAGCTAGCTCAATTTTCTGTAAGAATAGCAGCATTCAAGGAAAAGAATCGTTCCACAGCAGCAGAACTTGGCAAGGGGTGCTGTTACTGCTGTACTTTATAAACATTTCACCTAACTCTGTCGATACATTGAACCGTAAAAACGAATGAACAAGTGTAAATGACCGGTCATTTAAAAGTTTGAAATCGACTGAACAAAACAAGCAAGCGGATGAACTAGTAGCGAGGAGCCAGTTGCCTATGACATTACGCAAACAGATGGCTTCAATGCTTGAAGATTTGAGCAAGCGTCCGACTAGAATATGTACGTAATTGAGACGTCAGATGTTTCGAATGCGTACGAAATTGCAATACGAGCTGATACAAATGTATATGAAATGGAACATCCAAAGCTACATGCAGATTCAAACCTCTCAACAGCACAATCCATTGAAACAAAACAAGAACTAGGCAATACCTACAGTTCTCTGCAGCCATCAAGTGGTGTAGTGGAAAGCACGTATTCCAGATTGGATCGTTGATTTTAGCTTCGTCAGTACTTTAGTTACCGGTACGTAGGGAACCAGATTTGAAGAACTTTTTGTCGCTGACTTAGAATGAAATTGCGTCATCACAATTTCCTTAGAACGACAATGGCCTCAAGTTTGTTTTTTTTTAGTCGCAGTATTTTTCGGGATGTCTTGGTGACCTTACCAACAATTAATCTCAAACGAAAACAACGTCACAAGATGACTAAAATAAGTAGCACTTAAGAGTAGGGAATATTGTCGTAATATACGCTAAAACACAGTTGCTGTATGAGCTACCAACTGGTCTATGGTTTTGCAGTCTCATTGTTCAATGACGAACCAAAACCCGCCAGGTTCACTTTCACATGCAATTAAATGCAGAGCGTATATATCAAGCCTTGAAAAATTTGGCGGCTCAAGTTTTGTGTGCACCCGAATTGTACCACCTCAATATAATCAGGTGGCTTATTTTACAGGCCTATGTATATCTCTGTGCAAGCGGCTCACAGACGGTAGGCCTTGAGGAAATTTTTGGAACTCGCTGTGTTCTACTGTTAATCTGCCAACTTCGTTTTCAACAAAGAATACTTCTTTCTACAGTATCATGATTGTTCTTTCAGTGTTTTCTGTGCTATATTTTATTCACGAAATATTTGGTATATTCTTTTAATTGAAATAGTCGGATGCTATAATATATTGCAGCTCGAGTTCATTTTAGTTCTAGAAAACCCTAACATGTGAAACATCATATCTATTAATGTTTGCAGACAGCTCAGTGACTACGCACGACTGAACACTTTGAAAATTTTTTTAAGACCAATGAAGTATTATAAACATTAATTGGGACTGTGATACAATATTTTTTCCAGTATTGGGGTTCAAAAAGTTTTGCCTGAGCTAAAAAAAGAGGAAAAATTATCAATTTTTTATTACATAAGCCCGGTCTAAACTGTGCTTAAAATCGCAGGTGTATGATCTTATCATTTTAACCAACTCATAGCTTGTGCGTTGATAAGTCGGTGCGTCAAGATTTTTGGCCCATTGTTTAGACCGAAATTAAGATATTCCAGGTTTAAAGTATTCAAAAAGTTGGCATTTTGCCGCAACAATTAAAAGCCGTTAAAAGTTTTATAGTAGGTCACACAACTTATTGATTATTCTTTACATAAAACTTTCAAATGTGATGAGGTTTATTTTCACGGTGAATTTTATTTTGATTTAACAGCAAAATAGCAGCATTTTGGATTGAGTTTTAGAGAAGAGACTCAAATGCTGCACAAAAAAGGTTTTCAAAAAGACGGTGTTTGGTTCTTTTTGTAGTTGTATTTTTCTTTGTTGGGAGTCAATAATGCACCATTATTTACTAACACATAATTTAACTTTTACATTAATTAAGTAAAGCAAAATCTGGAAGAAAATTCAAATAACGAAAAAACTTTGTAATTGCAAATAAAGAAAGAATAATCGTACGGCTGTTTAAAGAAAGTACGTAGTGTTTTTTTTTTCTTTGTGTAGGCGATTTATTTTGTTTTACGTAATCTTTGGACTCTATTTGAGTCTATTTCAGCCTGCTTAAGTTGGTAACATCTAGGTTGTGGGCAACTTGGGAAAACTACAATCCTGCGTTAAAGATGAAGATTGAGCTTGCCCAGTCTAGATTAGTAGACTGTGCGTTAAATCCTTAGCGTATCTTTAGTTTATTTTAATCAGATATTTGGTATCCACGGCGTATGCCTTACCGGCGTACAAGCCTTTATCAAAGTATCCAATGCAATGAAAAGTGAGCGGATCAACCAATATTTAGCGTCTGACGCTGTCCGGTTACTGGATGATAAATATGCACTACAACAACAAGCTGCCAGGTGGTTAAAATAAACCAAAAATGTTATGTTTGTACGCTCACGATTTTACGCCCAATGTTGCCGAGTTTACTTTTCAGCATTTCGTGATTTCCTTTGATTGCCCTAATTGTTATGTGCACCGTACCATTTTACTTATAAAATTGCATCCTCTGTGTGTTCATCTAGTCGCTGGCTCCGTTGATAAATATTAATTTTTTTTAGTCCACTGTCAAATGCATCAGCTAAATGCACTGAATTTTGTGTTGCTTGTTTCGAAAACTTTATGGAATTTTTTCCACTTTTGAAGATTATTGTAGAAGCAAACATCAAGAAGAAAATTTAAAAAATTAAAAATCGCTTGGTGTGCCTAAAGGATTGAGTGTTTTTTTTTTGTCTTCTATATCTGGTATAAAACTTGACTATTTTTGCTCTCAAGTTTAAATTATCGGTTTTGTTCTTAATGGTTTTCAAGAGTTAGTTGCAGTTACTTAATTCTAACAATAACGGTTAGTGATCATATATTTTCCGTTACTGAAACTGATACTGTTACTACGCTGCTTTATTATTAGGAAACAATATTGCTCAATATTTCCTAATAATAAGTGTTAAACTTATTGTTGTTTTTATGTATAACGCACTTGTCTTTGGAACGGGTATTCTGCCCCTAGGTTTGATTCTGGTCAATCTAACTGAACACAACGTTGTTATGGGCTTGTACAACTGCGAGACATACCTGTGAAACGCAATGTTGCCTAGCTGAACCCAAAAACTCGTTACACACCTCTGGCGTAATTTTGTAAGTATATTGAAGATTTGGTTTGATTTTTGAAGTTGTGTTAACTTCATTTTGTGTAAGTCGAAAACTTTATTGTTTTTGTTATTTATTTGCTACTTCGTTTTTTTTTTGTACAGTTTTAGCAGGTTTACGATTTGTTGTATTTGGCGCATTGAGTGAAAAGCATTCACTATACAGCGCTATTGCACATTTTGAAAATTTAAGATTAGCTGCCTTTCAAACCAGCTGTCCTTCAGCAGTACTCACTACCAGTACAAAGATGCTGTACTGTAGAAGGCGAAAGAAAAAATTTCTTGGACTCTGATGGTGTAGGTTCGATTATCTTGGCGTTGCTAATTTAACAAGTGCATGCAAATGCTTGCTTTTTTTCGAATTGCATATTTGTGTACGCTTTTTTGCTAATACCGTCAACTCCAGTTAATCCGACCCCCTTTAATCGGACACCCTCGCCATTGGATACAAATTGTCGAGGAATGGAATCCCGGAATTGTAATGTACTGTGTTTTACCTCAATGATAATCGGACAACCTCGCTATCCGACTACAACAGCAAAATTCTAGGAACAAAAGTGCAAGATGCATTAAAATAATCCCCGTTAATCGAACATAACAATTAGACCGCAACGGTTGCCCACGAGTGCATTACCAAGTAACGGGAAATAATTACAATTATTGCGTACCTTTTACAACACAATAGATAAAATAACTTTAAGGTATTTTGCAATTGCGTTGTCTATAATGTGTCACCTGCCCAAACCAGGGTTAAGCAAGTTCAAATCGGTGTTGCGTGATTAACCTACCGACATTACCACCCACAAAATAGACTAACTCGTTATTCTGACAACCTTGCTAATTGGAGATTATTTACTGGAACAAATCGTGTCTGATTAACGGGAGTTGACTATACTAAGGATCTTGAATATTTAATGGTTTTGGGTTTTTGCTGTTCTGGGGCTGTGACTACAAAAATATCCAAAATTCAACGTTCCGTTGCAATAAGAAGTAAAACTTTTTCAGGATATATTACGGAAAATGGATTAACTGGTTTTTTAATCTCAAAACTAAACTTGGGGATGGTGCAAAAAAAAGATGTTGGTAAAGGTTTACGAGATTGATTAACTATGAGCGTGTAACTCGTAGGTAAATACAATACGTACTTTTGTCAAAAAATATTTTAGCTCTTGTTTGCTTATTCTTATCTTTTGTTTGAAACCGTCTGTATTAGTGCAATATATTTGAATATTATGACAGTGTAATGTTTATATTTTGTAAATCTTTGACTTTATTGAGACGTTTTAATTTCAAGTAGGTCACCGGCCAGTGGGTCAAGAGGTAACACACTCGTCTCTGGAGCGACAGATGTAAGACTTAAATCTCGGGCCGATGGAACGGAAGACAGTGTTGCCCACGACTCGCCACCGCTTCTGCATTTTTTTTTCTTTTTTGAAACGAGCTCTGTTGCCTAGGCGTAATGACGCGGAAATGGACCCCGCAAACTCTGTATACGCTTCGGCGTAATGAAGTCAGTATAATGAAAGATTTGATTTGATTGTCAAGTAACTGTCGGTTTTGTTTTGTAGTTAAA
Source organism: Trididemnum nubilum (assembly GCA_963965965.1). Taxonomy (NCBI): domain Eukaryota; kingdom Metazoa; phylum Chordata; class Ascidiacea; order Aplousobranchia; family Didemnidae; genus Trididemnum; species Trididemnum nubilum. Next base: position 8,572,531 of record OZ014469.1, read on the forward strand.
AGCTTGAAATCATAAACTTATGACGGTAGACGTAAACTTTTGACGCAATGACGAGGAAATGAACCTCACTTAACTCGTTTGAGCTTATTACGCACTTCGTTAATTTGATGTTTATTCTGATCCTGTATTTTGCTTGTTCAAAATAATATAATCATCCAACATTAGCAAGACTTTATTTATGACGCAATAACCATCGAAACCAAAAATACAGTGAGGTAGTAAAGACATTTGTGTTTCAATTGTGACGTCAGTTTGGCTTAATTTTGACGTCAAAAACATTTCTAAATACACTTTGCAAGTTTAGCGCTGGTTGGCTTTATCATTTTACGAAACGCTTTTTTCATTTCTCGCAAATGAAAGGCGTAAATAATGGGGTTAATGAAAGAGTTCGCATGGGATAACAAAATGGCAAAGTCTACCAGCCAAACCGGTTGAATATATCCAATAGAGGGATTGAAATAAACCATAACATTGTGTATGTGGAGGGGGAGCCAGCATACAGCAAATACTCCTACCACTGTGGCTAAACTTCTGGCTGCGTGAATTTCTTTTTTAATGAACTTGGAACGTCGTTTTAACCTCAAAGCTTTTAGTTCAGCTTCGGTCGTAGAAAATGAGTTGCAAGTTGAGTTCGACCAATTTGATTGTTTTCGATCCGAAAGTTTGTCCTTCTTTGCTCTTTTGCTTTTCATCGAATATCCGTTGTTCGTCTCAATAGAGGACACAATTAGTAAATCCGAAACTTCAGAAGGAGGGGAATTGTGTGGAAGTGAATGTGGAATGAAGCTATTCTCAAGACTTTCTTCATTTATAGGAGTAACCACCTGAAACAAATAAACTGGTTTCAAAATACGATTAAATTTTTTCTGTTGACAAAAAAAATCTTTTTTCGGCCTTGCGATGTACTGCAATTATTGATTTTTCTTCTCGATTCAGGAATTGCTCAAATGTCGGGTCTATACATAAAGTGTCTCCAAGCTACAATGTGCTAAAAGTTGTGTTAAGATCGTCGGGCTAGTGATCGAACGTTGCTGACTGCTGGTTCGATTCCCAAACTGACAATGAGTCGTTGTGTCCTTGGGTAAGACACTCTCCGCTTATTTCCAATTGGGGCCAAGCCGTTTACCCATTGTGGTGGCCCGGCCTGACAAAAAACTTGCAAATACGGTGCTCCGCGTTGGTGTGGTTAGACAGACGAAGAGTACCTGGTTCACACAAACGAACAAACGAGTATTGATAGCATATTGTATAGTATCTAAACATCAAAAAACTGTAAGTACTTTTTTTTGTACTATTTTACATCTAAATACTTTTTTTAAATTCGTAAAATAAATATAATAATATGATAATAAATGAAATACTCTTTTTTTATTTATATCTCAAATTTAGGCTCCTAAACAGAAGGATTTGAGTCCTCCTTTTAGGTAATCCTGCAGCAAATTTAATTCAAATAGCGCAGTTTATCTGTTTATGCATGTCTTCGTGCATGTTTAGAGCATTATTAATCAGTGAGGGGATCTAATGGCAAAAATCTTTACGTTTCAAAATTGAGTAAATTTTCCAAATGGCCTATCAATTGTCTATTTTCTCTAGAAAATTTCAAAAATCTTTTATTGGATTTAATTTGCTCTTGTTTGCCTACGGCGGCTGGGAGCAATATCATCATCTAATAAGATAACTCAATTTACTTTATACAAAACAGTGTTATTAAAGTAATATTAGTAAATTAAAATTTTTTGTTGAGGATTTTTCTTTTTTTGTTTGCAAGCTGATTGTTCGACTGGAACTACATACTGCATTTTTTTTTATTGCGAGAAAAAATAAGAACGCTATTTTTTTGATTGGGTTAATTTTTAAAGATTGATTGTACGTACGTTTAAACCTATATTTCATTGTGGGAAATTCTTCAATTTTTAGTTTAAACAAATTACCAGTCTTTCAACAATTTTTCTGCATATTACGCACCTACCTCTATCATTGACATGCTTTGTCGCATTTCCGCATCAATTTCGTAATGAGTGACGTCACTTACGCTACATTCGCATTGATTTGTGACGTCATCGCTTCTCGATAACTTGATTTTGTTCCCGATCATAAATAAACGTTTCCGAAACGATGTGTTCCAGTACTTCCCAACGCAGCATTGTTTCGTCATCACAGTTTCTTTGATGGATGATTCAGATTTTCTTCGACGACACAATGGCCCACAGTAAATCTTTCGCAGTTGCTCATTGGCGGACTAAAAAAAAGAAAGTTTTGTTCACAAAATAAAGATTTTTCAAAGTTGAATTTATGATTCTCATAATTTGAACTTCGATTTTGTTTTCACGGTAAACACTTTTTACCGTGTTTTGTGATAAACAACCATAATTAACAATAAAATATAGATTGTGAATAAACAAAATGTCGCTCGGACAAAGACACTTGTTGACTTGAGCTACGTATGAGTTTTTTAAATAAAGTCAACTTTTATTCTTTGACCCTCAATCAATATAAATTTAGGCCCTGTGGGAAATGAAATAAGCTTGTATATAGATTTTTGAGCCTTTTTGTTTTCGTATCGTTCATTGCATAAGAAACACGCAGCCGGGCTAAATGAACATTCTCTTCTGGGTCTAAAGATAATTTTTGTGCATCCTATGACGTAATTAAAACACAAAAATTAATGATTTTGTTTCGACAATGAGGTATTTAGATCCAGAAAAAATGAATTATTGTAACAACACGTATGTGCAGTATTATGCAACGGTTGTATAACTATATTAAAGCGGAAAATCAAAACCACAAGAAAGTCGTTTTGTTGTGTTTTCAGATCAGATATTTCGAAGAAACTGATTTTCTCCGAAAGCATTTTTTCTTAATCCAAGCTTGTAACCAGATGGTCTCTTTACAGGCTTTGATTTTCACAGAATCTATTTTACAAAAAAATTTGCAACAAACCTGGTCCTAAACGACGAACACGTACGACTCACTGTGTAAAATTTTCAAGATTGACAGGCACTTTAACTTTAACCCTGCTACTTGGTAAGAGCAAATATGTAAAAATTTTTTATTATATCAAAACTACACCTACAACAAAAGAAGAATGGAATGATTACCTTGAATATGCAGCAGTATAGAATAAACATAATGGCAAGTGGTAAGAAAGTACAAGCAAAAGAATTAAAATACACCATGTACTCCATGTTTATGATCTTTTCAAAAGCACAATGCCGTTGTTCATTCTCATTTCTGTAAAAATGCAATCGTTAAATAAATCTATTCCCAATTACTTGACACTAAAAATACTTTTTCTGAAGCGCTAGACTAAAAGTCGAGTCTAAGACGGGTTAAACCTTAAAATTGATATTCGCAGCTTTCTTTTATTGCGTTCAAAATAGAGTCTATACACTCTTCTAGAGTCTCTATGCGCTGTAAACCAGCAGTAGGTTGGTTTGACTAGATAGCCACATTCGTCGCATACCTCTTGGACCTTTTTACAAAATACAATAAGTACTATTTCAAACGGGTATGACTCTTAAACAAACTACGTTTTTCGAGTCGATTTGTCTTTACTCGGACACAGTGTTGCGGAAATGGGCCCGCCAAGCTCGTTACACGCTTTTGCGTAATACAGCGAGAATAAAGAAAGATTTGATTTGGTTCGCTTTTAATGCAGTAATACCAGTAATAACATGTTGTCGATTCAAAAAATGGCAGAAACGGTATTGATAATCACCTGTTGGTTATATTATAACTATATTTAGACGTGATTAATTGCATTGATAAATAGAAAAGCAAACAAATTCCAATTTAAGCTTTCGAGACCGTCTATCATCGGCTTTGTTGAGCAATAAAATAAATAGGAAAACGGAAAATATAACAAATAACGCCACTCAAAATTTGAGGTGCAAAAGATAGAGTCAATTAGAACCAAGAACTTCCTCTTTATAATAGGTGCTAGAGCGCAAGAATGAAACGTACTAAAAGCTTACATAAGCTTTTCGCTGAAATGTATGACGTCAGACAGTGCAATTAAAAGTTTGTAGAGTAAATACTAACTTACAACCTTTTATGATCGAAGTCCCATTTTTTGAAACTTACAAACTCTTTTTTAAATCGTAAAGTATTTCTCTAGCACTTAAAATTTCGCATTTTGGTCTTTGCGTAAGATGTGGCCGATTTTGAGATGCGGCCAATCTAATATTACAGTTGATTTCCCACTCTTATTTTTCAAAAAACCTATAATACAACGTTATGCTCACCCAACAACCTCATTTGATTGGTCGAGCAAATACTTGACTTGAGGGATTAATCCAATCAGAGCGCCAAGAACCCACGCCCCAGCAATAAATGACTTGACACGTGCTGACGTAACGATGGCTTTGTACCTGAATAATTAACATAAGACTATTACAGTAGAAGTAGACAATCAAATTTGTTCTGTAACAATTTTGGGGGTTGTAAGCACCAACATGGGTTAACATTAATACGCAGATTATCCATTTTTTATCTTCTGCACCTACAAACTTATTAGAATGAAATAAGCTAAATTTGTAAGTTCAGGAACCCTGTTCTTGAATTACTCTTGTAGAGTATTTATGAAGAACAATGTGCTGAGAAATTTAATTAAAGGTTTGATTGAGCTTACAAGATTTTGGATACTGTCTATATCTTAAAGAGTAATTATAACAAATTGTCCGGTCATTTGTCTAAACTTTTCTTCTAAAATTTTTCTTGACCTCGGATCAAAGTTAATTTATGTTGGTACATAAAACCCTTCTAGAAATTAAAAGTTTTCTTGACCAGGTAACAGCGATAGAACTTTTGAGGTCTTCGAGCCGGGCTGCCACAACCCCTGTCAACCACACAAGAAAGAGGTGGAGGCTTATCACAATTTTTTCATAATGCTGAATGCCTCGTCGGAAAGGTGTAAAAATTTTGGGACTTCTGGGTTGCCTCAACGTGGAATCGAACTTGGGTTTACTGTTTCACTAGCAAACGCTCTGTATACTTGTTCAACTAATTTTGATAAAAAAGTAATTAAATAAAATAATTAAATTTTGGGATGCAAAAAATCACCCGCCAGTTGGTCTAGCGGTAACATGCTCGTTTCTGAAGAAACAGAGGTTCAAATCTCAAATTAGTCAAATCGGACACATTGTAGCCAATAGATCGCCACCGCTGCGACATTTCTCTGATTGAAGTTGGGTACCCGGAAGCAATAACATGGAGATGGGGCCCCGAAAATTCTTAGCACGCTTCGGCGTAATACAGCTAGTATAAACAAAAGATTTGATTCACTTCATTGATCAAAGGTTACAGGTTTGTTACCGCATTGTGCTTATTGTTGAAAAAAACTCTGTAGTTGTTACTATGCAATAGTAGTCTTATACCTTAATGAGTAGCAGATGGCAATGAAATGATCAAAGGCGATAATCAGAAGGCAGAAGATGGAGACTTGCGTGAAAATGAGGGCAAAGGAAACGCTGACTAGGCAGAGACCTTCGGTTACTGACGGGTAAGTCTGAACTGACTGGTTACTACTGCCCGAGATGATGAGATCTAAAAAATATATAGAAATAATAAAACTACTTCAAATTCGCTGTATAATGCTCAATGAACAGCAAGTTCAGTGCAACTGCTGGTATATTGCACTTATTTTTAAAAATTAGGAAAGATTTACTAACCGCTATAAAGTGTTTCATGCTGCCTATGCAGACGTCAGGTGGTCTTTATTCAAATAGAGTTTTGAACAAGCCTAACTGACAAATGCAAATGCATGAAGCACTGTGTAAGTGTGTAGTGGCCAATAAATCTTTACTAATTTACAAAAACAAATGTATAGAAATACTTAATGAATGAGCAAGTTGCAATAGCTGCTCGCCTATTATGGTTTTACAAGAGTGGGCATCTTTTATTTCAAATTCCGAATATTAAAAAATCTAGCAGTTAAGGAAAACGAGATTATGAGATTTGGGGTTTCGGGTTTGGAACCCGGGACCCCGCGATCGCTTACTCGGAATATTGAACCTGCATCGCCCTAGGCTATAGCAAAGAGAAATTGATATCAGCAAAGAAAAAAAAATTAATGGCTGCTTTCTATTTTTTTTTTACTTACCAAGCCTCAAAATTATTCCGCTTGGGATGGCTAATGTAGCCACTCCTATATCAGCCCACGCCAGACTGCCAATGAGCCAGTAAGTGCTGGTGTGAAGATACTTGTACTTGTAGATAGCCACTAGGACAAGTGTGTTGTTAAAAAGAGCCAGTAACGCGATGGCCACTTCGATCGCAATGTAAGCTTGGACCTCCTTTAATTCAGTCTGAAAATAAGGTATAGAAATCAGAAGCTTGGGGAGGCATTTGAGAACAATAGCTCAAGCAGCAGGTATTCAGGAGACATCGGAATTGTTAATCACAAAGGTTTATTTGGTGTTTTTTGGCCTTAATTTTTGTTGTCTGCGTTGTTCTTGTTGTTGTTTTGTTAACTTGTTGCAAAATTTGACACATAAAATAAATTCTGAAAATTCTGTATAGTAATAACATCCAAATTTACCAAGTTGCTTTGCAATTAGACAACGAAGGGACCTTTCGGTCTTTAAATCAAGCCACCTACCCACCTGTTTGCCACACATAGTGATGGCTTTATCTTCTACTTTTTTATTGCTGAACGTCAAACAGGAAAGCCGTGAATAGCAATTTTAATAACCTTTATTGCTTAACCTGACTGTAAATCAAACTAGAGTCTATCGTTTCAGTAGTGACTCTAATGTTTCAGTAGCTTTTCGGAACATTTGCAGCTTTTTAAATTTGGGCTGCTTTTTCTAATTGAATATCAACAACAATCAAATCCGGCTCGCCAACTTTCATGTTGGTCGAGCGATAACGCTTCCCTCTCTTGAGCCGGAGGTTTAATCTTCAAATCTCGGGCCGGTCAAATTGGACACAGTGTTGCCAGCGGTTTGCCACCGCTTCTTTGGAAGGAGCTGTGTTGCCCAGGCGCAATGACGCAGAGACGGGCTCCAAACTTTTTGCACGCTTCGGCGTAATAGAGCCAGTAAAATGAAAGATTAATTTGAAATGCAACTAAACTTAATTCAAAGTTTATATACACAGTATCCGTTTTCCGTCCGTTGTTGTTCGTTTTGTTTACGTTTCTGTTTCTTCGTAAAAAAGTATACGCTTTTTCATCCGCATTTTTAAAAGTCCATATTCGCACTACGTAGACTGTTACGTATATAGATATAAATTTTGTTCATTAATTTTATGTATGAACGAACGATAAGAACGATATTTCAAGATAGAGTTGAACCCATTTACAATAAATTTTTCGGAAAACTTTTTTCCAGTATGTGGCAGTCTGGTTAGTGCGGATATGGACATATCAAAATGTGGATGAAAAAGCGCATATACACTTTATCACGGAGAAGCAAAAACGGACAAAAACCCGATACTGTGTAAATCCACCCTTAGTTAGGTTCGATTTTGGAAATCAACACCATAGTGGTCCACAAATATCTCATCGATTTTTGTAGGAATTTAAATTTGATCTGCTGTGACGAGTAGTAATCAATTGGTTTTGGGGTACAGCAAAAAAATTTTTTAATTGTATGTAAATTGATAAAAATTGCCAGGATCTCTCAGTTTTGTTTTTTTTGTTTTAAATAAAGAGGAATATAAAATTATAGAAAAAAGAAAAAATTATTAATTTGGGCCAAAAGAACGCATCTTCAAAATTATAAAACATTGATCGATGATATGTTGTAGATGGTAGTTTGTACAGATTTTAGCAACGATCGCATTTTACGCCGAAAACCAGCTGTCTACAGAAGATTTCCTTAGCAGTAAAGTTTTGCATTTTTTGGTCAGGCATTTGTGCAAGTCAAAATTTATTTATAGAATCATTTAATTTAGAATTTCTATGTATCTTGAAGAATAAATAAGCACTGCAATTTACATATAAAACACCCGGTAGGTTCGGGTTATTTTGGGCTTAAACACAATCGCAAATATATCAGCTAATTTCTTAAATTGATAGCAAGATATTTGTTTAATGCATAGCATTGTGTAATGCTGAAAAAGGTCATGCGTTAATCGAGTTTACAAGAGGCCTATTGTTCTTTGTACGCGGTTCGAATGAAAAAAAACATCGTTTAGATGTCACTAGGAAAAAACTTTGCCCGTTTTAATGGCTCCAATAGTGATCAAAATTGAACGTAGTCTATTCCCTTTCAGGCCTATTCCACACTGGGCTTTAAATCGTGAGTGTACGAGCATATTTTTAGTTTATTTGACACAGAAATTCGGTGCACCCAGGGTACCGCCTTATCAGCGTACAAGCTGCAAGTCGGTTAAAATAAACTATAAATACGCTCTTAAGCTCACGATTTTACGCGCAGTGTTACTGTAGACCGGGCCTAATTAGTGTAATTAGACAAACGCAGAGAATATACTTCATACATGTGCGTATGAATAAGGCGATAGGAAAATAGGTTACTAACAAATTAAAGATCAAAAAAGGGGAATAGAAATCCCGCTTTTCTAAAAAAAGCAGCACAACCTGCAATTCCCCCTTCCAGCTGACTCTGGAAATGAGCCGATTTCAATCCAATAGGCAATAAGAAATTTTTATTTTTAAGTACACTGCCCGGAAGGTTTTGTAAATCCAAACCTTATCAGCAGGGCTGGGAAAAAACTAATATAATATGTAGTGATAAAAAGACTTATACCGTATAGTAAAATTAAGAACAGAGAATTCTCTCGATTTCTAACCAATTAAAACCTCGGTAATGCAATCCAACGCATGACACTCTTGAATCTCATTATATGGCTTGAATTTAATATCTCACTTATCAATTATTTAAACAAAAGAAATCGATATCAGCCGTAGAAACAAACACATTTACTGAGCAATTACCGAAATTTGTTTGCTTTTAGAATATTTGATGAATTCGTAATCTCACAACATTAGAGTGACTTAGCAAAGCAAAAAGCTAACGCAGCGAATTTTTACGCGAAAAGTGCGTATTGTGTTTTTTCATTATTTTCCGAAGCCTTGCAGCCGACTTTTTCCAACAAGTTGAAAATTTTGATTTTTTATAGCAGGTCTACACTGGGTGTAAAATCAAGAGCGTACAAGCGTATCTATTGTTGGTTTTAATTTGTACTTAAATTGCAGGGAGAACGCCCCCATCCAGAATCAGCTTTAACTACCAAAATTCAACTTCCCCCCTGCAGAACAAAAGCGTCCTGGCTGATTCGAACGCGAAGACTTTTTTCTGGTGTCATCCAAGGGTTTGGACAAAAAAAGCCCAATTTTTGCGGAGGAAACCTTTTGTTTTCCCGTGCTGAAACGTTTGTAATCCAATTGCGTTCAGTTATGGCTGCGGAAGCGTCCCCCTATCTAATCAGAGTTGTAAACGGGCTGACTAGTTCAGGCCCGAACCCGGCCCGAACCCGAAAACTAATTTGAAGCCCAAATCACGCCCGAAAAAAACCGAAAGTTAAGATAGGTCTAAAAAATTTAGCAATCTTGCGAAGGTATTTTGATTATTTGTGCACATAAGGCAAAAAGTACGTCTCAGGCCCGAATTAAGCCTGAAATTTTTAACAACTTTAGGCCCGAACTTGGCCCGAACCCGATCTGAAAAGCCCTGCCCGATTTACAACTCTGTATCCAATATTTTACAGTTTAAGAGCTGATTTTATCCAACTGGCAGCTTGCATACTGGAAAGGTGATACGTGGGCGGCACCGAAATTCTTTTTTTAAATAAACAAAGGATACCCTAATACGCCCACGATTTCACGCACAGTGTAGACCGCGCTTGAAACTACAACGCATTAAAATATGTTTACCTGAAAGGCTACGATGTTTGTTGAATCATTGGATGAATTTGCCAATATCATATCTGCTTTTGCTTTGCATACAGAATAATCGATTTAATATATCTTCGGGAAAATTATGCATTCATTCTTAGAAATATATTGTTTCTACTATACTTCTAAAACAAACAGGTTCATCTATTAAGTATCATACTCGTAAAGCAATTTTGTAAACTATTAACTATCGAATTTTATTTTGTGCGTAGAACGCATTTATGTCTTTTTTAATTTACAGTATACAAAACCATAAAAATATTCCTTTTGTCGAACAAGAATCATTTTTTGTTATGTTAACATGATTTTAACTTTAATTCTGTTTTAAGACATCAGGGATTTAGTAAAGCGTTATCTAACACTGTATCAAACTTAAGAATGGGAAATGAGTACCAAACCACTTGCTTTTGTGATAAGTTCATTGACTTTCCTATATACCTCTCAATCTTATGTATTGCGTATTTGAGCTTGTGAAATTTGCTAATGCCCTTATAAAGTTAGTTACTCAGCCAAAAGACAGCAAAGTGGCATTTCAATCTTTGAGTAAAGCATTTCAATCATTTCAATCTTGAAACAGAATACAGCCACCTGCTTACCTATCTACCACAAACAATAGAGGCTTTCTGGGCAGCCTATTTCTCATATGGCACAGCACAAATTGAAAATTTAGAATTTTTTAATTTAGGTTTTTTTTAAATGATTAGCTTTGATTTATTTGGAATCGAACTCGTGCCTATCGTTTTACAATCACAATCAAGTGCTTCTTTTAAACACAAAACTAATTATAGCAATTTTTCTCAGTTTCGTTGTATAGTGGTACTTCACTTTTTTCTAATTATTGATTTTCGAGCACTCTACAACAAAAACATGCAAATAATACACTATTTTGTATACTGTACTTTAAGAGTACTTTATTGTAGCTTTTTCAATATTTCTGCGAGCAAAAATAATCCCATAGTTTTGCGATCTTTATTTGACTGACATTGTAACGACATTTAACTTTGGCTGTCAACTACTACACTTTCTGAGAGCAAATAGTAATTTCTAAGTCTTGTAAGTCAATATTAAAATGTTCCAAGATAGCATTGGCAGACCGATTTACTATAATGTCTGTCGCTCATTCTAAAATCTCCACCGAGCTGAATTAAGCTATTTATAAGTTTATACGTTGGTTTTGAGCAAAAAAAGGTTATTGCTGTCGATTTACAACGATTATGAATTTGTGACGTAACAAAATCATATTTTGCGAAGAAAATAGAATGTCTGCTGTCACTGAGATAATTTCTTTCAAAACTACTACAAACTGGAACATACCTATCGCTGCATTTTCTTGACCGAAATGTGACTTTTTTATATGGCCTATTTCGGTTATTAAAACATTTTTAGTAATTTCTCTATTTTTTCTGCTATTTTGAGCAATGAAAATGCTGCAGTTTGGTTAGAAGCTAATATGTTAAAAGCAAGCATTTGCTCTGAAGAATAAGATTAGCAGGTACTATAAATTGAATCGTCTAAGCTAAAAGTTTGTTACCGATCTCAATAATTTTTTTTCTTTTGTTTCAAGCTTAACTTTCAGCTAAATTTTCAAATTTAATGAAGCTCTAAGTTTAAATTAAATTATGTTTTTCTAAAATCGATAGCTAATATTACGCAACATACTCTATCACTTTTAAGAATTTTTTGCTTAATTGCTTTAAAAAATTTTAATTTAAAGTAATTTTAGCTTTAAAATTTTGATACTAATTATTTTTCATTTTCTTGAAATCAGAACGTCAATACTGGATAGTTAATAAGCGACTAAGTGTCTTAAGTTAACTGTTTATCAATTTATAAATAGGTCGTAAATATTTCTTTGTGAAATATATTCGCCATCACTTGGAAACAACAAAAGTTTAAAATAACGAAAGAACTTTACACAGGCTTGACATTGGACACAACAAAGCTGTTCTATTGTCTAATAATGTCCGTGAATAACATGATTGTTTATTTACAGACTTTTAGGTGGACTGAAATTTGTTTGGAAAAGAATAACCAATATTTCCCAAATATTTCTACAAAAATATCTCAAAAACTAGCTACCAACCAAAAAAGACACCAAACAGTGCAATTTGCAGCAATTATATAGCGACTGCATTTCAATCTCTGCAAATAACAACTTGACGACTATAGTTGCTCATTACTCAATGAAATCGTCTTGGAGCGAAAGACTTGAGGTTCACATTTGGGGCCGGTCAAATTGGACACAGTGTTGCCAACGGCTCACCACAACTGCAACACTTTTACTCTAGTGTAAAAGCTGCATAGCCCTAACAAAATTTTACGTGGCAATGAAATTGTAAACTCGTCACGTTCTTCGGCGGAATACGAGTATCGAAAAGATTTAATTGGTTTGTTATTTGAATTACGATTTCGCTTGTTACAAGGCGGTGAAGTGTGGCGGCTTAAACTCGAGCTGCTGCCCCAGCAAGCCTCACGGTAAAGCGGGCAATGAAGAGAGAGATAGAGGGTGATTTGAACTAAATGAAATTATCTTTTGTTTCATTGTTAGTTAAAGCGACCAAAAACTCTAAAGTTTTACCGAAACTCAAACCATTTTTCTCCTTTTTCTTGTCTCTTTTTCAGACGCTTTTTTGATTCGCTCTTGAAAAAAAATAAATTGTAGACACATTTTTAGATAAGTTTTGTACACAATGTAAAAAGAGAACCTGCGTATGTCAAGTTTTGCTCATGGGTAGGGGATATTTAAGCAAATGCATATTGAGAAACAAAAGCTCTTCGCCTTTTAGTGGGCTCATTTCCACGCGTAAATTGCATTGAATTGAAAGTGAAGAAAACTACAATTTAAAAAAACGTGCGTCAAATGGAAAAAAAAGCTTACAAAGTTCTCAAGTTCTTGTCTGAGATATGAATGAAAATCGATGACCACTTCACTCTTCGCTATGCTTTGAGAAAAGTTTTTTGATCGACACTGAATTAATTGCATGAAAAATTATTGCACCTCAAAAATTTCGCTTTACCCTGGTTCTGCTCTCTCAGAAATAAAACTTGACTTCTTTTCTCATAACCTTAAGGTCGTGTTATCTTAACTTAACGGAAGTTTGAACGGCCGGTATTATGACATACATTTGATCAAACAATACATTTTCAAAAACCGTTTTACAATGACTTTTCCTGTCCCATATTTTTATCCCACTGTCCAAGCTGTTCAAATCTTGTTTGAAGCTGCACTTTTCGATTAGCACGCGTCAAAACATTTACATCTAGTTAAAAATTAACCGGTCAATTAATTAATCTTAACTACGGAAGAAGTGTTTTGGTTACATAGGTGCAAATTTAAACCTAAAATAACGTCGGTCTGCTTTTTTTGATCCCACAATTTGTTTTAGCTGGTAGTGAAATATCGGTCAAGGTTTTGATTTGGAAGTTTTTGATTAAGACCTTGACAAATTGTGCTGAAGCGTGTAATAAGTTTGTGGAGCCGACGTCTTTGTTTCATCACAGCAACATAGCTTTTTAAGAAGATAAACTACATTAAGGATAAGCTGTAGGCTCACTGCGACCGATTTAGCCGGCATATTACAAATCGATCTTCAGACTTTATCTTCCGCTTTGTAGACGAATATGTGGCGGCTATTGTGACCAGCATTGTATCTTTCGGCCAATGAGATTCAAGTTCCTGCTAACAGTATTGAGCTATAATTATTATTTAGATCAGTCTTAAAGTTTCTGATTCAGTATTAGCTCGCATTCAGGACATATAATTATTATAATGCCGAAACAGCAATAACAGTTATTTAGAGTAAAGATTTGCTAACTTTGGCTTAACATTTTCATTGCATAACATAACATTTTCTTTGCATACAACTAACATTTTCATCTTTAATAACCTATAGTCTGTGATACGACTACGAGTACACAAATTAAATATTGATAGAGCACGCGTCGCGTCAATACGACTAAGAAGCCCGCGCTGGGTAAGGTATTAATCAGCTATCATAAAACAAATAAAGCAAGAGCAAGTTGATCAATTGGAAGAGTGGAAACAGTAGGCTTGGATTCGATTGATAGTCGTGTCAAACCAAAAAACTCAAAAAATGGTATTCACAGCTTCCTAATTTGTTGTTCTCATACAACGGAAAAGTAAGCAGCCCCCACCGTGTGAGTTAAACATGTAGGCAGCTTGTCTCGAAGACCGAGAGTTCACTTTAGCTGTCCCCCTTGCCAAGGCAGCTTAATAAAAAGAAACTGAACTTCCGGTACTACAATTTCAAATTACCGTTGATAAAAGCTGGCTGCAATATTTCAGCATGGTTTCTGAATCCGATGACCGGCATAGCACACCGCAGGAGTTTATTTGATTTATGGAAAAGATGGCTGTACCATGCGTGGTCGATTGAACGTGGTATACAATCAAATTAAAAATTTTTTATCGGGCCTCTACTCGCTTTATTACGCCGAAGTATGTAACGAGTTGCCGTGCTCATTTCCGCGACAGTGCGCCCAGGCAAAGCAGCTCTTTCGAAGTAATTTCGCCGCGATGGCGAGCAGTTTGCAACGCTGTGTCCAATTTGACCCGGCCTAGATTTAAACTTCAGTCCTCCCGCTCCAGAGACGAACGCGTTACCGCTCGACCAACTAAATAGAATTTGAAATGAAGAGCTCACTAAAGTAAAATCAAAATTAAAAGCCGTGTCACTCTGTCCACTGTTCAGCTAATATTTAAAAAACAACTATATTTCTCCCATTTAAAATATTAACTGGACAGACTGTGAAGGCTTTTAATTTTTTTACTTTAGGTTGTACTTTCCTTTGTGCCGTTATCACCTGCCTCAATTATTGATGTATTTTGGCTGATCCTCTCATTCAAAAACTTTTGAAGCGTGAGAGCAAAGATTACCAAAGTTTGAGCTGTAATTAGGGACAAGATTAGACTTCAGGAGAGAGTTACTATTAAAGTTTAAGATTATTGTTAAAGTGCGAATTTTGGCTGGAAATAGAGGCTGTAGAAATATAGTATAGCAAAGCCGATACAGCAAAGATTAATTGCATTATAGAGTATTTGATTCAAACTGGCTCCTGCCTATACCATTTCAATACGTAGTTAAATGCCAAACAAAAAAAAAATTAATTATCAATTTTAAATCTCTTATTTAACCGACCAGTAGGTCGAGCGGTCACGTGTTTGTCTTTGGGGCGGATAGTCTGAGGTCCAAATCGCTGAGCCGGTCAAATCGGAGGCGTAGTTGTTGCCAACGGCTCGCCACCACTGCAACATATCTTCAAAAGAAGCTGTGTTGCCCAGGTGCAAAGACACAGAGATGGGCTCCGTCAACTCATTACACTTTTCGACGTAATACAGCGAGTATAATGCAAGATTTGATTTATTTGACTGGGAATTGAACTGGTCTAACTGATTCAGAAAACCAAATGATCAGATTAATTTCTGAACTGATGTCGGTTTAATTTCTTAACTCGGTTTAAATGATCAGATAAATCTCTTAACTGATTCAGAAAACCAAATGATCAGATTAATTCACGAAATTCTTTGGCTTTAAACTACATTAACTCGGCACGTGAAATGAAGTCGCACCTAAAATAGCAAATATAGTTATGATTTTTTCATGTTATAATACACGATGACGATGTTTGTTACTTGCTTAAAATTGAAAAAGCTGAAAGATTTTACGTCAAAAGCTGAATCTGCTTCAGGTGAAAAAATGTGCCACAGATAAGAAACTGGTGCCCCCTACAGCCAAAGACATACATCTGCAAAGTCAATACAGTCTCTCAACCAAGACGGCTCTGGATCACTTATTGATCAATGTTGATTCATTCATTCTAGCATTTGATGCAGGATCATCATCTACCCAACCACACCAATGCAGAGCAAGTTTTTCGTGTTCTGTTTGTAACTCTTTTGTCAAGCTGGGTCACCACAATGGACTTGTTGCTTGGCTCCAGTTGGAAGTAAGCGTTGAATGTTTTTCTCAATTACGAACGCAACGATGCATTGCTAATTCAGAAATTAAACCGGGATTCAGCAAGTTTTCTATCTTTAATTCGACGCTACTGAGCTACTCTTATCGAGTAAGCAATCGCCGCCCAGTTCAATGGTAATGCGGGCATGCTATCAAAACAACTCTTTGCCGCCACCGCGTGTCATTATTTACCGACTTTAAAAACTCTTCCAAAGACTGCTGTTTTACGCAATGGTTTGCTTTGTCTTTTGAAGCGTGATATAGAAACAAAAGTTGTTATTGCCTTGCTAAAGAGCTGCTTGCTTGTCTGATTTAGCTGAGAATCGAACGGCAACCCTTTAGCTCCGAAGTTCGCTGTGCGAGTAACGAGCAGTGAGCTTGCTAACGTACTATGTGCTTGGAGTCGAATCAATGCTAACTCTGATTGCGGAGTAGCTCATTTTTGTTTACTCTTTCATTTTCATGCTTAAGATAGAGGCCCGCTTTCTCGTGCGCTAAATCGTAAGATTACCAGTGTATCCTTAGTTTGTTAGAACCAACTGGTAGCGTGCACGCAATAGCAAGGCGGCACGCTGGTTGTACCAAATTTCTGTTTACCGAAACTGGAATACTTTCGTACGCTTACGATTTTACGCCCCGCATACTGTAGACGGGGCCTTAACAGTTAACAGGTCATAACACGTGGAGGTCAATGACTTGAGCTGTTAAGTAAATTGTTAATTTGCCGATCTTCACCGCAGAATTTTTTTTAAGGGGTTTAGGTCCTAAATCTAATATTTGTGCCATGGTATACGGATGCACTTTTCCAAGCTTGTCAGGGCCTTGCCCACCTAAAAGATTATTGCCCACGTTTTTTAGCCTTTATTTGATGTTAACGTTAAAAGTAAAGTTCAAAAGCAATGAAGACCTTTCTTTGATTTTTGTGGGATTCGCCTCCAGTTTGTTGGAAGGCCAGTCATCTGCAAACTGCTCAGTTGTTCACTCTATTGACTTTAATTTAAGTCAATTTTAAATTCTAAAAAAGGCACTGCGATACAAAATAATTGAGCCATTTTGCTTATAATCGTCTACCCCTACCCTTATTTTTCAGAAATATTGTTAGCAGTTTTCAGCAAAATCGGATCCAAATGCTAAACAGCCAAACTCGTTTGCGCTGTGATCCTGTTGGCTCAAAGAGAAAAGCGCATACTTAATTACGTGCTACCGAGATCAAAATTACTGCTTAGGTTTGGAGATGGAAATTTCGCAAGACGTAGAGGAACGAATGCACTGACGGAACTGACAAGTTGGTCGAGCGGTTACGCGTTCATCTTTTGAACGGGTAATTGGAGATTAAAATTGTAATTGTAGTTACATTTTATTCACCAAAATGCCTTTACCATGAAACAGCAAAGAAACCTTTTGGTCTTCGAGTCAAACTGCCATCTATCCACCTGTCTATCACACTCGGTGGAGGCTTCAATCTGTCCCTTTAAATTGTTGAAACGTAAAGCAGGGAAGCTATAAATACCAATTTTTATAGTCTTTGGTTTGACCTTACCAGTAATCAAACCCGAGTCTATCGTTTCAGTAGCAAACGCTCTATACACTTGACCACTGTATCTCGGGCCGGTCCAATCAAACGCAGGGTTGCTTATGGCTCGCCACCGCTTCGTCATTTCTTCAAAATGACCTGTGCTGCCCAGGCGCAATGAAGCGGAGATGGGCCCCGCAAACTCGTTACACGCTTCGGCGTAATATGCCAAGTATAATGAAAGATTTGATTCGACTTCGCTGAACTTACAAATTCAATTTATTTTACACTACTACTTTAATAGTTCAATGAAGAAGCGAAATGATGCGCTCCATTCATATAACCAACACGAATTTGTTCCCGGCTAAAAAAATCTATTGGATTCCATTAATTAAAACAGAAAATAGTAAAAGACTGTATAAGAAATCATTTCTACAAGGAAATAGATATTGCAGGCTTGCACGAGCTCGATCGATTTTTTATTCGAGTTTCAGTTAGAGTTCAGCCTATCGCTGCTAGTTCAAGTAATTTTTTTGAAATTCAAGTTTGGCATTGATCTTTTCAAGTTGAAGTTCAGACGGACAAAAATACTAACTCATTAATTAATCAATTTACACGTCTTAATCTAGAAAAAATAATGCATTTTCTGGTGACCAGGTGGCCTTGTTGTCAGACTTTGATTATAGAGTAATTGAAGAAGAGGAAGAGGGTACGAAGGCAAGTGCAGAAATTGCATTAGTGTGTGATTTGAAGTTTCGCATGGGCTGCCAGGATAGACGATGTGTGAATTCAGATGCTGATGAAACACTAGCCTAATGGGAAAGTGACTCATATTGCTATATGTTGTGTATAATTGTTTTGATGCATATGTATCGATTGCAAAATTGTTATTGTCTAGATGCTATGACCAGCTGCTACTTGAAAGGGTTTCTGGACCCGGTGAGGTTTCATTTTCAGGGTGGTTTTTCTTTCCTCACCATGCTCCGCTGAGCTAAACATAGTTTTGGGCCGGTTGCGCCACCCGTTGACCACCTACGTAACCGTGCCTGGCCTTGCACTGGTCACTGTCCCTCTCTTTTCTTTTTATCAATCATTCGAACAACTACTCCAGTCGTTAGTTTTACTTCCATCTTGTGTGCCTGCGTGTATGTTGATGATTGTGATTGATTAGGCTTACAATGTACTTTGAGCTGGTGTGACAGGTGTAGCAACCATGCAAATAAAAATCGCTTTTTTGTGTTCAGTATCCTCTGCATGTCTTAATGACGTTGTGTCGCTGACGTCTGACGTTGTGTCGCTACTCCCTTTTCCTGACTCTACGTGTTATTATTGTGTTACCATGCATTTGCTATTGTTGTGGTGGTCAAGAATAAAAAAAGAATGAATGAATGAAGAATGAAAGCAGATATGTGAGGTAAGTGCTACTCGACAGTTGTGAAAAAGTTTATGTTCCAAATTTGCTATGTAACTTCTAAAAAAACAATTCTTTCGAGAATTTTTGAATTTTTTTACAATGAACTTGAACAATTTTATTTGATTTCAAGTTCTAGTTTAGAAAATTTGTTTTTTCGAGATCGGGAAAATGACCTAGTTTTTTAAGTTTGAGTCCAAATTCGAGGTCGCAACCCTGGAAATTAGAAATGAGCAACACAATATTGGCACTCAAACCAAAGCCTATAATTATGAACTAAAGCTCAAAATCAACATGTTCACAATTTGCAATTCATCGACCATTTTAATCATTCTATCCATAATTTATATAATAATGTCATAATTTTTGTTAACAGCAAGACGACAAAATTACTGCTATTATATCTAAATTCCAAAAGAAATTATTTAACCAACTACACAGCGAATACGCCAATTAATAAATAGAAAAGACAGAAAACACTCACACTGTATGTTGTTAATAGGGTTATTACAATAGTAAAATTAACTTTGACTACAAAATAATCAGCAAGAATAATAAACAAATATATTTCACCTAAAATAATTAAGGCATCTTTAGTGTCTGCTAGTAGAAAAATAGTTATCATAAGAGCTGCACCTCAAGCTCAAAGATACTGAGTGTCTAAATACAAATTAAAAATGCTACATCGATAAAAATGCTTCAAATGCTTTCAAATATTTTAAAGAAATTAGAGCAAACGTTTGTAGGTTTTGCTCCTCCTTTCAAAGTAGGAACTGAAAAATAATGTTGCATTTACAGCATAGATGAATAATACAAACAATAGCACTTTACCGAATAATAATCAACTACGTAAAAAAATATCCACATTTAGCGTATTGATAAAATTATACTGAAACTTCGGTACGTTACTTAAAAATTAGTAAAGTTCTTTAAACCTACTACAAAACAAAAACTAAAATATATTATTAAAAAATCAACACAACTAATACACAAAGGTGCTGCGGCAATTCATAACAACCATAGTACAGTATACCTAGACAAACATAACATTGATAATAACAATCTCATAACTATAGTAAAACAGCGATAATATTGCTTTTAATTTACAAAGTTTACTATATAATTATACAAAATCAGCAAAACCAATAACAATGCAAACAAATCAGAAGTGGGGACTGTTCTTTTTAAAATATTGCTGCTTAAAAATTACTTCGCAACTGTAAGTTATCATTTCCACTATAAAAAATATTAAGTTACAGTATATTACTCACTGTAATTGTGATTGCATTTTGTTCACCAAATTGCCTTGACCAGGAGACAGCGAAGGGACCTTTCGGTCTTCGAGTCAAGCTGCCACCTGCCCACCTGCCTACTACACACGGCGGAGGTTTCACACTGTCCCTTTAATAGCTGAACGTCAAGCAGGAATGCTGCGAATATCAATTTTTATAGTGTTTGGTTTGACCCAACGGGGAATCGAACCCATGCCTACCGTTTCAGTAGCAGACGCTCTATCCACGTGACCACTCATCGGCTGTGTGAATAGAGCGTGTGCTACTGGTAACAGCAGTTAGTTTCATATTTATTACCAAACCACGTGTTAATCGTGAAATTTGAGATTTGCAAAAGTTAATTATGCGTACTTGCGGGGTTGAAAGGCTGAACTACTAATCGCTAGCAATGACAAACAGAAATTTCAAATTTAAAGGATTATAATAGCGTGATTCAATTGTACGTACAAATACGGTGCAATTGGTCGAAAATGTTTACCTTTAACAAAAATCTTAAACAAAATTTTATCTACAAAACAAAACTGTTAGTAACTGGTGATCCTTAAATCCGATTTTGATGCGTTTACAAAAAATAACAATGTTACTATCAAAGTTACTATGTTAACTGAACCATTGATAAATTAGCTTAAAAAAGATAACTAAAATAAATCGTATAACGTTTACCAAATAATGACCATAACAGCAAAAGGAGACTATAGCTAGTGGCAGTAGCGTAACCAGGGGAGGCGGGGGCTGTGGCGCCCCCTCCCCTCTTCGCCTAAAAAGTATGCAAAATACCCTGTTCTTAGCACTTTTGAGGCCTAATTTTGCACTAATAACTACAATAGCCCTCCCCCAATGGTATTTCGGATGAGAATTGGTTTAGAACCTGATACGATGTGGACCAGAAAAACTGGGTTTCAGCCTGAATGAAGACATTTTTTGTTTTTGTTTTTTTTTTGGAGATCACCTAAATTTGGACAGAAAAACAGTTTGAATTTCGGCGAAGACTTTTTTTTTTGGAGAGCACCTGAATTTCGGATTGAAAACCGACTTAATCCGAGGGAACACCAATGAAAATCAGAGTCAAAATCGTTTGATGTTGTTTCCAGCCTTCAAAACAGCCCCCCCCACCAATGCAAATTCCTGGCTACGCGCCTGGCTAGTGGGGTTCGAGAAAGCGTTATAAGCAGAGGTGGAGTCGATGACACAAGGCTCGAGGCCAAGGCCAAGGACACAAAAAAATCCGAGGCTAAGGCCAAGGACAGTCTTTCCGAGGACAGACACTCTCGAGGCCAAGAACAGGAATGCTCGAGGCCAAGGCCAAGGACCAAGGACACAAGCGCAAGTGCTCTCCGGAAATAAAAAGGTCTTCAGAAAAATTATTTCAGGCGGTCTCCAAAAAAAAGAAAAAAGGTCTCCACAAAAATTTTTCAGGCGACCTCCACAAAAAAACGTTTTCCAAAAAATTTGTCAGGCGCTCCACAAAACTTTAACAATTCAAAAAATAGTGCTTTCCTCGAGCCGAGGACAGGCCAATTTTCGAGGACTTGAGGCCTCGAGGCCAAGGCCAAGGCCAAAGACTTGACCTTCGAGGCAAAGGCCAAGGACTTCAAAATGTGTCCTCGAGGCCAAGGACGTCCTCGAGGACTCCACCTCTGGTTACAAGTACCACCAGCGGGGTCCAGGTTGAAATTGCGGAACCCTCAAGAGCTTGCTCTATTTAACAAAAATGCACAGCAAGCTTTCAGCAACAGTTCCATTTACATATAACAGACACTTGACAAGTTCTTACAACAAAATAGAAGAAATTATTTCACTGGAAATTTTTATCTAGTTTTTTTATTAATTCTGACTAAATACTAACCCAAACTCAAATTCCAAACCAAACCCTCATCTTAACTCTTCAAAAAGTGAATAAAAATGCGCAAACGAATATTCCTTATTTTCGTTTTATTTTTTTTTTAGTCTAAAATTTTTCGTTGAAATAGTCACTCCCAAAGAAAATACCAATTACTGAAAAAAAAACAAAAAACTGTGTAATCGTTTATGCTCGCGGAAGTCAAATTCCGAAATGAGATCGGCCTAATACGGCTCTGTTATCGTGCCCAATGTTCAACAGAGAAATAGGTATGCAACTCAGCACTCTACTGCTAAACAGTAAAACCGTTTATATTTGAACACGAATTCGTTAACTTCTATTTAGCTTTTTCCTTCATGTAAATGGTAATACTTAAGCTAATATTACGGCATCCATTAAGACTATCTGAGGCTCGTGGAAAAAAAGCATTAGCAGCTTCTAACCAATGCGGCAAAAGCAGCAAACAAAATGTAACAGACAACACACACAAGGTACGCAGTCAGGATTTTGCTAAAAGGATACGATTAAACGTAGTTCTTAATAAGGTACTTATTTTAAATCCAAGGTCCATCAAAAATGTGTCCAAACTATTTTTTTAATTTAAGTCAAGCTCAAGCGTGGGGGTGGGAGGAAAAGCCCCACTTCTCCGTGCTTTTATTGGGAGTAAAATAGTGAAGCCGCCTACCCACAATGCAGATCGTTGGGTAAAATGTGGTGCCGTTTGTATGTTGATGAGAGCCCACTCTTTAACAAGTGTGGAAATAGCCACAATTGTTTTCCGGCTCTCCAGCTCAGCTTAGATTCTTTGGTTTAGGTTTTCATTTGTACCATGTTCTCACCAAGCTGAAAGTGTCGAACAGTTCTTGGCAATCAAAAAGTCCCCAGTTGCTAAGCGCTTTTTAGATTTTTTAGAAAAAACACAATTTTGACGCCATTTTTTGAAAACAAACAAAAAAAAACAAAACACGTTTTCCACAATCAACTTTACAAAAGTTGTAATTAGTTGGCTCACTGTTCATGGCTAATAGTGTTGTTAACTACAATCCCATCTGTTTCATATGGAATATAACATCGTTTACTCACCAAAATATTCGAGCTTGTTTTTAAACAGTCGTAATATTTATTATTTGCCTTTTCCATTTTATTAACATGTGATTAAATGAAATCTCACTAACATAAAGACATAAACATTTGAACTCAGACAAAAAGAAAAAATTGAACAAATCATATTTTGAAATCAAACTATTGTATAAAAATCGTATAGCGCTAACGTGCGCGCTGGTTTCCAAAACTTTAGAGATAACTACTTGCCAAGACAATTTGTCCAACTTGCCAAAACTACCTATCTGAATCTAAAATTCAATTTCTTTTGAAATTCTGACTAAAACGTTCAACGATAAACACAAAACAGAAAAAAGCATTTATGCATTAAATGCATTAATCCAAGTATTCTTGGATTATCTTAATATTTTTTGGTACAATCTACTCTAAATTTAATTGTGCCAAAAGGAAGTTTCAATTCAATTTCGCCGTCTTGGTACAGCTGCAATTCAAGGGAAGGAGCTAATTCTTTAGTAGCAGATCTTTTAATTTTTTCTTCGAAAAATTCTTCAGTTTTTTTGTGCCCAATTTCTTCCAATTTCGGTAGAACAGCTGCAGCACCTAACGATCCCAATGTTTGTGGTTTTTCTGCACCAAGGTAAGAAAGACCTGCAGAAGCGAGCTTTCCTAAACCGAAATCCACTGCTATAACAACAACTTTAACAACTTCCGAACATAACTCAAACTTGTCAATGTTCGCATCTACAGCTTTGTTTAGCTTGTCTGTGTACTCAACAAAATTATCTCTGCAACACGATAATATTTGATCCAAATTATCCACTTGTTTTTGACGTAAGTTTTCTTCCATTTGTTGAAACAAGGAATTGAGCTTTTCGGTCGCTTTTTTGTTGAAATTTTCTGATCCTGTTTCCAAATGTTTTTTTGCATTGGATTTGTGCCATTCATTATACTCCTCAATCGTTTTGATATACGATTTGCTGGCATCTAGACAGGTTTTTAAAATTCGTATGATTTGAGACAGAATGCGATCCAGTTCTTCTTCCCACTCTTTCAATGCTCTTTGAGCATAAAATTTTCCAGCAATTTCATTAAAGCGAGATACAGTTGTTTTCTTTAATGTTTGAAGATTTCTTTCGAACTGTGTCTGATTTTCCCAGACTTTATTTTCATTTGATGACTTGACAAACTCTTCAACGCGATTTCTCACGTGCCGACTCATTTTGACTTTAAAGTCTGTTTTGGAGAAGGATTCACGATCAGGCACATCAAGGTCGACTCCAAGTTGAGAGACGTAGTCTTGAATGGCATTGCAGAGCTCTCCACACTTGCAACGTTCGCCTTGTGTTTCTTTCAGCTTTAATTGGCATTTTTCCTCGATTTCCTGAAAAAACTTGAAACTTTCTCGACTAAAATCTTCATTTAAATCTGCTACGCTGCATGTCTTACGGACAAATACATTTCCAGGATTTGGCAACAAACAGCAAGGTATATTTTCACCGAAAGCAAACTGCAAGTACTCACGCATTGCTTTGTGTTCTTCTGCTTTGTTCGGAAAATCTTCCTCAATCAACGTTTGGAAATATCTTTTTCCACCTTCCGTTCCATAACTAAAATTTTGATCTTCATCACTGTCAGAGGTGTCACTACCACCACTGGTGTCCTCATTTCCAACACTGAACCAATCTCTAACAACAAACATGAGTGACTCTTTCTGCATGATGAAGCTTCCGTCGCTGCCTCTCAGATTGGTCGCGTATTCTTGTATTGATTCCAAATGAGGCGTTTGAATTTCTTTGTTAACATTGAAAAGCAAAAAAGAACTAATTAAAAAACTAAAAGTTCCAAGAAAAGTTTGGTTTTGTTTCGAAGTGTCAAAGTTAAACATTCCTTGTGTATCTGCTAGAAACAATGCAATCTTTTTTTCTTTGAAGTTTAGAATGATGGGTTCCTTTAAAATATATATTCCTTGAGTGTATCCTTTGACTCCTTTTTTCCACTTGAAGATCTTTTTTATTTTGTTGGCGTTTTCCAACCATTGCTCGTAGCTATTCTCTGCCTTATTGCGCTGCAAAAATTGCCAAAACAAACTGAGCAGAAATGATTTTCCACTTCGTGATGGCCCAGCTATGGTGTAAATAGCAACATAGTAGTCATTGTATGTGGGATTTCCCAGAACCATGCGCACAGCTTCCATATCAACTTGAAGAATCTCATTTCCTGCATTATTACGTTTGCTTCGTTTTGTCAGTTGAATTAATTCAGTTGGTTCTGAGCTTTCACCCGAACTTGCTTCCAAATGTTGCTGCGAATTATAGTTTCCCATTTGAAAATTTAGATTTTTCTTTCAAATTTTTGGAATTACAAAACTACAGTACAGTTTAAAACCAAACCTATAAGCAAATGACATTGAAAGGTTATTGTAATTACATCCAGAGTCTTTGAGAGAAATTAACCAAAACGAAAAGAGATTTAAAACTACAAGCTACTTTTCCTTACGCATTTGAAGTGAAAAAAAAAAGATTTTCAATCAAATTTTGCACGATTTTCCAACGAATTTAAAGTAAGTAGCATTCCACATTATTTTTCGATATTTCCTTCCGACAAGCTTCAATCAGTACGGTTCTTTCAAAAAATACCAGGCTTGGGTGCTCTATACCCCCTTTTTGCCCCTCCTCAGCAACCCTGGTTACACCTTTATTCAGACACGGTGAAGACTTTAGAGCACTGTTCTTTTTATCGCTGAACATCAAACAGGGAAGCTGTGGATGCTAATTTTTATAATGATTGGTTTGACCCGACCGAGCATCGAACTCAAGTCTAAATGAATTCTGCATGTATTTGCTTTTATTCGCCATAATATGGCATATCTTGTTTTGTAATAACCCTTTACAGAAATAACAATTGTGAAACACAATTACGAACTGAAAAAATTTTGTCGAGAAACTGTAAAAATCAAAATTTTTTGTGAGTGAACTTACATGAACGCATTTGAAGGTGATGGTATTTAAAGGCGCGACCAGGGAGAGCTAAATGGGCTCTAGCCCTCCTCCCCCTTAGCCAAGTCAGTCAAAATTTGAACCCTAAACATGTTTTGAACTTGTTTATGTGGCTCCAAAGAGGTACAAAATTGATCCGCATTGCGCTAAAATAAATGGTAATTCTTTTTTTAGGAAAATTACAAAAGTTGACCTGCAGCTGGTGCTTTGCTCCTAAATCTCTTTAGCCTCTGCTGGCAGAGGGCTCCTCCATCAGTCTTTTTTTGTTATGCACTTAAATAACACCGCAGTTTGTTCAGCACGCTGCCCAAATGAGACATTCTTTAAGTAAAATAAATTCTTTGTGTTGAAGTCCTCCCCCTAACAAAATCTTGGTTGCGCGTCTGATGATTTTGTTTTCTGCAAATATTGGATGTATTTTTATCAGAAAATGTTGGTAACATAGCTTATTTACAACAGTTACGCCAGCTATCAGGAGTCTATTAAAATCTATTATTTTTTGAAGCATTCTTCAACAAAATTTACGCTAAAAACAAAAAAACAAAAGCAAATTTCTCACAAATGACAGAGTCAAAATGGAGTTAATAGTTTAGTACATTCAAAGCATAAAAATATTTTAACACTTTTTGACACGGGCACTTTGACCAACACATTTTACGCGGAGAGAGAGCAAAGAAAATGCCCCAATATCTAACTCCTATAAATCAAAAGTCACGGAACACCAATTTGGCATGCCGGCTAGTCCACCAAAAACTTTTAGAAAAACTGGTTTTGAGTTGATGACATCATCATAGTGACATCCAAACATGGGCACCATTTTGATCTTCAACATCAGATCGTGATCTTGAAGATCAAGATCGTGATCTGATCTTGACCTTCAAGATCACTTTATTTTAATAATTTGGGGGGACATAACAGAACGTGCTAGCGACCTCGTAAAGGCTATTCTCGCTCGCTAAAAAGCGCTAACGAACCAAAAATCTTCGAAGACAAACTGCAATTTCTGAGCCGTCTCGCCCAACACGCGTTAAGACAGTTCGCACGAATTTCTTTGCGAGATGTTCGTTACTTGTGTTAGTACGTAATAAATATTCTCATTGTGACGTCAGATGCATTTCTACTTCAAAATAATGCGCTCAAGCGTACTGTATGTACTACATTGTCATGCAAAAAACACCATAACCTATGCGTTATTATTCTATACAAGCAAATTCCTCAACTGATGATAATTAGTAAATGAATGACAGAATTTAATTATATTTTTGAATCTACGTGAAAAAAGAACAACTTTTTCCACAGTATAATTTTTTAAACGACGTAAAGCTCCCTTTAGGTTGTTGGTGGGTAAACTCACGTGTTAACAGTAACTCTGGTCTTTAGGTTTAAAAATTTTCAAAAGTGAGCAAGTCAAATTATACTCCTCCTTTTTAGAACCGGTAAATCTTGAGTCGAGACTGGCTGTTTTTAATTTTTTGCCGATATTCAGTCTCATTTGTTCTTGATTTTGTAAAACTTTATTGAGAGCATCAAGGTCGGGGCAACTGCAACACCGTACGGTCGGGGCAACTGCAACTGCAACACCGTAATAATATAAACGTTGGGTAATACCGCAAAGTGGACAAAGAATATGCCGCCACTGCCACATGAAAACTACAATAAGATGTGAAAAATGCGATGTTGGCCTGCATGTAAAATGCTTCAAAGATTATTATAGTCAGCAACGTCTTTTCTGTATACATAGAAAACTGTTTTGAGAACTCTAAAATGCTCTACAAGTTCAATTTCATATTTAGTAAAAACTTTGTTATGCTTATTTGGTTAGTTATCGAAATCAGACTTAAACTAAATACGCTGATGGTTGTAACATTATTGCTTCGAGCGAAACAGACAAAGCAAACAATAAAACCTGATTACACAACACGTACGCATAACGCTCACGCATCTTCAAACTTTGCTAACGGATTTTCTTAGCGTCCTACATGAAGGACGGCTTTTATCTCAAAAAGTACGCAATAAATTAAAAAAAATCAATCGGAAAAAATTTTATAGATGTTCACTAAGCAATCTTCAAGTTTTTATAAAAATATTTTAAGTATTTCAACCTTCGGCACAAATGGGTTAATTAACTGAAAGTTTAAGTTCTTCGTCTGGGCTTTAAGGAAAAGCCTGGCAATTGTATCATCGTTTTGGAAAGAAAATTAAATTTTAACGTGACTTAAAAGCATAAACCTCAAGTTAGTTTGTGGACCTCTCTATGCTGTAGATCTGGGATCCAACCTTCAACTACCAGTACTTAGGTTTTTGAAACGGAAGCCCGCCTTTAGCCACTCGCGTTAATGATTTTTCAAAAAAATTTCATTCTTTTAGGTAAAATAAACCAAGCTATAACTGAAATTTTTCAGTTATTGCTAATTCTTAAGCTAATGGTGAAAATTTCGACTGCATATTTTTTCTAGTTTTTAACACATCCGACCCTTTTCAAAAATAATTTGGCAAAAGGAAGCATTTGCTCACACCTTGTCATATAATAAGCAATAATTTTGCAATAGAAATTCTGTAAGTTTTTTACGCGCTTCTTCTTCTTTCTTCATTGCCCGCTTTTCCGTGAACGTTGCAAGGACAGCTGCTTGAGATTAAGCCACCACACTTCACGGTCTTCCATCACATCCGTCATTTTGCTTGGGTCAAATTCTACGCAATTCCATCCAAGATCCTTATTGTAATTGGTCCAATGTTGGTCGTCCGACTGGTCTTCTCCCATTTCCTTTGGCAAGTAAAGCTTGTTTGCGGAGTCTTTCCTGAGACATTCTGCTTGCATGGACAAACCATCTAAGCTGCAATCTTTTGTTTGAAAGAAGTAACGCCTCGATGTTAAAAGATTTTCGAATCTCAGAGCTACGCACAACCCAAATCTTCGTCTTGTCTTCCGTCACTCGTGAATGTAACCCCAAGATACTTAGACTTTTCTACCTGCTTCAGTGTTGCTCCATTCACTTGCAACAAGCACTGATCAGGGTTTCTTGAAAGATGAAGTATCTGAGTTTTGGCCGTGCTTATTTTCATATCGGCGGTGTCACGTGCATCTGCAAAGCGGTTTAATACGCACAGGAGGCCAGATTCAGAAGAAGAAAGCAGAACCAATTCATCAGTGAAAAGCAGACAACTGATTTTGCAATTCCCAATCGTGACACACCCATCAGCTTGGCTGCATTTGTCAATCCAATTCATGTAAACAATCAAAAGGAAAGGTGACAAAACACACCCTTGCCGAAGCCCAACGCCCACATGAAACGATTAGAACGGCTTTGATTGCTTGCCATTTATCCAAACACAAACCTCCGGTCTACAGTAAAATGACTTAATGGCACGTAACGATTGATTTACGACGCCATACTTCTGTAAAACCTTCCAAAGTTTATCTCGAGGAACTCGGTCTTATGCTTTTTCAAGATCGGCAAAGCATGCAAAGAGATGTTTGCCATCCTCCCAAGATTTCTCGAAGGTTCGCTTCAGAGTGAAGATCTGGTCTGTAGTGCTGCAACCGGAACAAAAACCACACTAGCCATCCTCCAGGATTGATTCCCCAGTTTATCGGCATTTCTTATTACGGCATTTGGCGTATACTTTCACGGCATTTGAAATTGTCAAAAAGTGGCTGAATTATGTTTTGTGAAACAAATTGAACATTATTGAATTAAAACAAGAATTTAAATTACAAGTAAAGACAAAACTTAAGTTCATTTCAAACAATTGCATGCTGCTCCAAATTATTTCCTGGCAAAGATCAAATTAATTCCAGAAACCTGATTAAATTAGCTAGTTAGCATGAGCTTCTTTGACAAGTCATATAGATTGCAAACGAATTAAGGCAAGCAGACAAATCTCAATTTTTTTCTTTTTGTTTTTTCATACCATTAACCATCACATTATTAACTTTTTTAAACAAAATGTCATTTTTTTGTACTAAAATAAACCGGGTTGAAATTGAATATTTTTTTGAGTTTACGCTGATTTTTTAGCTAATGGTGAAAATTGAAGATTTATCTTTTCTAGTTTTTTAGATATGGACTTTTTTTGAAAATAATTTAGCAAAGAGGAACATTTCCTTACACCTTTAAACGTAATAAAGAATAGTTTTGCTATAAAAAAATTGTAATTTTCTGGAGCACTGGAAAACAAATTGATAAAATGCTTGACACAGGAATGGATTGTCAAAATATGACTCGGTAGTGTTTTAGGAAGAAATCAACAATCGAATTGGAGTGAAAGTTTTGAATTGATTTTCATTGTGATAATATGTCGTTTTGTTTTTTTGTGAAGAATTATGATACTTGTGACGTGTTTTTTGTTGCATTTTTTGTTGTTGATAAAATGCATTCTAGTTTGCCGATACCGAATGGGTTTAAGCAATTAAGCAAGGGCATATAAAAGCTGTTTGGCTGTTAAGCAAGCTAAAAATCTTGTACAGCCTACTGGTTGCGGTAAAAAGGCAAAATTCATCTTAATAAGAAAGGTAAAAGGATAAAAAAGGTAAGAAGGTAAAAGGACAAAATTAAGTGGCTAAAAAGTTTGAATTTTAGTGGCCTCATTCAAAAGGGACAACCTCATTTTGATATCCCCAAATGTTGTCATATTATATCTATTTTGAAAATTTCATCAGTCTAGCGTAAGTGGTTAAAAAGTTTGAATTTTGGCGGCGCTGTTTAAGGGGATCTCCCATTTTGTAATCCCCAATTCTTTTAGGTTTAGTTTATTTTTAGTATGTACCCATTCCGAAAATTTCATTCATCTAGCTGTCACGGCTTAAAAAATTTGGTGGCCCATTTGAAGGGGACCCTCATTTTGATACCCACAGATTTCGTCAAATTTTTCGTTTTTACTTATTTGCCTAGCCTGAAAATTTTATGTGTCTGTCGTGAGTAGTTAAAAAGTTTAAAATTTGGCGGCCCCTTCTTAGGGAATTTATTTTCGGCCAGTAAAGTTTCACTCCTTAAGCTCAATTTGCATCAAGCATTCACAAGCAGTTAAGCACACACATTGTGTCCAAATTTCAGCTCTGCACGTCTAGTGGTTTTGAAATTATAAGGGAATCAATAACTTTTCAAGCAAAAAATCGCCGATTTTTTATGTTTTTTTGTGTCTTAATTCACAATCACGTGACTTAGGATCCCCAAAATGGGCACACATAACGCTTTCATTAATTCTTATGTTGAGTCCAAATTTCAGGTTTCTAGGTTTTACAGTTTGCTAGTTATAAGCAAATCAATTCTTATCTGCCAAAAATCGCAAACAAAAACAATGGTAAAGTCCAAATTAAGTCCCAATTAAAGCTCGCGCAAAGCCCCAATTAAGAACTATCTATTAAAAACAAAAAAAAATCTTTCCAAACAAAACCGCTCCACTAAAACTCATTGCGATCGACCAATTCAAATCCCACACTACGGCTGCACAAGCCAAATACAGGTGCACAATCTCGGCTAAACTGCCTACGAAACTAATATCCCAAATACTAGAATTATTTGAATCCTGAAATTATCAGAATAGAAAAAAACAACCTATTTATACTCAGAGCAACGGCCCCAGAATATTCCCGAAAAATTGTTATTACGTCGCAATAGAAAAAGAATATGAGCTTGCAACGTAATTGTAACGTTACAAACTACACGTCCAGATAGAGCAATTAAAAGTCATAAACAACGAAGTACCCCGGTAACTGCAGAAGGTCTTAGAACATACTGAAAAAGTCAATAATCTCGCACATTCTAAACCACAAAAAGCGTCGAAAGTAGTAAACCAGTCACGTTACGGCACACAAGTTAAGGCAGGTAAATAATCATAACTAACGACACTTAAAATTATTATATGTGACAGTCCTACATTTAAAACTAGATAAAAACAGATAAAAATTAAATAAAACAAAGTAGATGAAATAGCCTCTTCCTTTATTTTACACGTTACATGTTCATCAATATGACTCTTATTAGTAGCAAAACAATTAATTAATCTGCGGATTAACTTACTCCTCGTTTGCGCATTCGTGTAAAGTTAGTATAGCAGATTGATTTTGATTGATCAAGAATAAAAATGTTGCTACGCTCGAATCACTTTTCCACGCTGACTAAACTAATGACCCCATTGCGATTGCTTGTTGGGGGTTACCGTTTTAGACTAAAGGATTAACAGGATTGATCGCTACCTTCCTGGCATTTTGTCGAAACGCTATTGCTAAGTTATGAAGTTTCACGCAGTATTTGTTAGTAAAACCAAACAATTAGTTTGTTGATCATTTATCGTAACTAGACAACAATAAGTTTTGCGTGTGAAACAACAATTAATTAAACGATAAATTCTTCTGTTTCAAATGACAAAGTTTTGCAGGGTATAGTTTTTTAACTTTATCCTCCGTTTAGCTGTCAGTCAGCAAAAATGTGCCATGACTCACAGGATGTAAGAACTTCATCCTTCACCAATTTTTTTTACCTTTTCCTTTTGCTGAACCCAATGCATACAACTTCAGTGCTGTAGCCTAACTTATAAATTAGAATTAAATCTCAAAATATAGACGTAGCCTACTGTATCATTTTTAGCTTTTATTTTCATTTTTACTTTTATTTTTAGCAATTCAGACACACCAAAGCGTTTTAAGTGTAGTTTCCAAACGCTGTTCAAAACATTTTTCTCTGAACTGCTGGAGTGATTTTTATCGTTTATCACTTATTAACACTGTTTTGATATTGCAAATATTGCTTTTTTAACATTGAGTTTGGAATTACTTCTAATACTTGAATGGTGAGCATCATTGTTGTCAAAGTATAATTGTTGAAGTAGCAGTACTCGAAATTTGTTGTTATGCAACAAACTCGTACTCTCAAAATGTCTGCCAATTACCAAAAACAGAAGATGGAGAAGCGGGTTCAAAAAATCCTATTTAAACAACATATTCATCTGTCAAATCATAGACCATCAAAAATGTTGCTGGTTTTGTTTCTTTTTTTACCCTTTTGAAGCGAGAAAGAAGAAGGAAAGTTTTTCAGTAAATTGAGGTAAAGTTAGGGGGGTGGCCAAATTTTACAAAAGCATGGAAAAACACAAACCGCAAATTTGGCAAATTAGCTTCTTTAAAAAGGTTTAAACAGTTGTTTTGTTAATTCGTTAGATACGCTGATGTCGAATGTCATCTTAAACTCTAATTAAAGGGATATTCTTGGTGCTCTCTAGCACTACTAAGAACATAATTTGGATGCTTTTCTTAGCCTTTTTTGTTTTTGTGACGTTTGGACATTTGCCAATTTTAATTCTACTACTATGGCAAGAAGCGTTTGTCGTGGCGTAATGCAAAAAAAAAGTTTGTGGGTTCAAGAAATGAGAAAATTTTAGGCCCATTGCAATTATACTGTGGACGAGGGCGGAAGTAATTCCTAATTTTAAGATTTTTTCTTTAAGGTACTTTTTGCACTCCACCAGTATGTACCAATTGTGCTTGAAAATATTATACTTTATCTTGATGACGTCGTATCAAGAAAAACTGTATGAAAAGAGACAAAAATATGAGATAAAATAACGTTCCTTAAAATTACGCAAGTTCTTTAGGAAGTTTTTAGTTTTGAAAACTGTATAGACTTTTGCGCAGTCACTCATTTTGATAGAAAATAAACTGCAAACTTCTTATTGTACAATTTTCCTCATTGCAATATTACAGTAGATTGAAAATACTCTGTTGCCTTGGCGCCTAGATGAGGAAATGGCCCCTCAAACCCGTTACACGATGGGGAAAAAGAAATAAAAAGGTTTTATGCCTCAGGCGCAAAGTCTCCGGAGCCCGGAGCTCTTGCTACTGTGCCAAAGTGTCATTTTGTAAATTCAGGCCTGGCTAATAGATATTTAAGAAATAAACGTTTAGGGACCACCTGTTGGGAACCTCCCAAATGTGCCCCCAAAATTGATTTTTAAATGGTTTAAGCTAAAAAGATGTATGTATTAGGATCAGTCACTATGAGATAGATAAATATATTTTGACGCTGTTTAACATTCTACAATCCTTAAAGGCTCCAAAAAAAAAACTATTTTTGAATTGCACTCTTAACGGGGAAATAAAAAACTGTTTTGAAGATCACTTATTTAAGCATGCATCGGTCGTTTACTGAGCTTGAAGAACACAAAAATGAATAGCAGCAATAAACAAAAAGCAGGCTTACTTCTGGAAACTGTTCATTGAACAATTATCCGATAACACAGCAACAATGCGAGAATCCTGTTGGTTTCTTTTTTTACTTCAGTCTCTGCCAGTAGCATAATAATGCTGCTGATTTGATCACATTATGTCAAAGAATAATTGTTTTGGATTTCAAAGTCTGAAATTTATTGTGATCTACCCGTATTAGGAAATCAAGCACTAAATTACTCCCAAACGTAATCAAACAGATAGAAACCTTTTCATGTAAAACAAGGACAAATCGTTTACAAAACAGTGTGATAATTTTCAGTAAAAGCATTGAGCCAAAGCAGCTGAAACATTCTGCTTAATGCTTCCGTTTCGAGATTTACTGTAAACAATAAACGGAAGGTTTTCCATTGTAGTGGCTCTGTGCTTTTTACTGAGAATTATTTGCCTATTCCGTCATTTTGCGGTGAAGGTTTGATAATGGCTTTAACGATAGAGATACAATCAAGATCAAACCACAGATAAGAACAATCATTAAAGTAAGCGCTAGATAAACAATACGGAGTGCCAATCAGGCGTTGGTTTTAATACTCAACTGATCATTATTGCTTATCTGCAGTATGATGAAGTCCAGCAGGTTACAATAATGAGTATAATACTGTTTTTTTGTCTAAATCTAATAAATTCGTCTTTTAAAATTGCCATATAACAAAATCACGTAATTTGCTTGCTATTGCTTGCGAAAACAAAACAAAAACAAACAAAACTGAGTGTTGCTTGAATAAAACATATAATTGGCATTCTTATTATTTTTTATGCTTTTATAATCACATGAAACACTTTCTGCACAATGAAACAATACAACCGATCTTAAAAAAAAAACACTTTTGATCGTTTTCGGGCTTTGCCCTCAGAAATCCTGAGGTTTGGGGGTTCCTAGGCAAGGCCGAATGAAAGCAAGTTTTGAAGCAATTTGGAAGGTGCAAATGCAATACGAAATACAAAAATTTAGAAACTAAAAACTTCTCTGATAATTAGTTACGTTTGATAGCGAAATCTTTTTACTGTTATTATCTACTGTAAATATTTGTAACGTAAAACGAATTACAGAAACATTGTATTTGTAGCAATAAAAAAAACAAACAAAAACAAATAAATAATAAAAAAATATCTACTTCGGGGCGTGTAACTGAATTAGTTGATGGCTTATGTGTTGGCTAAAAGTAAGCTTTTGAATTTCAATTGTTCGCAATTTTTGGAAATCGTCTGGAGGTCATTAAAACTAAGGATAGGCGGCTTCATTAAAGCATTGGTTTATAGCTTGCTTTTAGTGGTTTCTTATAGAAGGGAGATTAGAAGTCAATTTCCGGGTTGATCGAATCCAAAACAGGTTTGCTTCGGCTTGCCGCCGCTACTATTTGCTCAAAACGAACTGTGCTGCCCACTAGGCGCTATAACGCGGAGCTGGGGCCCCGCAATATCGTCAAGCGTTTCGGCATAATTTTGCTCCAAATGAAAAATTGATTTGGATTTTTTGTAGTGGCGTAAAGCTAAAGCAACTTCTGATTGAGTAGAATCATCATTCATTTTCTGCAATATTTTGTTTCGTTTGCTACCTCTGGCGTTGTAGCTTTGCGTTTGCAACGCACTTATGCTAATTACTGTATTTAGTCTAATCTCTAACACCGATTTATTCTAATCCTATTAATCAGAGATAAATTCGAGGACACAACCTTCGAGGCCAAGGACTCAAAAAAAAAAAATCCAAGGCCAAAGCCATAAACGAAGGACCGACTTTTCGAGGGCAGACCCTCTCAAGGCCAAACACAGAAATGGTCGAGGCTAAGGACCAAAGACACACTTTTTCTAAATTATGGTCGGTAAATTTTTCATAATCTTTAAGCGTAAAAGTGCTTAAGATATTGCATTTCGTTTAGTTTTTGATGATAATTCGAAAATAATAGTTTCTTTTAATAATAAAGACTGCTACTTTAAGTTTTACACGTTAGCAGATGATGTTAATTTTGCACCGTAGCGGTATTGGAGGCATGAAGCAAGGCATAACCCGTGAATGCAAATATAACCAGAACTTAAATTGTAGAAGGAACGCGTCTCCTCCTCAGTAGTTAGCGTCCAAGCATTGAGATTTGGCTTACCCTAATGAAAAATTCAGCGTATTCCCATACAGGGTAACCGGAAAATACTTTTTTTTCTAATTTGTTTGGTCTTCATTCGAATGTGCGGTCAAATATCGCGCAAAAAAAACATGCTGTCGCACAATAAAACAAATATCGCACAATAAAACTACACCCAATCAAATCGTCAAATAAAACCTTTTTGCTCTGGTCTTCATTTCAATTAGGCGGATAAAAATTGCACGAACTGGGGTGAAGACCTTGGTTTTTTTTTGGTTTTTTTGGTCTTCATTCAAATTTGGCTGTCAAAAGATCAAAGCAGAGGGCGATAGTTTTTGTTTTTCTTCTGATTTCGGGGCAAAACTCACACCAAGTTGCTAGGGAATTGCAAACGCATCTGGTCAGGCTGCTTAAGCGTCCCCCCATTATGCAATATTTCGCAGTTTAAATGCTGACTATAGCGAAACTATAATCGTAGAAATGGTCAATTTTAAGGCCATAACATTTCATCAGTTAGGGCCCTGATGCAAACGTTCACTGACTATGAATCCCAAAGTTTTTAGTAATTTCCTAAACACAAACCATATTGCTTGGCTAAACCATTTCTTTTCATGGAATTTTTCAAAAGTTATTGTCGAAAAATATATTGTAAAATAATGTAAATTTATGTTTTTAAAAGGACTTTAGATACCGTATAGGGTTTATTTGTAAGCTTAAAAGTCTTTGGCATTGAAAAACTACGCTTTTTTTTCATACTTACTGTAAATTCTTAATAACTCTTCATATAGCGTTTCTTTTGATCCAATAGTTTGTTATTTGGAATTCTTAGCGGCGATTTCTAACGCACAAATTGTTCAGAGGACGAGGTTTTGCCCCCCAGACTGCTTGCCAGTAATTACAGTTATTCTTTCTTTTCTCAAAGTCGCGTATTTTCAGAACAAATTGGCGTTTTCAACAAGATATACTAACAAAATTACGGTAATATATGAATATGCCTTCCTTGATAATATTGTATTACATTTCATTATCACACACATACTTTTTTCTAAATTCATACACAAAATCGGCTCGCTCGTGCTTTAGCAATAGCAAGTCTAAATGGTTGTTCGTCTGGACCCCTGTTTCTTTGTTATTGCTCTGGATTGCTTTACTGTAGTGCCTTGCAGTTTTTACCGCCAGTACCGGCAGTATTAGCAGAAATAAAATCAACAATTTTCGACAGTGCGTTTTGGCTCCTTATTCTCCGATTACAGCTTTCACACAATGCCATTTAAAAAAACTTTTAGTATGACTTGGCTTAGTTGGCTATCACATTGTATTATTTTTCTAATAAGGAAGCGAAACAGCGAACTGACAGACTTCCAGAAATGTTGTCTTTTGTTTTTTTTGTTTTTTTTTTAACCAATCAAAAAATAATGCTGTTCTCGAGCCGAGGACAGAACATTTCGAGGACTTGTAGGCTTCAAGGCCAATGCTAAGGACTTGAGCTTCGAGGCCAAGAACTTGAAAATGTGTCCTCGAGGCTAAGGACGTCCTCAAGGGCTCCACCTATGCTATTAATCTCTACCAGAAATATTAAGCGGGAAATTAAATTTTTACACCGAAAACCAGAAATTGGCTAAATTTTAAAATATTTGTCAAAAAAAAGACGAAATATTTTACTCTTGAACCCCTTACGCTGTATAAACAAAAACAATATCATCGTAATTGGAGATAACAAACAGGAAAATATAAGGTTTCATAGCAAACAAGATTTAACAAATTACTGTTTGTAACAAGTGTGTGCGTCAGAAATCCTACTTTTGAGTGATATGTAGAGTTAACGATGCCGTGTTTTTTAGTGGCATTTCATCTTTGAGTTTTGACAAGATTCGACACAAGTTTGGTAAAAGTTTTGATGCATTTACTGTACAAAAACTTACCATCATTGGCTAATAGCTTGATGCAATGTTGTTAAAAGAAAAATCTGCTTTCATTTGTATCTGATAAAGTAAAATGAAACAGAAAAATTCCCAAATTAAAAAAGTTAACTAAACATTCTGCCAGCAAACTAAACATGTGAGGCCGTGCACAACTGCACATGTTAAAACACTTTTCAAACTTATTGATAGTGTGTTTCATATTATGTGGTAGTTCTATTATGAGTTCTGACCAAGTCTAACAAAAGTTGATAACATTTAATCGTTTGCGTGCTATCTGGCCTAAAGGCAACTAGCGCGGAAGCCTAAGGAAGAGTCACCAGAACGGCGAGTACTTAAAAAAAACAATATGAAAAAGTTGTCTTCCCGCAGGAATCGAACCTGCAGCCTTTGGATTATAGGAGTGAACCGATAATCTAAACGCTGCAGGTTCGATTCCTGCGTGAAGACAACTTTTTCACATTGCTTGTTTTTAAGTAGTAACCGTGCTGGTGACTCTTCCTTAGGCTTCCGCGCTGGTTGCCTTTAGGCCAGACTGCACGTAAACGATTAAATATTAAAAGCTCTGGCCAGCAAACGTCAAAACATCACCACTAAATTATTAATAAAAGTTGATAAATTTGTAGTTTTTTTTGTTGTTGTTGTGGATAAAGTAATAAAACTCTTAAATTAAAATAAAGAAGTCCTTAAATAAAAAAAAGTTAACTAGTTTTTTTCATAATTAAGAAATTAAACACCGGCAGCTTTCACTTGCGATTCTATTAAAATGATTGTACATTGTATAAGCGACTCTGAACTGACCTGTGGACGTCGTGCATTGCCAATACGGAAAATGCCACCAGTGCTAACAGGTAATAATATGCATCAAGATAGCAGTAACTTCACCAAAAGCTGTGCAAGCATTACTATGCAACCACAGCATGGGTGTAGCCAAGGGGGGGGGAGACTTAGAAGCCCGCCTCCAATTCAAATGCTACCAATAATAAAAAGGTGACAAAAAGGCTATTGTTTCTTCTCCGCGCAATGTAAATCCGGCCCGGGCAATGACATGGTTAGTTGGCGTAACCAATTACTGGTACCATGTTTTATTGTTTCAATATCAATTCACCTCCACTTCGCCAGTTTTTACGCGACAAAGTAGTTATGAAAAAAAAAGCTATAGGGAAATTGCTCATTGAACAAATTATTGAATTTCAATAAAGGGATCCTGGGTCCCCTGGCCGTATGTGTGCTCTATAACTGGTTATTTCCATGAAACAGCAACAATCTCTAAGGAAAATCTTCGAGTGTAATATTATTTACTGCTAAAATATTGCTGGAGTTAGTGCACCAAACTTCCCCTACTTGGGCCGAATCGTTTACAAAATCTAATCCCAAAATGCATGATTTTAAACGTGATTTGGACTTAAATTGTGAGTAAAAGGAGGATTGAACAATTTATTTTTTCAATTGGCTGTCAAATGTTAAAAGTCTAGTTCTTTCAAATGGCTCTGAGCTCATGCGAAATGTGATCCAATTGTACTAAAATACTTTTTTTCCAAAAAATTACAAAAACTGTTCATCGGCTCGAAGCTTCGCCCTCAGACTCCCATAGCTTTCGACGGTAGGGGACTCCGCCCCCAGACTCTTGTCTGTGATAGGTTTGAGTTGCACTAGTTGACTTAACGCGTCTCCCAATTTAGACATTTTCACTTTTTAACTTTTGGTTCAAGCCCTCTCCCTTCAGCAAAATCTAGTTAAGTCCTAAAACAGGCTACGGCTTCTGATCTTCCATTCTACGATATCTTTGTCCCACAAAAAGTTCCTTTTTTGAAAACTTCTGATGACGTCATTGCATGCACTTTGTAGTTTGCCCCTCCCCCAATTAAAAATACTGGCAGCTCCTATTTACCACAGTCTTCAGTAATGGCCAATCTATTTTCTTGCTCAAGTCTGAAAGTGCACGAATCTTTGCTACAAATAGTACAACACACGAGATTAATTTCACAATTGTGTCTTAGTTATGATGTGTTACTCTTTTGTTACCAAATGAGCGTAGTCATGACTGAAAAATGTTTTGTTGTGATGGGATTAACTACACTATCATTATGACAGTATTGGCAGCACGCAAACAGTAGCTAAGCTACAATCAACCAACACAAATGCTCAGAAAATTTACAAACTATTCACAATAGAATAGCTAGTAAGCTTTTTTCCAAATAAAAATACCATTGAGATTTTGGATCTTCTTGTAGATTGCTATGATTGCACTAATGACTTAACCGATAATTACTGTACATAAATTTTTTGACTTTAAAGAGCAATATCCATAAATGACCTTTATTGCGTATATTCCCTTGTATCAGATATAAGGCATTGCCTACTTAGGCTAGTTGTTGGTACGCAGAGAATATAAAACCTGATATCGATATTGCACTGCACAAACTCAAACGCTAGCTATCGACGTAGATCATACTGGACATAGGCGTAACCAGGATTTTTGATTGGGGGGGGGCCCAAACCACAAATCACATGCAATGACGTCATCAGAAATTTTCAAAAAAGGAACTTGTTGTGGGACAAAGATATCATAGAATGGAAGATCTGAAGTTGTCGCCCGTTGGCATTTAAACAGGATTTTGTTAAAGAAAAAAGGCGAAAACTAAAAGTTAGAAACAGCAAACGTCTAACTTAGGAGACGTGTTGAGTAAGCTAGTGTACTCAAACGTATCACAGACGGGGGTCTGGGGGCGGAGATCCCACCACTAGGCAATTTTTGTACGTTTTTGGAAAATAAAAGCTATTTTATTTCCATTGGATCACATTTCGCACGTGTTCACAGCCATTTGAAAGAACTAGATTTTTAACATTTGAAAGCCATAGTCAAAAAATTTATCGGTTCAATCTTCCTTTTACCTGCAATTAAATTCCAAAACACGTTTAAAATCTTGCATTATGGTGTAAAATTTTAACTGTAAATGCTTTGGTCCATGTAGGGCCTTGTAGGGGTAGTAAGGTTCATTGCCTCCTGCAATATTTTAGCACTAAATAGTAATCCGCTCTAAGATTTTCCTTCAGGATGTTTGTTTTGTCATGAAGTTGAACAGCTATAGGAGTACATGTAAGGCCAAGGGGCACAGGCCCCCTCAATTGAAATTCAATTATTTGTTTGATGAGCATTTTCTCTAGCTATTTTTTAGAAGTATTTTGTGCGTAAAACTGGCGATGTGGATTGTTATTAAAAAATGGTACAATAGATGGTTAAGTTTACTAAACATGTTATTCCTGGGCTGGATTTACATTGCGCGGGTTTCCTGGCACTTTAGGGATTTTTGCAACATCTTCCTGCCAAATGTAAGTGAAGACAAAAAAAGTCCTACTATCTCAGTGCTGGGCCCTAGCACTGTGCCTTATGGCAAAACGTTCATAAAAAGTTTAGATTAGGGCCTGAGGTAGAAGACAAAAAAAAAACCGATTTTATCATGATTATACGTTTAAATTGGTTGAAAAAAATTGAGTTAAGAGAATGCCCCGGGCCCCCTGGTCGTCAATATTATTTATTGTTAATTACTGTTGTACGTGTGTACTGTTGTACGCTAAGATGCTAAAAGAAACTGAAAATGAAGAAACAAGGCTTTTTGTCAAATTTTTGTCATTGGTGGCATTTTGATTAAGGGGCCCCGGGCCTCCTGAGCCACTCCCCTGGCTACGCCTATGATTTTTAAATCAGATCGCACCCTTAAGTTCTTTCATAAAAAAACATTTAAAGTGAAATTAAAATAACATTTTTTCCTAAACGTGGAGGACTCGAGTCAATTCACTTGACAGCTTTTTGAAACCTCCAAGAATTGCATGACATTATTATGACGCGGACAGTGCGTCGTCATTATTATTACTTAGTTTTGTACGAGTAAATCGTAATTAAAGAAACAGCAATTCCGTACAAGGACAACATATTGACTATGCTCTCATTTTATTTATCATCAGTAGTATTTCTATTGGGGGTTTTCATTGCCGCCTATGTTACAGCATTAAGGTCATAATAACGTTAAACGAGGGTCTGGGGTTGCAACTTTAAGCACAAAACTCTTACATTTTTCGCAAGTTTTGCATATAAATTGTTAAAAATTTGAATTACACGGACCCTGGCCCGGGATCCTTGGTCGTCAGTCAAGGGTCCCAGGGTACCCTGGTTATCAGTTAGGGGCTCCGGGGCCCCCTGGTTGTTTGTTAGGGGACCTGTGGCCCCTAATTGTTGATTATCGGCCCCGGAGCACCTTGGTTGTTAGTTAGGGGCCCTGGGGCCCCATTGTTGCCAGTTAGGGGCCCTGGGACACCTTGGTCGTTAGTTAGAGGCCCCCTGGTTGTCAATTAGTGGTGCCGGGGGCCCCTGGTTGTCATTTAGTGCCCCAGGGGCCTCTGGTCGTCAGTTAGAGGCCAAGGCCCCCCTGGTTGTCAGTTAGGGGCGTTCTAGTTGTCAGTTAGGGGCCC
Organism: Trididemnum nubilum; assembly: GCA_963965965.1. Lineage (NCBI taxonomy): Eukaryota > Metazoa > Chordata > Ascidiacea > Aplousobranchia > Didemnidae > Trididemnum > Trididemnum nubilum. The sequence continues at coordinate 8,615,167 of OZ014469.1, forward strand.
CTGGTTGTCAAATAGGGACCTTGGGGCTTCCTGTTCGCCAGTTAGAAACCCCGGTGCCCTCGATTGTCAGTTAGAGGCCTCCTGGTTGTCGGTTATTGGCCCCGGGGCCCCCTGGTTTTTAGTTAGGGCTCCCTGGTTGTTAGTTAGAGGCCCGGGCTCCCCTGGCAGTCGGTTAAGATCCTCCAGGTTGTTGGTTTGGGGCCTGGGCCCCCTGGATGTTAGTTACGGGCTCTGGGCTCCGTGGTTGTTAGTTAGGGGCGCGGGGCACCCTGGCTGTCGGTTAGGATCCCCCAGGTGGTTGGTTTGGGGCCCTGGGCCCCCTGGTTGTTAGTTAGATGCCCGGGCTCCCCTGGCAGTTGGTTAAGATCCTCCAGGTCATTGGTTTGGGGCCTGGGCCCCCTGGATGTTAGTTACGGGCTCTGGGCTCCGTGGTTGTTAGTTAGGGGCGCGGGGCACCCTGGCTGTCGGTTAGGATCCCCCAGGTGGTTGGTTTGGGGCCCTGGGCCCCCTGGTTGTTAGTTAGAGGCCTTGGGGCACCCTCACCGTCCGTAGTTGCAACTAAACATCGCTAGGCTATATGTTGTCATAATTTTTTATCATTGGTGTTATTTTAATTGGGGAGGTCGAGCCCCTGCCCCCCCTGGCTACGCCTATGATACTGGTCTAGATATAAACTGTTTGCGTGTTCTAGCTGACTCACTCAAACTACACTTTGCTTTACTATTACCAGTAGCACTCATTGCAATAAGAACAACCAAACTTTGCATGCTTAGAGGAACCGGTATTAGAATACGGCAGTACGGTACGAGATGCGCTGCTAATGGTTTTCTTGGTTCTCTTGACTTGTATGTTTTATATTACCTTGTTTTGATGTTTTAAATGTTGAGTAATTCGTTGTCTTAATCAACACCATAGTCACTAAAAGTTAGTTAATATTTAATGTAATATATTTTTAGTGACTATTGTAATATATACATTTTCTTTACTTAACAACTATGGTTAGAGCATAGGCTCTTTATTAGTCGTTATATATTTAGTTTGAAAAGTCAATACGTTTAACCGTGGTTAACCTTGACAAAATTTTTCAAAAATGAGCAAAAAGTATTTAATAATGCCCAAGAAATTAAGTTTAAGCTCTTTGCCGAAGTTTGCTCATGGATCCCATCGTGGTATTTAATGGCGCAACCAGGGAGAGCTGAGGGGGCTTCAGCCCTCCTCCCACTTAGCCAGGTCACTCAAAATTTTAACCCTAAACATGTTTTGGACTTGTTTATGTGGATCCAAAGAGGTATAAAATTTATCCGAATTGCGCTAAAATGAATGGTAAAATTTTCTTAGAAAAATTGCAAAAGTTGTCCTGCAGCTGGTGCTTTGCTCCTAAATCTCTATAGCCTATGTTGGCAGAGGGCTACGCCATCAGAGTTTTTTTATAATGCACTTAAACAGCGCCTCAGTTTGTTCAGCTCGCTGCCCAAATGAGACATTCTTTAAGCAAAAAAATTATTTGTGTTTAAGTCCTCCCCCCCACCCCCTTACTAAATCTTGGTTGCGCGCCTGATGATATTGTTTTTCTGCAAATATTAGATGCATTTTCAATAGAAAATGTTGGTGACATAGCTTATTTACAACAGTTATGCCAGGTATTAGGAGTCTTTTAAGTCCATGACTTTTTGAAACAAACTTCAACAAAATTTACGCTAAAAATGCAATAGCAAATTTCGCACAAATGACAAAGTCAAAACAGAGTTAATAGTTTAGTACATTCAAAGTATAAAAATATTTTAACCCTTTTTGACACGGGCACTTTGACCAACTCATTCTACGTAGAGAGAGAGCTGAGAAAATGCCCCACTATCTAATTCCTAAATCAAAAATCACGGAACACCAAATTTGGCATGCCGGTTTTAGTCCACCAAAATTTTTTAGAAAAACTGATTTTGAGTTGATGACATCATCATAGTGACGTCCAGACACGGGCACGATCTTGATCTTCAAGATCACTTTATTTTAATAATCTGATCTTGATTTTCAAGCTCACAGTTTTTGGATAATCTGATCTTGACCTTCAAGATCACCAAAAGGTGGTGATCTTGCCCATCTCTGGTGACGACATACTTTTGAAAAATGAATCACATTACCCAGATCTTGATCTTGTAGGACGTCACCAGATTTTGATCATGCAGTACTGTTGAAAAATGACGGTTTGAAAAAATGCGGTTCAAATTTGGAACAAATGTTTGCTCTTTGGAACTGATTCATAAAATACCTGAGCCAAAGTGGTTACATTATAAAAAAAATAAGCTTTTTTAGCCCTTTTATAGCATTGTTGAGCCCAAAACTTGAAAAAGTAAATTTAGATAAAATATTTAAGCGACCTAACTATTATGGCTTATCGGTAAAATACATGATTTGATATTTTTAAGTTATAAGCAACACAACATCCTCACTTCAAAATGATCACTTCATCTCAAAACAGCCGAGTTCCTGTATAAAATCATAAACGATCAGTTTCTCTCTCAGGGCGATTATTTCTATTCATTCAAGAAGCTATTCATTGAAGAAGTACGAAGGCCTCTCAAAAAAAAATGATTTTTTTTCCGCCGTGATTTCGAAAAAAAATCATTTTGCAAAATATCGTTGAGATTGGAATGAAATCCCCATCGAAACCAAACATGATGCAAGTTACTGGAAATTTGAAACTTTTAAAAGAACTCTAAAGAAACATTTAAGCTCACAATTGGTATGATTTCTTCTACTTTATAAGGCCTTATAGCTGTAATCAGTTCGTGAAATTAAGCTGAATCGTGGCGGCTGAATTCCTATCAACTGCTTGTAGTAAAACACAAAAAATTGTTAATGCTCGCTGTTTTGCAACTGCTATTAGTTAGCTAATAGCTGGCTAACATAAGAGTGGAATAAGACAGGTGGTAGCTTGACTCAAAGACAGGCAGGTATTTGCGGAATGATAAATTTGCACACGGAATTAAATTAGCAACCCTCAAATCATATTTTTCGATGTGCCGACTCTGGGCATTGTACTGCCAACAACTTCACTAAATTTATAAAATTTTCCGAAAATTTTTCTTTATACTGTCGACGAACGATTTGTTCAAAGAAACACTTTAGTAATTCTACTACAACACCAATAGAAAAGCTTCTCGTTTACACCTTCTATTGGACTTGTATAACAAAAAGACGGTAATTTACTGTTTGTCGTAGAGGAATAAAGAGTTAGAGAAATTAAAAATTACAATAATAATATTTTTGTATATATAGTAAGCGCTGATGTTTGATTTTGCAAAAATTTCGCTATCGTCGAAATTACAAAACTTAGAAAGTGACTTTCTCAGCAAAAATTACAGAAGAGCGCATTATAAGAAAAAACAAAAAAAAATTTTGACCAAAAGTTGTAAATCTTGATTTTGCAAAATCACGGCAGTGTTTTCAGGAGTGATAAATAAAGCGCTACTGAAAGATGAACAAATAACGAATAAGAGCATTTTTGCACGATTTTTTCACGGAAAGAGCAGTTTTTGTTATACATAATGGCTGGCTTACACGACAATACTGCCGTAAATTTTTGAGAAGCAGTAACAGCAAATTTTCGATTTTTCGTTTTTTGTATAACTTGGTCTTTTTTCATTTTCTGCATCCGTTGATCGCGTTCAAGCTTTGCAAAATGTTTATTTACGGAGTCATTTTGTATACAAATGACGTCATTTCTCCGTAAACAGCCGCTGTCTCAGTTTGAATTGCAGTAATGGTTGTTACTATTTTTGAAAAATGCATTTTGAGCGTGTGTAATCCTAAGTTCTCAGTTTGAAACACAGTAACTGCCGTTGCTGCTATTCTTGATCTATTTGTTTTTATTATTTTTAGCGAAAAATATTTGAAAAGCAGTGAAGTTACTTACTGCTTTTTTAAACCTTCGATTATGTTTTATTTGTAGACATTATGTTTCATTTCATTCGTAGATTATGTTTCATTCAAGCAATCACATCACATAAAGTATCTAGGTGTTCTCATAGACGACAATCTAAACTGGAAACAACAAATCAAGGAACAATGTTCAAAGGTAGCAAGGGGATCTTGGGCCCTTAATCAATTAAAACACTTTGTAGATTAGCAAACCTTAAGATCTGTTTACCACTGCCTCATATACTCTCATCTACAATACTGCATAAGTAGTTGGGGGACTGCTTCAAAATCAACATTAGCACCTCTCTTTATTCTGCAAAAAAGAAGCATCAGATTGTTAACTGGAAGTGGATATCGTGAGCATACTAATCCTTTGTTCTATCGAGCTAAATGCTTAAAACTCAAAGATATTTACTCTCTGGAAACTGCAAAGCTAATGTGCAAAATTCACAATAATGTATTATCTTTTGCAAATTTAGATAAGTTTAACCTAACAAAAAACTGCTATACACATAAGACAAGATTGAGCCACAAAAACAACTTCTTTCTTCCAAGAACTAGAACAAGATTAGGGCAAAAGTCTCTATTATTCGCAGGAATTAAACTTTGGAATGAAATTCCAAGCAGTATCAAAGAAGTTTCATTCTACAGATTTAAAAAAGCTTTAAAAGATCATTTTTTATCAACCTATGAAACCGATAAAAGCTAGAATAACAGCTTTCTATCAACAATGCCGTAGTAATTACAGGAAACATAGTTGCATATTTATGCTTGAGTTCAACAATAACCTATTTCTATTGCTTGAATGGCATGAGATGGTGCATTCATCTATCACACATTTATACAATACGACATCTCTCATTTTGATGTGCCCTTGAATTATAAGTAATTTTGCAGTAACTGACTAAGGTCGATATATACTGGTATTGGAAATTGTACCAGTACCTACTAATGACATATTGGCAAACAATACAAAACAAAGCAAGGAGGTTTTTTTTTCACTCCAATTGCCCACTTTAAATTCTATAAAACATAAATAAGCATTATGAACTTTATTGATTTTATTTTCTATCCAATCTGTTGTTACAGTATTTTTTTTTTTTTAGTATGCTTAGAGTTAGAACAATTCTAATGCTGCCTTGCATTTTCTTTACACGTTGACTGTGAGTTTTGTGTATCCACTGTACATAGTGCACATATCCTTGAAACACTTTGTTTTAATTTTGCATAAAATTTTTTATCATAGAAAGTAGCAGACTGAAAAAACTAAAGTTGCTTTTTAACCTTAACTTGGTGAGGTGGCAGTAGACTTAGATGACCTTTCGGTCCTTCGCTGTCTCCTCATCAAGTGACTAAATATCGCTTTGACTCTGCAAGTTTGTGTGTTGGTTTTAAAGGAATTGCATATATTGAAGCTTTGCTAATAAACCTAGAGGAAGTTGCAGTTTTTTCTTGTGATATGACGTCACTTGGTAAATAAATAAATATGATGATGATGATGATAAATATGATGATGACAAAAAAAATTTAGAAAAACAGTAACTGCATATTCTAATTGTGATCTAATGCTGACAAAACAATGTAATGGTCAAGTTTACTGATATTTGCTCGCTTATCGTATGTAAAAACAATGTTTTTAAGCATTCTCTCTCGAAAATGCATAGCATTGATAATTTCTTTTTTTTAATTAGGCTTAAAAGTGTGTCGGCTGATAGATTTCAAAATATCTTTCCCAATCAAAACATTGGCTATGTGTTTGTTTCAGCATTTTATGTTTCTGCGTTTAGTAATATAATTACTTAATTAGACTCTAAGCTTCAACATGTCAAGGAGCAAAATCTTGATAAAAGCGCTCAACGTTTCCAAATAGTAGCAGTAAAGGGCTGCTTCAATTTTTCAAGTCATTGAAAAGTAGCAACGTTATCGGGGCGGAGCCAGAAATTAGCGGTGGGAGGGCTCGAAAGTTTTTTTTCTTCAAAAATAAGATAATTTTAGGGCAACATATGATAAAAATAAACTCTTTTGAAACCTGGCATTAATAAAAAATTTGAAAATTAGCACTGCAAAAGCAAGATTAGACTTGTTACATTAATTGACTATGTAGGAGGTGGCTATGGTAAAATTTCAGTCGTCTCATTTACTAGCTGGTAAATCATAAAAGCCCTTAATTAAAAAAAAAGGGAGTAATCTGCTTCGTCTACATTTTATGAAGTTAATTTGGGGGGGGGGGGGTAATGGAGCGAGATTCGAGAAAAATGATGGGTATTTAACTAATTTTGAATAGCCCCCTACCCTTTTTTCTGAGCTTTATTTTTTATATAAAACCTACGTTCAGCATTTTTTCTACAAGCGATCAAATTTTTGATTATTTTAAAAAAGTTTTTAAAGACTTGTGAGTAATATTTTTGACAAATTAGCCCCCCTATATGTTTCAAAAGACGCATTAGATCATCTTTTAGTCCATTACAGGTCAAAGCACTGCCTCAGAAAAGCTAAAAACTTGGTATTTGCCTTATTCTGCATTTTGGTCGACATTCCAAAAGGGGGGCTGCAGCCCCCCTCTTTCCCAGGTACGCTATTGGTTACCACTACTCGGTATATTTTTCCCCAAAAGTAGCGCCACCTACGTCTGACTCTGAACACAACCAATACCAATTCGAGTTTTCAATAAGCCAAAAATCGAAAGAAAATCCAGTAAGAGCTACGCAATATATTGATAATGTTCTATTTGAAAAGAACAGTAGTCCTAGATTAAGAATTATGGTGAGAAAAAACGAGTCCGAAGAAATTGCCAAGGTTAAAATTACACATTTTTCACTGCTACCCAAAAATTTTTAACAAAATAATGATTAGCCGGATATTATCAATGATGTGCTTATGCGAAATGCAGGTCGAGTCGAATACCTAAATAGGTAAACCACTACTATTTAAAATTTTGTCACTTTTGCCATTCCTGTAATTCAATTGCTTGATTTAAAGAAAGTTAAATCAAAAATCAACGTATTCGGCTAGTTTCGTGCACTTAATGCTTTACTAAAATTTATGTTGCATCAACTAATACTATAATTTTGCCAGTCAACTGCAGTTACTGCGTTTCAAAAATTTTTTTCTGAAATTCTTCTTGTCGAATAAATAGTAAAAAGCAGTAACTCCACAAAAAAGTGTATTTATTTCTAAAAAAGTCTAAAACTGACCAACTTAATATAACCCTAAAAAACTGAGATTAAACATGCATGGTGAGAGTAGCTCTAACATTTACCAGAAAAAATTTCAACGCTCTACGACAAGTTTGGTGAGTACGGGAAAGTCTCAAACCTTAAACCTGTTTTTCTCGAATATGTGATTTTGCAGTTTACCGCTTTTCAAAAATTTACGGCAGAATAGGGGTTGAAATCGAGTCGCTATTGTATGTTCTATTCTACATTGCTGCTCCTGGTACGCCCTGACTGCAACCGAAGCTAACTAATGATCATGCTCCAAACAATTGAAGGTAAACATCACTCCCAATTTTAGTGTAAATTAGACTTAGGATAAGATCATACTCACGAAAACTGTGGGCGTTGTACGAAAGTAAGCGTAGGCCATAGAGGAAACTGATAAGACAATTCATAGTTACTTCATATACTAACCGCATATTAAACGGTTTTGAATAAGTTTATAGAAGTGACTATTTCACAGGAAATTTTTTAGTTAAAGTAGTCACTAAATGTTTCATAGTCTGAAAACGCAATGCGTGAAATTGCGTTTAAACTTGTCACTTACACCACGTAGTAAGTGGTGTAAAATTTACTTGATAAACAAACGGGGGCAATGCAAAATCTTCTGAAAAACGGCAAGTAGACGCAGAAATAGTTAAAATTTGAGCGCAAACGTGGAAAAATTTTTCAGGGTTTTTATTGTTTTACACTTACTTACGCTTGTACCTGACATTTAATATCATCTGACTTTGAATATCATCTGGCGCAGTACCTGAACTGTAAAAATTTTCATGGGGGAACGCTTTTGCAACCTTGACCAAATGCATTCGGAATGCAAATGAAATCTAGAGAAAATTATGATTCAAGTTCTAATTCTGTCCCCTAAATTGAGTGAAGATCAAAACAAAATAAAGGTTTTCCCCAAAAATTGAAGGGTTTTGTCCCTCAAGTCGAGTGAAGATCAAAAAAAGAACTCTTCACCGCATTTTGGCATTATATTCGGCCGGAATCGGTGGGATTTATTTGTACTGACAGGCACTTTTTCGTATGATTATCCAGCACTGAAGTCTTGTTGCGAGGACGCTAAATCTCGACAATGGGGGAACGCATCTCTTCTACAATTTAAGTAGCCTACTGATCTGGCCGGTACCGAGAGCCTTAGGAGTAACCAGGATTGTATATTGGGGAGGCCTAAACCACAAATTACATACAATAATGTCATCAGAAATTTCCAAAACGAGAAACTTTTTGTTGGACCAAGATATCCTAAAATGGAAGATCAGAAGCTGTGGCCTGGTTTGGCACTTAACCAAAATTTTGCTAAAAAGGAAGGACCTAAAGCAAAAGTTAAAAGTGAAAATGTCAAAATTGAAGAACGTGATGGGCAAACTAGTGTATTAACTCAAACGTATCACAGATGGGGGTCTGGTGGCAAAGCCCCCAGCCGTTGGGCGATTTTTTGTATTTATTTAGAAAAAATAGTTACACAATTTTGATGGCCATAGATCACATTTCGCACGTTTTTAATGGCATTTGAAAACACAAGATTTTTAACATTTGACAGCCAATTGAAAAAATCAAATTGTTCAATTCTCTTTTTACTTGCAATTTAAGTTCAAAACACGTCTAAATTCTAGCATTTTGGGGTTAGATTTTGTACGGTACGTGATTTGATCCGTTTAAGGGGAAATAAGGTACACTGCCTTTTGCAATAATTTAGCAGTAAATAATATTCCACTCGAAGATTTTCTTTAGAAATTTTTGTTTTACCATGAAAATAACCAGTTGAATAAGTACACGTACGACCAAGAGGCCCAGGCCTTCTCAATTTGAGTTCATTACTTTGTTCAATGAGCATTTCTCCCAGCAATTTTTTTTTCGAAAGTATTTTGTCGCATAAAAACTGGCGAGGTGAACGTGAATCGTTGTTGAAAGTTAATTGGTATGGTTATTGGTTAGGCCTACTATTTATGTTATTGTCGTGATCTGATATATAATGCTTTGGACCACTGGTATATAGGTGAAGGTGAAGTCAAATATAGGTGAAGACCATAAAAAGTCTTAGGCCCATTTAAGCGCAGTGCTCCTGGCACTAAGCCATATGGTAAATCCGACCCTGATTATTGCATTACGTTCATAAAAGGTTAGATGAAGGTCTGAAATTGCAGCTTTTGGGACAAAAACCTTTAATTTCATCCGGGTTATATGTTTAAGCTGTTTGGCAAAATTTGAATCGAGGGGTCATGGGTCCCTTGGTTGTCAATATTATAAGCCTAGTATTATTGTTAATTACACTTGAACGAGTGTACTGTTGTACGCGAAAATGCTAAAAAAAAACGAAACGGAAGAAACAAATGACTTTGTTGTCACATTTTTGTTATTGGTGGCATTTCATATTTGGGGCCGGGACCCCTGCCCCCATGGCTACACCCATGCTGGGAGCCTACTCTTGACGATTCGTTGTCTACAAGTTAACAACTAAAATTAGATTAATGATGAGTCTAAGTCTAGCAATCCGATGTTGGAAGCCTCCAGCTGCACAGCAATTTTTTCGATTTTTTATAAAAACAGCGTTTTCACTTTTTTAAATGGCTTTTGCAGGTTTTTAAGACCATTGAAAGAGGACAAATTAACTAAGACTTGAAAGCCATTTACAAGAATATAAATTGCTCAGACCATCATTTTCCTTCCTTGCTTACTGGTCAGGTCAAAAAAATGTTTTGTTATGCTGAGAAGCTTTTCCAAACAAATATAAGAGCTGAGCGAAAAGGATTTCATTGACCAACTAGCTGAGAACCCCAAATACTGAAAAAAAATAGCCAGTCCACTAGCAAACTGAACCTGTGAGGCTGCAACCTTGTAAAAAAACAGTCCACAAGCAAACGGCTTCTGAAGCTCGCCGTAGTTTTTTGATAATAACACAAAAACTACGCAAGCTAGAAATTGCAAAATTTCATTGCATGGTAGAGAATTCATTCATCGATCAATATAGCAAAAACAGCTTTGGAGGTTATTTCGGAGAGTTAATGAAACATGCATTTTATTTTAGATGGTCAAGTTTCTGTTCTAAAGCGCTTATACTCAATAAGCGTTAAAAGGAATCATAAAGGTTGTGCGAAATGATAGGCATTCGATTATGGTAGCTTCGTCGCATAGGCTTAGCCAGGATATTGATTGGGGGGTGATGGGGCCCAACCCACAAATCAAATACAAGGAAGTCATCAGAAATTTTCGAAACAAGGAACTTTTTGTGGGACAAAGATATTCTAGATTTGAAGATCAGAAGCCGTGGCCTGGTTTTGCACTTAACCAGGATTTTGCTAAAAGGAGAGGACTTAAACCAAACGTTAAAAAGTAAAAACGTATAAATTGGGAGACGTGTTGAGTAAACTAGTGTAAGTCAAACGGATTACAAACGAGGTCTGGGGGCGAAGCTTCCAGCTGCTGGGCAATTTTTAGTAATTGCTTGCAGAAAAAAGCTACTTTAATGCCACTGGATCACTTTTCGAACGTGTTCAGAGCCGTTTGAAAGAATTAGATTTTTAGCATTTAACGGGCAATTGAAAAAATTAAATTGTTTAATCCTGTTTTGCCTTACAATAAGTCCAAAACACGTTTAACCTTGCATTTTGAGGTTAAATTTTGTAAGTGATTTGGCCCAGGCAGGGGGAAGTAAGGTGCATTGCCTCCCACAATATTTAAGCTGCAAACAAAGTCCACTTGAAGATTTTCTTTAGAGGTTTTTGTTTTGTCATGAAAATAACCAGTTGTCGGAGCACAAGTACGGCCAGGAGGCTCAGGACACCTTAGGGCACCCCCTCAATTCAAATTCAATAATTTGTTTATGAACATTTCCCCTAACTGATCTTTTTTTTTTAATTATTTTGTCATGTGAAAAACTGGCAAGATTAAGGGGAACTTTTGCTATTGAAAATTGCTACAGTAATAAATTGGTTACTCCTACTAACTATCTTATTGCCCGAGACCCCCTGGCACTTTGGGGATTTTTGTAACATCTTCCTGCCAAATATAGGTGAAGACCAACCAAAGTCTTACCATTTGAGCGCGGAGCTTCAGGCACTGTGCCATATGATGAACCCAGCCCTGATTATTGCATTACGTTCATGAAAAGGCTAGATGAGGGCTAGAGGGAGCAGATTTTAGGGTAAAAACTCTTAATTTCATCCATGTTATACATTTAAATTGGTCGGCAAAAATTGAATTGAGGGGGTCCGGGCACCTGGTTGTCAATATTATTGACAATTACTGTTGTACGTGAAAAATGCTAAAAAAAATTGAAACTGAGATTTTTGTCACATTTTATCATTGGTGGCATTTCAATTGGGGGAACTCCCCCATCTCTTGGTTATGCCTATGCTTTACCGTAATAAGCGGCAACGGTAGTACTTAAGATAACTAGAACGTGACATCTTGGGGACTTTGCGGTATTAACCAACTTTTACTAAACTTTATTAGGCTTTAAATAGTGATCCGATTACTTTGAATGAATGAGTAAAAAATATAATCGTTGATAGTCAGATCAATAATTTAAAAGCGCCTATTTCAAATTTTTTTTATTAACTTAAATCGTTTTGTGGTTATTCAAGTTCAAAATTTAAATCTCTCGAAATTATCTAAAATAATCGAATAACGTCAATCAAAAAGTTCGCATAACAGTTTACAATACAACGTCAAATCTTAGCATTTTTTCCGCGTTCTTAACAGCTTTTCACTCCATTTAAAATAATCTAAGCGGTCTTTAAAATTCCAGCGACTCTCAAGCACATTTTGTTACACTAACAAAACTTAGAGCCATAATATATAATTCTGAAAATGCTCTTTTGCATCGCAATTCAATATATAGTTTTGGTTTACCGATTGTTTCAAAATTAAAGCCCCCCTCCTCAACAGCATAAACTAAAGTTTAAAAAAGTGCTAAAATTTGTACAAAGTTAAAACAGGCATTCGTTTAAGTTTGTTACTAAATGGTTTATGTGTTTGCCACATGATAGCCTTCATTCTCGAATGGTATAATTTGACAAATTACAAAAAAAGAAAAAATCAAACTTATTTTCTTTAGTTAATGCTTCACTCACAAATTGTCACAGGTCGATGAAAATAACTCGCTCAGCCATTACAGTTTTCTATACGCCGTTTAATTCACACGAACTTTCGAGATGACTACCCAGCTTGCTTTTGTAAAGAATATTAGTTAAGAAGGTGAGAGATGCTAAGAATGCACCGGCATTTCAGGATTTTATTGTTTATCAATTCATCTATAAGTTTCTCTAAATCATTAGCAACGTGGGTCAAGGGCGTCGGCAGAAAATTTTTCACGGGGGGGGGGGAATAACAATAGAACCAGTATTAACTACCAAAAATAGAAAATTTTTGAAATTTGGGAGGTTTAAGAGAGAGTGTGTTAAAATTCAGGAGTTCTCTTCCCCCTTGTTGACGCCTATGATGTGGGTTTATCTACAGTAACTCAGCTACTTGAAATAAAAAGGAAAGAAATTTGAAATAAAAAATAGCTTAGTAGAAACTTACGTTAATGAACTTCAAACTAGTCTAACGCAGAAACTTCATAAATTTTCCTTTAAGCGTTAGAGGGAGGGAAATTAATTTCGAAACACGCTGTATATTAAATCCATTACTTGGCACTAAAACTTCCGTGACTAATTCTTCAAAAATCTTGAGCCATAAGAAAAAGTAGATTTTCTTAACGTCATAAGTGACAGTTTCGTCAAAAACAACTCATCCATGTAGCTCAAATTTATCAAAGCCATTAAGCTCAACTAGAGTATGACATCGCAAGCGGTATTTAGGGACCTCCAATTTGAATGTTTCGATGTTAGATTGTGTTTGAAGTTGTTGTTGTTTTTTTTTCCTTTCTTCAATCAAAAGTTTTTTGTTTATGATTATGTCTTTGATGCTGTTTTGAATATTTAGTTTATGATTCTGTTTAGTTGTTATTTTACTTTACTTTTTAATATCTACCCATTCCAAAAATTCAGTTTATCAAGGTCTAATGGTTCAAAAGTTTAAAATTTTTGTGGCCCCGTTTGAGGAGGTCCTCATTTTGGTACCCCAAAATTTTGTTAAATTTTATCTCTCCTTTATATTAACCTAGCTGAAAATTTCATTAGTCTAGCATCAGTGGTTAAAAAGTTTAAATTTTGGCTGCCCCGTTTTGGGGAAAAAACATTTTTGTGCCCCTAAACTTTGGTCTAATTTTATCTTTCTTCTATTTTTGCTTTGTTTAAACGCTTCATGTTTCCAGCTTAAAAAGTTAAAAACTTTGAATTTTGGAATGACTCGTTTGGGGGGACTTTCACTTTTTGAACCCACATTTTTTGTTACAATTAATTTATTTCTAATATCTACCAATTCCGAAAATTTGATACATCTGTCTCTAACAGTTTAAAATGTTAAAAATTTTGGCGGCTCCGTTTCAGGGGGCCCCACACTCCGCTACCCCAAAATTTAGTCAAAGATTATCTCTTCTTCATATTTGCCTACTCTGAAAATTTCGTGCATTTGCCATGAGTGGTTAAAAAGTTTTAATTTTGACAGCCTCGTTTGAGGGGGAAAACTTATATTTGGTACCAGCAAATTTTGTCAAATTTTATCTTTTCCTTATATGTACAGTACTTTACTTTAATATTTGATGTGTCTAGCTGAAAAAATTAAAAAGTGTAAATTTTCGAGAGCCAGTTTGGGGGGAAACCCCAATTGTGGAACACCAAATTTCTGTTAGGTTTAGTTTATTTTTAATATCTAACCATTCAGAAAATTTGATCCATCTAGTTGTATAACGGTTTAAAACTTCAAAATTTTGGAGGACCCGATTCTGGGAGATCTCCCCAACCTGGCACCCCCGATTTCAGTTTCATACTAGTCCTCCCCTGATATCCTCAATCGCTCAAACTTTGAATGCAGTGTGTTTAGCGGTTTAAAAGTAGACAGCCAGAGAAGAAAAAGAGGAAAGAAAAAAAAGTAACTAAAAAAAAAAGAAAAATAATATTCAGGTTGAGATAAACGAACATAACCAAAAAAACGCGGCAGACAGTGTGCTCAAAAATCACGAATTATTTTTCATCAATATTGGTATTTACCGAGATATATCGGTTCAAAATCGTCCACTATCTAGCCATTTTTGGTCAGTAACATTTTGGTCACACGACCTAACGCCCCCACACTTGATTTTGCGTAAACTATTTATAAGCACCCACATTATGTCCAAATTTCAGCTATGCACGCTAAAGTGGTTTTTGAGTTGTGGAAACTCTTAAACCAAAAATTGACGTTTTGTTACGTTTTTTGAGTCTCAATTCACGATCACGTGACATAGGATCTCTAAAATTGGTACACATGACGCTTTTATTAATTTTTATCTTAAGTCCACATTTCAATTTTCTAGATTTAACCATTTGCTAGTTTTGAGCAATTCAAACCTCATCTGCCAAAATCACGAACAAAAGCAAAGGTACTACGCGCTAACGCGAAGTCCCAATAACCTGCACCAGAGTATGGCAACATTTTTTGCTTTGCGGACCGGTTTCAAAATGAAATCTTTTTTCGCCGACAGTTCTTCAAAATAACACAAATGTTCAACAATAAAAATTAATTGCAGCTCAAATACTGAAAACAATTTCTTAGGTCCGACTAATTTACCGAGTGTGCAGGAAATGAGGGTTAATTTCACCAAACTTTAACCCAACCCTAATCCAAAACTAAACCACAATCCTTAATTCTAACCCTAATTCCGACAAATTGGCCATTCCTATATTTTTCTTTTCGACATTAAAGGTTGGAATTACGGGAACGTTACGAAAACCTAACCTTAAATCTAATTCTCAGTACTTACGCTAACCCTGACCTTAACCGCAACTCCGTAAATTGGCGTTTATTTTAAAAATTCCGACACTCTGACGAAAACCTAACCTTAAATCTAATTCTCAGTACTTACGCTAACCCTGACCTTAACTGCAACTCCTTAAATTGGCGTTTATTTTAAAAATTGCGACACTCTGACGCTCTGTTATTAGTTCGAATCTAATTTCTTATGCAGCTGCTTTGTTGAGGTTGTGCTGGTACTACCGCCTAGCTCTACCCATTGGCGAAGCCAGGATTTTTGATTGGGGGGCCCAAATACAAATCACATGCAATGACGTCATTAGAAATTTTCAAAAAAAGAACTTTTTGCGGGGCAAAGATATCGTAGAATGGAAGATCTGAAGCCGTAGCCTGTTGGCACTTAACCAGTATTTTGGTAAAGGGAGAGGGCAAAAACTAATAGTTGAAAAGTGCAAATGTCTAACTTAGGAGACGTGTCGAGTAAGCTAGTGTATTCAAACGTATCACAGATAGTGGTCTGGGTTGGAGCCCCAAGCCGCCGGTGGCTATAGGGATCTAGACTCAAAGCCCCCAGCCGCTGGGCATTTTTGTAAGTTTTTGGGAAAAAATAGCTATTTTAATCCCATTGGATCAAATGTCGCACCTGCTCACAGCCATTTGAAAGAACTAGATTTTTAACATTTGAAAGCCAATCGAAAAAATTGAATTGTTCAATCCTTCTTTTACTTGCAATTAAAGTCCAAAACACGTTTAAAATCTTGCATTATGGTGTAAAATTTTAATTGTAAGTGATTTGGTCAGGCACATTGTCTCTTTCAATATTTTAGCAGTAAATAATAATCCACTCGAAGATTTTCCTTAGAGCTTATCGTTTTGTCATGAAGTTAACCAGTTATAGGAGTACATGTTCGGCCAGGGGACCTTGGCCCCTTCAATAAAAATTCAATAATTTGTTCAATAAACATTTTTCCTAGTTATTTTTTTAAGTATTTTGAGCGTAAAAACTGGCAAGGTGGAGGTGAATCGTTACTGAAAAATGGTACATTACACTCACTAAACATGTTATTCCCGGGCCGGATTTGCATTGCGCTGAGCCCCTGGCACTTAGGGGATTTTTGCAACATCTTCCTGCCAAAAATTAGTGAAGACCAAAAAAAGTTCTTTTATCTGAGCGCGGGACCCTGGCACTGTGCCATATGGCAAAGTCGGCTCTAGTTATTGCATTACGTTCATAAAAAGTTTAGATGAGGGTCTGAGATGGCAACTTTTAGGACAAAAACCCTTGATTTCACTTTGGTTATACGTTTAAATTGGTCGGAAAAAATTGAACTACTGGGGCGCGCCAGGCCCCCTGGTTGTCAATATTATTTACTGTTAATTACTGTTGTACGCGTGTACTTTTGTACGTAAAGATACTAAAAAAAACTAAAAATGAAAAAACAAGGCTTTTCTGTCAAATTTTTGTCATTGGTGGCATTTCGATTGAAGGGGCCCGGGCCACCTGGCCCACCATCCTGACTACGCCTATGATTTTGAGATAAGATCGCGCCCTTAAGTTCTTTCATAAAAAAACTTTTAAAGCACAATTAAAATACCCTGTTTTCCAAGACGTTTTGTTTTCAGAAAATTTACAAACTATTCACAAAGAATAGCGAATAAGCTCTTTTCAAAATAAAAATACCATTGGGATTTTGGATCTTGTTGTATATTGCTATAATTGCATTAATGACTTAAACGATAATTACTGTACATGAATTTTTTAACTTTAAATGACCATAATATGTAATTTAAATGACCATAATCCATATATGACCTTTATTGCGTATATACGGTATATTTCTTTGTATCAGATATAAGGCATTGCCTACTTAGGCTAGTTGTTGGTACGCAGAGAACGTAAAATCTGATATCGATATTCAAACTAAAAAAACAAACTCAAACTCAAACTCAAGCTCAAACTCAAACTCAAGCACAAACTCAAACGCGAGCTATCGACATAGATCATCCTGGACTAGATATAAACTCTGTGCGTGTTCTAGCTGACGCACTCGAACTACACTTTGCTTTACTATCACAAGTAGCACTCTTTGCAATTCCGGGAACAAGCAAACTCTGCATACTTAGAGGAACCGGTTCTAGAATACGGCAGTACGGTACGAGATGCGCTGCTAATGGTTTTCTTGGTTCTCTTGGCTTATATGTTTAATAGTTCCTTGTTTTAATGTTTCAAATGTTGAGTAATTTGTGGTCTTAATCTGCACCATAGTCACTGAAAGTTAGTTAATATTTAATGTAATATATTTTTAGTGACTATTGTAATATACATTTTGTTTACTGAACGGCTATGGTTAGAGCATAAACTCTTTGTTTGTCGTAATGTAATGTATTTTTAGAGACTATTGTAATATATATTTAGTTTATTTAATGACTATGTTTAAAGCAGAGGCTTATTATTATTTTATATATATTTAGTTTGCAAAGTCAATAGGTTTAACTATGGTTTAACCCTATTTTGCAGGTGCTCAAAATCGATGCTAATAGCGGGACCCTGTGTCGTTCCGACACAATCATATTTAAACGCTTATAACTTTCGAACGAAACAAGCTGTTTGCGTAGTTCCTTCGCAGTTAGACAAACGATTCATTCAAAAATGCTTGGAGGTTGAGTTTGTTTAGCTATCAGATGTGCATTTTTGCAAATCCTGCTTTAATCAAAAGTGACCAAAAACAATATTTTTCGCTAATTTTCGGCCTCATCAATCACAAAATTAGCAGGAAACCATAGGCTCGCGCAGTTTCTGTATCGCTGATGACGTGCTTCACGTAAATCCCACGTAAAAAATTTGTCAACAACAAAAAGTACATTAATCTCAACTTCACGAATCATTGAATTTGGGAGTCGAAATTCGACCGATTTATACAAGCATTCACAAGTCGCTTTACTGCATGTTAAATTATACGGTTAAAATTTCAGTTTTGTCTTTTTGTATACGACGATTTATTTGTTGTTGGACGTAATTTAGAGACAATTTTGTTGCGCTACGAAATGAGTTTTTGATTTATAAGAAATTGTGGTGATACCCGATTTCATATACTTTTCTGAATTTGTCTGTTGCCAAATTTCGAGAGCATGGATATTTTCGAACTTGGTTTTCATATTACACCAAATTTTCCCATGCTCTATTTTCACCGTTATTGAGGCCCATTTAGTTAACTTTCACACGGAAAGCTCAATAACGTCATCATCCGCTTCCTGCGCCCTATTTCAGTTGTGTTCATTATAATATCAGGAACTTGATACTCTATTCAGAGAGAACGATAGGGCGTGTTTGACTTGTGATATTATACAAATTATGCGATATTATACGAAGTGATATTACACGAAGATTACAACACTTCAAAATACACAATCTATTATAGCATTGACAAAAAAATGAATTTATAAAAATCTATAGCGTTTGATAAAAAAAATACTACAATAGTATTGTTGCTTCTTTTATTTTAAAATTACTTTGTTTGTGATATTAAAACAAAATTAACTGCTAATCTGGCTATATCCTAAATTGATTTTTGTGCAGCGTAAAAATAATACAAACTTTATCTAAATTCAATCAAACTTCGATTCATAAAATTGAAGTTCGATTCTCTCAGTTATAACCATTTCCGCCAGATCCTGCAAGTATTTACTACATCATGCACAAAATACGAAAGATCAAAAAGCCATCTTCGGTAATGATGATGCAAAAGTACTATTAGCGCATGTTGGTATCGTATCGAATTGTTAATTATCCAACGCTTTAGGTACGAAAATTTTTACTGCCTTTACACGTATGCATTGATTGCAATAAAATGCAGTAGATTTTTTTTGTAAGATCCAGCAAATTTTGTGTTAAGGTTTGCTGTTCTTAGATTTTCACGAGTTTTCAGTCTCATTTAATTCTTAATTTGTTCTAAATTTTATTACGGAATAAAGTAACATTAATTGATTATTACTTGATTAAAATTAATGTATTTTATATGCAGTACTGCAGATCATGACTATTAATACTGTTAGTACTATTAATACTGTTAATGACTATTTGTTTGTCTAACAGTATTAATAGTATTAATGACTATTAATACTATTAATACTGTTAGACAAACAAATCAACCATGGCCAAGAAAATTTTGCTGATAATTTACAAACTCGTTGAGCAAATTTGTCATTATTTTTTTTTCAGCTCAGACGGGCGTAGTTTAAAATTTTTTTTAAATAAATAATTTGTTTACTGTGGTGTTACTACAGCATTACAGAAATTGCGTACAGTAAAACTGTGAACTTGTATAATGAAACAGGTTTCCGCAGTTCGTGCTCCGTACCAGTATAATAGTATACAGTAGCGTAGCCAGTGGGAAGCGGGGGGGGGGGGCAACAGCCCCCCCATTGGCCTGTGAAGTATGCAAAATCGAACGTTTTTGGTGCTTTTGAGCCCGATTTTTGGTTGAAAATTGAAAACAGCCCCCCCCCCAAAGGAAATTGGGTGCTGAAGTTGTGAAGTATATGTCGTGATGCGGTCTGAAAAAACGTTTGAATTTTCGACTTTGGCCGAAAAATCAGACTCATTTTCGGTGAAGACCTTTTTTTTTTTGTTTTTGGAGACCACCTTGTTTTGCGCCGAATTTCCGAGGTTTCCGAGAAATTCCGTCGCAATTTTCGGACAAATCGTGTGATTCTGATTCAAGAACAATGAAAATTCGGGTGAAGGTCGTTTGCACTTTTCTCACTCTTTCAAAAAAGCCCCTCCCCCCTCCCTTTCCCAAATCCTGGCTACGCGCCTGATAGTATACCATGCTATTTCAAAAGTGCGAGAAAGTGGAATTAGTGGCACTTTTTTTGTCTGAATTTAGAGGCGTTTGATTCATTGTTTAGAACTTTCCATTCACTACCACTGAACTAAGAAATCCCTAGAGTTAATTTTTTTGAAAAGCATTCTTTGTGTCCCCAATATTATACTGTGGCATAATTTCTCATTGGAAAAAGACATATAGTGTAAAATGAGATCCGTAGTTTCATCAGTCTACCTGTGCGCATGCAAAATAAGTTAATTTAATTTACAATATAGATTTACAAACGCTACCATTTCTTATTGGTAATTATAGTAATCGCAACGTAAAACAAGCACCATAAGTCGAATACAGTAACCTCCCGCTTAAGTACGCATCCCAGAAAAGTACGCAAAAATTCCTCAAAAAACTTTGGTTCAACTTTTTTTTTATTTCAAACGAAAATTTACACGCAGTAACAACCTGCAGCATGATGACAAGCAGCAAGTAGGCTACAAGCAAAACAAAAAATCTCAGCCTAGAAAGCAGGTTATTATAAACTGAAATTTTTTGAAAAGACTATCAAAACAATGATCAAGAGAACAAAGAACTCTTTGACGTAATAAATGCCGAGTTTGTGCTGTACTCAGGCGCGTAGCCACGATTTCGTTAAGGGAGGGCTTTTTTGATAGGTTGACAAAACTGTAAGCGAAATTGAGACGGACTTTTCGGCCGAAATCTCAAATTCAGACGGTTTTTCTGCCCAAAAACAGGTGATCTCCAAGGTGGCTCGAGCCCCCTCCGCCTCCCCCTGGCTACGCTCCTGGAAGCGTGTAACGAGTTGGCCAGATCTATTTCCACGTAATTGTGCCCGGACAACACAACTTGTTTCGAAGAAATGTGGCAGCGGCGGCAAGCCATAGGCAACACTGTGTCGGATTTGACCAGCCCAAGATTTGAACCTCCGATATCCCGCTCCTGAGAAAAACGCGTTACTTTAGAATTTAGTTATTCTCATTCACCATAGTTACGGCCTTAATTGTTTCATTACCAACAGATACCGCTACGCCTACGAAACGTAATCAATATTGCTGCCAACGCTTAAAACTTCAAAATAACATTTATTATTTTTAGAAAGTACTGTTTTTGAATTATTATCAAAAACTTAACGAAATGCAATATCTTAAGCTTCTCGAAAAGTCGGTCCTCGGCCAAAGATTATTTTGAGTCTTTGGGCTTGGCCTCCAACGTTAGGTCCTCGACTCCAACTCCAGTAGAAAGTATCCAGAAATACAGTTACTCTAAAAGTGCTCGTTACCGACATTTTCTACTTGAGTTAGGCTACTTAAATGGAACTATTATCGTTACTTTACACCTCCGGGTAGGCTAGTGCAATTATTCGGACTTTGGGCTGGGGGGGGGCACCAACAGCACTTTGGAGGGCCACAGGCCTCAAAATGCTCTCCAGAGGCACTGGGCCTGCTACTTTCTTTTGGGGGTGCGGCCCTCGAAATCAGAGTTGTAAGTCGGGCCGGGCTTTTCGGGTTGGGTTCGGGCCTAAAGCCGACAAAAATTTCAGGCTTAATTCGGGCCTGAGCCGTGCTTTTAGGTGCAAACAAGTATAATCATAATAACTTGGCAACATTGCAAAATTTTTCAGACCCAACTTAACTTTCGGGTTTTTTCGGGCATGATTTGTGACTCAAATTAATTTTCGGGTTCGGGCTTATATTTTTGGGTTAGGGCCTAAACTAATTGGCCCGTTTACAACTCTGCTCGAAATGCTCCCTCGTGGCGCCGGGCCTGGAGCATTTGCTACCAAAACTGTCGACTGGAGTTGGATTAGAGGATACGTCATTGGTCATTTCATACTTTACAGAATAGATGTACGCATAACTATCCAGCTTGACATCTAAGCATCTACACTAAAAAAACTTCTTTCGTCTGAAGTAGGTAGGACTTCGAGTATAGTATCATACGATTAATCATATATCATACGCATATAGTATCATACGATTAATCAAACCTTTAAAAACTCGATATATTTACATTTAATAGCGCTACTGAAAAGCAACAATTTTCAAGTCACTGTGAATACTAGTCAAAATAATTCATATCATACCGTACACTTGATATATATGCTGTTGCAAAATCAGCAAAAGCTAAAGAAAACGAACCAACAACTTTGTAAATCAGAATCCAAATGGTGCCATCCAACAATGTTAAATAAATTCCCTTTTAAATACATACCAACAAACATTGCTGAGTACGAATTTCGCTATGCATCAAAACTCTTTTCTCATTAATTAGCATTGTTAATGTAAGAGAGATGGTGGTGGAAGCACATACGTGTGCACACATCACAAATAGAACTAGATTTCTTGACAACTGAACAGTACTACTAGCCGGAGAAGAACAATTTTCATTTGTTTGCCATCTGCTGGCAAGCAACGCTGGACCAGCACAATTATGACGCAATACAGGCAAAACAAAAACCTGGATTACTGGAATCATCAAGTAAAGTTGAAACTTTATCACACACCATGGAAAAATCGTTACAAAGCAAAATGATGGTGATAATGATAAAAAATGGCAAATCAAATGTTTGATATTACGCAATTTTACTTATTCAATCGTGCTATGATGTCAGAAAAGTCACTATAATAACTTGATTCAATCTCTGACGCTATTTGTTTGAGTTCAACAAATCAACTTCGTGTCCCACTTGCTGCCAATAGTTTCAGGATTTCTGCTTTCTGCATCGGTTGTGGTGGCCCAGCCTGACGAAAGACCTACAAACAAAACTTTTAAAGTGCTCTGCGTTTGTGTGGTTAGACCAGAGATGGAAACCGGTCGGGTCGACCGACACCGGTCGGGTCGACCGGCCGGTCGGGTCGATATTCTTCGACCGGCCGGTCAAACCGGTTGAAAAACCGGTCAAATTATCCTTTCGGCAACTAAAAGACTTCTAAGCACCAACCGAAATATACTTATATGTTTTATCATTAATAAAACTTTTTATAAAAAAACAGTATTAACAAACATCATCTTTCGAAAACACTTGTTGCATGGTTTCAAGCTGTGACTAATATGCTGTGACCATTAAGATATGCACATCCAGGGACGTATTTAGGGTGGGAGTATTGTGCCGTGGCCCCCCACTTTGGGCCACGGCACAAAGCAAAAAAGTGCAAAATATACGTTAAAATCGCGTAATCAGATTCTAATAAAGCATGCATGTGGAAGAGGCTTGCGTTACCTAGCATTTCAGCATCATTTTAATTAGCTTAAAAGTAGAAGTGACGCAGATTTCAGATTTTTTAGTACATGCTAAAATCTTGCCGCTTTGAAAAGCTTTTTTCAACTTAAATTTACCACACTCTACCCTGGGCAAGAAAGACATAGCTCTTATTTTTTTGTATCTAACTAGCCATGGCTTGTTCTGAAGTAGAAGCATTTCTACAAACTGCTGGGGCACATTATATTTCGAATATTAAGGGATATCTAGAACATCGGGATTGCTAACTCAATTTCGCTACTGACAACTGGAGGGTTACGTCAATTTTTTCAAATAGACGTTTATTACTCATTACATACGCTGTATATGGGTTCTTGACAACATATATGGCATGAATAGTTATTCCTACTAAAACTACTGGGTTAGTGAGGGACTATGCAAAGACAGGTTCGATTCCCGAGGTAGTCAAATAACTGGCGCCACATTTTCAGGAAAAACTAAGGCATTGCAGCCAGGCTAGTGACTAGCCATCAACTGTCCAGTTGGTAATGCGCGATATGATCATCGAGATGTTGTTCACTTGTTCGGTACTTGCACTGGGCATATTGCTGTATTGACCTTGGAAAGACACTCCACGCTAATTTCCGTCAGAGCCGTACAGTCTACCCGTCGAGGTGGCTTAGTCTGACAGAACATTTTGCAAACAGAACCGAAAATAGTTAACAAACACGGTACAGCTGATTTCAAAGTGCACCAAGCAATAACATAAATACATATTGCTTTGTAAACATATGGCTGACAACAAGCTTAGAATGTAGTTGCTACTGCGTGCACACTGTTACTTCTAGTTCAGTCAATAAGGTTTCGAATATGCTTCAGTTAGACATTTTAAAAGTCAATTTTTGGATTTTTCTTAAACATTTTTCCTGGGGGTCTTCTATAGTAAGGCGGCTGTTGAGTTTCTTCAACTGGTTCTTTGCGAAGCGATAAAAACCGTCCGGATAATGAACTCAAAGTTTGTGTGGTCTGAGCTGCATTTGATATCGGTAAGACCACAGGATGTGCTTGCATTCGCAACTGCAGTAGAAGCGTTCGTAAATATAGTCCGTGGATTGTTCAATGTCAACAACCTTTTCATATTTTTAGCATTCGATGCCAAAACATTGAAAAATTGCATCGCAAATACCGTAGTTGCAAAGCAAAACGCACTGGTTCTACAAGTCCGCCACGGTTTGCCATTTTGAACAGCTTTTGATGCTCTTCGAATAGATTTTCAGTAATTTCCGAAAAGGTATTGCTTGAAATCAATAATTTCTTGCAAGACGTGCACTTTCTTTGGTTGTCAATTCTCCGGGCAGTGTAACCGCTCACACAGTAACACATTGCAACATCTGCCTGGGAAATGTCCTCCAATGTCACATTGGAAAGAATTACTGTACCTCCAGCCAATTGTAGCCCTCTTCTATATCAATATGATTTGAAAGCTCATCGTACAGCTCGCACTGTTGAATCGTTGTTAACAAGGCATCTTGCTGCAGCAGACTTAAGCAGCGGATCTTTTTTCTGAATCCAGTAGATGTTTCACGGAGATTAAGAAATTACCACCATTATTGTGACGGTACCATCCACATTGTCCTTCTAAAGAATCAGACGTCAGCTTTCCAGTTAAGAAGTACTGAAAACCATGTCTTTCGAGCAAGTGTTTAGCCAACTCGGGTATTGCTGTCATAGACTGAATGTAGGCCATAAAAGTTTCTGCGGTAACCCTGCCTTTCCGGATTGCTATTACTCGCAAAATATTAGGATCGCTTCTAAATATTTCAAACCAGGGTGGTCATGCAGCATGTGTTGAATTGACATTTACATTTCCTCTTTCTATCTTTGATCTAAAGCCAAAATATAATTACTCGGTAAGGGTGTTTACAACACATTTTGCACTATTTATACCATTCGTCGCCACATGCTAGCATGGAATTGTGCCCTACTTACTGCACCACAATGAATGTTTTCCGTAAATACAGCAATCACATTCATGATTAGATAGTAGACACCATCGAACTTACTGCACACTTTGGTAATACTAATCTTCAAGTACATAAGCATCTCTACCCTGTTATTATCCTTACCTAGCTGAAAGCTAAACATACCTTTGCTAGGTGCTTTGACTGATAAAATTTTCCATACGGTGGAGATAAAATCGAGGTAACGAGCAGTTTCAGAAAACTCAGGATGACCCTCCGAATAAAACTCGAAGCACGAACACTTGATTCATGAAAAACTCGTATAAAATTGAACATTTGACGTAGACAAATACTTTTAATTTACGCCAAAGCAAACCTATTACTGTGGCTACCATTAGTCTCGGTCACATTATCTCATCTAGTAAAACTAGTTGTGAAACAACACCAATGCTTGTGCTGTAATTAAAATTTCAATATGTTTTGTATAGTTTGTCTTAATTCTAATTAAAAGTACGTAGATGTTGTCGCGGTAATATTAAGAACAGTAGAGTATATCAGCAGACAGTTCCCTTTCATCAAATAAACTAATGCATATCAATTGAAAAATCTTGTACCGTAGTCTATAGTCATCGTGCTATAGCAGCTGTTTTGCTGTTACTGTACTGGTAACCTGACAGCCCGATATATTGCAAAACTTTCAACTTACCAAGGACATGTTGAATTGATGTTTGGGCAATGCTACTTGGGTTGAGGAATACTTTTTTCAATGCATGGACAACTTTTAGGGGTTTTCCTTCTTCTATGCGATAAAGGTGCTTTAATTAAGCAAACTGAGCAATGACTTTGTTGCCAAGGATTTACTCATCACAAAGTGTTGGTGAGAGCATCAATCGCTTATTTATAAACAGTTGTACTAATTCTTAAAGTTGTGCGTGAAGTCAAATATTAAAAAGAAACGCTCTCTTGGGATAAATGGATGCTCTATACTGAGGGATAGCTCACCAAGGCAGAGATCCACGAAAAGCTTCCTAAAATATAAAAATGGTCAAATTTTATACCAGCTACTTAACACCGCTGCTATCATTACTTCTCTTGTACAGTATTAGTATTGAAGTTTGTGGTTGTAAATATGTCATTTCAAGTTAAATCCATCTGTATTCACTCGGTTTGTTCAGCTCATTTAATGGATGAGAAAATTTAGCAAAGCTTACCATATACTTGCCATTAAAACCTGTCACCTATGAAAATATAAACTCAAAACACCCAAATGGATTTTACTGCTTAAGTTAGTAGGGAAGATATCCTTCTTTCATGAAATTGAATAGCAACATCCACAACAGTTTACATACACCATTGGCGTAGCCAGGATTTTTGATTGGGAGGGGCCCAAACCACAAATCACATGCA
Organism: Trididemnum nubilum; assembly: GCA_963965965.1. Taxonomy (NCBI): domain Eukaryota; kingdom Metazoa; phylum Chordata; class Ascidiacea; order Aplousobranchia; family Didemnidae; genus Trididemnum; species Trididemnum nubilum. The sequence continues at coordinate 8,641,547 of OZ014469.1, forward strand.
ATGACGTCATCAAAATTTTTCAAAAAATGAACTTTTTGTAGGGCAAAGATGTCGTAGAATGGAAGATCTGAAGCTGTAGCCCTATTGGCACTGAACCAGGATTTTGGTAAAAGGAGAGGGCGAAAACTAATAGTTAGAAAGTGCAAATGTCTAACTAAGGAAACGTGTTGAGTAAGCTATTGCACTCAAATGTATCACAGACGGGGGTCTGGGGGCAGAGCCCCCAGCTGCCGGTGGCTATGGGGGTCTGGGGGCAAAGCCCCAAGCCGCTGGGCGATTTTTGTAAATTTTTGGATCACATTTCGCACGTGTTCAAAGTCATTTGAAAGAACTAGATTTTTAACATTTGAAAGCCAATCGAAAAAATTCAACTATTCAATCGTTCTTTTACTAGCAATTAAAGTCCAAAGCACGTTAAAAATTGCAACTTTTAGCACAAAACTCTTAGATTTTTCACAAGTTCTGCATTTAAACTGTTAAAAATTAGAATTACGGGGCCCCTGGCCCGGGACCCTTGGCCATCAGTTACGAGCCCCAGGGCCCCCTGGTCGTCAGTTAGGGGCTGTGGGGCCCCCTGGTTGTTGATTAGGTGCTCTGGGGCACCCTAATCGTTAGTTAGGAGCCCTGGGGCTCTCTGGTTGTCAGTTAGGTGCCCCAAGGCCTCCTGGTTGTCAATTTGAGGCCCCAGGACCCCCTGTTTCTCAGTTAGAGGCCAAGAGCTCCCGTTTTCAGTTACGGGCCCCGAGGCACCCTGTTCGTCAGTTAGGAACCCCGGAGCCCCCTGGTTGTCATTTAGGAGCCCCGAGGCCCCCTTGTTGTCATTTAGGGACCCCAGGGCCCCCTGTTTGTCAGTTAGAGGCCCCGGTATCCCGTTTGTCTGTTAGGGGCCCGCGGCACCCTGGTTGTCACTTAGGGGCCCCAGGGCTTTTCGGTTGTCAGTTAGGGACCTCTTGGTTGTTTAGTAGGGGCCCCGGGGCACCCAGGTTGTTAGTTAGGAGCCCCGGGCCCCCTGGTTGTTAGTTAGGGGCCCTGGGGTCCTTGGCCGTCAATTAAAGGCCCTGGGGCCCCCGTTTGTCAGTTACGGGCTCCGGGGATCTTGGTTGTTGATTAGGGGCCCCGGGGCCCCCTGATTGTTAGTTAGGGGCCCTGTGGCCCCCTGGTTGTTATTTAGGGGCCCCAGGGCACCCTTGTCGTTTGCAACTGCAACTAAACATCGCTAGGTTATGTTGTCATAATTTTTTATCATTGGTGGTATTTTAATTGGGGGGGGGCCCGGGCCCCCTGGGCCTCCCCCCCACCTGGCTACGCCTACGACATACACCATATAGAAAACTGACTACTTTTCTCAGACTACTGGAGTATTCTTGAAATCCGATGTTAATGTTGGTAGTACTTCTTTCATTATGCTATGTCGAGGCATAACAAAGTAATATTTGCCTAATACACTTAGTTGCAGACAATTTCTATTTCATACTTATATTGTATGTACAATAAAAACCAAACAACGAAAACATCTTACAGGTTGCATATGTGGTTGTCGGTTTTCACAGCAAGAACATCAAAACAATCTTTGATTCCTTCCATCACTCCATATTCTCATCTGGTTGTCCATCAAGTGTGCATGCTGTTACGTAATGTACCAGAAGCGATATCACCAAAGCAATGCAAGTGCTTGCAGTGAAATCAGATGACCAATCACAAGCAGATTTGCAAAAAGGACAGCTAATTCATAACTCCGTAGTGGTCTTTATAATGCTGGCTGAATGCAGTAAACGATTGTAAGAAGATCTTGGTAGTAGAGCAGAAGAAATTAACATTTGCACTTCAAGCTTGTCGGTAATAATAATTGTATTAAGAAGTTTTGGTGAATCCAATGGCTGGTTAGAACTTTTGATATAATGGTAAAAAATGCTGCTACCTTTTTCCACATACACAAAACAGCTTGGTAAAGATTCAGATTTTATCATTTCTTTCAACTCCCAAGAAATTTTTTAGTTTCTCTTTATAATAGTAGCTCGCGTGTTTATTGATTTGACTGTTTTCATTTATTAGTATAGCTGAGGATGTGCTTGATGTTGTGTGTTGGGGTCATAGGCGTAGCCAGGATTTTTGATTGGGGGGGCCCAAACCACAAATCACACGCAATGACGTCATCAGAAATTTTCGAAAAAGTAATTTTTTGTGGGGCAAAGATATCGTAGAATGGAAGATCTGAAGCCGTAGCCTGTTGGCACTTAGCCAGGATTTTGGTAAAGGGAGAGGGCGAAAACTAATTGTTGAAAAGTGTAAAAGTCTAACTTGGAAAAACGTATCAGAGACGGGGGTCTGGGGGCAGAGCCCCCAGCCGCTGGGCGATTTTTGTAAGTTTTTGGAGAAAAAAATATTTAAATCCCATTGGATCACATTTCGCACGAGTTCAGAGACATTTCAAAGAACTAGAATATTAACATTTCAAAGCCAATCGAAAAAATTTAGTTGTTCAATCCTCTTTTTGCAATTAAATCCCAAAACACGCTTAGAATCTTGCATTATGGTGTAAAATTTTAATTGTAAGTGATTTGGTCTATAGGGGGAAGTAACGAACATTGCCTCCTGCAATACTTTAGCAGTAAATAATTAAGTTCATAATAACGTTAAACGAGGGCCAGGGGTGGCAACGTTTAGGTCAAAACTCTTAGATTTCTCACAGGTTTTGCATATAAATTGTTAAAAATTTGCATTAAGGGGCCCCTAGCCCGGGAACCTTGGTTGTCAGTCAGGAGCCCTTGGGCTCCCTGGTTGCCAGTTAGAGGCCACGTAGCCCCTTGTTTGTCGGTTAGGGGCCCAGGCCCCCCTGGTTGTTAAGTAGGGGCCCTGGGGCTCCCTGGTCGTGAGTTAGGGGCCCCGGGGCCCCCTGGTCGTCAGTTAGGGACTCCAGGACCCCTTGGTTGTTGGTCAGGGGCCCTGGGGCCCCCTGGTAGTCAGTTAGGAGGGCCCCGGGGCCCATCGTTGTCGATTAAGGGGCTCCTGGCCCCCTGGTTGTTGGTTAGGGGCCCCCTGGTTGTTAGTTAGGGCTTTGGGGCTCCCTGGTTGTGAGTTAGGGGCCCCTGGGTCCCCTGGTCGTCAGTTAGGCACTCCGGGGCCCCTGGTTGTTGGTTAGGGGCCCTGGGTCTCCTGGTTGTCGTCTAGGGGCCCCCTGGTTGTCGGTTAGGGGCCTGGGCTCCCCTGGTTGTCAGTTAAGGGGCCCCCTGGTTGTTGGTTAAGGGTCCCTTGGTTGTTAGTTAGGGGCCCTGGGGCCCCTAGTCGTCAGTTATGGGCCCCCTGGTTTTCAGTTAGGGGTCCCGGACCCCCTGGTTGTCAGTTAAGGATTCCAGGACCCCCTAGTTGTTAGTAAGGGCCCCCTGGTTGTCAGTTGGGGGCCCCTGGACTCACTTGTTGTCATTAATATTATTGTTAATTACTGTTATGTGCGTAATTACTGAAAAAAAACTGCAATTAAACATCGCCAGGCTATGTTGTCATAACTTTTTGTCGTTAATGATATTTTGATTGGGGGGGCCCGGGCCCCCTGGGCCCCCCCTGGCTATGCCTATGGTTGGGGTGCAAATGAATTTGAAGACAACTAGATGGGAGTTTGCCAGCAAACCCAGTAAACGACTGACGCATAGCTAATGCTGTGACGGTCAAAAGTACTTTTTGTCTACTGTAAAATCAGCAATTATTCAAAAACATCTGATTATGGAACCTCCAGAAAAGTAGAGTCAAAATATTTTTAAGTTAAATATCTCCTGATATCATAAAACACTGGCACCCTAGCTTGAGCCGTTCAAAAATTGATTTTTAGGGGGTCTATTTGGGGGTCCCTGGGGGGTGGCATCCCCAAACTATGTCAAAATATTTGTTTGTTAAATATCTACTGGTATCAAAAAAAAGTAGAACTCTAGCTTGAGCCATTCAAAAAATTGATTTTTGGGGGTCCATTTAGGGGGGTCCCCGGGGGTAGGCACCCCCAAACTATTTCAAAATATTTGTCTGTTAAATATCTACTGATATCATAAAACACTGGTACTCTAAGTTAAGTCGTTCAAAAAATTGATTTTTTGGGGCCCTATTTTGGGGTTCTCGGTGGAGTTGCCCCAAAATATTTTGGGAGAAAAAATTGCATTTGCAGCTCAACAACTTTACACAAAAATTAGATTTTCATGTTTTGTGGTTTAGGAGAAGAAGAGCGTACAAAAATTAGGAAGAAAAAAAAGGAAAAAAAAAGGAAAAGAAAAAAGAAAAAAAAGAAAAAAAAAAGGAAAAACAAGAAATAAACCTCATCGCGGCCAAAAGTGGGTTGGTTGGGATGAAAGGGTATCTTGAGACATACAACCCTATGAAATATTTTTTGCCGTACTTAAGCCGTTTTTGATTGAAACCGCTTTTTACGCCAAACTTGCGGGGCGGTTTTCGGATTCTAAAACCGAAGTCACGTGACCTATTGCCTCGAACTTTGGTACAAACATACAACCAGTAATTTAGCCAGGGGGGGGGCGGGGGGCTATAGCCCCCCCCCCATTGGCCTGCCGACCAAAATGCAGAATAAGGAAAATACCACGTTTTTAGCACTTCTAAGACTCTCTTTTGCACCGGATTAGACTAAAAAATGATTTAAAGCATAGTTTGAAACGTTTGTTGGGGGGGGGCTAATGGACTGCCGAGCAAAATGCAGAATAAGGAAAATACCACGTTTTTAGCATTTCTAAGACTCTCGTTTGCATTGGATTAGACTATTTTGAAACGTTTATTTAAGGGGGGCTAATGAACTGCCGATTAAAATGCAGAATAAAAAAAATATCATGTTTTTAGCACTTCTAAGGCTCTCTTTTGCACTGGATTAGACTGAAAAATGCTTTAAAACATAGTTTGAAAGGTTTATTTAAGGGGGGGCTAATAGACTGCCGAACAAAATGTAGAATAAGGAAAATACCACGTTTTTAGCATTTCTAAGACTCTCGTTTGCACTGGATTAGACAAAAAAGTGCTTTAAAGCATAGTTTGAAACGTTTATTTGGGGGGGGGGGGGGGGGCTAATGAACTGCTGACCAACGAGCAGAATTAGGAAAATACCACATTTTTAGCCAGTAGTATAGCCAGGGGGGCGGGGGGCTATAGCCCCTCCCCCATTGACATGTCAACCAGAATGGGAAAAACACTACATTTTTAGCACTTTGAGACTGTTTTAAGCTCTGGAGTGGACTAGATAGTGATTTAAAACATCTTTTGAAACATATGTCCAGGTGGGGGGGGGCTAATTTGACAAAAATAAAACCAACAAATAAATGAAACCTTTGATAAATGGTACGAAATAAGTAATCAAATTTGATCGCAAGTGTAAAAATGCTAAACATAGATGTCATCAACAAACATACTATAAACTAAGGAATAGGGGGGGGGGGGCTATTCAGTACTAGTTAATTACCAATAATTTCTTTCAAATCTCTTTTCATTAGCCCCCCCCCCCAATTATTTTACTCTATAAACTGTATACGAAATAGATTACTCCGCGTGAGTTTTATTGAACTATTCGATTCTATAATTTACCAGCATCTAAACAAGAGAATTACATTTTATCATTAGCCACCTCCCAAATAGCCCATTTATGCCACCAGTTTCATCTTGTTTGCACTGCCAATTTCTAAGCCACGTTTTAAAAGCATTATTTTAAATCAAAATAGCCCTAAAATGAAGTTATTTTGCAAAAAAATGCAAAAGTTTTGAGCGCTGGGGGCTCCTCCCCCAGACCCCCGTGCCTCCGGCGGCTGGGTGCTTTGCCCCCAAGCCCCCAGACCCCCATTCGCCTCTGGCGGCTGGGGGCTCCACCCCCAGACCCCCCAAACAGCCCCCCCCCATTGCGAATTTCTGGCTACGCGCCTGCATACAACTCATTAATCTCAAACTGCTGCCCTAATTTCATGTTGCTAGACCTAACCGTTCTTAAGTTATTAGCAAAAGTCTGAAATTTCGCACTCGTTAGTTGGAAAATGGCCGAATAAAAACAGAGGAGTACGCGACGCGAGCGTCGGTCGTTCCAAATATTGAGGCAACAAAGGAAAAATATGAGGGACCGCAGTTGGCATCAAGCGAATTCGCTCCAGAGTTTGGTTTGAACAAGCCTGTTTGTGGGATTCTCTGAGATCACTAGACCTATTTTTAAAATTATCTTCAGTGAAATGATGAGCACATACTCATGGTTTTGTAAAAGGGTCCAGCTTTTGCGAGGAATTGCTTTAATTCATTTTTGGCTCAATACTGGTACTGCGTATCTTTTGTGGAAATCTGAATAGTGCAACTGGTTCTGATTTCTAGCTAGATTTAGAACTAAATTTACATTTAGGAACACAAGAGTTAACCATTGCATTTGGTAGCCTATAGTATATCATCCAATAAGAGAATAAAGATAAAATTCTAAAAATTTACAGCAAAATATCAGTTAAAATTTTACAATAATGTGTGTAGCATCACTCCACTTCAGACTAACCAATAGGAAATACCTGTCGACCACTGGCTACCGATATGTGTCTACCTAGGAGTGCTATAAAGGTTGTAATTTGCTAACAGACTCACTCTCCACTGCGTAGGTAGACTAACTTTTTGAAATGCTCTAGAGGTTTGTAGCCACATACCAGTAGGCTACTGAGTAGACTATTTACCGGTACGTCTGACATGTAGGTTCAATTTAATTTATTAAAACAGCGAAAGACTGTTCAGTCATTAAAGTCAACTGTCAAACTTAGCAGTTAAACATCATTACCAGTAGAGTAACAATTGAAATTAAAAGCAGAAATCAGACTATTTACAGCAGTATACAAACTTCTTACGCTCAGAGTCTTGTCCCTGACAGAAACCTCCCTCACTTCACCCCCCCAAATAAATAATAATAGGCACTAATCAATTTCCTTTTGAATTCTATTTTGAATTTACAGAAGTGCATCTCTTAAGCTGTAATGGTATTTCATTCCAGATTTTTGGTCCATTACACTGCAAACACTTTTGGGCTTGCTTCGATAAAACTCTAGTTGTGAAGCAGTTGTTGTTTTTTTTGATATTTTTTCTGGAGTTGTGTGAATGGATGTTATATAAAGTGTAGCCGATAGCATAGTGTGGCGTGTCCAAAGGGAGCGCGTTCCGTATGCGGTTAACCGGCTCGACTGCGCAGCCTTGTGTGAGCAGGCGTGAGTTGTTGATTGGATAGCAGCTGGTGCTTAGATAATGTGCTTGAGGAGTTGGTTGTGAAACGCGCTCCGATTGCGGTTAACCGGCTCGACTGCGCAGCCTATGAGCTGCCATGATCTGTTGATTTAAGAAGCCATCGGTTAGAATTATCTTTCGTTTGTGGTTACTTCCATGCTAGTTTTCCACATCGCCACTGGATGAAGCAGGAACTGCGACAATAGCCTAATTATTAGTTGATGCATTGCAGATGTTTAAGGCTTTGTTGAGTACTTTGCGCATCAATTTAGCTATTTCAAGTTTATAAATATCGTGCAGCTTTAGTATTTGTAGCATTGAGAATAATGGTGTTGTTCGTGTTCTTCTATTGCTATAAGTGATGATTAATTTGGGATATCGATTCCCGCAGGACACGCTTTTCAAAAATAGCGCTAGAGAGCTAGTTCGTTTTATACTCCTTTCTTTTGCTCTAAAATCTTAGAGATAGTAAATTGAACAACAAAAGAAAGCGACCGCCGCCTCCGGTGCAGCAGCGATTAGATGTTGGAAACCGGGCCGGTGCAGCAGACACTGCCTAAAAATAAAGGTCTCATATTTGAATTAAAGGCACTGTCCACTGAAGTAGGCCTACCCTGATTAATCTTACGCCTATTTTAATGTTTCATCAGGCTCGAAAGTAACTAATAAGTAACGTTTGACCTCAACTATAACTAACTACGAGAATTTTCAAAGTGTATTTTTTTCTGTGTCATTGCCGACTAGCAACTACTGACACAAACGCAACACCCTGCTTAATGCTTATAAGCTCGATGACTAACCCTCCAGTTGTCACCAGTCATGCGGAACGTGACGCAAGCAGGCGCGTAGCCAGAAATTCGCAATGGGGGGGGGCTGTTTTGGGGGTCTGGGGGCGGAGCCCCCAGCTGCCGGCGGCCAATGGGGGTCTGGGGGCAAAGCCCCCAGTCGCCGGAGGCACGGGGGTCTGGGGGCGGAGCCCCCAGCGCTCGAAAATTTTGCGTTTTTTTGCAAAATAACTTCATTTTAGGGCTATTTTGATTTAAAATAATGCTTTTAAAAACGTGGCTTAGAAATTGGCTGTGCAAACATGATTAAACTGGTTGCATAAATGGGCTATTTGGGAGGTGGCTAATGGTAAAATGTTAGTCCTCTTGTTTCGATGCTGGTAAATTATAAAATCGAATAGTTCAATAAAACTCACACGGAGTAATTTATTTCGTATACAGTTTATAGAGAAAAATAATTGGGGGAGGGGGCTAATGAAAAGAGATTTGAGAGAAATGATCGGAAATCAAGTAATACTGAATAGCCCCCCTCCCTATTCCTTAGTTTATAGTATGTTTGTTGATGACACCTATGTTTAGCATTTTTACACTTTTGATCAAATTTGATTGCTTATTTCTTACCATTTTTCGAAGTTTTCATTTATTTGTTAGTTTTATTTTTGACAAATTAGCCCCCCCCTGAGCATATGTTTCAAAAGATGTTTTAAATCACTATTTAGTCCAATCCAGAGCATAAAACAGTCTCAAAAGTGCTAAAAACGTGGTGTTTTTTACCATTCTGCATTTTGGTCAACATGCCAATGGGGGGGCTATAGCCCCCCCCGCCCCCCTAGCTACGCTACTGGACGCAAGTAAGCAATCCCGTTGTTCTAGATATCCTTGCGAATATTTTCTAGCCAATGTCATAACAGTTTAGTGTTTTTAATGAAAATAACGGACGCGTTGCGTTAATCGGGATAGTGATTCATAATCACTTTGTACTACCGATGAGTTTATTTATTAGTTTGATGTTTCGCTTCCCAAAGCGGGAAGCTTCTTCAGAAAAATTTTCGGCAGTGCTGCCTTAGCAGTGACAAAAAGATAAATCAGAAAAAACATACGAACATCACAATACTTGTACTATTATACCCAAAAACATTAAAATGATGGAGCAATAACATTATGTAATATTGAAAATTATGTCACTAAAAGCGTGAAAAAAGGAATATTGAAAAATTACGTCACTAACAGCGTGAAAACAAGGAATACTGAAAAATTATGTCACTTACAGCGTGAAAAAAACTAACAATATTCATAACAACTAGGCTACTTCACTAACAGTTTGAGAAAGTAAGAAAAGGATCTCTTGCAACACATTATGTAGGCTACTGGAAAAGGTTTTTTGCTCCACAGAGATTTATATGCGGACGGAATAATTAATATAAATCTCTTTAGAGCTAAAAACCTTTTCCAGTACATAATGTTTTGCAATAGATCCTTTCATTCTTTCTCAAACTGTTAGTGAAGTAGCCTAGTTGTTATGAATATTATTAGTTTTTTTCACGCTGTTAGTGACATAATTTTTCAGTATTCCTTTTTTTCACGCTGTTAGTGACGTAATTTTTCAATATTCCTTGTTTTCACGCTGTTAATGACATAATTTTCAATATTACGTAATGTTCGTATGTTTTTACTGTTACCTATCTTCTGCTGTTATTTTTTTTCTGATTTATCTTTTTGTAACTGCAAAGGCAGCACTGCCGAAAAAGAGTTTAGTGTTTGCTGCTCTGCAAATAATCTGTCACCAATAGCTAAAAAATTGTAACTTTATTTTTTGATCTTTCGCAAAATATCATTAGAAAGAACATCTAATAATTTAGCTTGTGCCCTCCAGTTCTTTTTATGCTTATTTTGTGAACGTTTTGCGCTGCTCAAAACAGGCCTTTTAAACCAAAACTTAACCAAAAAAAGTCTTAAAATTGAGTTATTTTTGCAAAAAACGCAAAAATTTTTTTGCCTTTTTTTCTGAGACCCCTGTCTAAAGTGACAAATTTTAACATCTCATCCATGCCCTCCCCCCTTTTGAAAATTTTTCATTAAAAACATTGAATAGTGAAGAAAAAACTTCTGTCAAAAAACCGGTCGACCGGGCCGGTCAAAAACCGGCCGACCGCCCGGTCAACGGGCGATGATTTTGAAATTTACAGGTCGGGTCGAGAAAATCCTGACCGGTTCCATCTCTGGGTTAGACAGATGCAGAACATATGCTGGTTCATATGAATGAACTTTATCGGTTTGCACTTCAGTAAAAAAAGAAAGCGCAAAATTCAATGCTACTCTTTAATTTTTAAATGCCTTTGAAAAATTAAGGTGATTTGATATTTCAAGCAGAAATGAGGAAGCGGAAGCTGGAAGCGGCAAATTTTGGGGGAAGCGGAAGTTGTAAAAGGATACCGCTTCCGCTTTGGCCATTCATATCGAACGTCAAAAACTTGAATGTGGTGCAGTTTTTTGTGAAATATACAATAAAATGTGAATGTTTCATCGATCATCATTTGCAAAGAAACATTTTTGAAGACTTGTGGTTCACTTAGATTTTTGGGGAAGCGGAAGTTGTAAAAGGGTACCGCTTCCGCTTTGGCCATTCATATCGAACGTCAAAAACTTGAATGTGGTGCAGTTTTTTGTGAAATATACAATAAAATGTGAATGTTTCTTCGATCATCATATGCAAAGAAACATTTTTGAAGACTTGTGGTTCACTTAGATCTAAGCAGCCCCAACCCCTATCAACCTAAAAGTGAACCATGTAGCTAACCGACTTATTTTTAAAGTTATAATAATTGGTCAAGATTTCTTTATTTTAGTTTTAAAATTTAAAAAGTTTCTCAAAAATATTTCTAAGCACCTGTAGGGCTTTGCCCATTTTTCAAAAATCTGGGGCAAAGCTCCTATAACACAGTATATTCACCAACATAAATAAAGCTTCCAGTTTCAGCATTTTAATTTCTTTCTCAGCGATAATATATTTTTGAATGGCAAACAGAGAAGAGCATCATATAGCGTCTCTCAAACAAAGTTTAAAATTGTATGACTTTTAAACATAATGTTATAATGCTCGTCTTAATTATTGTTACGTATCGTTTGCTACAAGATTTATTCTAATACGGTAGGCCTATACTGTTTATAACCGCATAATCCTTGCAATGCTTTTTATTTTGCTGTACTAAACACGCTACTAGCAAATTTTGGAGCCAACTACATGCACAAACGCGTCATTAAAAAACAAACAAAATTCTGCAAATGTGGAAGCTTTGCTCCAGGGTTACCTAATTATAGCCAAGCAAAGATTTGAGCTTATCAGGGCGAATGCAATTGAGATGAGTTAGTTTTCCGAGCGCTTGAAAATCCGTCTCCAGACCCCCGATAATCGCTCTTTATTTTTAATTATTTTCTGGGTAAACGTTCAGCAAAATTCGCATCAGCTGAAACACAACGACCATGTGATAGGAAATTTTGCTTTAGAGCCGCTCCAAATCTGAATTTCTGACTACGCCCAAGCGCAGATCCTTGTGATGACAAACCACTGAATATAATTATATAATTTGGTTCTATATGATGTTTTTGAGATGATAATAACAATGCCGTTTTATCTCGACTTATCTGGAAAAAATTTTTGCCAAAAAATTTTAAGATCAAAAAGTTTTAAGCGAAATCACATCATTAAGAGGTGGAAGCGGAAGCGATTCAAAAATTGCCGCTTCCACATCTCTAATTTCAAGAATATTTTTTTGCACTTACATATTTATTCTACCGTTACTGGACCACGTCAGACACAAACTACTAAATGATCCGTACACTTTTCATTTTTTGTTACAGTTTATTTGTAAAAAATTCTGATTTTTATCAATCCTGAAACGCACTTAATGCCTTGAAATTGCATTTTGCAAATTAAATTCTTGTTAATTTTAAGCATTAGGTATACTTTAAAGTGTGAGAAAAATGGTTATGGTATTTTACTGTACTGTATGTACTTAATTTGATTCTCAATATTTTAATCAAAAACTGGTTAGGGTGATTAAACCCTCAAATTTATAATAATCTGTGCCCTTTTTCTTTCAGATATATTCCAAATTTCTTAATATTTTCACAATTATTTTGTTCAAACGAGTTAAAAAAGGCCGATATTTTGGTGAAAATTGCTCATTAATTGAGGACTTTCTCTAAGAATCTCATAAGTTTTCGACCTTTTTATTCTTCAGACTTTAGCATCAATTTCTTACCATTTTCAGCAACTAATTGGCTGCGCCTGAGTTCTCTGTTTGTGATCATTTCTTTGATTTCTGCTACAAAACAAAATCACTAAAATTTTAAAGCAAACCAAGGCTGCGAACTCGATCAATTTTTATTCGGATTTACAGTCGCGTTCAGCCTTTTTTAGCAATATCGAATTCAAGTTTGTATTCTTTATTTTAATTATTTCGAGATCAAGTCCGTCAAAAATATTAAGGTTTTTGAGTTCGAGTCCAGGCTGACAAAATACGTAATCTTCAATTGATCGATTTACACGCCATGATATAAAACATTTTTTCTTTAAGACAATTTTTTTATTTTTAACTTTTTTTAAATGAACTCGAATGGTTCGAGTTCGGAAAAATGATCAATTTTTTTCGAGGTCGCAGTCCTGAGCAAAACTGCAACGTCTGTTTCGTCTTAAGGTTCGTTCACACTGGACACGAAGCAACGCTTAGCGAATATTAGCAATCTTCGCGAGTTGTTGCCCACCTCACTTGCTCAAAATAGGCCGACCATTCAAAAATAATTTTGTCTAATGCCGCTCTCCCACTTTGCGACTCCAATGAGAATAATTCGCAGTGCAGTCTCAAAGCAGTCTCCGTAGAGTCGCAAAGCATTGCAAATTCTATGCGAATGGAAACTCCAAGGAGACTTTAGGGAGACTGCGCTGTGACTGGATTTTGAATTAATTCGCAGTGTAGTCGACAAAGTGTGAGAGCGGCATAAGTGAAGTTAAGTTTGCGACTGATTGAAATCTTTTGCAAGTTGTCGATGACGTCAAACTTTGTTGCTTCGCATTGCTTTGCGTCCAGCGTAAACACACCAAAACACCTTTAAAGGCTTCTCCAGTAGTTGATTTTTAAATATTAGTTTGCTAAGTTTAAAATAACCTTGGTTCCTGTTGGAAAGTGTCATTGCATGATAGTTCCCCGCTAGAGCGTATTCTCGCGTATGGATATCCAAAAAAATTAGTTTTCCCATAGGATGCAAAAATTTTGGCGAGCTTTTTTTTTATTCTAACTCAATTGTAGCATCACGTTAAACTTTTCACGGTTCTTTACTCATTATTATACAATAAATAAACTTACACGCTCAAGCTAGCCTTTTATACACTACCTTTTGTCACCTTTGGTAAAACCGTTGTGGATTTCGTATGCCTTTAAGAATACGTAAAAAAAATCCCCTAGATACATTATATCAAACAATAAAAATAGAAGATTTTACTAGAGAGATAAGCTAACAACGTTGACATACCCGCAAACCGTCGCAGTTACGAACAAAAGAAAAGCAAAATATCTGTTTCTCTACAGCAATAATTTAATTTATTCGTTGAAGCTGTAACGGTTTAAAACTTGTTTTAGTTGGTTGGTTTCTCACACTAGTTTTGTTTAAAATGGTTTGAAGCTTGTTTTGGAGTATAGCTGACTTACGCGATTTCAAGAACCATCCAATAAATTTGGAAAATTTCAGTCTCAAAGACATTTTTTAATTTGTTTAAAATATTTGATTTTTGATAAAGCAACAACTGGAACAGAAATGTTTCCCTGTAGACAGTTTTTGTGAAGTTTGTGAAGTTCACAAAAAATCAACTCACTTCGAATTTAAAGTTTTCGTTAAAATCAAAAACTTAACTCATGCTTGTCAATAGCAATAAAACTACAAAAATTGACAAAAAATCGACTTATTTTAATTTGGAGTTTTTACCAAAATTTGAAATTTTGCTCATGGTTAGCTTTGCTAGATTTCAAAACTTGCTTACAATGGTTAGGTCCGTACGTAAAATGTTTTACGTCTTCACTGTGCGTAAAATTGTAAGCGTACGAACCCCAGCGTAGTCTTAGTTCACTTTTAACTTACTTGTAGCTTGTAAGCTGGTAAGGCGATATGTCGGGCGTATCGAATTTTTGCTTCGAGTGTTACTAAAACTACGCTATCAAATCTAAACATAATGTAGACCAGACCTTCTTGAAAAAAAATTCGAAAAACTGACCAAAATCAACTCAACTCGATTTCGAATTGTGTGCCAGAATCGAAAAATTTGCCCGTGATTAACCTTGACAAAGTTTTTCAAAAATGAGCAAAAAGTATTTAACAGTGCAGCAGAAATTAAGTTTAAGCCCTTTGCCGAACTTTGCTCATGGACCCCATTGCCAAAAATTCATAAACCAACAGCAATCCACCTAGCTCGATTTTGTCGTTTTTTGTTGAAATTTGCCCATGTTTAACTGTGCCAAAACTTTAAAAATCAACAAAAATAGCATTAACTCGAATTATAGTTTCGAATTTTTATTTTCTGCCAAAATTTGAAGTTATTTGTCAAGTTTTCATCTGAATTTTAATAATACAACTGATTGTATACTACCACGGTTTTAACAAATTGCTGCTTAAAGGTAAATTTACACAGTATCCGTTTTTCGTACGTTTTCGTCCGTTTTTTTACATTTTTGCTTCTCCTTGACAAAGTATGCGCTTTTTCATCCGCATTTTTATGTGTCCATATCTGCACTAACCAGACAGTCACATACTGGACAAAAGTTTTCCGAAAAAATTTTTTTGTAAAGGGGTACATCTCTACTTCGAAATATCGCTCTTATCGTTCATACACAAAATTTTTGAACAAAATTTTTATCTATATATAACAGTCTACTTAGAGCGTATATGGACTTATAAAAATGCGGATGAAAAAGCGCATACTTTTTCAAGGAGAAGCAAAAACGTAAAAAAACGGACGAAAACGTACGAAAAACGGATACTGTGTAAATCCATCTTAAGACTTCCACTCCGCGTACGTGTACAGGTCTGCATTGTTCTCCGTCACAATGTAAATTATAAATGCTTTTATACTGGGTAGTGGATTGAGTATTGTGTAACACTCGGTTACTATACGCTGGTTTGAAGAGTCTGGACAAAGCCGAAATTTCAAAATTAGCAATTAGTTTTGTCTAATTAACGTCTGCCTCTTTTTTCGCTGCTTTTTTTGGGTAGCATTGCAGCTCTTATTCTCTTTTTTAAATACTGCACCTCTTTTGATTGACTTCTTGTTGGAAATATGTGCTTCCGGCAAGAATCAATCCCGTAACCAGTGGAGTAAATAAGCTTACTGCCAGTGTTCTCTCTAAGCTGTGCGCGTGTGCGCACAGCTTATAGAGGGAACACTGGCAGTAAGCTATAGGCAGTAAACTCACACAGCTTTCAGAGACTGCGCACACGCATAAATTTACCACACATGGACATCTAATGATGTAATGTAACAATGTTCTCGGTTGGCAGGTTGAGGATTTCTTCGTAGATCAAGACAGCACCGTGTGTGAAGAAGGTACCAGCAGTAACCAGTAGCGTAGCCAGGGGGCCCCCATTGGTCTGCCGACCAAAATGCAGAATAAGGAAAATATTACGTTTTTAGCCGTTCTGTGACTGTCTTTTGCCCTGGAATAGACTCAAAAATGATTTAACGCATATTTTGAAACGTTTATTTAGAGGGGGGGATAATTTGTCAAAAACAAAGCTCATAAATCAGAAAAAAAACTTTGAAAAAAGGCCGAAAATTGATAATCAAATTTGATCACTGATTGAAAAATGTTTGAAGTAGTTTTCATCAAAAAATATATAAGCTCAAGAATAACGGAGGTGGGAGCTATTCAATATTACTTAATTACCAATCGCTTCTCTCAAACTTTCTTCCATTAGCCCCCCCTAATTATATCTTTCTCTATAAACCATTGACGAAATAGATTACTCCTTGAGAGTTTTATTAAACTAGCGATATAGGATTTTATGATTTACCAGCTTTACCGGTCGACGAGACGTGGTGTTTGAGGAGTCGCAGTCTCGTCGACCGGTAAACTAAGCTTGCCACGTGGTCTTTCGCGACTCCTGTATAAACTAAATGCAGAAACTGTTTGTAATTTTTTATAATTTTTTGTCTCAACAATTTCCGTCAATAATTCTGATTTGTGTTTTAGTTTAAAAAATATAAACTCTCTCTCTCGCTCTCTTGAGCAATTACTACCTCCCACGCAGCCCATTTGTGCAAAATAATAAAATTATGCTTTTGCACTGCTAATTTCTATGCTAAGTTTTAATAGCATTAATTTTTGGTAAAATAGGCCTAAAATCAAGTTATTTTTGCCAAAAAAATGCAAAATTTTCGAGTGCTGGAGGCTCCGCCCCCAAACCCCCTAGACAGTCCCCCATTGCAAGTTTCTGGTTACGCGCTTGCCAGTAACATAACCAAGACAATCTATAAAACAACTTATCAAATAACTAAATTTTATTTTACAGTTTATATTTGAATAAGGTTGACAATGATTTAAAGAAATTAACCGAAATGTCTCAATAAATATGTTCTACAGTATTTTGGCTGTATTGTTTTTGATTAAATTTTTTTGATAAACCTACTTACTAACAGGTTAAAAGCCTGAAATTTCTTTATGGGTTGTTGTACAAATATTACTCATTTCCAAAAAAGTGCGCACACACCAAAATTTTTGCGCACACAGACTACAAAAAATTGGAAGGATAATTGCTTACTACTGAACCATACTAAGCACCATGTTGGATATAAATTAAAAATTGGTCCATAATCAGCAATTAGGCTAAAATGTTGGAAGGGGGGGCGTTTCCGCAGCCATAACCGGATACATATCCTCAAATGAAAACGTGTCATGGCGGAAAAACAAAAAATATTTTCTTTCACAAACTCCAAAGGTCTCCAAGTCAGAGTTGGGTATTTTCTGTCCCAACTTTTGGTGCAGAACAGAAAAATAAAAAAAAAAGCAGAAGAAAAAGATTTCAAATGCAATCCAGCCCGAACGTTTTCTCTCTTTGTGATGACGCTAATTCTCGACAGTGGACGCTTCCCCCCGCATTTCCCCATCAATTTAATTATTATCTGTAATCGTAACATTTGCAAATTTTGCAATAATATTACTAGTAATAAAGGCGTCAAGCAACGTTTCACGAAGAACTACGCTGTGATAGAAAAAACTAAATAAACAAGTCAAAGAAGCGACTAAATATACGGCAGTTACACTACACGTAAGTAGCATTCACCGATTAAAACAATGTATTAAGGACAAGCACATCCACCAAACCACAAATTGATTTTGAGCCAGAAATTTTTGTGTACCATAGGGAATTGAACGATTTTCTCAAAGAGGATCAAACCTTTTAACGCTTTGTTTCGCGAAACAAAAACTGGCCCATCATTAGCGGAAACCATCAATTTCAAACTTTGACTGGTAACAGACTTTCTGATGTAAAGTTGATAACCTTAAAGAACAAAATTTACAGAATTGCGTCGTTGACAATTCACCTCAAGTGCTGAACTATTGGAAAAGAAAACAAAACAGAATCTGAAAGCTGTCCTTTAAATTTATAACCTGCCCTCTGTGACACGTCATCACGCTAAGGTTATATTGCGCATATACAATTTTGATTTAATTCTTTCGCAAAATTATTGACGTAATAGCGAAGTTATCGGTAAAAAACCTGATTTGTAGTGAAAATTTGAAAATGATGCAAAAGACAGATTGAAACAACGCATATTTAAAAAATTACAATGCTAGTTTGTGATACAAAAACAAAAACAAAAAATTCACTTTCTTTGGCGCTATCCGACAAAAATTTTTTTTGTTTGACATACATTTGTAGCGTTTAATTAACGTTATTTAATAGGAAAGTTACACAAAATAAATGACTGAAGTACAGAATTCGTAACATAACTAAAAGTACTTTAATTGGGACAAGCTAAAATCGAATAAAAAATACAACAAAATTGTCAACATGATAAAAATTAATAAGCGTTTGATACAATTTCAATGCAACAACTATACAAAAACGTGCTTGAAAACATACAAACACTGTGCAACTATTTATTTGCGTATAAGATAACAAGATAATATAAATCATCACATAACAATGCTTCGGAAAATGAAATGAAAGCCCTAACAAAATAACTACTAATTAGGCACAATTTGAAGTAAAGAGCATTCAAATTTCGTTAGTTTCAAATTGAGTAAAAAATACGAAAAATCAACATCAAGGAAAAAGGCAGCCAAGAATCTTCTCTAAATTTTGCCATTTTTTGTCAGATTTCTTTCCCGCATACAGAAAAGAAGATGAAATGTCAAAACGAAAAACGGGGGCGAAATTTGTTCAAAAAAAAAACGTTACGATATTTGAACGCTTAATTGATGATTTTTTGATTTTGAGCTTTCTAATTATTCTCCTTTGACAAACAAAACTGTTTGGGCGTTCAATTCGCTTTCCACTAGCAAAAATGCTACAGAAAATTGAACTAACATCACTCCTCGGTAAAATACAACGCAAAAAAATACTTGGGTGCACTTTTACAAGGCAAAACGTCACTACAAGCTACAAAAGACTACACAAATGTATGAATCAAGTAAGCTTCAAGAGCTGGATAATTAGCGCGCAGGTGGTTAGGCAAAGCGAAGACCTGGTCTGGAATCGACGCAAATCACAAGCTTGTCAAGGTATCTTTTTTGCTTTGACCAGCTGTAGCTCCAGCTACACTGCTGCCCACTAACGGGCAAACTGCAGTTGGTTTAAATACAATCAAGGATACCCTGGTGCGCAAGGTTTTTTTTTTTTTTATCCTGTTCACGACTTTGGTCAAAAGTCTAAATTTGGAAGGCTGGTCACTTCAAAAAATTTGCTTATTGCAAGCACAGTTTTAGGACCAGCGACTCTGCGTGCAAAATCAAGCCGACATACTTTTTTCGGCAAGAAACCGCTTAACTTTTTCAGTCATTCACCAAACAAAAATAAACCTAGGCGATGCGCTTATCACTTTACCAATACATCAAACGAGCTCTAAATGAGCGATATGAGCGCAAATTCAAAATGTTAAATAGCAAAAAGTTTGCTAATATTAGGTTAGTGAAGGTGGTGCTGGTGTAAGATTTTAGTGTAATTTGCGCTGTACATTTTTTCAAAATTCGGCCAGATTCTGAGATATTTGCCTCGATTCAGTTTATTTTCTTTTCTTTTTTTTGACGAGAAATAAATCTTATGAATTTCTCAAAAGTGCTATCGTTGCGTAGTGATAAGTTTAAAAATGAACTAGCCTATACACGAAGTGATTCTATGACACACAATTCAATACTATTGCTTAGTTTCAATGCTACATTATTGAAGAACAATCAACAAAGTAATTCGGTTTCTCTTGCGTGTATCTGTCATCCTATCCTGTACAAAATATTAATGGCAAATTAGAATCTGAATCATAAACGCCAACTTATTTTCAGAATTGTTTGTAGTTCTTGTACGTTACTTGCCAAGAATGGCAGCGTGAAGAAACTTTACAGAGACTCACACATTTTGGTTTAAAGCCTGTTAAAGTGGAAGTTTTGGATTTGGTATTAATTAGCCAAAATAACATCACTCACTCATATTGACTGTAATAAGTCTACATAACAGTATGTAAGTGAGTGAGCGACATAATTTTGGCTAATTAGTTAATTGTCTACATGTCCCAGTTACCAAAGCCAAATTACGATCTACATTTTTTTTGGCAATTTTATGACGAAAAAAGCACATTTTTGCTCAAAATTTAAAATCAACGTCAGCCTCAGCATAAAAAAATTAAGAAGAACGGCTTACACAACACTGTTGTACGTAATCGACGAAGTTAATTGGTTGCAATTGCTGATTGCTTTACAGTAATCATTTCCTACTACAAAAAGACAACTTTTGACCGAGAAAACCAAATTTGCGACACTTTATTTTCCGATCAAGCCAAGAACAAATGAGGTAAAAAATTCGTGAGAATTTTAAGAACAGCCAGCCTCAACCCAAAATTTACTGGATTTTGGAAAAAAAAAGTGTAAAAAACTTGAAATTAAGAGAAACTTAAGATAATACGGAGATCGCTCTGGTCTGTAAGTTCCGCCTCTTTCACCTGCAATTTCATAATCCATTAGTTTTTGTCAAGAGTGCAAGTAATAAAAACATGTTTTGTCCAAGATAGTGGTGGAAAAAGAAGCAAAAACCGCACCGGGAGAATTTTCACCCGCCCGCATTTCAGTAATTGTGATTCAGTAACTGCGGCGATATCATGGCAACTGAGGGGAAGTGTATTAAGGTTGAAATCTACTCTTCTTTGTGTCATCTATTACATAAATTTGTTGCTACATTTCCCAAAAAAACAAACTAAACGTCACATTTTATTCACCAAGTTGCCTTGGCCAGGAGGCAGCGCATGGACTTTACAGCCTTCCAGTCAAGCTGCCACCTGCCCACTTGTTTACCATA
Source organism: Trididemnum nubilum (assembly GCA_963965965.1). NCBI lineage: Eukaryota > Metazoa > Chordata > Ascidiacea > Aplousobranchia > Didemnidae > Trididemnum > Trididemnum nubilum. Next base: position 8,662,096 of record OZ014469.1, read on the forward strand.
CACGGTGGAGGCTTTATCTGGTTCGTTTTATTGCTGAACATCAAGCAGGAAAGCTGTGAATACCAATTTTTATAATCTTTGGTTTGACCCGACCGGGAATCGAAGCCTGGTGTACCGCTTCAGTGGCAGACGCTTTACCTACTCATCAGTATGGTACCACACCCGGAGCCGTCCACAGAAATTTTTTTATTATCTGCTGGATAAAATAAAACCTTACAATTGCAACCAGGATTTTGCTAAGGGGTTTAAACCTAAACTTAAAATGACCTACAGTAGTTACAAAAATACTGAAATTTGGGAGGCATGTTGAGCAGACTGATGCAATTCAAGTGTATTATGGACGGGATATGGGGGCAAAGCCCCCAGTCGCTGGGCAATTTTCGCATTTTTTGGAAAAAATAACCACTTTAACGTCATTTAAATCACATTTTCGAACGTTTTTAAGGCGATTGGATAGAACAAAGATGCCGATATTAACAATCTACTTGAAATTCTTAAATTAAGTAGCTCTTTCAATCCCCTTTATTTGCAAATTAAATTCAAACCACGTTTAAACGTTCGTAGCCAAAAATTTGCGATGAGGAGGGTTGTTTTGGAAGTCTGGGAGAGAAGCCGTCGAAAGCCTTTGGAGGTCCAGGAGCTAAACCCGGCCCCAGCCGCCGGAGGCTGGAGGTCTGGGGGCAAAGCCCCCAGCCGCCGGAGGCATGGAGGTTTGTGTGCGGAGCCCCCAACGCTCGAAAAATTTGCATTTTTTTGCAAAAAGAACTTAATTTTAGGGCTATTTTGATAAAAAAATAATGCTTTTAAAAACGTGGCTTAGAAATTAGCAGTGCAAGCATGATCAAACTGGTTGCATAAATGATCTATGTGGGGGGTAACTAAGGTAAAATTTTAGTTCTCTTTGCATGCTGGTAAATCATAAAATTCTATAGTTCATTAAAACTCACACAGAGTAATCTACTTCGCCTATATTTTATAGAGCAAAATAATTGGAAGGGGGGCTAATAGAAAGATATTTAAGAGAAGTGATTGGTAATTAAATAATTTTGAATAGCCCCCCTCTCCCTATTCCTGAGTTTATGATATATTTGTTGATGAAACGTATGTTCAGCGATTTTACACTAGCGATCAACTCTGATTGCTTATTTTTGAGCATTTTTCAAAATTTTTATAGATTTGTGAGTTTTATTTTTGACAAATTAGCCCTCCTCAATCTATGTTTCAAAAGATGCTATAAATCACTTTTTAGTCCATTCCAGAGATTGAAACAGTTTCAGAAGAGCTAAAATGTCGTATTTTCCTTAATCTGCACTTTGGTTGACAGGCCAGTTGGGGGGAATAGGGCTATACCCCCCCAACCCGACTACGCTACTGTATATGAGATAAGTTTTTCAAGTGACTTGGAAAAAGGGAGGCTAAGTTTCCTTAGCCTTCTTGGTTGCCCCACTGTTTGCAACCTGGATTTTGTTTAGGGGAGGGGGTGATTAACCTAAAGTTTGAATTGCTTTTTGCAAAATGCCTCAATTGGGCATTGTGCCGAGCAACAGATGCAACTAAAGCATATCACAGACCGGGCTCTTGGGGCAAAACTACAGCTACTGGGCAAATTTGGTGATATTTCAGAAAAAAAAATAGCCATTTTAACGTTATTCGAATCAAATTTGCGTCTTTTCGGAGCCATTTAAAAAACTAAGTTCATACACTTTGTAAGCCATTTAAAAGAATTAAATAGCTCAGCTCCTTCAAACCCTCACGTTACTCATAGGTCAAGTCCAAAACTCGTTGTAATTAAATAAACTATGCGCTGAACAGCTCCCCCTATACTCTTTTTTTCTACGAAAATTACGTTAAGCATTTTGCATTAAGCCATCAATGTTGACTGCTAGTATTTAGCCATGTTTAGAAGTTTTTATCGATTAATTTGTTAGCTGTATTTTTGATAAATAAGTTAATTCCCCATCATCCCCCTCCCCCCAAAAAAAACAAAAGATTATAATCAGAATAATAATAATAATATTAATAATAAATGTTTTAAAAGTGGCTTTGAACAACTTTAGAGACCATATTACTGCAAAAGACTGCCTCAGAAGGCCAAAAATTGTGACATTTTTCTTATCGTGCGCTTTGGTCTATAGCAGGCCAAAGCAGGTGGGCACAGTCCCCCTGGTTACGCTATTGATTACAAGTTTGTAGTAGTAGCTGTAGCTTACGCAGGATTTTCGAAAGGGTGGGGGGCAGGAAATTTGAAAATAATGAAGACCAAAAGAAAAATCTCTCCACTCAGAATCAGTCAGTTTTCCGGCCTAAAATTACGTAACGATAAAAAAACAGTTCTTTACCCAGATTCTGTCCTTTTGTGTGCTCAAACTTTCTGCCCAAGTTTCAAAGGGGGGGGGGGGGGGGGCGTGCCGTGATTTTGCATACTATTAAATGCTAATTATACTATCCTGGCGACCCAAAAGGGGGGGCATGGCACCATGCCCCTTCTAAATACGCCCCTGAGTGGTAGCATAGTTTATTTTTGTTTAGAAAGAAGCAACGAACAAACCCGAAAAGTACGGTCATCAAAGAACATCAAACGATATATTCCCTTTCTGGTGAAAGGCTGCGAAAGACCATGATGTCCAGGTATCAAAGTATCTGGCGCGGTTGCCGAGTCTGGAACCTCTCACAACTACAAACAGAAAAATTAAAATAACTGTGTATTGCAGAAACACAAAAATAAAAAAAATCTTGCGGTTACAGATAACAATCCTTTTGCTCATTGACAGGATTAAATTTGGAAGAGCTACAGTATCTGCAAGTTTTGTAAAGCCAATTAAGCATAACGAGAAAAGGCTGCAATTGATTACACTGTAAAAACTGCTTCAGTCGATTAACAAAGATAGCGTAACTTTTAAGGTAACTATTCCTTAAGTCTGTACGAAGCGCATTCCACAATTTAGTGCCTTTATATTTAATTGAACGTTGAGTACAGGTTTTTTGAATCGAGGTACAGACCAATTTTCATTAGCAGCAAATCTTGTCAAGTAGATATGGACTTGAGAAGCCAATTGAAAATAATTTTCAAAACATTTTGATTTCGGTTTCTGGGCAAAATTAATTTAGTGGCGGAGTAATTATTATTTTAGTGTTTATATAAGCGAATCGTAAATTTGAAATATTAAACACTTTGTTGCTTTTAGATCCTAGTAAGAGCTCATTGGCAGAATGCTGAAACGTTTGATAAACGTTTGATATTGACAATCATTTTATCAAACAGTTTAATGCGTAATCCTGGAGCATTGCTTACGCTCGCTTTTAACCCTTTCAGTGCCAAGGACGTAACTATTACGTCATGAACATTGATTTCTAGTGTGCCAAGGACGTAACTATTACGTCATGACTTTTGAATTTTTTGCTTACCACAGGTAGTGCTTGTTCATTATTTTTTTGACGTACCTGTTACGTCCATGGCACAGTAGAAATGCAGGTAGCGTAAACGTTGAAATGCTGGTAGCCTGTTAGTGCAACATTTTAACTGAAATTATCATTTTTATGATGCAAGTTATTCCCTAATATTATTCAACCAAAAATTAACGCTTTTATTGCCCAACCATTTCTCAAAATTGCAAAACTGTCGAAAAAATGCAAACCCTTTTCAATTTTTAAAAAATCACACTTCTACTTCAAGACGAGTAAAACCTATTCTCCTGGTTTGGATTGTTTTTTGTTTTTTTTTTCTTTTGCCTTGGAATGGATCCAAAAACGCAAAAGATTTCTGTAAATACTGGTAAACCTTTTGTAGTGTAGATTTACCGGTATGTAAGCTACCGCTTTATGGCAATAGGCCTATGGATATATTACCGGTAGTAGGCAAGACGAAAAACATCACTTACCGGTGTGTCAAGCTAGGCTAGACTATGCTTACCAGGTAGTTGAACAATATCTAAATCTAGGCAAGACTATGCTTACAGATAGGCTAGTTGAGCGGTAAGCTGTAGGCTTGGTAGAACACTTGGTTGCACCAAGATAGCTGATTTTATGGGTAGTTGTGTAGAGCAATTTAGAATCGTGGGTTCCTACGAGAAGAACTTATCATGATTACTGTGAACACCGCTTACCGGTATGTAGACCAAACCTAGGCTGTCCGTATTCTTAGATGAAGTGAATTTTGTGACACAAACTGGGTTAGGCTACCGGTTCAGGGTAAGTTCTGGCCTCTTAGTTTTGTTAAAGATTGAAGGCTGTGTCCTAGGCGGAATGCCTAGGTCTTCACTGTCTGGTCTTGCGTCCAAGAGGCTAACAAAGGATATTCAAAGCAAACTTGTATTTATAAAAAAGGCAAATAAAAAAGACCAGTCCAGCAGATTTATCGAGGATTTCCCGGCTGGGCGGAAAACACTTAAACTGAAAAACCGAATTTATTACCAAAATAAAAAACCTCTTGACGCTACTGTTTAAAATTAAAACTGAATTAGCTGCTGAGGTAGAATTAAAACATTGCTACAAAGTGATCAACAAAAAGCAAAACGGCGCGTCTTTCAGGCAACTTTGCAAAGTTTCTTTCGAGCGAATAATGAAAGACGCGCAACACAAAGGTGAGATGCAAATAAGGTAAATGAACGTGTTAACGACAAAACATAAAACCTAGGTTCGAATCTAGAATCTAACTATAAACGATCGTGCTGTAACAAGTTTGTAAGACGAGCTTAGTATGAGTATGGGTAGATGAAGCCTTCGTACAGGCATTGGTTTACATAATAAGTCAATGCTGACTTTCATTTGCAAGTGATGTGCTGAATCAGAAAGTGACGAATTGCCGAACAACAAGTCATGACCAATTGACGAACAAGTCATGAGACTGGAAGAGGAGCCGTTGATTCAAGCTTTTCTGTCTCTGAGGAGTGCTAGATTCAGATAGTGACGACTCGGACCTTGATGCGGAGGATGATGAAGATGAATGTACTCCATCGACCAATCACAACAATGAACCAGATGATAATGATGAAGACGATCTCGATCTAGAAACTCAGTCTGGCTATAACTGAAGTAAAGCTGATGATGTCATCAATAAATTGATGATGTCATCCTCAAACGTATAATGCAATTGATGGTTTAGTGAGGCAGCTGGCAAGATTACGTAGCAGTATTCAAAATAAAATCTAGGCTCTTAGGTTTGCCAAAAAAATTTTTGTTTAACAAACTTGTTATAAAAAAATAAAACTAATAGGCTATGAATAATAGCCATAAAAACACAAATGACGTCATTTGCACATCACCGCAACAGGTCATTCATTGCCAGAAAAAATCACGCATATAAAATTCGAAAGATGTGAGTCTGTATTAGCTGTAAAATTTGAAAAAAACTTCAATTATTCCTAAAATTATCAGTGTATCGGAAGTAATCAATATTATGACGTCATCGATGACGCCATATGACGTCATGAATGAGGTATGCTACATACATTGAAGTAGGTATGCTCAAGTCAGTAAATGATTTGAATTAGATTAACGTATGCACGCATAAAATCGTTTTCACCGAAATAGCGTTTTTTTCCAAATTATCCTTGGCACAAGCGAAATCACTATTGAAAATGGGCTTGGCAGTGAAAGGGTTAAGAAAATGCTGTATGATAATTCACGTAAAATGGGTAAGAAAAGCTTTTTTTCATCGGAAATTTTTATCTACATTTTTATTAATTCTGAATCAAATCTAACCCAAACTCAAATGCTTACTCTACAACTATCCCCAAATCAAACCCTAACCCAAACCCTAATCTTAACCCCTAAAAAAAGAAATGAAAAAAGAGCGGATGAATATTTCTCATTTTTGTTTTATTCTCTTTAACTTGAAAATTTTCGGTAAAATAGTCACTACCAATTGGCAGTCTTGTTCTTCCTGCCCCCGCCCTTTACACCATGGCAAAAAAAGGTAAAAAAGCTCCACAAAGGGTTGTTTTCTTAGTTTAGATAGTTATATTTGACTTGATTTGCAAATTTAAGCTTAAAAAATTCTTGACATCCTAATTTCCAGGGGGGCAAATGCCCCCTGCATCTCCTGCGTGCGCTCCTGGCCACACCTGAGTTGACTCGTCTAACATCCAACAAGGTTACAATTGTGCAGCGAAATTTCAACTTCCAAACCTACGCGCTAATTTTGGTCACGGTATATGAACTCAGAAGCCAAGGTTGGTCGTGTGATCGCGGAGCCAAGCACGGTATCGTGGAGCATAAGGAACGCATCCGTCTCGTAACATAACGCAATGGACAGATTTTCCAGAACGGGCATTTCAATCTTCGAGTCAAGCTGCCACCTGCCCACCTATCTACCACAACTGATGGAGGCTTTCTGGGCTGCTTATTTCTCCTATAGCACATCACAAATCCAAAATTTAGAATTTTTAAATTTAGGGTTTTTTAAATAAGTAGCTTTGATTCACGCGGACTCAAACTCGTGGCTACCGTTTTAGAATCAAATGCTCCTTTGAAAAACAAAACTCATTGTCGCATTTTTTCTCTGTTTCGTTGTATACTAGTAATTCAGTTTTTCCTAATTAGTAATTTTCATGCACTTTACAACAAAAACATGCAAATAATACACTATTTTGTGTACTTTAAAAGTACTTTATTGTAGATTTTTCAATATTTCTGCTAGTAAAAATAATCCCACAGTCTGCTGATCTTTGACTGTCAACTATTACACTCTGAGAGCAAATGGTAATTTCTTAGTTTGGTAAGTCAATATTGACATGTTTGAAGATAGCATTGGCAGACCGAATTACCGTAATGTCTGTCGCTCATTCTAAAATCTCAACCGTTCTAAAATTTATAAATTTTCACATTGGTTTCGAGCAAAAAAGGTTGCTGCTGTCGATTTACAATGATTATGAATTTGTGATGTAACAAATTCAATTTTGCGCAGAAAATAGAATATCTGCTGTTATTGAGATAATTTGTTTTAGAAGTACCACTAACTGGAAAAAACCTATTGCTGCATCTTTTTTACCGAAATAAGACTTTTTTATATGGCCTATTTTGGTTATTAAAATATTCTTATTAATTTCTCTATTTTTTTCTACTATTTTGAACAACCAAAATGCTGCAGTTTGGTTAGAAGCTAATTTTTTAAAAATAAGCATTTGTGTTAAGAATAAGACTAGTAGGTAGGCTACAGTAAATTGAAACGTCTGGGCTAAAAAGCTTGTTACCGGTATCAAAGATATTTTTTTCTTTTGTTCAAAGCTTAACTTTTAGCTAAATTTTCGAATTTGATGAAACTCGAATTCTAAGATAAATTATGTTTCTCTAAAATCGATAGCTAATATTACTCAACATACCTCATCACTTTCAAAAAATTTTTGCTTAATTGCACTCTTTGAGATTTCGGCAAAAATTTTAATTTAAAGTAATTTTAGTTTTGAATTTTTGATACTAGTTATTTTTCATTTTCGTGAAATCAGAACGTTAATATTGGATAGTTCATAAGCGACTAAGTGTCTTAAGTTAACTGTTTATCAATTTATAAATAGGTCATAAATATTTCTTTGAGAAATACATCTGTCATAAGTAACTTGGAAACAACAAAAGTTCAAAATAACAACAAAAATAGTTTACTCAGGCATGACATTGGACACAACAAAGTTGTTCTATTGTCTAATAATGTCCGTGAATAACACGATTGTTTATTTATAGACTTTTACGTGGACTCAAATTTGTTTGGAAAAGAATAACCAATATTTCCCAAATATTTCTACAAAAATATCTCAAAAACTAGCTACCAACCAAAAAAGATACCAAACAGCGCAATTTGCAGCAATCATCTAGCGACTGCATTTCAATCTTTGCAAATAACAACGTGACGTTTATAGATGCTCATTGCTCAATGAAATCGTCTTTGCATCTGGAGCGAGAAATTTGAGGTTCACATTCGGGGCCGGTCAAACTGGATACAGTGTTGCCAACGGCTTACCACAACTGCAGTACCTTTACTTTAGTCTAAACGCTGCATAGCGCTGACGAAATTTTACGTGGCAATGGAATTGTAAACTCGTCACGTCAGGCCTGGCGCTACTAGGGGGGCATTCCGGGGCGGTTCCCCCCCAAATGACTGCTTGTGCCCCCCAAACGAAAAGTGTGCCTCTCCAAGCGAGGACTGTGCCCCGAAGAAATTAACAGGCTTGGGGCTACTGGAGTACAAATCGAGACCCACGGTATTTTCGTGATTTTTGTGGACTGACACCGGATTTCATGATATTTTTAGGTTGAAGACCTTTTTTTTTTGAGATCATCTGTTTTCCGGCGGAAAAAACGTTTGAATTTCTGATTTCGGCCGGAAAATCCCTAACAATTTCAGTGAAGACCCTTTTTTTTTGGAGATCACCTGTTTTCGGCCGGAAAAACGTTTTAATTTCTGATTGCAGCCAAAAATCCCTCTAAATTTTTGGTCTTCACCTTGTTCATTTGATCCAGACTGGGATAAACTTCTTGTGCCCCCGTACCCAGGGGCGTATTCAGGGGGGGGCCATTGGGCCATGGCCCTCCCTTTGGGTCGCCAGGATTGCAAAATTGCATAGAAAAGTGAGCAAAATTGAGGCATAGCCCCCCCCTTTGCAAGTTGGGCATTAGGTTCTGAGCTAGAAATCACTTTTTTTTTTGGGCGAAGACCTTTTTTTTTTTTGCTCTTCACCTGTTTTTGGGGAAAATATGGGACGAATTTTGAGTGTGACAATTTCAAATTCTGATCTATGTCTCTCTCAAATTTTCTGAAATTTCTGCCCCCCTTTTTAAAATCCTGCGTACGCCACTGCCCGTACCCCTCTCGAATTCACATAAACAAACTCCTCGTGCTCCCCTAAAATTTATTTCTGCCCCCCCCCCCTTCCCCAGTCACGCTATCTTGGCGCCGGGCCTGCGTCACGTTCTTCGGCGGAATACAGCGAGTATCGAAAAGATTTAATTGGATTGTTACTCGAATTACGATTTCGCTTGTTACATGGCGGTGAAGTGTGGGAGGCTTAAACTCGAGCTGCTGCCTCCGCAACCTTCACGATAAAAGCGGGAAATAAAGAGAGAGATATAGGGTGATTTGAACTAAATAAAATTACCTTTTGCTTCATCCAGTAGCGTGGTCAGGGGGGGCGGGGGGGCTATAGCCCCCTTCATTAGTCTGTCAACCAAAATGCAAAATAAGAAAAATGTTTTTAACGTTTTTAAACTCTTCTGAGACTGTTTTTTGAGCTGGAATGGATAAAAAGTGATTTAAAGCATCTTTTGAAACATATGTTCTGGATGGGGGGGCTAATTTGTCAAATAAAAGTCACAAATCAATGAAAACCTTGAAAAAATGCCCCGAAATAGCAATCAAATTTGATCGGAAGTGTAAAAATGCCAAACATATAGGTTTTATTAACAAATATATTGCAAACTCAGGAATAAGGGGGGGCTATTCCGTATTAGTTAATTACCAATCACTTTTATCAAATACCTTTCCATTAGCCCCCCCCTAATTTTTTTTTTTTGTAAAATGTAGACGAAATAGATTACTCCGAGTGAGTTTTATTGAATAAGTTAATAGGAATTTATGATTTTCCAGCATGTAAACAAGAAAACTACAATGTTATCATTAGCCACCTCCCACATAGCCCATTAATGCAACCAGTTGAATCATGTTGCGCAACCAATTTCAATGCCACGGTTTAAAAGCATTATCTTTTATAAAATAGCCCTAAAATTTGGTTACTTTTGCAAAAAAAAGCAAAATTTTCGAGCGCTGGGATCTCCGCTCCCAGACCCCCGTACCTCCGGCAGTTGGGGGCTTTGCCCCCGGACCCCATTGGTCTCCGGCGGCTGGGGGCTTCCCAAATTAGCCCCCCCATTACAATTTTCTGGCTACGCGCCTGGCTTCATCGTTAGCTAAAGCGAACAAAAACTCAAAAGTTTTGCCGAAGCTCAAACCATTTTTCTCCTTTTTATAGTCCTGTTTTTAGACACTTTTTTTGATTCGCATTTGAAAAAAAAAAAACGAATCAAAGACACATTTCTAGATAAGTTTTGTACAGAATGTAAAAAGGGAACAAGCGTATGTCAAGTTTTGCTCATGGGGAATGGGTATTAAAGCAAACGCGTATTGAGGAACAAAAGTTCTTCGCCGGTTAGTGAGCTCATTTCTAGGCATAAATTACATTGAGTTGAAAGTAAAGAAGACTACTACAATCCTAAAAAACGTGCTCTTAAATGGTGAAGAGGCTCAAAAAGTTCTCAGGTTATTGTCTGAGGTATGGATGAAAATAGATGTCCACTCCATCCTTCGCTATGCTCTGAGAAAAGTTGTTCGATTGACAGTGAATTAATTGCATGAAAAATTATTGCACCTTAAAAATTTTGCTCTGATAAATAGGCGGGTTGTTTTTCATTCTAATATTCTAAGAGTGGGTGATTTTAGGTATTACAGTACAGTAGTTTCGTAGGCAGTTAAGCCGAGTTTGTATACCTGGGGTTGGCTCGTATAGCCGTTTAGTGAGAAGTGTTAGTGGAGTAATTTTGCTCCGTGAGAGGGGTTTTGCGTTTTAATCTTAAATAGAAGTTTTATTTTAAGATTGGTGTGCTGCTTTCTGAGATTCAAGAAGCGAAAGAAACTACAGTATTAAGTGCCATTTTCAATTCGTCAATTGACATCTTAGTCGTTCTCTAGTTTCAGTCGACGTGTACGATTCTAGAGATAAAAGATTGTTATCAGGCGCGTAGCCAGAAATTCGCAATGGGAGGGGCTGTTTTGGGGGTTTGGGGGCAAAGCCCCCAGCCGCCGGAGGGACGGGGGTCTTGGGGCGGAGCCCCCAGCACTAGAGAATTTTGCATTTTTTTGCAAAAAGAACTTAATTTTAGGGCTATTTTGATAAAAAAATAATGCTTTTAAAACGTGGCTTAGAAATTGGTGGAGCAAACATGATTAAACTGGTTGCATAAATGCATAGATGGGCACAAGTCCGTTAATCGTTAATCCGTTAATAGCGAAGCTAACTTTTTCATCAACTCGTTAATCCGTTAAAAAGTTTTTTCGTGTTAACGGACTAAATTAACTTCCGTTAAAATGCCCGTTAACTTAACGACAATGGTTCATTAACTTACGTTAAGTTGCGTTAACATAAGGTTTTTATCGTTAATTTCTCGCACCATTGATTCATCGTACCGGTACAAACCAGTTTGCGCTGGTAACACTCGTTGTGTAATTAGCGCAAGTTTTATAGAAAAAAAAGCGAAGGAACTGCAAGATAAGAAAAGCAAGCGCGGGATCAAATGAGCTGGCGCGATAAGAAATGCTGCAAGTATGATTTTAATCATATATAGCGGGTTAGATCTTAGAGGAGTTGAACTGCGATACTGTGATAGGCCCACGATGCACTTATGAATAATCTGTCATTGGTGGTAAGATGAAAGTGACTAGCATGGCAGCGTTAGTAAGGAAAGTGGACAAGGATAGTTAGCTAGCCAAACCGATAGCAGAAATGTCTCGATTATTAATTATTGTAATCTACAATCACTAATTTGAAATCGATTACGCAATTTTCAAATAATCGTAATCAGAAATCAATTACAAAGGATTGTAATCAACGAATTGCAAATAATCGGGCCGTAGCTGGCTACTACAATAGGCTAGGCTTCCAGTACCAAGCAAAAGCGTGAATGATGATATAAGTGTATATACTGTATTATGGGAGTGGTACCGTTGACCAACTACAGAACAGAATGCAAGTGTAAGACATGCATTTATTAATAGCATAATAAGATTGCAATTATTAATGGCAGCCTAATAATAATGATGATGCAAAACAGAATTGCAGGATAGATTGCAGCAGAAATGCAGGATAGATACCGACTTCGTAAGTGCTGTTATAAAAAATTATTTTCAAATTTTGGCGAAGCTAAATACTCGTAATAGCGATGATTAACGGTGAAATAATCGCAATGGAAAATTGATTACATGGGTGCGTATTTGTAATCGTAATCGGCGGAATCGATATAATCGAATAGGGCAGACCCTTTTATGGTCATTTTTTAATTTCAACTTGCATGGGTGTTAGATTTTTGCCTTGAGTCAAAAAAATGGGAAATCCAATTTTTTTTTGAAATTGTACCTCGTTTAGATACTGCCCCCAGCGCTTTTTTTGAATCGCGCCCCCTCAAATCTTAGAATACTCATGAAATTGGTTTTACTAATGCTGGATATGCTAAGTTGGTACTCATTTTTGCTGTTTTTCGGAGAGGAAGACAATGGTGATTTGCAATTTAGCATTAAAGTTACTTTTAATTTCTTTGAATTTTCCTTACAATTTCAGTTTTTCATAGCGCTTTAACTTTTTGACATTTTCTTTCAAGTTTTAACACTACTGTTTGCATGAAATGATGTATGACAGAAAAAATACAGGTAATGCAAAACAAATAGCACTGATAGCTTTGATTTTATTGACTGGAATGAGCAGCTTTTCTTCTGAAGTAGTATTCTTTCTAATCCATTGCTTTTTTTGCAGCAGTAGTACACACAGTGCCTCACCAATTTGCCTTTTTGTGCCAGCATATTGTCCACTTGCTGTTGTTGTCAACTTTACGGCTTGTTCTACTAACTGCATTTGATTTGGATAATTTAAGTGAAGTGGTTGCTAAACAAATTGCTTGATATTTGTGTAGGTTTTGATTAATGGAGGCTCATGCAACAATAAATATCCAGGATAGTAAAATAAATACTATCCTGGATATTTAGTGTTGCATGAGCCTCCATAAGCCTCTCTTTGGGCCATGCCCCCCCCTTTGGGCCGCCAGGATCAGAGGTGGAGTCCTCGAGGACGTCCTTGGCCTCTAGGACACATTTTGAAGTCCTTGGCCTTGGCCTCGAAGGTCAAGTCCTTGGCCTCGAAGCCTCAAGTCCTCGATAATTGCCCTGTCCTCGGCTCCAGGACAGCACTATTTTTTTGATCAGTTGAAATTTCATTGGAAAACGCCACAAACCTCGCGGAAAATTTGCGAGCACCTTTTTTGTTTTCCTCACTTGGAGCATAGGCGTAGCCAAGGGGAGCAGGGAGCCCGCCCCCCCCCCCCCCGCAATTGAAATTTTACCAAAAACGCTTATTGTTTTTTCAGTTTCTTTTTAGCATTTTTCGCTTACAACAGTAACTAACAACAATATTGAAGACCAGGGCCCCCGGGGCCCGCTCAATTCAATTGTTGCCTGCCAATTTAAACGTATAACCTGAAAGAAATGAAAAGCTTTCGTCCTAAAAGTTGCTATCTCAGGCCCACATCTAGCCTTTTTCTGAACGTAATGCATTAATCAGGGCCGGATTTTCCATAATATGGCGAAGTACCTGCTAGGGGCCCCGCTATCAAATTGTAATACTTTTTTTGGTCTTCACGTATAGTTGGCAAAAAAGTGTTGCAAAAATCTTCAAAGTACCAGGGGCTCAGCACGATGTAAATCCGGCCCGGCAATAACATGGTTAGTAGGCGTAACCATCTATTGTACCATTTTTCAATAACAATTTAGTAATTCACCTCCAACCTCGCCGGTTTTTACCCACAAAATACTTTTTAAAAAATTAGCCATGGAAAATGCTGATTAAACAATTGATTGAACATCATTTGAGGGGGCCAGGACCCCCTGGCCGAACATGTACTTCTATAGCTGGTTATTTTCATGACAAAACAAAAATCTCTAAGGAAAATCTTCGAGTAAATTATTATTTACTGCTAAAATGTTGCAAGAGACAATGCACCTTACTTCCCCCTACCTGGACCAAAGCACTTACAATTAAAATTTAACTCCAAAATGCAAGATGTTAAACGTGTTTTGGACTTAAATTGCAAGGGAAAGGAGAATTAAACAATTTAATTTTTTTAGTTGGCTTTCAAATGCCAAAAATTTAGTGCTTTCAAATGGCTCTGAACACGTGCGTAATGTGATTCAAAGGCATTAAAAAAGCTTTTTTTACCAAAAAAGTACAAAAAATTGCCCAGCGACTAGGGGCTTTTCCCACAGACCCCCAAAGCCTCCGACAGCTGGGGGCCCCGCTCTCAGAACCCCGTCTGTGATACCTTTAAGTTACAATAGCTTTCTTAACACGTTTCCAAAGTTAGATATTTGCACTTTTCAACAATTACTTTAAGCCCTCTTTCTTTGCAAAATCCTGGTTACGTGCCTGCAGGCAACGATTTCAGATCTTCCATCCTACGATATCTTTGTCCCACAAAAGCTTCCTCTTTGGAAAAATTTCGATGACGTCATTGCATGTGATTTGTGGTTTAGGTCTCCTCTAATCAAAAATTCTGGGTAAGCCTATGAATGGGAGATCGTCTTAAAAACGTTTTTGAAAACCTTTTTTTTTGGAGAACACTTGCGTCTGTGTCCTTGGTCCTTGGCCTCGAGCATTCTGTCCTTGGCCTCGAGAGGGTCTGTCCTCGGAAAGGCTGTCCTTGGCCTCGGATTTTTTTGTGTGCTGAGGCCTGGCCCCCTCCTTTTCAAAATCCTGCGTACCCTAATGCTTCTAAAACACAAAAGGACCACCATAGCAATAAATTTTTCCGTACAATCAGCTCAACAGTGTCATTACGCGTGTTCTAAAAGTGAGTGAATAAAAAGAAATATAAATTAAACTTGAAATGTTAACGAATTAACGGACTTTATTAACATCCGTTAATTTTAGTTGAAAATAACGAATTAACTTTAACGGAGGTACAAAGTTTGCAAACGGACTAGTGGTTAACGAAGCTAACGTTTTGCATTAACTTGCCCATCTATGCATAAATGTGCTATTTGGGAGGTAGCTAATGGTAAAATTTTAGTTCTCTTGTTTAAATGCTGGTAAATTATAGGCTATAATCAAATATTTCAGTAAAATTCACACCGAGTAATCTATTTCGTACACAGTTTATGCAGAAAAATAACTGATGGGGGCTAATGAAAAGAAATTTGAGAGAAATTGGTAATTAACAATACTGAATAGCCCCCCCCTATTCCTTAGTTTATGGTAGCCTATATTTGTTGATGACACCTATGTTTAGCATTTTTACACTTGCGATCAAATTTGATTGCGTATTTTTGACCATTTTTCAAAGTTTTTATTTCTTTGTTAGTTTTATTTTCAACAAATTAGCCCCCCCCTAAATATATGTTTCAAAAGATGTTTTAAATCACTATTTAGTCCACTCTAGTACATTGAACGGTCTCATAAGTGCTAAAAACGTAGCGTTTTTCTCATTCTGCATTTTGGTCGACATGCCAACGGAGGGGGGCTACAGCCCCCCTCCGCCCCCCCTGGCTACGCAACTGGTTGAAATCTAGCAAGTATCAACGATGGTGACATTTGTGTATATTGAAAGTATTTTGCTGGGTTTTCCTCCCATGTGTACTCAACGGGACCGGGCTTATTTTGTGTGAAATTTAATGCAGTGTCCGAAAAATATAGATTTATGTTTTTTTTGTTTTGTTTTGGAAAGTGGTTAAAGTAAGCAAAATACGAACCCCACTTTGAAACAATTCGAGCCCGGCAAAATTGTTTGCACAGCGTCTTTGCTGCGTAGACACGAGACAGAGCTCGTCTTTTCTTTTTTTCGCTACTCGACGTCGAATCGCGTGATTTTTGACGCGTTATTCTGCCACACAAGGATGGCAGTACGGTACGGTACTTTCAGAATTTGCGTACTACGTAACTCGCACTTGAACCGTACCGTAACAGCGTACCGTACTTCTATTGAGGCGTACCGTACCGTGCTTACGTACCGTACCGTACTGCAGTCCTTACTTTTAGCTACTCGCAACTTTAAGTGACCTTAAAATCACTAGCCTACAAATCAGCGAACTCAATCCACACATTTAGCGTCGGTTTAAGCAGTTTTTTGCCTCTGTTTACAAAAAGCCAGCGTAATGTGCGAAAAGTCTGGGGTTTTTAATTAAAAGAGCGTACCAACGTACCGTACCCGTACCTTTACAAAAAAGGCGTACCGTACCAACATACCGTACTCGTACCATTACAAAAAAACGTACCGTACCAGCGTATTGTACTTCTTAGCAAAAATTGAGGCGTTTTGCAACGTACCGTACCGTACTGCCATCCTTGCTGCCAGAATTACAGTGGTAGTTTATTTTTTGTTAAAAAAGGTTACAGAGCGACAGCTTTATGTAAAGTAAAATACTTGTATGACCTAGTATAATTCAGAATTGCTCTTACCAGCATGTTAAAAGTAGGCTATGTAGATGGGACTTGGGTGTAAATAAGATTCAACAATAAATCATTAAACTTATTCAATATTTTTTGTCATATTTTTGGTATTTTGTTTGCAGTACCGTTTAAGGATACCTGCGACATTTTTATTGCGTGGGGACTGCGCCCAGGGATTCCATATTTCCCGGCCGGCATTTTTGGCTCTTTTGGCATTTCTGATGCATTTTCCTGCCAAATGCTGTATAAGTGAAGTCCATAAATCTGAAAAGAAAGATCTGTGCCAGATGCTCGCTGCATTTTCCAGTCAAATAAAAGTGAAGTCAAGAAAAGAAGGCGTACTATTCAAGTACGGAGGCACCTGCTATTATGTGCCACATCGTAAATCCGGCTACCGGCTCCATTGTATAGTGCCATGTCAAAAAATTAATTGTTAAAATTTAAAAGCAGAAGTGGAGTCGAGGACATTAGGCTCAAGGCCAAGGACACAAAAAAATCCGAGGCCAAGGCCAAAGACAGCCCTACAGAGGACTGATCCTCTCGTGGCCAAGGACTAAGGACACAAGCACAAGTGCTCTTTAAAAAAAGGTCTTCAGAACATTTTTTTAGGTGATATACAAAATTTTAACAACTCAAAAAATAGTGCTGCCCTCGAGCTGAGGACAGGGCAATTTTCAAGGACTTGAGGCTTCGAGGCCAATGCCAAGGACTTGAACTTCGAGGCCAAGGACTTCAAACTGTGTAATCGAGGACTCCAACTATGTTTAAAAGCTCTTTGAAAAAAATTTGTATTCCCCATGCCCTTTGCTTTTCGGTTTCTTTTTTACTTCCTGGTCAGTTTCAAAGTGCGTTTAAAAGCATGAACAATGAACATATGGCCATGGTTTAAATTTTCTAAGATGCTTTTGCTGAAGAAGGCGGATTTTGACCTTGTTAGCCTTCCCTATTTGTGTATCTGGGACCATAGCAGATAGGCGTAGCTAGGGGGGGTTCTAATTGCAATGTCACCAATGATAAATTTGTGACCAAAAAGGTTATTCTATCTTTAATTTCTTGTTCTTGTTTTGTTTTCAACTTTATTTATTGACTTCAGACCAACAAGACCATTTTTTGGTGTTCACTTAATTTTTGGGACAGGTTTGGGGACTTTTTGTTTTATTCTTCACTGTATTAGTTTGAGTTTGCTTCCCCCTCCCAATCCTAAATTGGTGTCCAACAAAGTTTCGGGCCCTCCTCATAATCAAAAATCTTTGATCGGTCTGGGAAGACTTTTTTTTTGGTTTTCACCTACGTGATTTGTGGTTTGGTCCCCTCTTTAATCAAAAACCCTGGCTAAGCCTATGTCTGGGGCTGTACAATAGGCTATAGTATCTTAATTTTCTCACTATAATTAAAAGCAATCTTTAAAAATTACTCAAGCATTTTCGGTTCTTAACGCGTTCTACTCAGTAACTTAAACTTATCAGCATTACCACTAAGTTGTGACATAATTCGTTAGCGTTTATTTTAATGCTTTGCTGCCTATTTTACTACCAAATTTCTGCTACGGGTTACCTTAGTGTGCAACTTTGCATGTAGCAATTCAGGTATAGGCCTAGTTGGTTTGCGAAATACTTAAAATGAAGTCAAATTGCAGAATTATTTCAAACTAGCCATAAAACTAATATTTGTGTTAATGTATAGATCTGTTAGAATAGGATTAAAATCAATAAGCTAGTTGGTTTGCGACTACTTAAAATAAAGTCAAATAGCAGAATTAAACCAAACCAGCCATAAAACTAATATTTGTATTCAGCGCTCCCTGTGAGCGCAAAAAAGTGCAAATTGTGCGAAACTTTTTATGGCATTTTCTTACTGCTTTTGGGCAACTGCGAACAACGTTTTTAGATTTTCAAAATTACGACGGAAGAGTCTAGAAGTAGAACACCAAAAGAAACACAGTCAGAATCGACACGTTTGAGTGATTTCATGATAATTGATTGACTTGAATGTACGAAACTCGTTCATTGTTGCATATTGTTCATAAGAAATTGCATTTGCTATGTTTTCCAAAAACTTTGCAACACACAAAATTAAAATTGGAAAATCACTCAAGCATGTCGATTTTGACTGCTATTTTTTTGGTGTTCCAGACTAGAGATGGCGCGGATAACAAAAAATGCATGCCCATGCTGCGCTGCGTTCGCAAACTTTGTTCGCATGCTGCACCGCACCGCATTCAAACACAACTAAGTTCATGCTGCACCGCGCCACACCGCAAGTTAAATATCCGTTAAATTTCCACTAACATCGGAAAAAAATTAGCTCTCTAGCTTATGACATATAAAAAAATTGATATTAGGGGTATTATTTTGGAGAGTTTTCAAAAGAGTCGCTCTCTCAAACCATGTCAAAATATTTGTTTTTTAAACATCTGCCAGTATAAAAAAAAGTAATGCCCAAGCTTGAGCCGTTCAAAAAACTTATTCCTGGGGAGTCCATTTGGGTGCCCCTGGGGGGAAGGGGTGGTACCTCCATAGTATGTCAAACTATTTATTGCTTAAATATCTACCAATATGTGACTGAATTTGATTGACACTTGTTTAATGTGTGATTTTTACTATTGACGCGTGTGAGCGCGAGACTCCGTGTGTTCATGCGTGTAGCCTCGCTCTATGACGCAACAGCTTTCACTTGGGGTTTTTGCCGAGCTAGCCATCACGGCATTCTAGTGAAGCGTGAATGGGTGACTAACTGTGTTGTTTAGAGTAGCGGTTTTTTGGTCGTTTTCGTTTTCTTGTTCACAAGCTATCGAGGCCTTGAGATGAGTTTAAAAGTTACGGACGTTTTGAATAGATACAGAGGAGAAGGGGATGTATCAGTTTGGTTAAAACAAGCGCAATTGGCTAAGAGTTTGTTAAAACTAAAAGATTTGGCCGTGGTCATACCCCTGTTTCTTGACGGCCCTGCCTTCGCGGTATATGACCAACTTACTGACGAAGACAAGGCAGATGCAACCAAAATAGAAGCGGCGCTAAGAACTGCGTTTGCTACTGACAAGTTTTCAGCGTACGACGAGTTTCGAAATAGAAAATGGAAGAGCGGAGAGACAGTTGACGTATTTTTGGCCGAAATTAAACGACTTGCTAGTTTGGCTAACATTGGCGGCGAAGAGAATGAAGAAATCGTAAAACTAGCATTTGTCATGGGATTGCCGAGTAAAGTAGCGGCACAATTAAGAGCGACGCCAAAAATTGATACATTGAATTTAAGTTCGATATTGCAAATTGCGAGAGCATTAATGACTGAAATAACCAAAAGTGATACTTTGTTTGAGGTTGGAGCAGTCGCAAGAGCTAGCCGCGATAAAGGTTGCTTTACTTGCGGAGGACCACATTATCGCAAGAATTGCCCGAAAGAGAAAGCAAAGGAGGTTATTTGCTTTTCTTGCAACAAGCCAGGCCATATTGCAAGATATTGTAACTCTACGGGAAACGCACAAGGGGTTTTGCCTGCGCCAGCAGTGACCCCGGAGGCTTCAACGGCGCAGTCGTCCCACGAATGAAAATTTCAGTTAATGGACAGTCAGTTTGGGGTTTAATTGATAGTGGCTGCACCCAAACGCTTGTGGGGCCAGCCATACGGACTGCGAAAGTGAATGGACGTAAACGAGTAATGACGGCGGACGGGAGAATCATTAGCTGCGTGGGAGAAGTTCCTGTTGTTCTGTCATTGGCTGGAAAAACAATCGAGGTACCCTGCGTAGTGACCCAGAACATGGTACCTGATGTAGACGTCATCGTTGGAACTGATGTATTAAAACATTTCAAATTTTGTTTGGACCGGGGAAAGTTTTCTATTGCAGCTGCTGCGGCCCCGTCCAGTACTGCTTTAGAGTACCCGACAATTTCCATAAGTAACTTTCAGGTACGCTTCGATGGAGAAAAATGGGTCACAAAGTGGAATTGGAAGAAAAAGCCAGTCTTGCACAATTGTACCGATGTTTACACAATGGATAAAGTTATTCAGCAAAGGTTCGAGTCTGAAGTGGAAAGGTGGATTGACAATGGCTGGTTGGTAAAAAGTAACTCTCCCGGGAAGGGAGTGATACCATTGATGGCTGTTTTGCAAGAAAAGAAAGACAAAGTACGCCCTGTGCTTGACTTTCGTGAACTGAACGAGTTTGTTGAATGCAGTGGAGCGGATGCTGATGTATGTGATGAAAAGTTAAGAACCTGGAGGCAAAAATCGGTAAACTGTGCTTTGCTTGACTTACGAGATGCCTACATGCAGATATTTGTCGATAATGAATGCTGCAAATATCAGATGGTTAAATTCAAGGATCAATTTTACACATTGCGTAGGCTTGGTTTTGGTTTGAATTGTGCTCCTGAGATAATGAAAGCTGTCGTGTACTGTCTTTAGATGAAAGTGTTTCTAAAGGAACTGATCACTACTACGATGACATTATTGTTGACCTCAATGAAGTTAGTGTTGAAAAAGTGAAAGAACATTTGTTAAAGTACGGATTGGTTACTAAACCATGCGAAAATTTGGGTGCGGCAAAAGTGCTTGGTTTGAAAACATACGAAAAGAAAGGCGTGGTTCGATGGGAACGAACTGAACTGAAGAATGAAATCGAGCCACCAAATTTGAATTTGATGACAAAGCGTCAGGTGTTTTCCCTTTGCGGAAAATTGGTAGGTCACTATCCGGTCGCTGGTTGGCTGCGAGTTGCATCAAGTTTTGTGAAGCGAGGTTGCCAAGGTGATGCATGGGATAGTCTTGCTGGTCCCACGGCGACAACAAGACTGAAAGACGTTTTAACTCAGTTGAATTCTGACGATCCAGTTAAAGGGCTGTGGTCGGTCCCCCCGTTTGGGCGGTTGAATATATGGTGTGATGCAAGTAAGATTGCCTATGCTGTGGCCTTGGAAAAAGAGAACGAGATCATTGAGGATGGGGCTTGGCTGCAAAAGGCTGATGATAATACCCATATAAATCTAGCAGAACTGAATGCTGTTGTCAAGGGAGTCAACCTCGCTATGAAATGGAACCCGCAGGATGTTGCAATAATGACAGATTCTGCGGCAGTATATTCGTGGATGTCGTCGATGCAGAAAAAGGACAAACGTATAAAGGTGTCGGGTCTTTCCAAAATGCTTGTGAGGAGAAGGCTTTCAATACTTTTGGAGACACTCGAAGCATACAATGTGCAATGGAATGTGTTCTTGGTTCCCACTACCAAGAATAAAGCCGATGATCGTACGCGAGTGCCAAAGCATTGGCTAAAAAATTCGGCGGACACTGTTGGCGCGGTTGCGTTAAGTGCTAATATGGACTTAGTCGAACATTCTCATAGTCTGCATCATTGTGGCGTGAATACAACACTGTATTTTGCTCGACAAATAGACCCAGAAGTCAGTAGGGATGAAGCAGATCGAGTTGTGAAGAACTGTCAGGAGTGCCAATCAATTGATCCCAGTGCAGTTAGAATGGATGGTGGTGAATTGAGCGTAGATGACGATTGGAGACGTGTTGCAATGGACGCTACTCATCATGGACAGCAAAGATATTTAACAATTGTTGATTGTGGTCCTAGCCGGTTTGCCATATGGCGCGCTATCAGGAACGAATCTGACACTGAAATAGTGCCCATGTTGAGACAAGTGTTTTCTCAGTTCGGCCCCCCAGCTGAAGTTTTGTGCGACAACGGGAAATCATTTACTTCAAAGTTAATGCGTGACTTTTGCAAATTGTGGGGAGTGAAACTAATTTTCAGATGTGCTTATAAACCAAGTGGCAATGGGATAGTGGAACGTAATCATAGAACAATCAAACGGATGTCCGCGAGATCCAGCAGGAGCATCGAATACTGCGTGTTTTGGTACAACATCACACCCCGGTGTGATCAAGGCATTGCTCCTGCCCGTAAGCTTCTTCACCATGAATGGCTTAATCCGTTTTTGAACAATGAATCGAAGAATGACGAGCCGCACGACAGCATTGATAGCGAATTTAGTGTTGGTGATAAAGTTTGGGTCAAGCCGCCCGCAGCCCGTTGTACTACGTTTTGGAATCCTGGAATTGTAACTGGAATCAACTCAAAGTATAACATCGAAATTGATGGAGTGCCCAGACACCTGCGTGATGTTAGAAGAAGATGGGTGGATGATTCCAGAAGGGAGGACGAAAACTTTGTTGCGATTCCACTGCAGGCGAATGATCCAGACTTCACTGCGTCGCCGGAAGGATCTGAACCCGATGAGGTTGGGACAGCCAATGCAGAACTGATAAATGGTTATGATCCAGTTCGGCGCTCAGTTCGTCAGAGACGATTTCCGAAACGCTTCAATGACTTTTTGATTGATAGTGATGGAGACATCATGGGGGAGTGTGACTGAATTTGATTGACACTTGTTTAATGTGTGATTTTTACTATTGACGCGTGTGAGCGCGAGACTCCGTGTGTTCATGCGTGTAGCCTCGCTCTATGACGCAACAGCTTTCACTTGGGGTTTTTGCCGAGCTAGCCATCACGGCATTCTAGTGAAGCGTGAATGGGTGACTAACTGTGTTGTTTAGAGTAGCGGTTTTTTGGTCGTTTTCGTTTTCTTGTTCACACAATATAAACAAAAAACTATTACCTAAGCTAGAGCAATTAAAAAAATTAGTTTTTTAGGGCCCCATTTTGGGGGGGTTCTGGAGAGAAGCCTCAAAAAATTTCAGGAGACAATATTGCATTTGCAGCCCAAAAAAATTTACTCAAAAATTAGATATTAATGTTATGTGGTTTAGGAGAAGAAGAGTGCACAAAATTTAGAAAGCAAAAAATCAAAAAACAAAAAAACTCCATGCGGCTAAAAGTGTAGGTAGAGGTGACAGAGTATCTTACAACCAGTGGTGGGCAGTAACTAGTTACAATTGTAACTAGTTACTGTAACTAGTTACTTTTTTAGTAACTGTAACTTCGTTACTTTTTTTCAGATGTAACGATATTTGTAACTAGTTACCAGTTTAGAGCCCTAAAAAAAGTTACAGTTACAGTTACTTTTTGTACAACATGCTTTGAACCAAATTACAGATTTTTTACGAATTCCATTCAAAATAATTGTATTACAAAGCCAACACAGGGCGCACAGTCGCATGTCTGATTAACCATAACCTTTTATCCATATTTTCTTCACTGTGTTCACTGGACTATACATGTGGTTGCTGGTTAAAGTTTAAGTTAAAGCCGTCAGGCCTGTTTTTAGTCCAAATTTTTAATCACTAAAGTAACTGTAACTTGTAACTGTAACTGTTACTTTTTCAAATTTGTAACTGTAACTGTAACTTGGTTACTTTTTTTGCCAAGTAACTGTAACTTGTAACTAGTTACTTTTAGAAAGTAACTTGCCCACCACTGCTTACAACATATAACCATGTGAAATATTTTTTGCCATACTTAAACCGTTTTTGAATCAGACCGCTTTTTACACAAAACTTTTAAAGTAGTTTTCGAGTCCTAAACCTGAAGATACCGAACTTATTGCCTTGAAATTTGGCGCACACAAATAACTTATGAATCTCAAACTGCTGTCAAAATTTCATGTAGCTAGACCAAACCATTATCGACTGATAAGTAAAAGTCTAAAACTTCGCACTCGTTAACTTCGAAAATGGCCGAGTTAAAACTAAAAAACACGCGGCGTAAGATCAGTCGTTTCAATTATAGGCTTTCAGGTTTAATCTGCCATACGTGTGTGCTTCCTCTCAGTTTTTCTGCACCATCTTTTGGTAATCAAAAACAATCTACCAGTCTTCCTGATGATATCATGCAACTACTGTGCGGTACTAATCCTGAACCAGTAGCTCAATTAATGAAATATAAGGTATCACGTGCTCTGCATGCTGTCACAAGCTACTACACTTGTACGAAAATCCCCTGTGTATTAATACGTTTGCCGTTTACATGTGTGTTGGATTGTGGAATAAATTTTGCTACTACGTACCGGTAGGCTATTTTGTTATTGGAAATTTGTGTAGCCTAGTCTTCGTACTCTACTATATGCAGACATAGGTCTACCAGATCTGAGATAGGCTCCAGACATAGAACCGAAAGCCTAATTCTTGATGCCATGACCTGTTGACGATTAGGCTACACTGTAGTAACTCTTTCACTCTGAAATGCAGGCGCATGTGTAGTAGAAACGGTTGTCTAGCTTTGGGCTTGTACCAATACCATAGGCCTACTGCATACAAAGAGAGTGAGTCGCTAGGCTTTGTTTTGTGCCTCTACTCTGATGATTGTTTCCCACAAATCTGTTTTTTCTACATTTGTCTGCCTTTGTTTCATCTTCTCACCGACAGGGGTGCCGAGGTTGGGGGGGGGGGGATGGGGAGATATATTCCCCCAATAATTTGACTGTATCCTCCCCAATAATTTTAGTATACTCTGCATCTGTATCCCCCCAATTATTTGACTTTGGTGTGCATTTGAGCGCAGGTCTCCACTAGAATTTGGGGAACAAAGTTTTCTTTCTTTAGGTGAACACCTGTTTTTTGGTCTTCACTTAATTTGCTCACCTGAAAGAAATCGTAGTCGAGGTTCATCCCCCCCAAAGTTGAAATTAGGGCAAAGTTGGGATAAAATTGCAAGTTATCCCACCAATGCTCAACAAAGATCGGCACCCCTGCTCACCCAACGTCCTAAACCTTTCCTAGTCTAGCCTACCAAAACCAAAATCTTTTTGTTGGTGTCAAAAAAAACATGTTCAGCCGATCAAAACTAAGTTTCTTGAAACCAAAATAGCCGATTCTAGGATGCTCCGAATTCTGAAAAAATAAACTTGAACTGAAGGCACTTTTACTGTTTTAGTAGCATGCATTGTCTTCAATTCATACCATATAATAGTTACATCCAGACTAACCATTATTGTTCATAAAGAGAAAATCACCAACAATAATTGTAAAAAAAATGTAAAAAAATTATTGTACGCGGCGCTGCGCTAATGCTGTGACGTAATGAAGATTTTAGTTGCCACGCTGCGCGGCGCGGTGCACCAACAACAGCGCGCGGCCGCGTACGCTGCGCTGTTGCCATCTCTATTTCAGACTTTATCAATTACGGCGTTTTTGTTTGGCTGAAGCGTCCGGCGCAACGCCATTTTTTCTTCATCCAGCGCAGCGTCCGGCGCTGTTTCTTCGAAACTTGATGCAGATTGCAAAAGTACGAAACGTCGCAGAAAAAGATGATTTACGTTACCTGAAGACCTTTTTTGTTTCAATTGTTTTAGAGTACGCCCAAAAAGAAAAGAAAACTCTTGGCAGTCTCTGTGTGCGATGAACTTTTTTTTGTTTTGTTTTGTTTGAGATCGCACAAAACTTGGAGTAAAAGGCATTGTTGTGAGTGATTTGCGACGGCATTTTCGCACCAACTCCCGGCATTTTCGCGTCTTTTGCGGCAGTTACGGAGTAGATCTAAAGTTAGAAGGAACATGTTTGTGTTAATATATAGATCTGTAAGAATAGAATTAGAATAAATACCGGTAAGTAAATTTAATTGTTTGAAGGGTTTTGTCGGTACTGGCACGAATCGTCGAAAACGTTACTCGTTAGTTGTTAATAAATCGACAGTTGACGACATCACAGCAGTCCTTAATCTGTTAAGAAAATTCAAATAGCAGTATGAGTAGGTCTAACTTAAAAAGAGTTTCTGTTGTACGGTAGCCTAGTTTCCCAGCAGGCCAGCGCAGAAACGTGATCAATTTTGACCACTAGACCTATCAATTCTGAAAGACACAAACAAAAAACATAGGCTACATGTAAACAGTTTTAGAAGTTGTAATAAAGTTTTGTTGAATGTGTAATAGCAAAAGTACGGTAAATGTTCACTTTTGCAGTGACTGATTACTAATAGGCTAATGATTTCACATACCGGTAGCCTAGCTCATCTAGCAGCACAAAATCAATTAAATGCAAATTCTAGGTAAAAAAGGTTTCTGTGCAACCCCTAAACCTCAATTTTTTTTCTTAAACTTTGTATTCTTGATTTTTGGAAACCTTTTATTTTAAAGAAGGTAGAAAAAAATTTGCAGAGGTCGGGGCAACTGCAACACCCTAGTGTGTAGCTTACCTTAGCTGTAGGCCTATTGTGGTAATGAAACAATGCAGAATGCCATAACCGGTCAATGGGAATAAAGACAATCTATAAACATAGAAGTAGTCTTTTATAAGGCCTTAATTTCATCAGCTTAGGGTCCAGGTGAAAACGTCCACTGATTATCATTATTATTCCCCACTTTTTTAGTAGTTTCCAAAACCAATAAACGCAAACCATATTGCTTGGTTAAACCATTTCTTTTCACATAATTTTTGAAAATTACTGTCTAAAATATTGCAAAAGACTGTGAATTTATGTTTTCAAAGGGAATTGAGATACCCTAGCTCTACGGGCTGACAGGGTATATATAATAGTAAGTTCTCATATTTTTTGTCATTGAAAAAATACGGGGTTATGGGGCGAGGGCAAAATCCCATAAATTTAAAGAATTTGTTTGGAAAAAAATAGCAATTTTTGTGAGTTTGAAGAAGATAAAAGATTTGGATTTTCAAAGCAATTTAAAAAGAAAATACCAAACCTTAAATGCTAAATTAGAATAGGCTAAGTTTAGTTTTCTCACATTTTTCCAAATCTAATACCAGTATTTAAGTTAATTTTTTCTTTACATTTCAGTGTATTTTGTCTTTGTGACATATAATGCCTATAAATGAGCAGTGCGAACATTTCAGCTGCCAAAAGACACTTTGCTGAATCTAACATATGACTTTGCATGACAAAAAAAAAACAATAACAAAAAACTGAGGATCCCAGCAGGGTCGTATTCAAGACTAAAGCATTGGAGACATTTGCTTCGGGCCTCCCTTCTAAGGGTACTGGTACAAAATCGTCAAAACGAAAAATATTAAACCATTACTTTTTTCTAAAACTGCCCAATTTTCTGCGAATGCTTTGACTCTTCATCTTAATGACATGGTGTAAAAATTTATGAAGAACTGTAGGCATTCGCACGATTAAAAGTTATATAGTTATATTTAGGAAGTGTCTGCTGCACCGGTCCGGTTTCGGACATCAAATCACTAGTGCACCGGCAGCCTATTATATATTAAGTTTTTCTCATTGATTTGATTTAAATACAGCACTTGACCAATCAAATGCAAAGCCCTGATGGCGTAGCGGTTAGTACGCTTGGCTGCGAAGCTGAAGGTTGGGATATTGATTCCCACTGGACACGCTTTTCAAAGATAGCGCTAGAGAGCTATTTCGCTACATAATCCTTTTTTTTTCTCTAAAGTATTATTAGACTTAAGGTTCGGGCAGCGATGCCAGCTTGAGAGATAGTAAATTGAACAGCAAAAGAAAACTACTGCCGCCGCCGGTGCAGCAGCATTTAGATGTTGGAAACCGGGCTGGTGCAGCAGACACTGCCTTATATTTAACGTCACACTTACTGTAATTTCTTAATGATTCTTCATGCAGCGTTTTTTGTAATCCAATAGTTTGTTATTTGGGATTCTCATTGGCAATTTCCTGTGCACAAATTGCTCAGTGGATGTAGTTTGCCCCCAAACCGCTTCGCTTGCTAGCAATTAGAGCTGTTCTTTTTTAACTCAAACAAATCCTTCATGCTTGCGTATTTTCAGAACAAGTTGGCATTTTCAAGATACATTTTGAACATATATACCAGTTTCCCAAAATGCGCGAAGTGCGATATTTTCCCTAATTGCGCAAGTCCTCACAGCTCTTCTTACACAAACTCTAACTCAAAACCGAAGTTACCATGGTGAATAACAGGCACTGTTTGCCATTTCCACAAAAAAATTAATCTCTGCAACAAACGAGACTCCAAGGACAATATTTCTTAGTGTAGTACTAATTTTCAGGTTTTCCTACCTCCAAAAACTTTGTCTGCACCTCGATTAACTCTGCTGTAACTTTTGTTCTACTTGACCCACGACTTCAATTTTGGTATCATTAGAACCAGTGTTAGCTCCATATTTCCACCTATACAAGCAAAAACACAAAATCATTTACCGCTAGGTGACAGAAAAGAAATACGCAATTGAGGAAAATTTCGGTAATTTTGTGCAATTAGGAAAATAATGACTTTCAACTTGTCAGGTCTTAAAATCACTGAATTTTGCTTTTCTCAACTCAGCAACAGTGCAAGTCCTCTAATATAAGCAGTTTACACTATAATAGACGAGTATGACATGCACGAGTGCTCATTAGAGAAAACTTATACCTAACAAAATTTATACAAGCTTTCAGGATTAGCATATAGAAATTCATTATTGTTTCATGAGCGTAAATATGCGATTGTGATGTCTTCTCGGTGGAAATAGCAAGAAACAGATATGAAAAGTGCCCTAGACAAAGTAAAAAGAGGTTCAGTTTCGATTAGGGATGCAGGTGATCAGTACAAAATTTCCGAGAGCAGTATTCACTCCAGAAAAAGTTTGGAAGAATTTGCCAAGCCGTATCCAGCAGGAAGAAACTTTTTTTTAGCTATTTGTAGCTTAAAGGGTTGACCATAAAAGACGTCCAAAGTCGTGGGGAAGGAAGTAGAACTGGGTAAAGGCGTCGTTTTTTTCAAATTTTTTGCAGAGAATTTTTTTTCTAAGCAACCCCTAATTTTTTAAAATTTTTTTATATTGCATGTGAAAATTGCAGCCAGCTTATTAACTTGCCGTTATGACGTTGTTGATGACGTCATTATCACCATGGCAATTTTTTTTGCTTGACTAATTCTATTTTATGATTAATTGAGTAATGTGCGTATTTGAAAAAACCTTTTAAACACTCGTACTCTGCGCCACAATGAGCAAAGTTATACGTCTACGCAATTGCCAATTGCGCAATGCGCAATTTAAATTTTACCATAATTGCGCGAAATTTTTTCCCTTTTAAAAATCCCACAGTTAGTATCTGAAAATTTTGCTGTAACTAACTGTACAAAACAGGAAAGTTGAAAGGTATAATCCCTTAAAGAAAAATTTAAAAAATTTGTTCTATGAAATGGCTGTAGCAATTTTTTGCGAAAACCTTTGCGCAATTTGGGAAATGGGTATATTTACTGTGGCACAGCCTAGTAATAGTATCAATATGCCATCCCTAGTAATACCGGTATTGTATTACATTTCAATATCACCCACATACTTCCTTCTAAATTTACACGCAGAATAGGCTCAGTCATGTTGTTGCATTACAGATAAGATTAGCAAGTCAAAATGATAATTTCAGCAAAGAGGTCGATTTTCTAAACAGTAGCAATAGACCTATAAGAAAGCAATCATAAACCATAAGAATTGCAACTTTTGTCATTTTAGTTGTTGTAAATTTGAATCTCTTTTTTTATGTTGAATTTAGCAAGTAGCAGTACAGCAAAGGTTTTAGCTTCGGATCAGATTAGTTTATTAATTAATTAGACTTCATTAAAGTTATGATTGCTATTTCAGATTTTAGTTATAGGCTAAAGAAAGCCGATTGTAGCACTGAAAACAATCGCTTAATAATTTTTTTTTAATTGTAATTAATGTGAATACATGTAACATGCCTAAAAATGCAACAGTTCTTATCTGTTATGGTTGCTACGGTTTGGTACAACTCAAAGTCAAAATATTGTGTTTGGACCCCTGGATCTCTTGTTATGATTCTGGATGGTTCAGTGCTTTACGGTTTGTATGGCCTGCATTGGAAGTTTTAGCAGAAATAAAAACAACAATTTTCGACACTGCTTTCAGTCCCCTCATTTACCAACAAGAGCTTTCACACAATGCCATTTGAAACAAGGTTTAGTACCAGTATGACTTGACTTAGTTGGCTAGGCTATCACATTGTACTGTATATATCATTTTTCAAATTGACAAACTGCAGTTATGTTCTCTTTTGTTTGGTTATTTTCCTATTTAACCAAACAGAAAATAATGCTATCTTCGAGCTGAGGACAGGACATTTTCAAGGGCTTGTGGGCTTCAAGCCCAAGGACTTTGAAATGTGTTCTCAAGGCAAACACTTCCTTAGGCCACCTAATGTCTGCAAACCAATGCACTTAAAACGCAATAAAAAAGTATTACTACTCGAATGCTGAAAACCTGGTTTAGATGCACATTCTCAGTTTCAAGCTTTCGCGTTTTTAAAAAGTGACATGATGTCATTAGACCCAGGAGTTTGGTGCCTTCGACTAATACCGGTATATCTTTGCAGAGGATAGGCGATTTTGGAAAGGCACGTGATAACAGCTTGCTAGTCAAAAATTGTTGTGCAAAAACAGGCGTAATTAGCTCAAAGTAAAGTTGAATGCACCAAACTCCTGGGTCCAATGACGTCATGTCACTTTTTAAAAATGCGAAAGCTTGAAACTGAGAATGTGCATCTAAACCAGGTTTTCAGCATTCGATTAGTAATACTTTTTTATTGCATTTTAAGTGCATTGGTTTGCAGACATTAGGTGGCCTTTAAGAACTCCACTTCTGCTCTTTATTCATGTCTAGAAAAGTGACATGGTGTATAAGACCGGCAGTGCTTTTTAGCTCGTTTAGCCTCAAAGCAGGACATCCTGACCAGACCGACCTGATGCGAGACAGCTCAACCCGAGAATCCAGACGCCAGGAACATCCTGACACCAAAAGCTCTAAACTTTTGCGCTTTGCTTTTTTTCTTTTTCACCTTGTTTCTTTTCCACGCTAAGCTTTTCTCAAAACAATTAACATTCGGTTAATTGTGAAGTTATATTTTACGTCAGTTGCAAACTTTGTGGTAATTTTTATTTTGCAAAAACAACTCGAAAAGAAGTTGTATTTTCACAAAAATATTCCTAATTGAATTGAAAGCCAAGTTAACGAATATGTAAAAATGCTGCCGATAGCTTTCAAACGATGATCGAATGCCGCGATTGAGAATAATTAATTTTGCTATTATTAAACGACCACATAGATATTTGATATATAATAATCAGTGTGGTTAATAAAGAACATTGCTCTAAACGACCTGCATGTAAAAGAAATAATTAAAAATGCAATTCAATGGTCAAGTGCTGCAAATTGAAATTAATTAATGCTGCGATTAAAATTCATTATTTTTGCCTATTAGTATTGGATAACCATGTAACAATTTAACAAACATTTTCCAAAAAATTGTTAGTTTTATGATGGCAATAGTTTGTCAATAGACAACGTTTGAAATTAGAGTTAAAATTACGGCCAAGAATGACAATAGATTAAAAATACAAGACTTTGTAATTATCCAATTAATGAATTTCCCAATGGATGGTTCATTTAGTTTTAACCTCAATTAATGGAGCTGTTAGTTTTTGTAATTGCATTTTTTCACTTTGAATGACTTTGAAAGGACAAAACAACACATTCACATGCTTCGTATTAACATGTCAAATTATCGTAATTTCTCTGCTTGCAAAATCAAAGCATTCAAACAATAACAAGTTGCTAATTGAAAAATTTGACCATTACAAAGTGCTAATTTCAATAAGGTGCAAAACTTCCGTTTGTAAGTCGTACTTTCCTTTTTAAACAGACACAAATATATTTGAGACATTATCAGAGACACAATATATTTGAAACTTGTTTAATATGAGGTGATTGCAATATAACAATGAAAGGTTGCACTTTAATTTGTGACAAAACTTCAAGCCACTGCGAAATAATTATAAGTAATTATTATTTTGTTTACTACAAAAAATGGCGATAGTAAAGATGATGATGCCACCTGTCAGTTTCTTTATGAATTAACCACACAGATTATTATTCATCAAATATCTTTGTGGTCATTTAATAATAGCAATTATTCCCAATCGCTGCATTCAGTTATCATTTGAAAGTTATCGCCAGCAGTTTTTACAGATTCGCTTAACTTGGCTTTTGATTTTACCAAGATTATTTTTGAGAAAATACAACTCGCTTTTGAGTTGTTTCTGCAGAACAGAGATTCCTGTAAAGTTTGCAATTAACGCAAAATATGCTTACGTCACCATAACCGAATATTAATCATTTTGCGAAAAAAAGCTTAGCACGGAAAAGAGAAAAAATAAAACAAGATAAAAAATGAAAAGCAGAGTTCGACAGTTTAGAGCTTTAGGCAACAGAATGTCCTGAGCTTCAGGATGTCCTAAGTGTCAGGATGTCCCTGGCGTCAGGATTCCTGGGGTGAGTTGTCTCGCATTAGGTTGGTCGCATCAGGATGTTGTAGACCGGTTTTGCCTTGGGGCCATAATCACTTGAAAAAACGTTTTGCAGCTGTGAATGCGACCAGACGTGCTAACCAGGATTTTGCTTAGAGAAGGAGGGCTTTAACCAAAAGAAATTTTTTTGCACAAACGTTTTCTAACTAAAGCTTTGTGCTGAACAAAATGATGCAGCTCAAGCAAATCACAAACGAGGGCCTGGAGGCAGACCAAAAAAATTGGAAGTCATTTGAAAAAATTAAATTGGCTTGGCCTTTATTCCTTCCCAGCTCTTACTTCAGTTTAAGTCCAAAACACATTTAAGCGTTCATATTTTGAGGTTAAATTTTCTAAGTGACTTAGGTAAAGGGAGCTGAATTCCTCTTAGCCTCTTTCCCTTTTGGTGGTGCCACTGACTGTGTCCAAAAATCTTGATTGTGCTCTAAAAAAGAAAAAAACAGCCTGGTCGTTAATAAATATATTCATGCATTATTTCAGTCCATAATCGCTGACGAAATACCGATAATGATTCTGCTGTTGACTTACATTTTTATTCCGTCACACATCCGTAAGGGCATGTTGATAAGACGGATTATTGCATCACGAATATGTATGTACAGCAGTTGGTTGCCAGCAATTTCGCTAAGAATCGAGAAAACGTCAAACGTAAATTATGTTTGAACATTATTATTCCTTTTTCCATCATTGTCTGTTGTCTTGTCGTAGCATGATAATCCAAAAACAGTTGTTTTAGTAAACCAAAATGGAGAGCACAAGCAGCCGTTAGAGGGGCATGGACCCCTTGACCCTCCCGTAGCGATGGGAGTTATGCAAAGTGGGGCAGAAAAACATGCTATATTTTGAAATGTTGCGTTGGTAATGCTGTCTCAGTTGTACTTGTAGTTGTAGTTGGAATGAATTTATGTAGTGAGTGAATCGTCATTTGGCCAAAAACATAAAATTAGAAACACTAGTGATGAATTTGTTGAATTATTTGAGGAGTTTGAAAGTCTTGATTTGTACCAAACAAAAGTTTGGAGTTTCCTTACTTTGATTAGGAGGAGGCTTGCAGCCAATGTCGAGTTTGCAGCTTCAAAACTTTCGTCCAAAACAGTAGAAATTTGGTCTCCCATTTTATCGAAACAGGCCTCTGCTTAGTTGGAAATGATATTCAAATTTATCAAATGATGATATGGTGATTAAAAAATCATTACAGCATCATGGCAGGTTGTATTTGTGTTTATTTCATACTATTGCTGTTCAATTAGCCACCAGTTTGCTGCTGTAGGTTAGCTCAGTGCAATTTGGAATATTGTAGGTTGTATATTATATTGTACATTAAAGGAAAATCAAAAGTTTTCAATCTACTTATTGAGGTGAGAGTTTTTAATTGAGCAACTACTTTTAAAGATTTTATTGGAGGTACCGGTATTTGAAAAGTACAGTACTGTTGGAGGTCTGTTTAGTTTTTATTATTCAACAATTCAATTACCGCTACTGATCCAAGTGTACAATGATATTTTGTTGATGTTAGGAATCGATATTCTCTAATTAGAAATCATTCATGAAAAAGTTTTTAGCTTATGCAGTTTTGAACTTGTAGACATGCAAAGAGAGAGAGCAGTATGTTCTATAAAGTATAGTGGAGGTACAACGACTAAAAAACTGTGTATTCTCTATTAACCATCTGTCACTGCACCCGACTGCATGTCGTTTACCCAGCTTGGTTTTGTTTAGATGGGGTCTTCCTGCTCATGCTGCAGCTCTTCTGATCCGCAAGAAAAAAGTTCTAATCTGTCAGATCCGCAAGGAGCAAGTTCTAATTTGTTACCAACTCTTGATCTCGGTTCTGAGGTTACCAAACCAATTGAGGCTACACGACATAGAACAGCAGGTACAGACAATTCATAACAGGTGATCGGTTTTAAGAAAAATTGCGTAAATTATAGCATGTTTAGTTTCAACTGATCACTGTGAGAAGGCGCGATTATCATTTTTTCTACTACTGTAACAAAAATTCAACAAACTCAGGCAAAAGCTTTGCATTGTGCTACAACTGAACAGTTTGCAACCTAAACTTGACCCAACCTTTAGCAATGAGCCATAATCGCAGGCTTGTCCATGGGACTTTTTTCTGTCCCATCCCATTTCATAGCAGTTCATGCCTGTCCCATCCCATGGGATTTCCATCAAAATACAATTCAATAAAACTTAATAAATTTATGAAAATTTAAGTATAATGTGTACTAGATAAGACTACACGTACATAGAGAGATACAAAACGACAAAATTTATTGACTTTGTTAACTTCAAAAGATTTCACAATTCATTATCATTCTGGCACTCATATTCCGAATCACTGTGCTCATTTAGCAAATTTTCAATTTCCTGCTTATCAATTTTTGTCCCATAGTTGATTGTTAAAACTGCAAAACATGGGAATTGCAGTGCATGCTGTCCCATCCCTTCCCATGGGGAATCCCATTCCCATGGACAAGCCTGCATAATCGGTTTCAATCTGCAATGTTTTGCTGAAACTGCCAGTTTTTTAGTTTGATTCTATGGAATAAACTGTCATTTTAATGTTTATGTCATAATTTAACAATGCAGTTCGGTTCCAAAATACTGTGAATATTTAGCTTCCAGTTCATGTCAGTTTTGTGTGGGGTGGAAATAGCTGCGAGATGGTAACCGCCATTTGGCTTCTTAGAAATTGGCTGTTTTACAAAAGCGCAGCTGGTTGAAAAGCATTGTTTTTGTAAAGGAGTGAAAACTTGCTAAAGCTAAATGGTGTTTTGAGCAATTTTTACTGCAGAACTGAAGTGTGATTGCCCCAAGTACTTGGGAAATAGTGAGCAAGATTGCAAGTTGTGTATTAAGTTTGCCGTAGAACTGAAGTGTGATTGCCCCAGGTCCTTAAGAGAAAAAGTGAGCAAGGTTGCAAGTCATGTACCAAGTTTGCCGCAGGACCGAAGTGTAATCACTCCAGGTCCTCGGGGAAACACTAAGCAAGAGTGCAAGTTGTGTGTCAAGTTTGAATTTGTTGAATTGGGTCTAGTTCAAAACAACATAATTCATTTGTGGTTTTGTGCCTCCAATTCACTAAATTTTGGTCTTACCCATTTGTCTATTATCTTCAGTTTTTTTCACGTGGTTTTAAAACTTTTCAAGCGTTGAGGAAAATGGTATTTTAAGAAAGGATATAGCAAAAGCCACTGGATTTTGAATTTGATTTTGAGAAACTTGGGAACACTCTCAAAATGTTTTGGCACTGGTACTAAAAGTTTAGCTGCACTGCCCCTTGAACTTAAAATTATGTGGCTTATGTGTTTCATATGTGAAAAAGTTGTAACTGTCACAATTTGTTAAGTTGGTCTTCAATAAAAATAAAGAGCCAAAATCGTGGTATACATTTTATTGGGGAGATGTTTCAACATACCGATTTAAACTAGAGCTCGACCAATGTGACTTTTTCAGGCCGATACTGATGTCGATATTTTGGAAAATTTTAGGCCGATACCAATATAGATAACCGATAAATTTTGTCATTATTTTTTAATTAACTTGACACTAAAAGCTATACGAAGTCCCCTCCAAAGAAAGACTATTGCAAACACTAGTCACACTCCAGTATTATTTATCAAACAATAAACAAAAACACAACAATTTGGCAATCAATAGTCAAGAGCGGTCTTGCTTGCTCTCAAAAATAAGCAGTTTAAGGTAATTGTGCTAAGCCGATATTTTATCGCTGGTTGATAGCCGATACGATATATCGGCTTATATATCGGCCCGCCCAAAAAGTAAAAATCCGATACGATATATCGGCTTGGCCCTGATATCTGCCGTTATATATTGGCTGACTGATATATCGGTCGAGCTCTAGTTTAAACCATTATCAATTTGCAATCACACAAAAAGTTATGCCAGAAGATAACTTTAATAATAATTTCATTGTGATATTTTGACGTTTGCACATTAATACATTTAACGTTTGCCGAAGATAACTTTTTTAAATGATTTTTTGTTTCTACATAAATGACATAACATTCCGTTTAATTTTTCCACATAATGCCTAATCACCAAACTATTTCTCTAATAAAATAGGCAATGAAATATTCTCTAATAATAGAATTTTGACTTCATGCGTTGTAGCCTGTGAAATCACTCACAAACTTAATTGTGCCTTCTGCAGCATCGCTTACCATTTAAATTGTTCAAACAATGTTAGTAAGATCAAGACACAGTAAGACATTGATTTAGCCTATTTTAAATAGGTGTTTCAACTATGAGTTCATGGGAAGAAGTACTGGGCCAGTACTATCTTGCTGTTTGCTTACCAGCAAAGACAAATCATGTTGCTTAATTTGCAAAAGCTTGGAACTAACCAAATTTGATCTAACATAGCAAGGTAAAAAATGTGAGCTTTTACAATATTTCTCCTTTTTTTTAAATATTTACGGGATTTGAAACGTTTTCTTTTTTTGTGGTGGCTATGGTAGCTTAACCTTCATATAAACTCAAAAATAAGTACCTAATTATTTTTAGGCAAACAGCTGAAACAGCAGATTCTTTCATAACTCAATTGTTTAAATCTTTTAACATAAAGAAAATATTGGCACTGGAACATAAGCGTAGCCAGCCAGAAATCTTTTAACATAAAGAAAGTATTGGCACTGGAACATAGGTGTAGCCAGGCACTGGAACATAAGCGTAGCTTGGGGGACCCAAATCACAAATCACAGGCAATGACATCATCAGAAATTTTCAAAAAAGAGGAACTTTTTGTGGGACAAAGATATTGTAGATTTGAAGATCAGAAGCCGTGGCCTGTGTGTTGGCACATAACCAGGGTTTTGTTACAGGGAAAGGGTTAACCCGCCCAAAAAGTAAAAATCTGTAAATTGGGTCATTCCATGCCAAACGTCCTGATTTTTCAAAATGTCCCAGCTCGACCCTCTTCAAATTTGTTTAAAATGTGTTATAATGTTGTATGGCATGATTGACCTTCACACTAGAAATTTTAGCTCAATATCTCTTGTACTTTTGAAAATATGACGATTTTAAATTTGCCACCCCCTCACGATGGCAAGGGCTTGGTCATTTTCGGCCATTTTCAAAAGCGCATTTCTCTAAATATAAAAACAATAAAAAGCTGATTTTTGGTGAATTAATCAACTTTCCGCTATATTTCATACAACAAGTGTCAAAATGGCACAGGCTTATAGCATGATAGAAATAGGGGGTGCCAAAGTGTTCACATTTTGACGCGAGAACAAAATTTTGGTCAAGTTTGAACACCTGCATCTCTCATATGAAGCATAGCATTGCTCTCATTTTTAGCATGGTAGCTCCCTACCTACTGGACATGAATTTTACCAATTTGGAAAGAAAACACTGCTTTCAAAAAAAAGTTATTTTATTTCAAAGTATGCACCAGCGACAAAATTGCTAAAAACACGACATCTTGTGGTGGAAAAATGGTCCCGTCAGACACTGTTTTCAACAAAAATTTTTTTGAGAGAGGAAAGAGATTTTCTCAAAGTACTTACGCACCAAAATTCAACTTTGTTCCGAAACTGTAAAGGGATGAGATCAGTCATCTTTCACCATATAGTTTTCTCTTAAATTTGCGAAAAAAAAAATGAAAAAAATGATCCTCATCATGAAATTTAGATAAAAATTTGACATGTTGTTCAAGAAGTTTAGGCTCAATTGATTACTAAAACTTTTAGCCTGTTACTGCTTATTGTTTAGATGCAATTTTGACTCAAATATGCCACTAGATGGCATCTTTTGGTTAGGTAGCACGTGCATTTTGCTTTCATATTACTCGATCATTTTTAGTAGCTTGAAATTACAAAATTTTGGATATTGTTGTAGCTAAATGTAAATTGGCTGTTAAATATTTCAACAAAACAACTTTAAGCAACAGTTTAATGTTCATTATTGTAAACTTATCAAGGCCGGCCAAAAACTAAAAAACAGCTAAAAATGATATTTTTTGGAAAGTGCCAAATTCAACAACAGCACATCACACAACAGCATCACAAAAAATTTGGGGATATTGCAAGCCAATAAATAAAGACTATGTTTTATGCAACTGCAATTTGCACTATAGTTTGCAATGTGTCCCACTTTCTTTAGAGCAACTTTATTATAAATAATAAATCAAGAGTTCTGTCTGGCAGCAAACAATTCTAAAATGTTGTCATACTCTGTGGCAGCCAACATAGCTTCTTCTGCTGTGTTGTAGTAATTGAGGAGGAGCAATTATGGTTAATGTATCTGTAAATGGTACCCAACACTCATTTTGAAGTTCTTGTGGCCATGTCGAAACCACATGATTTCATTTCATGAACTTGATATAAGCATCCTTGCTTTGATCCGATCGTTTAATTACAGCACCAATGTACCATGCACTGTGATACAAGCAAGCAACATATTTTCCAGGTTGTAAATTTTAAAAGAAGCTGTTCATGTGACCGAATTGAAGAAACATTATCATCATTGTAAAGTTTCACTTTAACTTCTTCTTCATCTGATGACAGTCTTTTCAATTTTTCATTGCTAAAGTTGATTTGGATTGAGGGATAAAGCAGTGATGAGATCCTAGAGCCAGGAACAGTTGGACAACTTGAATATCTTTGTTTTAATTTATAAGCTTTGATGTTACTAGTAACTTCTTCATCGCTAATGCAGCAAAAAATTATTCCAACAATATTTTGGGTTGTGCAGTGAAACATTTGATTAGGATTCAAGATTTGGTTGTTTTCAGTTGCTTGAAGGCTTGCTCTTGTCACAAACTGCTTTGTGGTTCTCCAATTCCATCACAAGGTGACTTTCCATGACTGTGAGTGCATGAGGCAAGACACAAACACTGTACATGCATTTACTGGCAAAGTTATAATGTACATCAAGGAAAAGTTAACTGCTTTTACCTAAATTTACTTCTGTGAAGAAGCAACTAGTTAAAACAAAAATTTTGTTAATTTATGCTATCATGAAGTTGACCATGGGATTAAAGCTCAATGGCATTTTTTGCGACAAGTCATGGAAAGTCACCTTGTGATGGAATTGGAGAACCACAAAGCAGTTTGTGACAAGAGCAAGCCTTCAAGCAACTGAAAACAACCAAATCTTGAACCCTAATCAAATGTTTCAATGAGCTACCCAAAGCATTGTTGGAATAATTTTTTTCTACATTAGCGATGAAGAAGTTACTAGCAATATCATAGCTTATGACTTAAAACAAAGATATTCAAGGTATCCAACTGTGTCTGGCGCTAGCTCCCATCACTGCTTTATCCCTCAATCCAAATCAACTTTAGCAATGAAAAGACTGTCATCAGAAGAAGTTAAAGTGAAACTTTACAATGATGATAATGTTACTTCAATTCGGTCACATGAGCAGCTTCATCAAACTTTACAATATATCACAGAGTATGGTACATTGATGCTGTAATTGAACGATCAGATCAAAGCAAGGATGCTTATATCTATTTATATCTATCTATGCTTATATCTAAAATACTTGGCTAGAGTACAACCTTTAATCTCCAAAATTGCCCACGTCGGCTGAAACTACAGAACGACTGAGATATTACTTGATGAATCAAAAATGGCAGTTGACAGTTCCTTTAGCTTCTTGAATCTCAAGAAAGCAGCACACCAATCTTAAATTAAAACTTCTATTCAAGATTGAAACACAAACAAACTCACGGATCGAAATCGCTTCACTCTCACCTCTTACTAAATGGCTATATGAGCCAACCCCAGATACACAAACTCGGCTTAACTGCCTACAAAACTAATACCTAAAATCACCTAATTTTAGAATATTAGAATAATGAATGAAAAACGACCCGCCTTTTTTTACTATGGCAAAAGCTATCGAATATTCCAGAAAAATCCTTGATACATCACAATAAAAAAAACTGCACAAGCTTACGATAAACAAATTTCAACTTAATTATGACATCACAAACTTCAAGTCTAAATATAGCAATTAAGAGTCGTAAACAACCAAACATCAATAACTGCAGAAAGTAGCAGAATGTACGAGAGAGGAATTATCTCGAATATTCTAAATCAAAAAAAGCGGCAAAAGTAGTAACACAGTCACGTACATGTTAAAATACAGCAAATCATCATATCTCAGGCATTCAAAATTATTATTCGTGACAGGTACCATTTACAGATACATTAACCATAATTGCTCCTCCTCAATTACTACAACACAGCAGAAGAAGCTATGTTGGCTGCCACAGAGTATGACAACATTTTAGAATTGTTTGCTGCCAGACAGAACTCTTGATTTATTATTTATAATAAAGTTGCTCTAAAGAAAGTGGGACACATTGCAAACTATAGTGCAAATTGCAGTTGCATAAAACATAGTCTTTATTTATTGGCTTGCAATATCCCCAAATTTTTTGTGATGCTGTTGTGTGATGTGCTGTTGTTGAATTTGGCACTTTCCAAAAAATATCATTTTTAGCTGTTTTTTAGTTTTTGGCCGGCCTTGATAAGTTTACAATAATGAACATTAAACTGTTGCTTAAAGTTGTTTTGTTGAAATATTTAACAGCCAATTTACATTTAGCTACAACAATATCCAAAATTTTGTAATTTCAAGCTACTAAAAATGATCGAGTAATATGAAAGCAAAATGCACGTGCTACCTAACCAAAAGATGCCATCTAGTGGCATATTTGAGTCAAAATTGCATCTAAACAATAAGCAGTAACAGGCTAAAAGTTTTAGTAATCAATTGAGCCTAAACTTCTTGAACAACATGTCAAATTTTTATCTAAATTTCATGATGAGGATCATTTTTTTCATTTTTTTTTTCGCAAATTTAAGAGAAAACTATATGGTGAAAGATGACTGATCTCATCCCTTTACAGTTTCGGAACAAAGTTGAATTTTGGTGCGTAAGTACTTTGAGAAAATCTCTTTCCTCTCTCAAAAAAATTTTTGTTGAAAACAGTGTCTGACGGGACCATTTTTCCACCACAAGATGTCGTGTTTTTAGCAATTTTGTCGCTGGTGCATACTTTGAAATAAAATAACTTTTTTTTGAAAGCAGTGTTTTCTTTCCAAATTGGTAAAATTCATGTCCAGTAGGTAGGGAGCTACCATGCTAAAAATGAGAGCAATGCTATGCTTCATATGAGAGATGCAGGTGTTCAAACTTGACCAAAATTTTGTTCTCGCGTCAAAATGTGAACACTTTGGCACCCCCTATTTCTATCATGCTATAAGGCTGTGCCATTTTGACACTTGTTGTATGAAATATAGCGGAAAGTTGATTAATTCACCAAAAATCAGCTTTTTATTGTTTTTATATTTAGAGAAATGCGCTTTTGAAAATGGCCGAAAATGACCAAGCCCTTGCCATCGTGAGGGGGTGGCAAATTTAAAATTGTCATATTTTCAAAAGTACAAGAGATATTGAGCTAAAATTTCTAGTGTGAAGGTCAATCATGCCATACAACATTATAACACATTTTAAACAAATTTGAAGAGGATCGAGCTGGGACATTTTGAAAAATCAGGACGTTTGGCATGGAATGACCCAATTAGGAGATGTATTG
Organism: Trididemnum nubilum; assembly: GCA_963965965.1. Lineage (NCBI taxonomy): Eukaryota > Metazoa > Chordata > Ascidiacea > Aplousobranchia > Didemnidae > Trididemnum > Trididemnum nubilum. The sequence continues at coordinate 8,704,081 of OZ014469.1, forward strand.
AGCAAAGTAGTGCAACTTAAATGTATCACACATGTGGTCTGGATGCGGAACCCCCTGCTGTCGGAGGCTATGGGAACTGGGGGCAAAGCCCCCAGCCGTTAGGCGATTTTTTACAATTTTTTGAAAAAACTAACTACTTTATTGCCATTGGATCACGATTTGCAGATGTTTAGAGCCATTCGAAAAAACTAGATTTTTAACATTTGAAAACCAGTTGAAAAAATTAAATCGTTCAATCTTTCTTTTACCTGCAATTCAAATTGAAAACACGTTTAAAATCTTGAATTTGGGGGTTAAATTTTGTAAATCGTTCGGCCCAGTTAGGGGAAAGTAAGTAGTCTTGTGCAATATTTTAGCAGTAAACAATAATCACCTCGAAGATTTTCCATAGAAATTTTAGGTTTGTCATGAAAATAACCAGTTGTACGTAAGTAGGAGCACATGTATGACTAGGAGGCCCAGGGCCCCTCAATTCAAATTCAATAATTTGTTCAATGAGCTTTTCCCTTAGCTGTTTTTTTTTAAAAGTATTTTGTTGTGCAAAAACTAGCGAGGTAGATTATTATTTGAAAATGATTCAATATGCTACATGGTTATGCCTACTAATTGCCTGGGCTGGATTGCTGGGGGCCCTTGGCAATTTGGAGACTTTTGCAGCATCTTTCTGCCAAATATAGGTAAAGACCAAAAAAATCTCAACATCTTAGCGCAGGGCCCCTTGCTGTTCTGTGCTGTATTATAGCAAACCGGCTCTAGTTGTTGCATTCAATTCATAGATAGGTTAGATGAGGGCGTGGGGTAGCAACTTCTAGGACAAAAACACTCAATTTCTCTCTGGTTATACATTTAAGTTGGTTGGTAAAAATTTAATTGAGGGGGCCTGCGGCCCCTAGTCATCAATGTTGTTAATTACTGTTGTAAGCAAAAATTGTAAAAAGAAACTGAAACTGAAGAAACAAGGCTTTTTTCACAGTTTTGTCATTGGTGACATTTCAGTTGGGGGGCTGGGCCCCTTGGCTACCCTGGCTACACCTATGAACTGGAACAGGCTGAAAAAACACTTAAATGACTAAATTATAATGTCACTCAAGTCAACCCTAAAATACCATGTTATTTCATGGGAAGCACTAACTTGAAATTTGTCTTGTCCAACAATCACTATTTTCAAAAAATACTTGCAAACCCTTGTATCCAATGACAGGTGTGGGCCGCCGCCCCCCTCTGGCGTCACCATTTTAGGGTTACACCATTTTATGATGTGAAACCATAACCCGGCCAAATACCCCACTAATTGTTGGTGAAAACATTTTTTGGTCTCCATTCGCATTTGGACATAAATATCACCTTTTCATCTAAGTCAGTCACGGCTGTGGAAGCGTCACATGATAAAGGGTGACACCACAAAATCCCGCCCCTGGTACCACTATTCCTAGCATCGCCACTGTCCAATGACCTCTATCGATTTTTCATCCTGAAGACTGTTCAGTGTTCGCTTGTGCTTAGCATCATAAAAAATCTACGAAGTAAATCTAAGGTTGGAAAAAAAGACAAATTGAAAATTTATGATGCCTTTACAGTCGCCACTTTCAAGTTTTGTGAACGATAGATCTTGACTCTTTTTTAAGCTTTCTCAAACTCTTTCAGTTGCTTTGAAAGTGAAAAACAAGGAAATGCTTTCCATTTCAAACTTATCAACATTGTTTGATCTATTTAAATGGTAAATGTTGCTGCAAAAGGCTTGATTAAGTTTGTGAGTGATTTCACAATTGACATTATAACAAACAGTACAATATGACATGCTACAATGCATAAAGTCAAAATTCCAAAAAATTTTTCTTGAGCCAATAAAGCAATCCTTTATCAAGATACCGGTACTTGTGAAGATTGCTATTGACTATGCATGTTTCCATATAACAACTACATCTATAAAAACTCACACCCAAGGGAATTATAATATGTGGTATTTCTGGCCCTAAATACAGTTGCATGACTTCAACTACGAAATGTGTCAAAAATGCTTCCTACATTCTTCATACTTTGCATTAATGCAATTGCGTAATGTTTTGTTTTTCTTTTCAAGAAAATTGCAAAAATTTAAAAAATTGATGTTGCGATTCAAAAATATGTCATTCTAGTAATAATATATTCCTTCATTGACTTCAAATTGTCTTTATTTAATGCTTATAAATAAAGTTTGTGATATTTTCGAAAATTTTGCAAAATATGCGGGTAAAATCACGCATGCATAGCGTGATTGGAAAACTATGTCAACAGATTTTCTGACTCTCTATTTGTGAAAAATCAGAGCCTCTTGGTCATATTGACTCAAATTAAGCCAATCGCAGCGTTTTTAAAGCTGTAATAGGCAACTTTGCTTCAAAAATCACTCTAGCGTAACAAAAAATTATTTACAAAATACTTCATATCTCCTAACTTATTGGGTCAATTTAAACAATTTTTTTTAGTAGCACGGAATTAAATGTTCTTTCAAGTAAAATGACTCTCAGTATCATAATTTAAAAACTAAAAACGCTATTCAAATGTTAAAAATGTGGTGGATCAAACCTACCATATCTTTCCAGAAGTTGATCGGATCACATTTTTAAGCACAGTTTTGGAATCAGCACAAAAAACTGCATAAAAAGATTTTACAAAACACTAGAAAAGTAGAGAAAAGTCTAAAATCTAGGTGCCATACTGTCGATTTAGCATTTATCTCGTAATTTATGATGTAGTTCGAAAATATTGTCAAGATTTAAGCTGCTGGTATGTAATCCAAATCTACTTCGATTCGATTCTATTTAAAGATTTCTGAATTTTTCAAGTTGAAATATATCTCGTGACTATTCTTTCTGATTAGTCTTGAAAGTTTTAGTTAATTTACAATGCAGTTCAATATTGCCATCAGAATTTCGCCCCTAATCAGCCAGTTATGTGTGGGAACAAATTACGTGGGAGATGAGAGCCATTGCTTTATAATTGCAGTTACATTTTATTTACCAAGTTTGCTTGGCCAGGAGACAGCGAAGGTGTCTTTCAGTCTTTAAGTCAAGCTTTCACCTGCCCACCGGTCTATCACACATGGTGGATGCTTCCCTTTTTATTGCTGAACATCAAACAGGGAAGCTCAGAATATCGACCTTTCTGCAAAACGCAGCTTCCGGATGAAAAACATCTGACATATTTAGGCTTGAATATTTGTGAAAGTCAAAAATTATTTGAACACTTTTTGCGACAGAATCAAAACTGCGATTTCCCCAAGCTCGTGTCCTTTTTCAGGGTTTAGTTTCTCTGTGGTTGTGTCTCCAATTCACTAAATTCTACTCAGTCAATCCATGTTTAGTCTTTGCTTTGCCACATAATTTTACAATTTTTCAAACATTGTGGAAAATGGTACCATAAGGCAGTGCTCTTCAACCTTTTATGCCACTGTCATACCTTTTACAACTTTTCACAAATTTTGGTATACCGTACAAATAACAATGGTAAAAATTAAATGTTAAACGAAGAATAATAAAAACTAAGTGGTTAGTCCAATATTTTAAAATTGATTATGAAATTTTATACTGGAAACTGTTAATTTAGCCTGCAAATGTACATCAAAAACATTGCTGGTATCATTGCTAAAGCTCAGTCTCAAAAGCCCTGCTACATTCGAATTAGGTCTACCATGCAAAATCTATTTTTATCAATTGCAGTCCACAACTAATAATTCTGGGTAGTATGAGTGGTCGGATGGTACTAATCATTGAAAAAAAAGTTTTTTTTTATTAGAACTTGATTTATTGCAAAAAATCAACCACTGGGCGGCTTAAACTTGCAAATTTGTAAACTTTAGTTGTGTTCACACCAGGGATATGGAAGCGAAAGCAGTAAAAGCGGTTAATTTTTTGTGGAAGCGGAAGCACTTTGATGAAAGAGGTTAGAAGCAGAAGCGAATGTGTTGAAAAGAAGCTGGAAGTGGAAGCAATTTTTTCAAAATCGGGCGCTTCCAAATTTTCGACCTGGCTACAACCGTTGGGGTAGAATGTAACAAAAATAATATACAGTATATTATTTCTAGGTACATAGCTATGTATGTACTGCCATAATTTTTAATGTTTGGGCTGCCTTAAATTATCGCAAGTAATAAAGAGCCATGAGCACACCGTCTTTGCGAAAGATCATGGGTGTGATATACGTGATATACCATGGCATCAGAGTTAGAGGGTTTACTGTGACTAGGAGTGGCCATGATGTGGTTATGATAGGCTCCTTCTTAATTTGCTGTGGATGCTGCAAGTGCCACTGCCAAGTAAGCCTAAGAGTGTCACCTGCAGTTTATAGAACCATGCACTTAGCCAGTGCAGCTGTTACAAATTGAAAGTTACTTACGGGTAACTAAGAACCTGCAGTTACTGGTTAGTAGGGAATAGGGATGATAGCTTACAGTAGGGGATATTGCAGTTTAGTTACCGGTAAAAAACAAACTATGTTTAGGTCTATAGCCCTTGTGGTATTCCGCTCAGGGCCAGGGCTAAGGCAGGCTGATCTTAAATTTTCATGGTTTTTAAATCTCGTTCTTTTTCTTTTTTTAAGTGCCAAGGTTAGAGTTTAAGTTTGGGTTAGTTAGAGTTGGACTTAGAGTAAGCTTAGAGTAGGTTAAGGATTTGAGTTTAGGTCAAATTCGAGTTAGAATTAACAAAAAACTACTGGTAGATGGGAACAAAACTTACTAGGAAAATACTGGTAAAGCCTTCCTAAATTCTATTGGAGAACCAAGGGACACAAATTAATTCTTGCTGGATTAAAAGTTGTCTTTTATTAGTCATGATTAAAGTACTGCAGTGAATTACTTAGGCGTTGCCAGGATTTTTGATTGGGGGGTCCCAAACCAAAAATCACATGCAGTGATGTCATCAGAAATTTTCAAAAGTGGGACTTTTTGTGGGCAAAGATATTGCAGATTAGCAGATCAAAGGTCGTGGCCTTAGTGTTGGCACATAGCCAGGATTTTGCTATAGGAGAGGGCTCAACCTCTTCCAAAATGTGTGAATTGGGATGAGTAATGAGCAAGCTAGTGTGTCTCAAACGTATCATAGATGGGGGTTTAAGGAGGCTATGGGGGTCATGGGGCAAAGCTGCTAGTCGCTGGGAAATTTTTTGTGAAAAACTAGCTATTTTTATGCCATTGGATCACAATTTGCATGTGTTAACAACCATTTTAAAAAACTAGATTTTTAACATGTAAAAGCCAATTGAAAAAATTAAATTGTTCACTTCTTCTTTTACTTACAATTTAAATCTAAAACATGCTTAATATCTTGAATTTTGGGGTTAAATTTAGCAAGTGATTTGGCCCATGTAGGGAAAGCAAGGTACATTGCCTTGAGCAATATTTTAGTTGTAAATAATAATTCACTCGAAGATTTTTCTCAGAGATTTTTGTTTTGTCACAAAAATAAACTGTTCTAGGAGTATATACACGACCAGGGGGGCCAGGCCCCCTCAAATTTAAATTCAATAATTAGTATTTAAATGATCATTTCCCCCAGCTATTTTTTTTCAAAACTATTTTGCTGTGGAAAAACTGGAGAGGTATAGATGGATTGTTATTTAAAAATGGTACAGTTACGCCTACTAGCCATGTTATTGCTCGGGTCGGATTCACATTGCGCAGGACGCTTGGCACTTTGGAGATTTTCTCAACATCTTTCAGCCAAATATAGGTGAAGATCAAAAAAGGCTCACCATTTGAGCATGGGGCCCCTAGCAGTTACTGTGCCATATTTTGGTAAACCCGGCCCTGGTTGTTGCTTTACGTTATAAAAAGGTTTGGTGAGGGCCTGAGATAGCAACTTTTAAGACGAAAATTCTCATTTTCTTGGTTATACATTTAAATTGGTTGGCAAAAATTGAATTGAGGGGTGCTCAGGGCCCCTGTGTGGTTGTCAATATTGTTGTTAATTACCGTTGTAAGTGAAAAATGCTAAAAGAAACCAAAACTGAAAAACAATAGACTTTTTGTCATCGGTGACATTTCAATTGGATGAGGCAGGCCCCCTGGTCCCTTGAGGGTCCTGGCTAGGCCTATGGGGCCCTGCGCCATATGTTAAATCCAGCCCTGGTTATTGCAGTACGTTCATAAAAAAGTTAGATGAGGGCCTGAGGTAGCAACTTTCAGGACAAAATCCCTTAATTTCACCTGGATTATACATTTAAATTGGTTGACAAAATTTGAATTGAGGGGGCCTGGCCCCTGTTCGTCAATATTATTGTTAATTACTGTTGTACGCGAAAATACTAAAAGAAACTGAAGAAACAAAGCGTTTTTGTCACCTTTTTCTCATTGGTGACATTTCAATTGGGGGGCGGGCCCCTGCCTCCCCCCTGTCTACGTCTATGGTGCATTAGCCATAATTGCTAGATCTTGGTTATTTTGTTATGACATGCTAGGCTACTGTATGACAAAAACTTGCCTGTTTTTTTTCACACTAAATGCAATTAGCTGTTTCATACTGAGCAGGGATGTGGAAGCAGAAGCAATGGAAGCAGTTAAATTTTTGTGGAAGCACTTTAATGAAAGAGACCAGAAGCAGAAGCGAATTCGAAAGCAAGTAATTCTATTCAGAGCTGCAAGCAAAAGCAAAAAATTGCAAAGGTGAGGAAGCGGAAGCGAACTCGGAAGCATAAAACCTCAAAAAGAGCTTGAAGTGGAAGCATTAAAAATTTGACTGCTTCCATATCCCTGGTTCACACCCTTCAACCAAATTCGATGAAATTTTCACACAAGGTTGGCTATGCCAATATCTTTCCATTTTGCTCGCAGATTTGAGAATTATGTAGTTAAACTTTTTTTTAACAAAAATATCATTTTTTAACAAAATGCGATGTTTCGTTGGACAAAAAAATAAAATTTTGAAAAAAATAACAGGCTTAGCCGAAAATCTTAAGTAGAATGGATAGATACTAGCGTCAGGCCCATGTAGTTCAAATTTTACAAAAATCTGACGAAAAATGATGAAGATATTTATGGTCAAAGTTCAAAAAATGACTAATTTTCACTTTTCGAGAAAAAGCAATTTTAGTTTGCAGCATACATTTGAAGACACTTGGCATCATTTTACACTAACCAAAATGCATTAAAATCCTTCTCTGCCACATGAAAGTTCTTCATGTTGTTCTTTTTTGTCACCAAAGCCTTTTTTAATTGCTCTAAGTGTCTTCCTTTTTTGCTTAGAGTTGGTGGTGCCACGATGACTTGATTTCATAATGCGGAGGGAATCTTGCTTTTTACACAACAAAGTTGTAAAAAAGCCTGGCACAACTCCAATGCGTTGTAGCATGTTCAGAAATGAAATGTTGCCCTCATTAAAATGTCCAAGGATTTCTATACCCAAGGCTTTTCCAGTGGCAACACTGACAGCAATTAACACTCTGTTGTGACTATCGTGGCAACAGCGATGCCAGGTGCCACCAACAGACACCATAACATTTTAATCCCCAGCTTGGTCATCTCTCAATTCTTCAGCAGCTTTCAGCATGCTTTTTTTCTGCTATGAATTTGGTGGCATTCATGTAGTTACCAACCAAGTTTTCATAAGATGGTGGAAGTGAGTTTACACACTTCGAAAAAACTTCTTCTGCACTTAAGCTCAATCCAATTTCTTGAACAAAAGCAACCATTCTTGCAATAATTTCAAAGGGGATTTGCCTTTAATTGGATTCAAAAACCCCTTTTTGCAAGTTTTAGAAGTCTTGACTAAGTCCACATCTGAACTGCATGTTTTGCACTGTCCCTTAAAAGAAAAGCAAAATCCTTTTCCATCTTCACTGCAAACTTGAAATTTTCGTCTGCTGGCCACATGTTTTGCAAATTGATGTTGTTGTCCAAAAATGCACAAAGAATGGAAGAGTCAATTAATAAATAGCAGTGTTTATCATTATTGCTATTAGTTCCATTTAGTATCATTATCTGGCGTAGATGAAAGTTTTTTACCAATCTTTTTCTTTGAAGTTGACTTCTCCAGTAATGGTAATTCATCTTCTTTATTATCAGCTGCATTATCTGGTTGTTTTTGGGCCTCTAGCAGTTTTTCTTCAAGTTTATTGTTGCTGGTAGGCTTGTCAATGTCATCAATAACACAGTAAGGGTCGGTGGCATAGAGCCACATTGACTGGCTTGCCTTCCAGTGTTTTCTTCCTTTCTTTGCTTTGCAGCACCACGCAACTGATGTTACTTCTTTCTTTTCTTGTTATCTTTGTTATCCATTACCACTGCCAGTTATATAACAAAACACTTTATACTGTTATAGACTAGCTAGCACTATTTGAAAACACTTATCATTACTCTTCAAAAAACCTAAATGAGCAAATTACTTTTATGCAAAAAAATTAAGTACCTCAAATCACCTAAAACGAGCATTGCTACAGGAATGCCTATTATGAAACTTTAATTTCACCCCTAAAACGACAAAATTGTAACAAAACAACAATTTCAGGTTGTTCTTCATGAAATTTTGGTCTAAAAAATCGCTATAGCAAAATTTCGAGAAAAAATTACTTTTTAAAATTTTTGCATGGGAGACCTCCTTTTTTGGTATATCCTACAAATAACAGTGGTAAAAATTAAACGTTAAACGAAGAATAATAAAAACTAAGTGGTAAGTCCAATATTTTAAAATTGATTATGAGATTACTTTTATATATATCGGAAACTGACCGGCCAGATGGTCGAGCGGTAACGCGTTTGTCTCTGGAGCGGGAGGTCTGAGGTTCAAATCTCGGGACGGTCAAATTGGACACAGTGTTGCCAACAGCTCGCCACCGCTGCGACATTTCTTCGAAAGGAGCTGTGTTGCCAGGGCGCAATGACGCGGAGATGGGCCCTGCCAACTCGTTACACGCTTCGGCGTATTGCAGCGAGTATAATGAAAGATTTGATTTGATTTGATTTTTTTATACCGTAAACTGTTAATTGAGCCTGCAAATGTACATCAAAAACATTGCTGGTATCATTGCTAAAGCTCAGTCTCAAAAGCCCTGCTACATATGATTTAAATTTGGCAAAACCAAGTAAAACTCCGGTCGACCGGAAAACTTCTAGAGCGCCAAAAAATTTCCGCTCCTGCTCATATGAAGTTACTTGATTGATCTAAGAACCTTCTTGTCTAATTGCAGAGTGATAACGACTTTAAAGCGTTGCCTAAACTTCTCTCTAATTAAACATGTGCTAACATTTTGGGTATACGGGGTTTGTTCAATATGTAATGAGAAAATATCAGGAGAGGCATTAAATGTGACTAAAATGAAAATCTACATCAGGGTGAAATTCACAAACATATTCTATCGAACGACTAACCGGCAACTTTCTATCTCAACAAGCATTAATGTAGTATTGAGTGTATTTTAACCAATCTGACGAGGTTTGCCGATCTGAGAGCAAGTGAGCGAGAAGCAGGAAAAATGGAGCATCGTTATGCCATTGAAGTTTGTGTTAAGGCAAACCAAGAAAGAAGCATCTGAATGTTAAAAGATGCCTTTGGAGACAAAGAGATGAGAAAAAGCAAGTTTTTATCGTTCGTTCTGCAAATTTTCCAAAGTAAGGTTGAAGATGAATCCAGATCTGGAGCACCGAATGGTGTACACAGAAAAGAAGTTAGTTATTTAGCGAGTTATTTAGTTATTCAGCAATATTAGTTATTTAGCAAGTGCAGAAGTTGGTGATGCAAAGCCATCGAATGTGTATGAGGATCCTATCTGAAGCTGTTGGTATTGGCACAGTTCTGACAGAAGAGCTTGAGCTCCACAAAGTCTGTGCCGAGGTTGTGCCAAAGAAGATACCACAGCAGTTGGTTGGTGGTCAATGTTGGTTTCTCCAAAACAATGCCCCATGTCATAAGTCGACGCCGGTAATCACATGAATGGCTGGTAGGGGAATGAAAATGGTACATCACCCACCTTCCAGCCCTAACCTAGCCCCATGTGAGTTTGTGTATCAGCCATATTTTACCGATGCCGATACTAGCCAATGTCGATTAATCGGCACATCCCTAGACTTTTGAATATACAATAGTTTATTAAACATTGAAGCAGTGAGTTGTTTTGTAATTCAAAGCGATTGGCCGAATGTTTTATTGTGTGCTCGTCCGTGATTTGGTTTTACTGAGATTATAGCAACAACATCACTGCTTCAAAATGTGTAAGTTTAGTTCTTGAAATTTAATTATGGCTGGTTGTTTGTTAATGAAATCTAAGTTTCTGCTTCAGAATGATTCTGATCTTGTTTATTTCAGTGCAGGGTTTAAAACAGCGGGTAAAATATTTTGTTAAAACCTGCTATGTTTTGATATAAAAGTGTATTTGTTATTTCATCAAGTCATTCTAAAAATGTTTCATAAGGATTGTCTGCAACCCAAAACTCAAGAACATATTTATGGTGTAGCATTGCTAAAAGTTTAGTGCAATGTCCTCTACATTGTGGTTTTGTTTTTCTACGAAAAAAAGGGTTGTAACAATCCACTAAAAGTTGATCGAATATTTGCCCAGGCCAAGAGCTGCAAGATGTTGGATCAAGTCACAAGATGTTGGATCAACACAGAGGAGACCGGCAGCATGTTGAGGGGCTAAACACTGGGGCGATCGCACAAAATGTCAGTGGCAACGCGCAACTCGGCGGAAAAGGGTCGCAGTTTGGGGGGAATCGGTGGAATCGTAAGTGGAATTTTACAAATTGCAAGTTTGTGTCGGCATAGGAAACAGACAACATGTTGAGGCGCATTCAACCTTGTGCTCCTACGGACCCCTTTATGAAGGATGGGGACATGGACAACATGTTAGGGATGATGCACAAGTTGTTGAAGAATGCACAGTGCATGAATGGTAACTGTTATTGTGTAATGCAATTCTATTTGACGAGTTTATTTGTAATTGTAAAGACACCCACAATTTAACTGTCCTGTATTTGAACTCATTTTACCTCGTACACTAGTAAATTTTGCAAGGGATATTTTTCACTCCAGCATTTGAACCGAGTTTCGATGATCTTTAAAGTACAACAAGCCTGATTACTCAACCTCGCTTGAATTCAGGTTCAAGGGGTCAAGTCATAGTCCTGTCGATTGACAGTAGCTGTTTTGGGTTAGAATCAAACCACGTTTAGGAATTTGTTAGATTCGAGTCCCGTTCCTGACGACTTAATCATTTTGTCGAAGATCAGCTAAGTTGATAAACAAACCACCTTGCTTTAATATTTATTTTTTCAGTTACGATGAACTACTACAGCGCCGATCAACAAGGTAAGTAAACGTCATAATGACCGACTGAAACCTCATTTGTGTTTAAAGAAAAAGGCTTCTTTGCTGCTAAAGTGTTGCCTCTTTCAGGGTTTTGATGTGGTTGATGGCCTCTAGATAAAGTTAGAAAAAATCAGTGGTGAGTCCTTGAGGACGTTCTTTGCTTCGAGGACTCATTTTGAAGTTTTTGGCCTCGAAGCCTGCAAGTCTTTGAAAATGCCCTGTTGGTCAACGACAGCACTGTTTTTTGATTTGTTAAAAATAAGCCATGGTCATGATTTTTTTATTTTATTTCGAAAAATTTCAGAAACCTCGCGGAAAAGTTTGCGAAGCTCTTTTTTTGAGAGAATGTGTGAAGTTTTGCAGAAAATTTGCGGTTTCTTGCGCTCAAATTCCATCGGAAAGCTGCCGACCGCCATCCCGATAAAATTATGTCTTAGGTCCTTGGCCTTAGCCTCAAACATTTCTGTTCTTGGCCTCTAGAGGGTGTGTCCTCGAGAAGTTGGTTCTTGGTCTCGCTTTTTTTTTTAGTCCTTGGCCTTGGCTTCGAACGTTGGGTCCTCGACTCTACCTCTGGAAAAAATACTTGGCACTTTCGCGATTGTTGATTGGCGTTGATTGCCACTTTCGCAACGCTTCTTGTTGGAAGTCCCTTTGTTTTGTTTTCTTTTGAGCAAACTTGCAGATGTGGCAGCGGTAGGGAATCGGATTCAAACTTGCTAGGGTAACGGTTCGATTCCCTGCTACTGCAAATTCCGCAAGCTCGTGGAAATACCTGTGTTTAAAATTTGTTTTGTGTTATTACTTATGAATTTATGTTCATCTTGTTTCAAAAAAAATTGCGATTTTTTGGTGCCAAAAGATGAAATTGTCACAACTTCAGAAATCAGAACGAATTAACGTAGACACTTGGAAATTAGAACTTAGATAGGAAGCGTATGGAAAAACGGTGGTGCAAATTTTGCAGCAAAATTAGTCACGTAGTACGGGTTTCCAAGCAAAAAAACATCAAAAACAAATGGAGGTTTAAATAGCTCTAGCTATAAACCTAACCACAGAAAAAGAAATTTTGGGTTTAAATACTCCTAGAGATGTTGTTTGAGTTTTCACCTCATAAAGTTTTTATGAGTTCCAATAATCTTTTTTTTTTCTTTTTTTTTCCTTGTATTATTTTGTTTTAATGTTTTTATAATACAAGTTTTTAGTCAGTGAAAAACTCCTAAACCGATGAATCTATGAACCTGAAATAATTCAAACTATCATGAGTCTCTACGTAAAAGTGAGCCCTCTTATTTTCAATGCTGTTAGATAACATTATTTGGGAGGACAGGCCGCCAAAAGTGGTAATGTTTTTGATTCTAATTACATGAAGTATAATGTAATCTTTGCATCAGGTATTCATCAAACGTATTGGGCACAACACAAGGTAATAGTTTCTAAGTTTAATAGGGTTGGTACATTTGAGTTCCAAGATATTGCCCTAAAATCATCCCCCTATTTTCAAGCAAAATTTAAAAGTAAAATTTTTTACAATCATGATGAGCAGATAGATGGTTTAGCAAAAGGGTGATGACGGCATTTGACTCTGAAAAATTTCTTGGGTTCAGACTCAGATCATCATCATTATTTTGTGAAGCATTGTTTTGATTTTTGTTTATTTAATATTGACCAACAAATAATCAGAGAGTAGCGAGTTTGATTCCCTTCAAAGAACTTTTTGTAAATTAGCTTTTTAAAGAGTTTATTTAAATACTTTTTTTTTAAATATCTAATTAAAGCAAAGGTGATTGGAAAGTGGAAAAATGTCCTTTGTTGGAATTGCAGTTGGTTATCAGCACTTCGTGAATCATAAAGTTTAATCAAACCAACGTAATTTTTTTTCGATTCTGACTCAACTTTGTAGTCAGCAAAACTATTGTCAAAAATTTAATTTAATTTTTTGTTGTTTAAAAATAGTTTGTTAGAGACTGGATTCTGATCTAAAAGCGTTGGTTGTAGAGTGAAAACAAACTTTTTATGAAATCCGTCGTTAAATCGAATGATTTTTCAACTTCGATATTGTTCAATCGAAAGAATTTTGTAGATGAAAAGTAGAGTGAATCAGTGATAATGAGAATTGAAAAATGTTACAAGACAACAAAATCTGCATCGTAATGTAATTGTGGCTAATTTAAACAAAACTTTCAAGCGCGGGCTATTAATAATCGTAACTAATATAGTCCTATATTTAATTTAGTACATTTGCAAACTTCCAGGCTATTGATTTTCTGCGGAATATTGATAAATTTTATTTATGAATGGAAAAATGCGGAACAGACTATTTTTCTTGAAAAATGAACATTCAGTTTTTTGCACGTGTTTTGCTTCATTTGTCTTCAGGGCAGAAGCTATTTTCAAAATGGAGAAGAGTTTACATAAATTTTTTTATTGTGTCAATGAGAATTTTCTGCTTGTGATTTGTAAACGTTAAAAAATATTTTCCCCATCAGTTGAAGACATTGCAAGCGATAAAACGTGTGTTGAAATTTTGTCTTGAAAAACTTTAATTACAAGACAATTTGTTTGCAGGTGTAATCCGCAACACCGCAAACGACTGCAAACCACGATTGCAGCAGATGGATGATGAGCACCTGCAAACACTACGTAAGTATGACGTGATTTAGGCCCAGTTTACTCATGACGTACGACCATATACGTTTCAACAATTTAAACAGCCAATGACGTCATTGGAACTTAATATTTTGTTTAATCATTTGCGTGCTTTTTAATCTAAAGGCTACCAGCGTGGAAGCCTTGGGAAGAGCCACCAGAACTGCGACTACATAAGTAAACAAAGGATCAAACGTTGAAACTCTGCCTGCAAATGTCAAAACATCACAATTCAACTGTTATTATTTTCTTTTAGCTTGAAGCAAAAAACGAAATTTTGGCTTTAAGTTTACAATAGTGTATCAAACTTTGAAGCAGTGAGTTGTTTAGTTATTTGTAACAATTGGCAGCTTGTTTTATTGTGTGCTCGCTCGTGATTTGATTTTACTCAGGTTATAGCTACAGCATCACTGCTTCAAAATGTCTAAGTTGAGCTCTTAAAATTAAACTATGGCTGATTGTTTGTTGATTAAATCTTATTTTCTTCTGCAGAATGATTCGGATCTTGTTTATTTCAGTGCAGAGATTCAAGCGCGATCTGGCATCTCAGACGCTGGAGATATGCGGTGAGAGAGATCGCATTCGTGGGGATAAAATCAACATCGCCCCGCTTCAAATCTCCACCGGAGCTCAAGACATGGAGCAACTGGACCGATCTGGCCACTTCCACTACAGAAAAGATGTTGTCAGGATTTACTCTGAGAAACCGTCTGGCGTCATTCCCCATGAACAGATCTTTGAAGAAGCTAAACGGTTTGCTGTACGGGGTGCTGAGGGATGCAATACTGCAGAAGCTAAATCTGAGCACATCCTCAGGTATGGAAATGTTGTACTGATTTCTGGCCAAGCTGGCATCGGAAAAAGTACTCTGTCAAAACTCCTAGTTAAGAAAATGCTGGACCCGAATGTGCATCTCTACGAGGCAGAATTCGTGTTTTTCATTCGATTCCGTGACCTCGATTACCAGCGAAACTGTGATCTCGTCGAGTTTCTAACCAACTCCGCTCCATTCATATTCAGTATTGCAAGTGAAGATCGAACAAACATCATTCAACATCTCGAAGCGAGCGACAATGTGTACATTGTAATGGACGGCCTGGATGAGGCTGACATCAACCTAAGAATGAGTTGTCCCCATATCAATGCAACTTCACCCACAACAGCTGCAACTTTCATACACCATTTACTTTCGGGTCGTTTACTTGGAAGAGCTAAAAAACTCGTCACATCCAGGCCGCGCCAGCTTATGCAGTTACCAGATCAGTATTCGTCAAACCTCTACCTCAACTTGCTTGGTCTAAACGACGAAGGTCAATCGCAAATTTGCGGTGATCTCTGCCGTGACGACCCGGCTATAAGAGTTAGAATACTCAGTCGCATCAACAGTCGCCCAGATCTCAAAAGTTTATGCTATGTGCCCATCACCTGCATACTAATCATGATAAGCTTCTACAGTACGGATTCATTGAAGAAAAACGTCGATACTCTGACTGCCATTCTTCTTTATGCTGTAGAAAACTGGTTCTTAAAGAAATTCAAGGGAAAATTCCAAATAAAAAAGATTGCCGTTTTAGCTTACAAGGGATTTTTGGAAAATCGGTTTTATTTCCGAGAGCGTCATCTTAGAAATGAAAATATTAATTTCGAAAACACCACTGCATTTTTATTCAACAACATCAAATTCGAGCTTTTTCAGGGCAAGGCAGTCACGTATTTTGCGCACTTGATGTGGCAGGAGTTTTTCGTGGCCGTCAAGTTGCGACTTTACTCAAATAGAGAAGAATTCCAAAAGATTGTTCCTCAATTGGAAAGCGACAAGTTTGAAATGGTCGCAAGATTTCTCTTCGGTCTGTGCAACAGACAAACGCTGGATGAGCTGCTCGATTATGTTGAAGAGGAAGAACTAAACACCGAGGCTAATCGGGACGAATGTGAAGAAATACTGAAGAAGTTCGTCATTGAAAAGCTGAAACGTCACCATAATGTTGCGGGTGATCCTTACTACCGATCAATTGTGCCGGTGATGGGCTGGCTTCGTGAAATGGGCAACATCAACTTCACCAAACAAGCTGCTGGTTGGTTGAGGAATGAGATTGAGATCAAAGGCGAAATTCTTCCCGGCAGCATACCCAATGTCAACCATATTCTGCGGTGTCGTGATACTAATTTGGCTTTGACAGTGCATTATCCAAACTTTGTCGGAGGCTGTAGGAAGTATTTTTTCAAAGAACTTGACGAAACACTGGACAAAAATTTCAACATTCAGGTGAGTAAATCATTATGGTCTGGATTAAAATTAAATCAAATCGTGGCATCAACCTAAATCGTTTCCCAGACACGTATTTGGCGAAATATTTTGTTTTCTTTGTTTGGCGAGATATGACCAATATCTATCCATCGAGAAAATTAATACTTTACCATGTTTATATCACAGTATTATCTTAATAAACTGCTTTAAATTTCAAGAACTAGTACGCGTTCATCTCTGGAACACGAGGTCTGAGGTTCAAATCTAGGGCCGGTTAATGTTGCCAACGGCTCGCCCCCGCTGCGCCTTTTTTTCGAAGGGGGTTGTATTGCCCGGGTGCAATGACGCGGTGATGGGCTTCGCAAACTCGTTACACGCTTTGGCGTAATACAGCGAGTATAAAAGATTTGATTTGAGATTTTAAAACATGATGTTTTGCTACCAGGTAAAATATTATAAAATACATTCGCCCACCCGGTAGCGTAGAGATAAATAATTTTAAACTAATACAGAATAAAGCATTAGCGAATTACTTTTATGCTTTTTATGGGTTTAAATTATTCACCTGGATAGTAGCAGTTGAACCAGTACATTTTAACTAGCATACAAAATTAATGTTAATAACTCCAGAAGTGAGGTATCGATTTTGGGGGTCCGGTTAATGAAATTTAATGAGATCAATATGAGCAACACGGTACTACTCAGTGTTGCCATGCAAAAGCATAGCTAGACCAAAATATTTGATAGCTATGTTGATGAGGATGAGCGCTAGGCATGCATGGAATTGTGCCGTAATTTGAATTTGAGTTTTGTGGCCGACCGGAACTGGCCAAATTGAAGCCGGAATTTTGTAAAGTGCGTTTAGTTTAATGCGCGTTTTTTGATATACTTTTGAGGTAAATTACCGCCATGTTATTCTGATATTTTTTGGTTTTGATCTTAGTACATGAAATTAGTCTTGTTTTATTTTTTGTTTTGTTAATTCGATGGTTGGTATAGGCGTACCTAGCTCAGAGTTGTAAGTCGGGTCGGGTTCGGGCCTGAGACGTGCATTTTGTCTTAGGTGCACAAAAATACAATCAAAATAACTTGGCAACATTGCTAATTTTTTCGGACCTAACTTAACTTTCGGGTTTGTTCGGGCATAATTTGGGCTTTAAATTAGCTTTCGGGTTCG
Organism: Trididemnum nubilum; assembly: GCA_963965965.1. Taxonomy (NCBI): domain Eukaryota; kingdom Metazoa; phylum Chordata; class Ascidiacea; order Aplousobranchia; family Didemnidae; genus Trididemnum; species Trididemnum nubilum. The sequence goes on from OZ014469.1 coordinate 8,721,428, forward strand.
GGCTTATGTTTTCGGGTTCGGGCCTGAACTGGTCGGCCCGTTTACAACTCTGACCTAGCTAGCCGAGCTGATAAGAGGTAGTTCATTGTTCCTCAACTCACTTGTCTAATTTGCCGGTGCCCAAATTTTCTCAAAGCAATTGCGTTCAAAGCTGTAAAAATACGTTAATGCGTCTAAGTTTTTGTACCAATCCAATATTAAAGCGTGTTAATAGTTTGTCGACTTTTCTAAAGCTTTGTTGATCTTATTGCGATTTTTTTTGTTAATCAATAAAACCGCTGATTCGCTGACAAAAATCGGCCAAGTGGGAGCACTAAAGATCATATGCAACAACGTAGATTAACCTTGCTTGATCGGCGGGTTATCAATTTTCTCTTCTATGTCGTTGAACTTCTTGGACTGAAATAAACTGAATTCGCAAGCTGAGAAGCAACTCTTGAAATATTTTATAATTATAGTAATTTACTCCTCCATTTGTTCAAACTTTTTCCTAAAGTTTTATCAATTCAAGCATCAAAATTAATCCACGTTTGCGCAAACGACTCTGATAGTATAATTTTCTACCTATCTAATCTTTCATTATTCTCGCTGTATTACGCCGAAGCGAGTAACGTGTTAGCGGGGCCCATCCCCGCATCATTGCACCTGCGGGCAACACAGCTGCTTTCGAAGAAATGTCGCGGAGGTGGTGAGCCGTTAGCAACACCGCGTCCGATTTGACCGGCCCAAACTTTGAACCTTAGACCTCCCGCTTTAGAGACAAATGCGTTACCGCTTAACCAAACCCAATTTGAATGATGCTATTTCGTCGCTTTGCGTTTATTAACAAAAATTTTGCAACAACGGTATAGTAAATTTCGTTTTAGCGCTGTATACGTCCGTATCTGATACTTTGTTGTATAAATTAGAATTTATTATTTGAACCGAGGCGCATTTTGACTCGAAAAGGGCAACGCTCTTCGGTGCTTCCTGGTGTTTTTCTATCTTATTCGGCTTAAATGCTTTTTTGAACGATTTTGTTTGTGGTAAGGCTTACAGTGTGACCCATTAAAACGGAATCCATAATCGGCCGCCACGCAAAATGCCTTCTCTTGGTTGACAAAACAAAATGGGAAAAAATATTGTTGCAATATACCATGCGCTATATCCACTGCTACAACCTTTATAACAAAAGAGAAATAATCAATGATTAAAGATTTATTGGAATATTAGTGGGTTCTGTTTTTTTAGGTCACCCTGTACTTGCTTACTAACTGTTTCGGAATCGTCCATCATCTTAAATCATAACCTACAATTAGCTATCAGTACAATTTTCTTAATTTCTAACTATTATCGATGATTTTGAAGCCTATGGTTTGATAAGCTCTTGCTCTGTTTCAGATGAAGAATCTACTGCTGCATAGCGTCTCCATGGACAATGATCTCCTTCGCTTCACGTTGTACCACTGCGTCGATCAAGTTGATCTACTCGAATTGCTTTCCTGCGGCATTATGAACGAAATTGTTGAACAACTCGCAGAAAGAATCAAACGGAGACAAAAACCGGTAAAATGTTACCCCGAAGTTATAAATTCTGCGTGAAATTTTTTGTCGTTGCGTTTATTCTTAATTTTCGTCACCTCCGATATTAAAAATGACTGGATAGGTTTTTGCCTAGAAATTAAATAGTTCAAAACGATATCGGTAACTTACAGCAAGTCTGCATCAGCAAACCTAATGCTAGGCCAAGCATTTGTTCCAGGTTACCAATCTTAAACTTATTAGTCTTATTCATTCGCAAGAAATTTGTTCTGTTCAAATTCTTTGCATAACACACTATATACTGTAGATATGCGAGTATTTTGTAAAGGAGCAATAGAATAATTACTGATTGGCAGGGGTGCCGAAACCGGGGGGGGATATATCCCCCCCAATAATTTAACTTTGGTGTGCATTAGGGTGGCTCATTTTCCTTGCCCTACAAAAAAATTTTGTCAGTTTGAAAAATGTTCCGTTTTGATTACTAACATTTGTAAACCAATGCTTTTTGTTTAATTTTAACGTTTGACCCTGGTTCACTCGAAGTCAAATTTTGAATTTTAGGCACTTTTTAGCTTAATTGCAACCAGTGCTGTGTGCTTCAGTCAACCATTTTTAGCACTTTAATACACGTGCAGTACTTTCTACTTGTGTACCCGCTTATCAGCTACAACTACTATGCACAATTGCACATTCACCAGAGGTGGAGTCGAGGACACAAGGCTCGAGGCCAAGGCCAAGGACACAAAAAAATCCGAGGACAGAACCTCTCGAGGCCAAGAACAGCAATGCTAGAGGCCAAGGACACAGGCGCAAGTGTTCTCCAAAAAAAAAAAAGGTCTTCAAAAATTTTTTCAGGCGATCTCCAATTCATTGGCGTACCAGAATTTTTGATTGGGGGAGGCCTAAACCACAAATCACATGAAATGACGTCATCAAAATTTTTCCAAAGATGAAGTTTTGTGGGACAAAGATATCGTAGGATGGAAGATCTGAAATCGTTGTCTGTGGGCACGTAACGAGGATTTTGCAAAAAGAGAGGGCTTAAACCAATAGTTGAAAAATGCAAACATCTAACTTTGGAAAGGTGTTGAGAAAGCTAGTGTAACTCAAAAGGTATCAGAGACAGGGGGTCTTGAGGCGGGGCCCCCAGTCTTCGGAGGCTTTGGGGGTCGCCGTTTGGGCTGTTTTTTGTAATTTTTTGGAAAAAAAAGCTATTCTAATGCCATTGAATCACTTTTCGCAAGTGTTCAGCGCCATTTAAAAGCACTAGATTTTTGACATTTGAATGCTTATTGAAAAAATCAAATTGTTTAATACTCCTTTTACTTGCAATTTAAGTCCAAAACACGTTTAACATCTTGCATTTTGGAGTTAAATTTAATTGTAAGTGATCTGGTCCAGGTAGGGGGAAGTAAGGTGCATTGTCTCTGGCAACATTTTAGCAGTAAATGATAATCCACTGGAAGATTTTCCTTAGAGATTTTTGTTTTGTCATGAAAATAACCAGCTATAGAAGTACATGTTCGGCCAGGGGGCCCAGGCCCCCTCAATTGAAGTTCAATGATTCGTTCAATCAGCATTTTTTATGGCTAATTTTTTAAAAAGTATTTTGTGGGTAAAAACCGGCGAAGTTGGAGGTGAATTACTGAATAGTTTTTGAAAAATGGTACAATAGATGGTAACGTCTACTAACCATGTTATTGCCGGACCTAATTTACTTCGCGCTAGGCCCCCGGCACTTTATAAATTTTGGCAACATCTTTCTGCCAAATATAGGTGAAGATCAGTCTTTCTATTTTAGCTCGGGGGCCCTAGCTGCGTAGCCGGAAATTTGCAATTGGGGGGGCTGTTTTGGGGGACTGGGGGCGAAGCCTCCAGCTGCCGGAGGCTGGCGTCTGGAAGCGGAGCCCTCATCGCTCGAAAATTTTGCATTTTTTTGCAAAAATAACTTGATTTAGAGCTATTTTAATAAAAAATAATGCTTTTAAAACGTGGCATAGAAATTGGCAGCGCAACATGATTCAACTGTTTGCATTAATGGGCTATATGGGAAAAGGCTAATGATAACATTGCAGTTCTATTGTTTTCTTGCTGGTAAATCATAAAATCCTACTATTCAATAAAACTCACACGGAGTAATCTATTTCGTCTATATTTTATAAAGAAAAATAATTGGGGGGAGGGCTAATGGAAAGATATTTGAGAGAAGTGACTGGTAATTAACTAACGCTAAATAGCCCCCCCCCTCCCCTTATTCCTGAATTTATAATATATTTCTTGATAAAACCTATGTTTGGCGTTTTTACAATAGCGATCAAATTTGATTGTTTGATTTCGGGCATTTTTTCAAAGTTTTTTTTGATGTGTGACTTCAATTTTTGACAGTTTCAAATAATGCGCTAAATCGCTTTTAAGTCAATTCGAGCGCAAAAAAACAGTCTCAAAAGAGCTAAAAACGTGGTATTTTTCTTAATCTGCATTTTGGTCGACATGCCAATGGCGGGGGGGGGGGGCTATAGTCCCCCTGCCCCCCCCTCCCCCGCTTTCTCCCTGGCCAAGCTACTGCTGGTACTGCGTCATATTATGGTAAATCCCGCCCTGATTAATGCATTACGTTCACAAAAAGGCTAGATGTGGGCCTGAGATAGCAACTTTTAGGACAAAAACTCTCCATTTTCTTCGGGTTATACGTTTAAATTGGCTGGCAAAAATTAAATTGAGGGGGACCCGGCGCCCCTGGTCTTCAATATTGTTGTTAGTTATACTGTTGTAAGCGAAAAATGCTAAAAAAACTGAAACTGAAGAAACAATAGGCTTTTTTGTTACATTATTGTCATTGGTGAAATTTCAATTGGGGAGGGGGCGGATGCCCTGCACCCCCTCCCCTTGGCTACGCCTATGCTCCTAGTGAGGAAACCAAAAAAAGGTGCCTGCAAATTTTCTGCGAGGTTTCTGGCGTTTTCTAACGAAATTTCAACTGTACAAAAAATAGTGCTGTCCTCGAGCCGAGAACAGGGCAATTTTCGAGGACTTGAGGCTTCGAGGCCAAGGACTTCAAAATGTGTCCTCCAGGACTCCACCTCTGACATTCACAATGATCAAAAACATTATGAATTCTAAAGGTTGGTTCATGATAAAATGCGATATTTCTAGCTCACTTAATTGAGTTGCTAAATGCTTAGTAAAATGTACCAAGCAACAAAGGTGGAGTCCTCTAGGACGTCCTTGGCCTCGAGGACACAATTTAAAGTCCTTGTCCTTGAAGGTCAAGTTCTCGGCCTCAAAGCCTGCAAGTCCTCGAAAATGCCCTGTCCTCGGATTGAGGATAGCACTATTTTTTGACTTGTTGAAAATGGGCCTACGTCATGCGCAATGCTATTCCATCTTAGAGCCGGAGCGAGTCAGAGAACGTAAGAAACAAAATTCTGAAGACCTTTTTATGGGAGAACGCTTGAATTTTAAGAAAATTTTGAGAATTTCTAAGCAAAGATCTTTTTTTTGGGGGGGGGGGAGGGGAGAACACTTCTGCGTTGTGTCCTCGGTCCTTGGCCTCAAGCATTCCTGTCCATGGCTTCGAGAGGGTCTATTCTAGAAAGATGTGTCCTTGGCCTCGGATTGTTTTGTGTCCTTGGCATCGAGCCTTATGTTCTCGACTCCACCTCTGCCAAGCAAGTTGATATTTATTTTGATAATCTTTTGGATAGCAGTTGGTCTGTATGGACAATAGTCCTTGATGTCTGCGATTACCAGTATATGGTGAGAGAGAAATTAAGTACAAGCAAGCTGAGAAACAGAAAGTCACGAATCTGTGCTGTAGCTCAGGTATAGCCTACTGGCGGTTAGGCAAAGAGTAGCAGTTTTTCGGAACTTGTAGCTTATCAACCAAGAGGTGTTTTAAAAATCTTGAAACAGTAGATTGTTAATTACTTTGTTTTTTAGAAAATAGCTGGATTTTTGCTGAACTAGTAGCCCATATACAAAGCGTATGATATAACGTGGGTAAGATGACGACAAAATTAAAAAGAAAGCTTAAGTTATGGCCTTTTGATGAATGTGTTGCGTATATGCCACCCGAGGATCTAAACTGCCAACAAGCAAAACAGTATACTTTCTTTTTCGATGTTTATATTTTTGAAAGGGCGTTCAGGTCAAGAATTTTTTTGCTGGATTTCTAATCAAAAAAACTTAACAGATCTAAAGACTAACTTTACCAAATTTGAGCTTTCTACGGCCTTCCTTTGCAGAGATATAAACAGATTAGATTTCTCCATAGAAAGGCTTTTCACCTTAAAAATTTTTGCCAGGGTTGCTAATTAGAAACAAAATTTTTTAAAAGTTGCTGCATGTTCTTGATTCTCAATAAAAATTTTACGGCAGAGCTATAATAATAAAACAAAGAAAGGTTTAGAACTGCAAAATTAGATGCTGTTCAATACATTTTAGCCAACTTTTCAAAAGCTAATCTTCTGCCACAATACTGACAAAATGGCAACACTAAAGTAAGAAGAGAAAGCTAATTTTGAACATCAATACTGTATCTTGAAAATGACAAGGCAGAGAAACTTTAAATTTGATGAGCATGCTTTCCAGGCTTATTCCAACATTTTGGTTGTGAGTGAAAAACTTAACTTGAATGCCCATTAACTACAAGAAAAAGAAACTGGAACAAGAACTTTGGGAAGCTTTGCTCAAGTTGTAGTAGAAAACATTTGGCAGTGGTGGCTACGTTAAGCTGGCATCTCTACAAAAGCTAACTACATTCTCATTAACATGATTCTAAATATACACAAAGATTCTAAACGATCAAAAACAATCCAACAACGACCAGACCAAATTAAGGCCTTTTCTTCTTTACAGATATTGAGAAACCTTTTAGGCTCCTAAATCAAATTGCGAGAGAGAATTAAACAGTAAAGGCTTACAATTTTTAAACAATATGAGAGGGAGTAGAGAGAGGAAGTTTCCTCCATGGGCAGAGTAACATTGAATAGAAACAAACGTAAACTAGGAAAGGCTTTGAAAGTACTACAAAGAAGAAACGATGAAGAACAGATGGATAGCGAGTCATACTTTTTAGTTGGGCAAAGTCAAGACAGTGGAAGCAGTTTATCAAAGATAATGAAAGCAACCGATTTTGAGCCATTCTAGACTGCATCTGAGCGCAGGTCTTTACTTGAATTCGGGGAAAAAGTGTTCCTTTTTTGATGAAGACCTTTTTTTGGTCTTCACTTAATTTGCTCTCCTGAAAAAAAAATCGTGGTCGAGGTTCATCCCCCCAATGTTGAAAATAGGGCGAAATTGGGGTAAAATTGCGAATTATCCCCCCAATGCTTAACAAAGATCGGCACCCCTGCTTATTGGTACTTCCAGTAAGCTCCTACAGTAGTGGATAGTAATCAGTCGGAAATGATAAAACAGCTATTATGCCTTACGAAATTCAAATAACGTAAACCCCGTATAAGACTCTATATCGTTTTGGTCGTTTGTTTCCTGTGGTAATATAGAACTTTTTTTCCATTTCAGCAGTATTTGGATTACCGATATGTGCTTGGTTACCGAATAAGTCTGATTTGTGAAATTGATTTGACGATCGACCGAATGCTAAACTTGGGTAACAAAAGTCTAAACGAGGATTTAAACGGTTGTAAAAGAATATGGAAACAGTCGCCTATTTTGATTCAAAGTCTGACGCGATATCAACAATAGACTATCGCTGCACTAGGCTACTGTTGACAGCAATGCACAAAATCCTACCCTACTTCATGCTCGGAACGTTGGACTATGCGGGACTCCGTCCGGTGGCATCACGCAAATACGAACTCGGTTTCAACCACAAGGTGGAGCAGAAACACGTTAGATTTGATATGTACCGGATCAAAAGAGGAAAGATTTCGAAACCGGAAAACGGTAAGAACATGTAAAACACATCAACATCACCGGTTTAGAATAAATACGACAATTGCGAAACATCCGGTAGATGTGAGTGATCCGGTAATGAGTTAATAGCGAGTGTTATATTGCAGAGTAAATGTTGTTTTTTCACAGATAAAGGGGCTTTTTCTCAATGGTAACCGCGACATCAACGACGCTGGGGCGGCCAAGTTGTTGGGCTGCCTCGGCAACGTGGAGAAGTTGGAGTTAATTGGTTGCAGCGTCTCACGTAGAATGAGGAGGAAATTGAAGGAACGAGGAAGGGAAGTGGGATGCGATGTTCATGTGTAACATCCCGACCACCTACTCGACAACATAAAGTATGACGTCATAGCCAACAATGCAACATGCACATTAGGGCGGTTCAAAAAAAAGTTTTTTCCTTGAAAACACGCTATCACCCCCTAAAATCGTGAAGTTGGCTGAAAAAACACCACAGAAAAAAATTCGGTTCGATTCCTCCAACATCCGCCACGGAAATCGAGTTTTTGTTTTTTCTTCAAAATCCGGGGATTCCCCTAATTTAAATAAGTAAATTCCTTAATTTTTATGTTGTTTTAGACAATTTTCTCGAAATTTTTTAAAGGAAGGTTGTTACCAACGGTTGAGTTAGATCACCTAATAGTTTAGTGTTACGTCATCAATGACGTCATCAACTTTAGGGGGAATTCCCCAAGAAATTCTTCACAATTAGAGCATTTTTTACGAAAAATCTGCATTTACTGAAGTAAACTCGATTTTTGGTTTTGAAAACATTGTATTTCTTCAATAATTGATAAAAAAAAAGTTTTGCTCAGTAGTTTCATACTGCATTTGTTAGTTAATTCAACGTCTTGTCGCAATATGAACAGCAATACAATAAAACAAAGCAGATTTTCAGCAACTTAGAGTTTTCTTTCTAAAATCTGAATACTTCTGCCTTATGCTTTCGACGCAATGCAAGATCATGTTTCGTTGTCGGTAGTTTGAACGTCTTTATAGTCTTCAAGTATTTTGATGCCCCTTTCAGCTGTGTCATTTGTCACTTTTATGTTAAATACTAATCGTTCAAGCCTTTGGTATGAATCAGACTTGCACCATTGGCTTTGAGCCCGACGCAGAAACTGGACATCATCGATGGTGAATCGAAACCGCTGGAACAAAAGCACAGAACGTCTTCCCGCCAAATTTAACATCCGTGTTCTCTCAGTGATGTGGGGCAATACTGGTTTTTGTGGTGCGAGCTTTGTGTACTGATTTTCTCGATAGAGTTGGAACATCCTACGAGCTAAAACTTCTTTTTTTTCACATGCAAGTTGCCTAGAGCACAGAGCAAATGGTATCAGTTCTTCGGTTAAATACCATAAATGGCGTGACGGGGCTTTAGCAGCGTTGTGTGCAATATTGCCAAGTTTTGAAGAACTCTGATATTTCAACATTGTTTTGTGAAACATAAGATCATTGTATGCTGCCTCTGATGCTAAAGGAGACTGAAACCAAAAAGACGAATAAAATATAGCACCAAAGTCTCCAAAACTTTGCAGTTTTTCAAGATCAGTTTCTTCAACTTGGAGTTGTCCTTGGAGCAATAACATTTTTAGAGAGTAAATATAAGACGACATCCATCTTGCTCGGTGTTGAGCTCCAGGGCGACGAAAAGAAAAATTTAAAAATGATTTTTCATCGATGTAGGCAACATATTACATCGATGAAAAATCATTTTCAAATTTTTCTTTTCGTCGCCCTGGAGCTCAACACCGAGCAAGATGGATGTCGTCTTATATTTACTCTCTAAAAATGTTATTGCTCCAAGGACAACTCCAAGTTGAAGAAACTGATCTTGAAAAACTGCAAAGTTTTGGAGACTTTGGTGCTATATTTTATTCGTCTTTTTGGTTTTAGTCTCCTTTAGCATCAGAGGCAGCATACAATGATCTTATGTTTTACAAAACAATGTTGAAATATCAGAGTTCTTCAAAACTTGGCAATATTGCACACAACGCTGCTAAAGCCCCGTCACGCCATTTATGGTATTTGACCGAAGAACTGATACCATTTGCTCTGTGCTCAAGGCAACTTGCATGTGAAAAAAAAGAAGTTTTAGCTCGTAGGATGTTCCAACTCTATCGAGAAAATCAGTACACAAAGCTCGCACCACAAAAACCAGTATTGCCCCACATCACTGAGAGAACACGGATGTTAAATTTGGCGGGAAGACGTTCTGTGCTTTTGTTCCAGCGGTTTCGATTCACCATCGATGATGTCCAGTTTCTGCGTCGGGCTCAAAGCCAATGGTGCAAGTCTGATTCATACCAAAGGCTTGAACGATTAGTATTTAACATAAAAGTGACAAATGACACAGCTGAAAGGGGCATCAAAATACTTGAAGACTATAAAGACGTTCAAACTACCGACAACGAAACATCGTCACATCTCTCACTCCTTTCTGAACTTCCAAGTCCCCGAAGTCTCTTCGGAGGAACTTCTTCTTTCTCGCTCCATACGCAGTGAGCTCTCTCGTCTTCGCTGCCACGGTCACAGTCTTCTCGTATCTTCATATCTTCACAGGATCAGTCGAAAGAAGAATTCTGGTTGTAGTGCCTGTGGACACCCTCTACAGGACCTCAATCATCTCCTCCTCGACTGTCCTGCTTCTGAACCCTTTCGCAAATCTATCTTTGGCTCCTCTCTTTCTATTCTCGATCTATGGTCCAGACCTTGGGGTGTGGCCCGACTGTTGGGTCTCCGCGGAGTTCCTCCGCGCCCCCATCCCTCGGAAGGGGTCGGGTAGTACCACCACCACCACAACGAAACATGATCTTGCATTGCGTCGAAAGCATAAGGCAGAAGTATTCAGATTTTAGAAAGAAAACTCTAAGTTGCTGAAAATCTGCTTTGTTTTATTGTATTGCTGTTCATATTGCGACAAGACGTTGAATTAACTAACAAATGCAGTATGAAACTACTGAGCAAAACTTTTTTTTTATCAATTATTGAAGAAATACAATGTTTTCAAAACCAAAAATCGAGTTTACTTCAGTAAATGCAGATTTTTCGTAAAAAATGCTCTAATTGTGAAGAATTTCTTGGGGAATTCCCCCTAAAGTTGATGACGTCATTGATGACGTAACACTAAACTATTAGGTGATCTAACTCAACCGTTGGTAACAACCTTCCTTTAAAAAATTTCGAGAAAATTGTCTAAAACAACATAAAAATTAAGGAATTTACTTATTTAAATTAGGGGAATCCCCGGATTTTGAAGAAAAAACAAAAACTCGATTTCCGTGGCGGATGTTGGAGGAATCGAACCGAATTTTTTTCTGTGGTGTTTTTTCAGCCAACCTCACGATTTTAGGGGGTGATAGCGTGTTTTCAAGGAAAAAACTTTTTTTTGAACCGCCCTAATGCACATTGCAGAGTCAATTGATTTCGCGCCAAACTACAAACGTCACATTGATACGTTTTATTACGTCACTGACAGTAAATTATTGTTTCCACAACAAATATCACGTGAGTGTGTTGAATTAGCGCGAAGTTTTGTTGCAACTTGGGGTTGTTTATTTTTGCGAACTTCTGGTACCTGTAAGTTTTTATTCGGATTATCCAGACGTCGGTTAAAAAGTGAACGGAATAAGAAAATAAATTCCGAATATTTCGTTCGAATGTTAAAAAAAAATAAAAGATTCCGAGTAAATTTGAAAATGGCGGCAGCAGGCCCGGCGCCAGGATAGCGTGACTGGGGGGGCACGAGAAGTCTATTTTGTGTGAATTCGAAAGGAGCACGGAGGCACAAGAAATTTGTCCCTGTCTGGATCAAAGGAACAAGGTGTGGTGCGAAAATTCAAGTGGTTTGCGGCCGAAAACAGGTGACCTCCAAAAAAAAGGTCTTCACTGAAATTTCAAGGGATTTTCCGGCCGAAATCGGAATTTCAATGGTTTTTCTAATTTCAAATCCACAAAAAACACTAATTTGGGCCTCGATTTGCGCTCCAAAGCCCCGAAACTATTAATTTGTTCGGGGCACAGTCCGCGCTTGGGGGGGGGCACAATTTTCGTTTGGGGGGCACGGCCCCGGTATGCCCCCCGTGGCGCCGGGTCTGGGCGGCAGTAATTTGTTTGAAGACAGAAAAATAAGACGAACTTGGTCACGCAATCTCGAATTTTTTTAGTTTGAATTTGCGTCTAATTCTTTTCTATTTGCAGATTGATTCATCCACTGATATATGTGCCACGGAGGATAAATCTTAACGGACGGCCAAATAAATCGCGTTTTTAATTTCATGTAAATAATTTCAGCGCATTTTTGTCGTTTGAGAATTCAAGGTGGTTAAGACTTCGAACTCCTCTAATTCATCATCCAAAATTGATCGGCTAAATAATTCACCATTCTTCCATCGAGGCGGTATCATCGCTTATAAGAAAAGTTGCGTTGTAACTTTTACGGATGATGAAACCGCCTTGGAACGAGAATGCTGGTAGAAACAAGATTACCGGTATCAGAATATTCGTATTATATTAGGATTGCCAATTAGCGATCGAGTGGATGATCACTTGATCAGTGGTCGAGTGAATAGAGCGTTTGCTCCCGAAACGATAGATTGGGGTTTGATTCCCCGTCAAGTCAAACCAAAGACTAATAACCGAAATGCCCAACTTCCCTTTTTGACCTTCACCAATAACAGGAAAGTGTGAAGCCTTCACCCGATGTGATGGGCTGGTGGCCTTAGTCGAAGACAGCGAAAGTCTTTTTGCTTGGATGATTCAACTACAATGCACAAATTATTTTTTATTCGGATTATAACCAGCAGTTATAATAGTTATAACAGTAAGTAACAGGCAGTTATAATAATATATAATAGTAAGTAACCAGCAGTGAGTAGTAAACGTTGAAATCCGGTTGTATGACGCTGACTCAGTAGCGCCACCAGGAGTTTAAAAGCTATAAACCAAACCTCGTAAATCGCTTTATTGGAGTTATGTTTCAAAAAAGTTACCGAAAATCTACTTAATGAGGTACTGTAAGTAAAAGTTTTGAAATACGCTTTGCTATCAAGCGCTAGTGTTCTGAAGTTTTGTAGTGGATGTGGAAGGTAGGGTTTTAGAGATGGCCTTTCACCCCACATAGCGACTGCAATAAACAGCCTGTTTTGTTTTTGAGAGTGAACCAAAGTTTTATAGTCAAACGCTCTATTGAAATTTTCAACCACTAAGAGAATCAAATCCTTAACTTGAATAAAAAAGACCCGCAAATGAATAGAAATTACCGGTAGGCTATAAGATTATCCGTAAAATATTAAAATTACCAACAACCGATCAGTGGTCGAATTGATAGACCCGGTCGCATTTTAGCAAAGTGTACCTTTATATTTACAATCTATTGCTACTTCCTCATTGAACCGAGGTGAATTTGAGACTAATCATTCGACAGCGTCGCCTCTGTGATGCAGTAATAAATAAGGGCGTGCATCTGAGAAATCTGGAGTTCGATTCGCGCTGGGTTCTCTTATTTTTTTTTTTTTTTAACTTTGCATTCAAGGTAGTGTAGCGACGCTAGCTTAGAGATAGTAAAGTGAAGTCAAAAAAGGGTACATTCTAAAAACCGATAATCTTGCTTTTCTTGTTTGATGTTCAGCAGTAAAAGAGCAATGTGAAGCCTCCACCATACGTGGTGGGCTGGTAGCCTCTTAACTCGAAGACGGCAAAGGTCTTTTGCTTTTCCCCTAGCCGAGATGATTTGACTACATTGTACAAATTATTATTGTAAGTTACCACCCGCAAACCAGCAGTGAATAATATGCGTTGAAATCAAATTATTTGAAGCTGACTCGTTTGCGCCACTATGCGTTTGAAGGCTAAAAACCAAACCTCGTGAATCGTTTTTGTGGAGTTTTGTTTTAAAAAAATAAATAGAAACTTGTGCGATGAGGTAAGTGAAAGTTACGAAATATACTTCGCCATCAAGTTAATGATAGAATGTGAAGCTGGGTAGCTGAGGAGCGGAGTTGAGTAGTGAATGCAGGATAGGTTTTTCGGGATAATTAGCAGAGGGGGAGTCCTTCAGGAAGTCCTTGGCCTCGAGAACAGATTTTGAAGTCCTTGGCCTTGGTCTCGAAGGTCAAGCCATTGGCCTCGAAGCTTCAATCCTCGAAAATCGCCTATTTTTTGAACTGTAAAAGTTTTTTTGGAAAACGCCAGAAACCATGCGAAAAATTTGCGAAGACCTTTTTGTTTTCCTTTTGAAGATCGCCTGAAAATCTTAAAGGCCTGTTATTTTTTTTTTTTTTTTCTGGAAAACACCTTCTTGTGTACTTGCCAGGGCCTCGAACCTTGTGTCCTTGACTCCACCTCTGATAATTAGTCGAGCAAACTCTTCGGGAGGTACGCCCTCCCACCATAGCGATGACCACGAGATGTGTTTTTTGCATTTGAACAAGACAGAGAAGTAAAAAACAAACAGGAACTTTTGTAGGGCAACACTAGGGATGTTCATTGTTCAATGCCGGCGCTATAACTTGCTCTCTAACAAACACGGTTTTACTTTTCTCGGCACCTTTTCTATACTGCGAATTTAAACTCATGCTTACTGTAACCTCTCAATTGCCTGCAAGTGTGATGTAGGCGACGTTTGCGATATCTTCTTTAGCTTGAGACATGCAGCGATACAATTATTTGCTTTTTTGAAAATTTGTGCTTCAGAATACTGGAGAAGACAAATGGGGAGAGGCTCCTAATTTTTCATCGGAAAATAAACATTTTTCTACAAAGCTATAAGCACTGAATTATTTGTTCACGTTTCTTGCATTTTTCTGCTAGCTTATATGCACTCAAAACGGGATCACTATGCAGGAGTAAAAGTGCACATTTGTTTGCTTTTAAGTTTCAAGTCTTTCATCTTTTTTAATCTTTCATAAGTCTTTCATCTTTTTTTTCTTTCATCTTTTATCAGTAACTCGGCGATATCGGGAAACACCGTGGCTGGATAACCCTAGGGTTTTTTGGTGTTTCTTGGCTTCAGGGCCGTAGCTAGGAATTTTTCTCAGGGGGGGCTCCCCGTGGTCACACAAGGGGAACCCTTGTAGTAGGGATAGCCTATGGCTGTCCTTACTACAAGGGTTCAGCGATTTTTTCACTTGTTTTTTTTTAAGTACCACAAGTGAAAAATCGTTTTTTCCCTACATACCCTCTGCCGCTGTGCAAGCCATTAAGGTTTGTCCAGTTCGGCCAAAAGTCTTGTCCAGCTGGGGAATACCTTCACTCAGAGCGGCTGTGGATGCTTGAAAAGTGTCTGCAGCTCTCGAAACTACTCCCACTACCATCCCACAAACTCCACACATTTCCAAAAATCCACAAAAAAAAAAAAAAAAAAAAAGCTAGGGAATAACTTTGTTCGAGAAGTTGAGGCTGCAGATGAGAGATAAAAGCTCGAGACAGCGCTGTCCAGCTCTGTGCATCTTATGACTCCAGCTGCAGGGTTGGTGGTTGATCTGGCCACATAACTGCCAGTGGAAGTCGTTATGATTTCCCAGGAGTCGACCACGTAGGACGTCAAACTTGTCGGTTATGATTTCCATGGTCACACAAGGGGAACCCTTGTAGTAGGGATAGCCTATGGCTGTCCTTACTACAAGGGTTCAGCGATTTTTTCACTTGTTTTTTTTTAAGTACCACAAGTGAAAAATCGTTTTTTCCCTACATAGCCTCTGCCGCTGTGCAAGCCATTAAGGTTTGTCCAGTTCGGCCAAGAGTCTTGTCCAGCTGGGGAATAACTTTGTTAGAGAAGCTGAGGGCAGCAGATGAGAGCTAAAAGCTCGAAACAGCGCTGTGCAGCTCAATTTTTTGTTACTTATGTGACGTTAAATATTGTACTTAATCGCGCATTTAGCATGCGTGTCAACTTATTGGCTTTATACAGTTCTCCTCGATGCTTCGTGAGACGGTAAGCCCACAGCATCTCTTAGAGATACACAGGGAGCAGCTTAACTTGAAGATCGATAAGTCATTTCAAAGTCTCCTGTCCGAGATAATGTGGCAAATACATAAATATGCCAGCTAAGCAACAAAAGTTTTGTGAATAAATTTGTTTCAATTCTTTTTTTCATGCGTAGCCTAACGAGTAAATACTGAATGAGTGAATGGGAGGACATGCCTACACTGATCATTAACCAATCAAAGAGATTATAATTCTTGAATTTAGCAATTATAGGCGTATAAGCTCAATTAGCTAACTAACAAAGGGGCCGTTCAAATATTAAGCACGTCTTAATTTGGGGGGGGGGTTGCACAAAGCGTTATATCCCATACTAAAAGGTAGGCTATAACGTCAAAATACCGTCATATGGGGGAAAGGGTCAAAAATTGTCTAAAAAAGCTTTATCATGATATTTGAACGGTCTCTTAAGCTAACTGCCACCCCCACCAATATCACGACTTTACGAGTACTCGTATCTACACACTAGTGACACTATACCCTTCAACCACAATGAATAGAAAAGATGGCATCAAACAAAAACGAAATATGGCCACTATGCACCCGGTTCATAAGCAAACAACAGTTTAATCACAATGCTAAGCAATTAATTTGCTAGTTTTGTTACATATCTGGCCTGAAATTTTTTCAGAGAAGGATTGGCAGATTATTTACAAAATTACAGGGGGGGCTCAAAGTTTTACAGGGGGCTCAGCCTCCCCTGTGCCCCCCCGTGGCTACGGCCCTGCTTGGCTTAGTGGTAATATTGTGATGTTTGCGATTTGTTAGTCTATACGTGAGCTATTTTTTTACGATCGAGCAAATAAATTCGTGTATATGTCAACTCATAGCATAAAAACTCTTTGGTTAAAACGAAAAAAACACGCGCTTGGCTGATATGCTTATACACATTTAGGAAGCTTTCATTTTGAAAATTGTTCTGCAAAACAAATTTGACAATTTTTTATAGAATTTTGTTTGCATCGTTTGTGGTTCACTTCGGCCGATCGTGCGATACTCGCGATTCCTTTTCCCATTACAATGACGTCATCAAACTTGGAAACAATGCTGCCACACCCAGACGTTAGTGGTAACAATTTTTAATCTTCATCTTAAATTGGCAACAAAAATAGGTCCGAATCCGGCAAAGACATTTTTTGGTGTTTGGTCCCGAAATTTTTCAATGGCTTGGGGGCCCGTTTGAATTTTTTGCCTCCAGACCCGAAATTTCTCTCAACGTCCCTGTTTGAAGCAGAAAAATGTGGTTCGCCCCAGAGGCTGGCCAACCAAACATCTAAAAACCAATTGTGACTTTGTGGTGACCGATTCAGTGTGATTTAATGTTAGTCCTTGTATAATGTCTATGGTATCGCTTATTGAATAAGACTAGCATAAGAAATGATCTAGCAAACATTTGTCAGTTTATGTGATACCTTAGACTCTTTATTTAGTAGAATAAAAACAGCGCGCGGAGAAAAAGAGAAGAGGATTGAAAAAAGAAAGTTTGCTCTTGTTGCGAATGAACCAAGAAGAAAAAAGTCACGCTGATTGGACAAAATAGGCAAATTCTAGCAAAATAAATCGTGAAGAAAAAGAAAGACAAAACTGTCTGATTCCAGTTTGCTAATAAAGGGTCTATGGTTGTATTTTGCGATTCTTGTGATTTCTTGGACAAAAAACAGCATTCTTCATAACTTTAAAAATATTTACGCGTTCACAAAGTCATTTAAATTAGTAAGACAGAAAAATATTTACAGTACATTGGTGAGCAAGGTAATGCAAAACGTTAACTTCATTAACCACTAGTCCGTTAACTAACTACACACCTCCGTTAGCTTTAATCCGTTATTTTCAGCTTTAATTAACGGAAGTTAACAGTCCGCTAATTCGTTAACATTTTGCGTGTAACTTACATTTCTTTTTATTCACTCGCTTCTAGCATGCTTCTAGAACACGTATAGATGCTGTTGAGCTGATTGTAAGGAAATATTTATTGCTATGGCGTTTTTTTTTTATGTTTTGAAAGTTATATTTTATAGTCTAATCTAATTTCAAGATAAAAATAAGTTCAAATGCACTTACGAAGCTGCAATCGGAAAATCTTTGGAAACTGCAAACAGCGGTAATTAATAGACCTATGAGGCTGCAGCTTATTATTTGCCACAAAATAGAGCTCCTTTCTTCGCTTTCTTCTATAAAACTCGAGTTAATGCACAACAAGTGTTACCAGTGCAGACTGGTTTGTACCTGTACGATGAACGAATGGTGCAAGATATTAACGATAAAAACCTTAACGGAAGTTAACAGAACTTAACGGGAGTTAATTTAGTCCGTTAACGTGAAAAAACTTTCTAACGGATTAACGAGTTAATGAAAAAGTTAGCTGCGTTACTAATTACGGATTAACGATTAACGGACTTGTGCCCACCTATGCATACTTATATCTATAATAACTTATCCATATCCACCAAGAATGCTTACGTTTATTTGCTACCATATTTCAATGATAATTGAAGCAGTGTTAGTACCGAGTGGTAAATGAGCAAAACAATTTAACCGCAAAGGCAACGGGCTGTTTGATTTACTGTAAATCAATCAAAAAAATGATTATTAATGAACTAGTAAAGATAGCTCAAAATTAGTAAAATTTAGGAACAAAATTGCAAAATTTCAATAAATTTTTAATTAAAAATCAACTTTTAGTTCTGTTACTGTGTCTATTTTCTTCAAAATTAACTTATCAGTCTTAAAATACATTGAAATGCGCCAAATCCATTTTAGTAAAAAAGGGCTACTGTAGCATATTATTTTGTATGAATTAGTATAAATTTTAGTTTGCGTAGATTTAATTTGACAAGTTGTTTGAAATTTATTTGAAATATCACTCAGCAAGCGAGGTTCAAGCGGCCTTTTTGTCAAAAAAGTCGAAAAACCTTAAAAATTAAAAAAAAAATCTGATTTAAATCAAAAAACCTGATTTTGAAAAAATTCTGATCTTTTTCAACCCGGAAGGGCAATTACCTCAAATTTGCATTTTCCAAATTGAATTCTTGGTGATTTTAAGTATTCAATTTACTATACTGAATTGTACGTTCTTAAATTCTATTTTCAAATTTTTAATCTAAAGTTGATAAGGGTGATCAAACCCTCTATATTCATCTATTTTTAGTGGATCGAGCTCTTGAATATTTCCAACAATAATCCAACTAATGAAACGAATTTCTACCACCCAATTTAATTTCCAATCATAATGCAAGTTTCCTCAGAGTTTTTTTGTTGGTGGTTTGCTAGCAATAATTTTTAAACAATTTTAGATATTTTTAAAACACATTAAATATCTTCACAATTACTTAGTTCAAAAGAGTTGAAAGGCCTTACTTTGGTAAAAGTTGCTCAGTAAATAGGGATTTCACCTTCAAAACTTCACAATTTTTGGACCTTTTTGTTCTTTAGACTTTAGCATTACGTTGTATTTTTTTTTCACGAAATAACTGGCTGCGTCTGAGTTATCTGTTTGTCTTTATTTGTTTGATTTCTAGTAACAAAATCACTGAAATCTTAAAAGCAAAACCAAGCCTGCAAACTCGGTTGATTTTTGGTCGAATTGAACTTCAAGTTCAACTATTTTAACAATTCAAAGTTCTCTCTTTTAATTTTTTCAAGTTAAAGTTTGACAAAAATACCGGTATCAATTTCCTAGAGTTCAGGCTGATGAAATAGTCATCATGCAATCAATGAATTCACACACCATAGTGTACAAAAACTATTTCTTTCAGACAATTTTTTCTTTAATTTTTTTTTAAATGAACTCGAATATTCTATTCGACTTCAAAGTTAGTTGGAGTTCAGATAATTATTTTTTCGAATTCAAGTTCGAGTTTGACAAAATGATTGATTTTTTTCCAGTTTGAGTTCGCAGCCCTAAGCAAAACAGTGTCTCTTTTATCTTAACGGCTTTTCAACGATTGCCGACTAAGGCAATTTCAAGAACCGCATTTAATGGAAAATTTAAATTTCATATTTACATTTTTTGTGTGTTTCAAATATTTGATTTTCAATAATAATAGAAAATTAAAAATTTCAACCTAAATGATGGACAGTTTTTGTGAAGCTTCACAAAAAACACCTCAACTTTGTATTTAAAGTTTCACAAAAAACACCACTTTCTTTTTAAAACCAAATTTGCAACGTTCATAAAATCGTAAGCGTATGAACGCCAGCGTCATCTCAGTTTACTTTAACTTACTTGTAGCTTGTGCGCTGGCAAGGCGATGAGCCAAGGGTACCAAATTTTTGCTTGAAGTAAAACAAAATTGCGAGAGGTTTAATACCTTGAAGCCAAAACCGGACACATCTCGAGATGAAACCGTTTCGGGACAGAATAACACGCTCATAAATAGTATTAGGTCTCCGCGTCAGAATTGGGTAGTTTTAGTCTCAAATTTTGGTGCAGATCATAAAAAAAAGTTACGAGTCCAATCCAGCCAGTACATTTCTTTCTGTGGGAAAACGCTAATTCTCGATGGGGGGACACCTACTCCACGTTCCTCCTTCAATTTAATTACCGCCGATAATCGCAACATTTGTATATTCGACAATAATGATGTATTTACATTACTAGTAATAAAGGCGTCAAGCAACGTTTTACTACGAACTACGCTATGATAGAAAAAAACTACACTAGACAAGTCAAAAGAAGCGGCTAAATATACGGCAGTTACACTACATTTGAGTAGCATTCACAGATCAAAATAATATATCAAGTATAAGCACATTCACCAAACCATAAATCGATTTTGAGCCAGAAATTTAATGCACAATGCGGAATTGAACAATCTTTTCAAAGAGGCCCAACTTTTTAACGCTCTGTTTACCATAACAAAAAACGGCCCGTCAAGCGGAATTCTGTAATTTCAAACTTTGACATGTAAGCGACTTTTTGACGTGAAGTTGATAACCTTAGAGAAAATTTATAGAATTGCGTGGTTGTCAATATTCATCTAAAGTACTGAACTATTGGAAAAATACCAAAACTGAATCAAAACCTGACCTCTAAATATAACCCGCACTCTGTGACATGTCATCACTTTAACGTTATATTGCGCAAATACAATTTCGATTTGATGCTTTCACAAAAAGATTGACGTAATAGTGAAGTTATAATTGTTTCGTAAAAAATTTGATTTGGTAGCGAAAATTTGGACATGATGCAAAGCATAGATAAAACAATCGCGAAAAACAACGTAATATTTTTAAAATTACAATGTTAGTTTGCTATACAAAAACAAAGCGAAAAAGTGTGCTTTCTTTGGCCCTATGAAACAAAAAGTTTTGTAGTTCGACGTGCGTTTCTAGCGTCTAATTAACTTTTTTTAATAGGAAAGTTAGACAAAATACGTGATTTAAGTACAGAATTCGTAACATAACAATAAGTTCTCAAATAGGGACAAGCTAAAATCGAATAAAAAATGCAACAAAGTTGTCAACATGATAAAAATTAATTAGCGTTTGACACAATTTTAATGCAACAACTATACAAAAACGTGTTTAAAACATACAAACACTGTGCTATTATTTACGTATAAGATAACAAGACAATATAAATGATCACATAATAATGCTTTGGGAAAATGAAATGAATGCCTTAACAATATAATTACTAATTAGGCGCGATTTGAAATAGAGCATCCAAATTTCATTAATTTCACATTAGCTATAAAATACGAAAATTCGAAATCAAGGAAAAAGGCAGCCAAGAATTTTCTTCTAATTTCATTATTTTTCTCTGATTTTTTTTCCGCATACAAAAAAGGTCAGATGTCATAACTAAAAAAGGCGCGACATTTTTTTAAAAAAACTTGACGATATTTCAACGTTTTATTGATGATTTATTGATTGTGAGCACTCTAATTCTTCTCCTTTGACAGGTAAAATTGTTTGGGCGTTCAATTCGCTTTCCGTTAGCGAAAATGCAACAGAAAATTGTACTAACTTCACTCCTCGGTAAGCAACAACGCAAAAAATACTTGGGTGCACTTTTACAAGGCAAAAAGTCACTACAAGCTACGAAAGAACTACACAAGTATATGAATCAAGTAAGCTTCAAGAACTGAATGGTTAGCGCGCAGATGGTTAGGCAAAGCGAAGAGCTGATTTGGAATCGACGCAAATCATAAGCTTGCCAAGGTATCATCCTTCTTGCTTTGACCCACTGTAGCTCCTGCTACACTGCTGCCAACTAGCGGGCAAGTTGCAGTTTGTTTTAATACAATTAAAGATACCCTGGCGCGCAAGGTTTATTTATGCAATTCACGACTTTTGGTCAAAGTCTAAATTCACTTCGAAAATTTTCTGAACAATATCACTATTGCAAACATAGTTTTAGGATCTGCCTCTTTGCGTGCAAAATCAAGCCGATTTTTAATACTTTATTCGGCATGACTGACCAAACTTGCTTGATTTTTTCGGTCATTCACCAAACAATAAACCTAGCTGGTAAGCTTACGACTTCACCAATATACCAGACCAGCTCTAAATGAGCGATATTAACGCAAAATGCTAAATTTTAGACTGCTAAATTTCAGACAGTTTACTAATATTAGCTTAGTGAAGGTGATGCTGTTATAAGATTTTGGTGTAATTTGCGCAGTACATTTTTTTCAAAATTCGGCCAGATTCTGAGATGATATTTGCCTTAATTCAATATATCATTTTTTTGACGAGAAATAAATTTTATGAATTTTATAAAAGTGCTTTCGTAGCGTAGTGATAAGTTTTCAAATGAACTAGCCTAAACATGAAGCGGTTCTATGACACACAATTCAATACCATTGCTTAATTTCAATGCTACATTATCGAAGAACAATCAACGATAGTAATTCGGTTTCTCTTGCATGTATCTGTCATCCTCTCCTGCACAAAATATTAATTGCAAATTAGAACCTGAATCACAAATACCAACTTAATTTCGAAATTGGTTTTAGTTGTTGCATATTACTTGTCAAGAATGGCAGCGTGAAGAAACTTTACAGAGAGTCACAGATATTTGTTTCAAGACCATTTAAAGTGGGAGTTTTGGATTTGGTATTAATTAGCCAAAATTGTCACTAACTCATATTGACTGTAATAACTCTACAGTACAATATATGAGTGAGTGACATAATTTTAGCTAATTAGTTAACACCAACGTCAAAATGTCTCGGTCACCAGAGCCGAATTACAATCTACATTTTTTTAAGAAGTTCATTAGAAAGAAGACCGATTTTCGATCAAAATTTAAGAGCAATGCCAACGTCAGCATATAAACTAAAAACAACCGCTTGTACAGCACTTTTGCAAGTCGTAGTAAGCAAAGTTTTCTTGGTCTTTTCTATAGCATATTGCTGATTGTTGATTGCCATTGTTGATTCCCTGAACAGTAGGGCACACCAAAATTCCACTTTTTTTCCAAACATGAACATCAGTATTGCAATCCGTGAGGATGTCCGAAAAAACGCTTCTGTGAAAAAATCAGGGAGTTTCGTCAAGTATTCGCGCTGCAACAGCACTTTTAAGTTTTAGGGGGGTATTTTCTTGAAATTTGGGGGTGCCAATATCTAAAAAGTACTATATTTTTATTTTTACGTAAAAAAATCGTTTTTACACGTGATTATATTTACGTGCCAAGGTTGACTTATCAATCTAAGCATAATTTGCCGATACTGCTGCTTAACAAGGACTTTTTGGGGGTAATTTTTCTCATTTTTGAGCAATTTTTGAACAAAATTTCGGGTATTTTTCTAAGTTTTAGCCATTTTTTGAGCATGAATGTACTGAACATGTTAATACTACACTTTGTGAGAAAGGTGTTTCAGGGCAAACTTTGTTTTGGAGCCTGAACACCACGTCAAGGTGTTGCCCGTCGTTCAGGTTCCTCTGTTTTCTATCCCGGAGAGGGCCCTTTTCCTGCATGTCATAAAGGGAACGATCACGGTTGGGAATGATAAGTTCAGTGTGTTTTGGCCAAAGTGGATTTACGAAAATCTGGGTAGAGCTTTCGTGTGTCTTCTACACAGTGTAGTAGCATCCTCGTTTGTTCCTCATCATCCGTCAAAACGTCCTTGAACTCCTCCATCAGTCTCACTCCTCTTTGCGCCACATCATTCACAACTTTGAGGTGAATAGTGAGAATAAGTTATGATGTTCAGTTAATAGTTTGGACTAAATGTGAATAGATTTGACCTCAATATGTTGACAGTGACACCAGATATCTAGCTGTATGACAAAAAAATAATTCTACACTTCCTTTATCCTAATTAATCTAAAAAACAATTAAGGTTATTGAATCACAATATTGAATTATGACGTTGCCATATACCACGTGTAGTGTTGCAAAGCATTTTCATTAAAGTATCAGTGCAGTAGCAAAGCATTAGTATTAAGTTTGTTTAAGCTGGGGAACAAAAAGATGGTCTCAACAAGATCTACAGATGTAGCATTTCCTCTTATTGGCAAGCCAATAGATAGGCTCTCCTGTTTGAAACTACCCACGAATTTGGAGAACATGCAGAGATTTTTGTATCATTTTAAATGTGACAAATTAAGCAAACAGAAATCAATCAATCGGACTTGCGACGAAGTTGTTCTCTAGTGGCAAAAAGTTGCAGAGGGTTTTACTCCTGGATACACTTGCTACCTACGTGTAAATTCTATCAAGACCAGAATCAATACGTTTTGGGAAGAATACAGGACAACGCAAGCTTGGGGAAAAAAGAGTTCTGAAGAACATTCTAAGGCTTCCAAAAATTTCAAGGAAAAGTTAGAATCTCTTTTTGATATTGTGAAGCCGGATATTAAGTTTAGACTGTGTGAAGACGATTGGAAATTTGTGCAGGATCAAAGAATGGAACGAAAGTCGACGTTTGGTAACAGGGACACCAAATTATTGGCTCGTTTGGAGCGAATGAAGATACGCGGAGAAAACCACAAGAGACGGCAGGACCAGGCAAAAGAGGAGAAAGAAATGCTCACAATGGTTTTGGGGGGTAAAGAAAGCGAAGGGTCAGTTGAGGAACAAACGGGTGAAGATTTCTGTGAACCTCCTTCTAAGCAACGGAAGAATCCGGACCGGATTCTGCTGCACGTGCCACGGAATATTGCATCAACGTCGCAGGTGGTGATGACTGCAGACCGACATAAGATTTCGAGTAATGCTCTGAATGACATCATCGCATCAATCATCAGAGAAAGTCAAGGATGCGTAAAAGATTTTGTGCTTAGCCAAATGAGTACTT
This sequence comes from Trididemnum nubilum, assembly GCA_963965965.1. Taxonomy (NCBI): domain Eukaryota; kingdom Metazoa; phylum Chordata; class Ascidiacea; order Aplousobranchia; family Didemnidae; genus Trididemnum; species Trididemnum nubilum. Next base: position 8,746,100 of record OZ014469.1, read on the forward strand.
TAAGAGGACGTAAGAAGCTTTGTTCCTTGAAGTTCGAGTTAGTAAAGGAAAATTTTTTGGCCGGGTTGGATGATCATTACTTCACAATTCACTGGGACGAAAAGTTATTGAAATGCGGAAAAGCCTATACTCACAAGGAGCATCTAGCTGTTTTGGCCAGTTCTACAAACGGGAAACTGGTGAAGTTATTGGGCATTACAGATCTTGATAGCGGAACTGGTTTAAATCAAGCGAAGGCAGTCAAAAATATGCTGGATGAATGGAGCATGGAGCAGCGATGTGTTGCAATGTGTTTCGACACAACTGCATCCAACACCGGGAAATTCGCTGGAACATGTATTCTATTGGAAGCTCTTATAGGCCACCCATTACTGTGGACATCATGCCGTCACCATATGCCGGAAGTCATTCTGGGAGATATCTTCAAAGTAATATTCGGTTCTTCCAGTAGCCCCAAAGTAGAATTTTTTGACATTTTGAAATCAAAATAGCCAACACTAAATTTATCTTCAATTGACCAGTCTGACCTTTTCAAACTTAAGGCATAAGAGAGTCTTCAACATCTGTGCTCTGACGAAAGCACCTACTTACCCAGAGATGACTTTGATGAATTACTGAAGCTGAGTTTGTTTTACCTCGAACAGCAACGTGTTAGTAACTTTGCGTTTCGGCGCCCAGGAACACAACATCGTGCGCGGTGGATGTCGACACCAATTTATGCATTTAAGATGTATCTTCGCCGCAGTCAACTGGATGTAGATGCAACTCTTGTCAATGGATTGAGGCGGTTCTGTAACGTTGTGTCCATCTTCTATGCTCCATTTTAGTTGCAGTGCCCTTTAGCTTCGGAAGCAGCTGTGAACGACTTGGAGTTCCATCGAGCCATGATGAACTACTCTAGCGTTGATGAAGAAGTTGCTGAAGCTGCCAGACATGCCTTTTTGAGACATAGGTGGTATTTAACAGCTGAGTTAATACTACTGGCATTGTGCTTTCAGCAACTGCCCAACATCGAATATGAAAAGTTGGCTTTCAGCATTTATAAAAGCTATCAAAAACATGTATCTTTTGTCCAAAATCCAACTGCCCCTCTAATCTCGTAGAATCCTCAATTTCCCAACTTATCCTTAGACACTTGTGTCTCTGACCTTGTGAGCGACCTTAGACACTTGTGTCTCCTTGCAAGACATTCGCTTTCTAACGTATTCACGGGATAAATGGTGCGATTTCGATGAGTATAAGAAATTTAAAATGCTGATTAATGACCTCAAAGTTGTGAATGATGTGGCGCAAAGAGGAGTGAGACTGATGGAGGAGTTCAAGGACGTTTTGACGGATGATGAGGAACAAACGAGGATGCTACTACACTGTGTAGAAGACACACGAAAGCTCTACCCAGATTTTCGTAAATCCACTTTGGCCAAAACACACTGAACTTATCATTCCCAACCGTGATCGTTCCCTTTATGACATGCAGGAAAAGGGCCCTCTCCGGGATAGAAAACAGAGGAACCTGAACGACGGGCAACACCTTGACGTGGTGTTCAGGCTCCAAAACAAAGTTTGCCCTGAAACACCTTTCTCACAAAGTGTAGTATTAACATGTTTAGTACATTCATGCTCAAAAAATGGCTGAAACTTAGAAAAATACCCGAAATTTTGTTCAAAAATTGCTCTAAAATGAGAAAAATTACCTCCCAAAAGTCCTTGTTAAGCAGCAGTATCGGCAAATTATGCTTAGATTGATAAGTCAACTTTGGCACGTAAATATAATCACGTGTAAAAACGATTTTTTTACGTAAAAATAAAAATATAGTACTTTTTAGATATTGGCACCCCCAAATTTCAAGAAAATACCCCCCTAAAACTTAAAAATGCTGTTGCAGCGCGAATACTTGACGAAACTCCCTGATTTTTTCACAGAAGCGTTTTTTCGGACATCCTCACGGATTGCAATACTGATGTTCATGTTTGGAAAAAAAGTGGAATTTTGGTGTGCCCTACTGTTCAGTAATCATTTCCTCCAACAAAAAGACAACTTCTAACCAAGAAGAACAACTTTGCGACCCTTTATTTTCCGATTAGATCAAGAACAAATGAGGTTAAAAATTCGTGAAAATTTTAAGAGCAGCCAGCCTAAACCCAAAATTTAATGGTTTTTGAAAAAAAAAGTGTAACGAAACTTGAAATTAAGAGAAACTCACGATAATAAGGAGGTCGCTCCGGTCTGTAAGTTCCACCTCTTTCACCTGCAATTTCATAGTCCATGAGTAGTTGTCAAAAGTGCAAGTAATACTCGTAAAGACATGTTTTTGTTTAGCCCAGGATAGTGGTGAAGAAAAGCAAAACCCTACCAGTAGAATTTTCTCCCACCAGCATTTCACTAATTGTAATTCAGTAACTGCGGCGATATCATGGAAACTGTGGGAAAGTGCATTAAGGTTAAATTCTACTCTTCCTTGTGTCATTTACTATATAAATTTGTTGCATTTCGCGAAAAAAATAAACTAAACTTAACATTTTGTTCACAAAGTTGCCTTGGCCAGGAGACAGCGCATGAACTTTTCGTTATTCGAGTCAAGCTTCCACCTGCCACCCGTCTACCACACACGGTGAGGCTTTACCTGGTTCCTTTTAATGCTGATCGTCCAGTAGGGAAGCTGTGAATTCCAGTTTTTATAGTCTTTGGTTTGGCCCGACCGGAAATCGAACCCGGGTATACCGCTTCAGTAGCAGACGCTCGACCCACTCATCAGTATGGCACCACACCTGAGTAGACTTGTCTCACATCCAGCAAGGTTACGATTGAACAGCGAAATTTCAATTTCCAAACCTACACGCTTATTTTGGTCACGATATATTTAAAAGCCAAGCGTGGTATCGTGGAGCATTAGGAAGCATCCGTCTTGTAACATAACGCAATGGATAGATTTTGCAGAACGCGTAACTTTTTGCAGATTCAAGGCAAGAAATGTGCTGGCAACAGTACTTCGAGGCCGCGGAATTACAAACAGCAGATGCTTAACCGATCCGCGGTCGAGTTGACACAGCGTCAGCTACTGAAACCATTCATTTGTCGGCCAAACCAAGACTCTAAAAATTGCTATTCACGGCTTTGTTGCTTGACGTTCAGCAATTAAAGCGGACAATGTGAAGCCTCATCGTGTTAGGTAGAAAGGTGATACTTGACTTGAAGACCGAAAGGTCCCTTTGCTGTCTCCTGGCCAAGGCAACTTGGTGAATAAAGCAGGAAGGGTGTGAATATCAATCTAAAACATGTTTAAACACTTTTCCAAGAAAATGACAAATCCCAACTTACGATAATAATTAGATCGTTCGCTTCGACGGTCGAATTGGTCGTCACCTGAAAGCAAGCAGTAGTTAGTAACGTTATTTAACGTGCAATTTTTGTACCGTCAAAGAATCCACGTTTTACTGCCCCCCTTCCTTATCAAGTCGTGAACAAGCAACACCAAAACGTAGTCTATGGTCTATTTATTTTGTTTAGTTGTTCAAGAGAGTATCTTTACCGCTAATGTCGAGTTCTATCAAGTTCAAATCAAGTCAATCAAATCTTTCATTAAGCACGCTGTATTACGCCGAAGCGTGTAACGAGTTGGCAAGGCCCATCTCTGCGTCATTGCGCTCAGGCGAAGAAATGCCGCAGCAATGACATGCCGTTGGCAACACTATGACCGACTTGACCGGATCGAGATTTGAACCTCAGGTCTTCCGCTCCAGCTCGACCAACTGCTTTGTCAAGTTGAAGCGGATAGTTATTCAACTTTAGGTGGTCCGATGTAGACAATGTATACCACACATTAGGTTAACGCAGAGTCGCAACCAGTGTTCCCTCTAAGCTTTCACCTTCTACGTAAGCGCCGGAAAAGGTACGAAAGTGTCCTGAAGCTTTTGCAAAAAAAGCAGTAGTTTAGGCTTCGGAACGCCGCCTATCCACTACAAAACGCCCATTTAAAAAAAAATCGCGCCGCAAAGCGATTTTTTTCTGCGAGTTTTGAAGTGATCTCAAAAAAAAGTCATAGCGCCACAAACACGATACTATCTGCGATTTGGGGGGCGTTCACAATAAAAATGGTCATCGCGTCTCCAAAACAAAACAAAAAATGCCGGAGTTAAACGCCGTTTCGCGATTGTGAAAAGTTTGCGCGAAAATATTTCGCCACTTTTTTGCGATTACAGGGAACACTGGTAGTAACAACACAGCTTTGTACAACTGAATTAATAAACCAAAATTGTGACTTACGAGGGTAATCTGGACGCTCGCTTCGTCGGTCCATTTTGTCGTCACCTGCAAATTGCAAGAATAGAATTCAATTCAATTGAGATTACTGATCCCATTCAGTAGTAAAACAAATTGTAGGATTTCGTTTCAATGCTGTGGTTTTGCCCTGCTTCTATATTGCATTTTTCAATAGGCAAACCCATTGTTGCGAATAAGTTGTTGAAGAAACTGTTTCTCTAAACTAAGTCGCTTCACTTGAAACACAGGTTTATTAGAGCCAAAAATACACGATATCTATACAAGTAATTTTTTAACAACCGGTTCTTGCGAACAACATGACACAACTGGGCCTATCGGTATCAAAAAGTTCGGTAACTGATCCCGCTGGACAGGCAGTAATCGTCTCTAAACGAATTTACACCGGGCCCAAGCGTTATGATCGCTAATTGGAGCTTTATCTAATACTGTATAATACGTTAAAAACTTCATCAACTTCACTGCATAGAACATAGGTTATTGTTATACTCCTCGAATGGACTCGATAAATTGCACCGATATAAAATTGTACTCGATAAGTTTTTGGGTGTTCCGATACCCTGAATTACGCAGTCGCAGTCAAACTACACACTTATAAAACAAGGCGCTTATAAAAATGGTTCGAATATCGAAGCTAAAACTTGAAAAAATGTTGAGCTACGTCAAAGAAAAGTAACTTACGATAGTAGCTGGGCTTTTCACTTCTGCGGTCCATTTCATCATCATCTGTAAAGATGTTGGTGGTTAATAAATTTGTATCAAGTGTCCTACTGAGTTTTACATTTAACCTTGTCGTAGTGGCGATAATGGGAGAGCACTAATAGCAGAGAATTGCAAATCAGAATGCAAAATCTCCGAGCTAGAAAGCGTTAAGCAAGCTTCTAAAATTCAAGTGCTTTTCCTTCTTAGAGTAACTTTTAAACAGAGCTTAAGTGCGTCCATTCATTTACCCGCACATTGCCTTTCAACTTTTTCTCAGAGCACGGTAGCATTTCTAAATAATAGATGCATTTCCTAAGCAATACCGACGTCCAACAATGCTTTCGGAGAGAATCGAATCCGGAATCACAACCAATACCGACCGCTTGGCATGATAAGTCGTCATTGATGATGTTTACTCGATATTGTCAGCAAACTTCGATTCGATGAAGATATTTACGTAGAGGGTCTCGTCGGAAAGTTTGCCTTTGTTTATCCCTAGCCCGCCTGAAACTTTACGACCAGCGCAGCGTGGGTGAAGTTAAATGGACTGAGAACTACATTCAATTGCTTACACTCATGCATGAACGATTGAGGTTTAGTTGCTAGTGCGAACATGCGGGACAGAACAAACGATGGTACACGTCATGCTATCTTCTACATATTGTACATTATGTTAGCTTCCAAAAACTGGTCGATTCAAAAACTTGGAAGACATTACCATTTTCCCCCTCCCTCCCTCTCCCCATTTGATGAAGCAGAAAGAATCCCTCCATTTGATGATGGTGAAAGAACCAGCAAATGATGAAGAACGACAAGCCAAATGTCATGCTTTTTATATTCGATTAATTTGCTACCGCTCACTTACATACATTATTACGCCACAAAAATCAAATTGTCATCAAAACCATGTAGTTGACAGAGTATTGTCGGCTAGATGTTTCACTAGTGTTTGTCAAATTGTTGTTGTGCATATTTAATTTATCCTCCCGTCATCCGACAGCGCCAGGCGCTAACTGTTGAACGATCCGCACCTGCTTAGGAGTTTCAAGTGATCCGAGGTTCTTGTGAATTTCTTCGAATTCTTGTCCACTGAATTTGCTGCTTGTTCGAAGCCACCAAGCAGAGATAATCATCGTAAAGCGTCTTATTCAACGACGCAACAAAGTGACCAGGGTGCGGGTTGAACCCAGATCATGCGATCAGGTTCGTCGTAAAAACGACGCCATTATACATTCGGCAACGCAGTCGACTAAGTTTGTAACTACGATTCGTGATGAGTACGCAGCAGGATCGCTCATGCATGGATTAGTTTCACAACTTACGATAATAGCCTGGTCTGTCGACCCTGCGGTCCAAGTGGGTGTCCGCTGGAAAAACGTAAGCAAATGCAGAGCTATTTTCCTTACAATTCTACCGTAGCAAATAAAATGAATAGCGATGCATTTTAAAGTTCTATTTCCGGCAGTTCGGTCAATTTTTGATCAAGTCTGATCTCACATTCGCTATTGGAACACACGCTTTGATCTGAAGAAGCCCAATTGAAAAGGAGCTAAGCTAGGGGTGTGTACAGTCCGGCGCGCGGGCCATTTGCGGCCCAAAATAAAATTTTATTGGTCTCTGCCCCGTTTTTCAATTCAAATTATTCCGAAGTTACGCAAACGAATTACCCAAAAAAAATTTTTTACAGCCCAAAATTAGGCTGAAAACCTTTTCTATTGGCCTTAACCTATTCACTGGACTTGTTTACACATCGGCTGTGGTCTTAGTACGTACGATCGCTATCTTTCATATGGCAGTTCATTATTAAAGTGTGGACACTTTCGAGCTAAGAAAAGCACTTCAACTTTTTTGACTGAAAGCAAGTTTTTCAAAGCTGAAGAAATATTATACAAACATGACTTCTTCCATATTTTATCGGGTCAAAACTGAAATAAACCCATTAAACATTTCCTCAACAAAAATAACGTTGCATAGGTAAACATTAAGCTACTATCAACGCTAAAATGACGAATCGTAACTTACACTTGTAGTAGCCTGGTCGCTCCCTCATACGACCCAAACTGCGTGTAGCTGGAAAAACAAAAATAAGTTAAGTCAGATTTAACGCCAGAGTAGTTTGAACGGCTACAAAAAAATTTTTTTGGGGGGCACATTTTGTATAATAAATATATGGACGTTTTATAAAGAATAATAGCTACGGTACAGTTAGGGTACTTTAAAGCACATTCACTCGATCTGGCTTGCTGCTTCATAAAAGAGCGTTTGAGGGGACCTGTTTTTGGGCAAAAGTTTATTGGTACATTACTTCGCGTAAAAAATACTAATTACATTGTCATCTGCTTTCTGCAAAAAACTTAAGCTTGATTTCGTCGCTTAGGAGGGGTCAAAAGCGGTGATTGGGAGGCATGGCACCAAAATGCCACCCCCAATTCACCCGTAGTGCCAAGCCTAAAGTAAGCACATAATCAAGCTTAGCAAGTTTCTACATCGAAGTTCTTGTTAGGAGTCCAGTAACCATTTACTAAACTCTTCTTTAGTGTGAAATGAAGGCTGAATCCTGCATTTTAGCTGCGCTGAATATCTAAGGTGATACCATGAAACACGTGTCTGCTGATAAAAAGCATGCGGTAAGTTCATCTGTAGTACTCAGTCCTTACAAGTTTGAAAATACGCAATCTTTTCAAAGCTGAATTGCAGCGCTTGAACTAGTACTACAAACATGAAACAACACGTTCATGGAGGTGGGCACAAATAACATATCAAAAGCGCAGCGCAACAATCTTTTCAAACAGTAAAAGCGCAACGCAAAATGCGCAATTTAAGTTTTGTAATTTCTGAAGCGCAGCGCAACTTCCGCAATGAACTTTTTGATTCAGTTGAAGTACAGCGCAATTCCGCAATTGCGGAACAGCATTTTCGTACCAAGCTAAAGCGCAACTTAACTTCAGCAATTGAAATCTCACCACACGATGCAAATACCGCTTATTTTGCAATTTGAGACAAAAAAAGAGCAAATAACTGCAAAAAGAAGGTCGATATTTATTAATATTGCGATCGAAATGAAACAAAATTACGTTCAACGCATAGAATTGCGCTTTTACGGAAAAAAATTGAAAGCGAAGCGCAATTAAAGCGCAACAAATTTTGACGACTTTAGTCCGCAACGCAACTTCCGCAATGTTTAAAAACAAAAAATTAAAGCGCAACGCAACTTTCGCAATTGCGGAGGTTGCACTTCTAATTGCGCTATGCCCACCTCTGCGCATTTAAAACCAGACTAAAAACACGCACATTGGAATGAATATTTCCATGATTTCTCTGCTCTAAGTCTTCCTAAGAAACAATTTCTCAGCGTAGAATAGAAATTTTTAAAAAAGCGTCAACTATTATCAACACAACGAATCGTAACTCACCATGGTAGGCTGGCCGTTCACTCCTACGATCCGATTGGTCTTCAGCTGCAAAACAAATGAGTAGGTTAAACTCGGCTTTGTTAGTAAAGGGATATGTGCAACGATATTACATAAATATTACGAAAGCTGTATGCGCTTAGTTAGAGGTGCGATTTAAATTTTGCAGGAACTGATCTGCAAACTTCTCTCTTAATTTAGCAAACCGTAGCACGAACCGGATAAATAGCCCCATTGCGTTTAAAGAACCAAAGCATCCAAATTTTGACCCATATTTGAGTTAAATAATCGTCATAATATTTTTATGACAATATCACTGACTTAGAATGCAAAGTTAGTACTAAATTCGAACCGCTTGTGACGTCATTGAAAAATAACAATTGGTGTGATGCCATACCCAAACCAGTTTAAAAAAATTAGAGAAAGCTTTCGTACAGGCCAAATTTGGTATTCCCATGAACTCCGCTAGTTAGGATGTGAGGAGCATTTCACCTCATCCCGCGTAAAATGCGTTAGACAAGTAGCCCGCATTATAGAGTTAGCACCTGCGAACAACGGTGTAAGAAAAAAATATAACTTACGATAATAAGGAGGACGTTCGCTTTTGCGATCTAGCTGGTCTTCAGCTGCAAAAAAGGTAGGGTAAGTCAGTAAACATTTATGGTTAGGGTAAGATTTTTTCAATAAGTCAATTTTTTAGTTGGAAGTAGAAATGAAGCGATTTTTTCGCAAGAACTCTGAATAGAAAGAGTCAGTTTCATATTCTTGATTTGATTGGTCAATAAAAAGTAAATTTTTTATCGTTAGGTTAACATTACTTTTGTAGGGCAATAAAGCAACTTTTAATCACTATCACTTATTTTTTCTAGTTTATCACCCATAAATAGCAACTGCCAGGCACGTAGCCAGTAATTTGCAATTGGGGGATGTTTGGGGTTGGAGCTCTCAGCGTTTGGAGATTTTGCAATTTTTTTGCAAAAATGTCTTAATGTCAAGCTTATTGTGATAAAATTAATGCTTTAAAACGTGGCATAAAAATTAGCATTGGCTGCAAAAACATGGTTAAACAGGGTGCGTAAATATACCATATAGGCTATTTTTTGCCCCTACCGTGTAAAATGCGTTAGACTAGCTACGCACACTACAACAGGGTTACTTTATATCCGCGAACACGGATGTAAGAAAAAATATAACTTACGATAATATGGAGGCCGTTCGCTTTTGCGATCTAGCTGGTCTTCAGCTGCAAAAACAAAGTAGGTCAGGGAAATAGTTTCCCATGCTATTTAATTTATTGGACGCCTTTCTGTAGGTCGAGCGGTAACGCGTTCGGATCTGGAGGTATGAGGTTTAAATCTCGGCCAAGACAGATTGGACACAGTTGCAAACGGCTCGCCACCGCTGCGACATTTCTTCGAAAAGAGCTGTGTTGCCTGCAAGCGTAATGATGCGGGAATGGATACCACCAACTCGTTACACACTTCAACGTCATGCAGCAGCAAGGAATGAAAGATTTGATGCCATCAGCAAGAATTAGAAAGAAATAGCTCATCCATCCAAGTGGCATTTTCGACTTACGCTTTTCTACATTCGCTTATTGTTTGTCGTTTGTTGTTTTCATACGCAGATAAAATTCGTGGGGCTGGGTATTTTACTACTAAACGTGAGGCTGCAAGTATCACTGCAAAAGAAATCTATAGTAACTTACGATAGTAAGGAGGGCGTGGCATTGTGCGATCTAGTTGGTCTTGCGCTGCAAAAGGTAAGTTTATAATTACATCTTTATTCGTTAGGTTGTCACGGCCAGAATACAGCGAAGGGACCTTTCGGTCTTCGAGTCAAGCTACCAGCTGCCCGCTTGTCTACCACACACGGTGGAGGCTTCAAACTGTCCCTTTTGTTGCTGAACTGGGAGGTAAAAGAACATTGCTACTTGTAAAAAATTTTCAAGAACAAGAAAAAAACAAAAATAACTGCAGAATGTGTTCTAATTTTATGAGCAATGTAGCACAAATTTGTCTCATCCAACTAGTGATGAAAAAACAACTCGAACGATATCGACAAGTTATACTATTAAAGCTAAGCAAACTAAATCCAAAAAGTATACAATGCGACATTTCTGATTTCTCACACCTAGAGTCCCCTAACAGGGATTTTTGGTTGAATCTAGTGAATCAAAAACTTGAAGAAAATACCCCGGACGTTCACTCCTGCGATCTTATCGTCAGATCTTACGAATCTTACGATCTGACGTTTACTCCTGCGATCTTACGATATTGCAACTTACGATAATACCCCGGACGTTCACTCCTGCGATCCATCTCGTCATCATCTGAGCAAAATAAAAACATGGATTTAATTAAATCTCTGAATAGGTCAGCATTTACTATTGGAACACGATGCCTAGGGTATAATTCCTGGACCGTTCGGAAGAAAAAAAATCAACAGGTGAACAGGAAAATAATTATGACGACCTACCATTCTTCGGTGAAAGCTGCGCTGAGCAATATCGCAGAGATGATCTGCCATGTTTGCTTTTGCTCAAAGTTTTCGGTTAAATGACTAATTTCGTAATTTTATATCCATTTCCAAAAAAATTTAGGTCATTTTTGCGATTGCAATGCACTTTAGAGGATTGTGTGCAAAAATACGTAGAAGTTTTTGATTTTTTTTTGGTCATTCAGACGGTCTATTGAAATTTTGTGAATGACTGTTCAATGGCCGAAAAAAAAAAAAAAAAAACTAGCGGCGCGCATCGTTACACACTTCGCCAAAATACAGTAGGTACAGTATAATGAACATTTATTGGATATTTTGCCAAGAATGTCCATAAACAAACACACTACACTTACCATAATAACCTGGCTTTTCACTTCTTGGCGGCTCCACTTGTTCGACAGCTGAAAATCAAATTAGTTAGTTGGACCTGGTTCTGCAGCACATGTTATTTTAAAGCATGAAAACTCCATTCAAGCTACAAAACGTAACCGTAGTTTCTAATTAGCAATCACATAAAATAAAAAACGCCAAAAATGAAAGGGTAAAGGTTTGGCACCCAGATATGCTATCATTTATACTTAATATTGATATTTTGATTAGCCTAGATCGAAATGTAATCACGCGGAAATAAACCCCGCCAATGACGTGATAAATATTTTTTGCAACTTACAGTAATGATCTGGGAGTTCTTCTCTGTATTCAATTTGATCGTCTCCTGCAAAATATTTACTTTTCACGATTCCACTATTTAGGCTGGGTTTTAGTTTCGGTGCCTTCTTATTGCCGAATCACGCTAATAACATTCCAAACTACAAATAAAGTTTGGAACGTTATTAGCACGACTAATAACGTTCCAAACTACAGCTGGAGTTTGGAACGTTATTAGCATGACTAATAACGTTCCAAATTGCAAAGGACTTTGCAATAAGAAGGCACCGAACTAAAAACAAATAAATCTTGCAAAAAATTAGCGACGTTATTTGGCGACATACTATACTCTTTGACTACCACTGTTTTTTTGTAATTGGGCCCTTTTTTCGCATGGCACAACAAGTTGGCAGCGGAACCACGTCTGAAGAGGACTAGCAAAAATGCAAGTTATTTCCGTTCCGTTTTTTCTAGCCAAGTTCGATTTTAAATGCGTTAGTTTCATTGTTGTAGCTATTTGCCAGATACAAAACAGTACTACTAATTATACCGGATTAAGTAATAACGTTTTTTTCTACCGTATCTGAAGCAGAGCAGACAAAAATCAAGTAATGAAATTGCAATTTGTAATCAGTACACAGATAGAAGCGTGTGTTAAAAGTCACCTTCAGTGTTGTTTGCTCGCTAAATCGAGTGTCGAACGCAACGAAATACTCATATGAAATATTAATGCTTTTTGTTACCGATTTAAGGCGCTTATATCGTTCTATAATCTTTTTATCTCACCAAAATGATACAATCGGGACTAGCAGGAACTGGCGTGGCCCTTTGCTCCGACCAAAAACGATGACCATTTTCATTTGCATAAATTTGGTGTGTGATGAATTTTAACTTGTTAATGGTAAGTAAGTGCATTCTGTTTTAGATCATCATTAATACAAAATAATGAGAATACAACTACCGAAAACCGTAGCAAACGAGGAAATAAAGGTTCACGTTTTGAACCAGATGTATGTACATTACATAGTGCCTATTGACTACTGCTACTTCCTACAACAAAGTCCAAAATAGTTTCTAGTTAAAGAGCGCCATGACGTTTGGTTTAGAGCATGTTAAAAATCAAACCAACAAAACACCTACAAAATTATGTTTTAAACAGGCTGTTTTGTCGTTAGGCTTTTCAGGGGAGTGATTGCAAATCTAACACTAATTATTTAACATCTGAGCTAAAAATAAATGAGAGAAAAGTTATGTATGGGTAATGCTACTGCCCCTCGTGGGCGCAGTCACGTCGGGAGATTCAATGCAACAAACACCGCTTCAGCCAGAAGCAAACGATGTTTGTCGCCTTGGGTAGCGCGGCCAACGTATTTCCAAATTGTACCCTATTTTTTAGCACTTCAATTTACTATCGCTCAAGCTGGCATTGCTGACAGAGCTCGAACTCTAATGCAAGGTTGTAAAGCAGGGGTTCTCAACCGGGGACCCACTAAGAGTAACTGCCTGGGAAAATCAGCGAAAACGAGGCTGTTAGAACATTAAATCCCAAATTCCAGCCGAATACAGTACCAAATTGCGGTGAAGACCTTTTTTGATCTTCAATTGATTGTATATACGAACAGAAAATTTTATTGCAGAGAAGGGTCAACTGGTGTTGAGAGTTTCTAGAAGGGGGCCACAAACCATAAAAGGTTGAAAAGCACTATTCTAAAGAAAAAGAACGCAGCGCAAATCATACCAAGCGCTAGAATTATCAGACACGCGTCTAAACCACTACGCCATAAAGACGACTTACCGAATTGTTAAAATTTTCGTATTTAACTAAAAACAAAGAGAAAAAAGCGACAGTGTATAACAATATGGGTACACTTCGGTCAAACGCGTTCTGCCTGGATGCACTCTAGTGGATGAAAAATTTTATCCGTCAATGAACGATGGATTTGTTGCTTTTGCCCGAGTTAAGCGAGGCTGAAATTAGGTAACTCTGCTTTGCTCACTGAGCTGCTGCAATTAGCCTAATACAGTTGAAGAGAAATTATAAAGAATAAACTAACTTTAGTTAAGTTACGCTAACTTGATAAAAAGTTTTATATTAGGACAAACTTTCCTCCCGATCGCTTATCGGTGACATTTCCAGCAATTTTGGTTTCCCATTTACAGCCACCACCTTGATGTGGACCTAGTCAATTGGCGGCCGTAAACTGACCACGAACCAACGAAACATTAGCGTTAGTTGGTGATCAGCTGTCGTGTACCTCCCCTGACGAGCCAAACGGCAATGCAACTAGTTCAAAATATTATTTCATAAGTTTTTTTATGATTTTTAAAGGCTAATCAAAAAAATAAAAAACGTATTTACGGTTGTACGATGGGTCAGCTCGGTATCCCAGTTCATCAGGATCTGCAAAATAATTAAGTTTAGAATTCCAAAATTGTCACAAAATTCACCAGGTTCCAATGAGGTCACAAAATCCAATGTTCCAATGATAATAAATCCAGAAGATAAATCGAAGAGAAAAAATTTAAAGTGACATAAAACTTAATGCAAAAGGATATGCGAACAAATAACAAAAGTTTTCGCTTTTAAAAACAAGAACAAAAATGAGAAAAACTTTGTTTCAACTTATTTTTCCTTTGTGATCTTAATCCAACCACGATATCACGCAGCGTTAATGAGATTGAATGTTGCTGGAAGCACAGTATGTACAACCACGCAAGTACGCGTTCCTTTTAAGACAATTTTTGTCTAGGGCAAATATTTCTAGACAATATGATAAACAAAGCCAAAGAAGTGGAGAAATTTGTGGAAATATGACATTTAGTATACTTCAATACGAGATTGGTACAACATTAGCATACAAACGTCTTTTTACAACTTGGGCACAATTGCTTCAAGAAAGTTTGGGCACAGCCAGTTAGCCAAAAAGCTAGAGTGAAAATTGAACACTGACGCGTCGCCACCACTTCTTTCGACCCGTTACAAAACTTACACTTACAGACAATGGCCAGCGGTGCTGTCGGAAAGTATCAAACCAAATTTGATAAGTACTACTTTTCAAGCACAATTATTTAACACTATATATACGATCAAACCACTAACGGTAATAAACTGGTTGGTCCTCGTGTTCTTCTCGTCTTTTATTCTTGTAGCTACCTGCAAAATAATCGCAAAATATAAAGTAAATCAACTTCATAGCGGTACGAGTGAAAGAAATGATAATTCCAATACCAAACTACCAAAAAAAAAAAAACGTAACGGGTACTCGAGTAGTCAGAGTTGTAAGTCGGGCTTTTCGGGTCGGGTTCCGGCCTAAAGGTGACAAAATTTCGGGCTTTATTTGAGCCAGAGACGTGCTTTTTGACTTAGATGCACGAAAATATAATCAAAATAACTCAGCAACATTGAATTTTTCAAACCTACCTTAACTTTTTTTGGGGGGCATGATTTGGGATTTAAATTAGTTTTCGGGTTCGGGCCTGAACTAGCCGGCCCGTATACAACTCTGCGAGTAGTATTATTACGCAAAGACATTCGAGTACAAAGTGTTCAATTGTGTAGATTAGTGTGATGTGTTGTAAGAAATAAGATGACGAAAATTCATATTAATAAGTCCTAACTCAACGGAAACGGTCATGCTTGGAAGTAGCATAAATACGATTTAACAAGAAAAAAAGACTACTTCAAAACTGGAAAGCTTTTAAGGTACAGAGCAAGCATAGTAATCCTATGGAGTACATTAACAGTCTTTTATGGAGTAGGAAACTTAAAAATAATTTTTTAAGACATTCTAACAAGATACATTATTTTTACGATTTTACACATCATAACGAACATTATCCTAATTGGCTAATTGCTATGAAAAAAAGTATACGGTGAACCGAAAACACTTACCAAAACAACAGAAACAAATGTTTGTGTTTGCAAATTTTTGGAAGTTTGAAAAAAGAAAATTGTTAATTAACACATTCATGGGTTAGTTGGTTGGTTGAATGCAAAACAGTTAAATATTTACCATAGATAACTTTATTTGACCAAATGAAAATTTTCCAAAATCCAACCCAAAATCACTTTCAAATATTGAGTAGAAGGCTTGAATTTTGAGTTTGGCATTTCAAACGTAGCATTGTGATTAAACAAATAGCAAAACATCATGTCAAAGACTGATTTACATTGTAAGTTCACATATTAAATCATAATTTAGAGACCATTAAATACGTTTTTAACTTCACTGACGCTACTAAGCATCGAATATCACCAATCAAAATTACATATCAGTGGAAAAAATATAACAAGATGCAAAAAAAAAATGTTAACTAAACTTCATCGTGATACAAAACAAAAAATTGCATTCTGAAAATATCCGTGCACAAACTTGGTTTAGGTCATTCAGCAAACAATTGCGTTAGGTCACAAACAAGTACCAAATACAACAC
Source organism: Trididemnum nubilum (assembly GCA_963965965.1). NCBI lineage: Eukaryota > Metazoa > Chordata > Ascidiacea > Aplousobranchia > Didemnidae > Trididemnum > Trididemnum nubilum. The sequence goes on from OZ014469.1 coordinate 8,762,072, forward strand.
ACAATGATAAGCGAGGCACAAAATACGACAACAGTTTTTTTTTTTTTTTTGTTTGTAGATTAAGATCTGTAAAATATTTTGCAATTTAAAAGCTGGATTTAGCCTAATTCTACTTCTTAAATTGTATCAATCAAGAATATCAAGTTAAAAAAGAAAGAATACGCTAGGCAATTTCATTTAATGATTCTTTTGAGAAATACAACAACACTAACAGTACAAATTATATGCGCAGAGCATAAATTTCAAATGGTCTATGGATGATAAATAAAACAACTTCAGTATAATTTTAAGAAGTCTTTTTAATCTGCATCATTTACTGTTTTTAAATTCGATGAGCTGGCAGATCAGATACATCCCTATTTGCTTTAAAATGACCGGAGTCAAATTGGAGCATAACTTCTTCTAAAATAACGTTTTCACAACATTTTTATCTGCAATATTTTCTTACCAAAACATACAAAAAAGCGAAACTAGGACTGCAGTCCACTAACATAGTTATATTTTTTGCTCGTTTTAAAATCTAGCCAGAAGAAATTCTGTATTTCAATTTCGAGCAAAATTTTCACACTGCGAGTTTCATCACAAAGCAGCGTACAAAACTGAAAGTAGAGTATTATTTACACTTAAAAAGGCACAATTGATTCAAAATTAGCGGAGAAAAATATCTTATGGTGATGTCCCAATAACGACATTTTGTCTAAGGTGTAGTTAAAAGCTTGTCAATTGAAGACCAAAACCTCAACAAAATTATAAAAAGCAAACAGAAATCCTTTGAACTATTATAGGCTCTGTTTCTTGAAGACGAGTTTTCTCACAGCAAACGTTCTAATTCGGCCGATCTTGTCGAAGGCTAAAAACGTCGCAAGTGGGACAGCATAATTTGAAGGGTTCGCAACTTTTGCGCAAACGGTTTGACACGAGAAGTTTAGGCGCAGTCGGTTTTTCTCCAATCCTAACCTAAACACTAACCTCCACCCCAAAGAAGTTTTGACGCGAAATTCAAACATTAACTTAACCCTAATACGGTCACGTCCAAACGTCTGGCGCCAAATTCTTCGCTTGCCATTCAGAGCTACTTATTTCATTACGAGATACGAAAAACTAGAAAAAAGCATAAGATGGTTCCAAATTTTTTAGAAATTACATTATTATGTGAATTTGGTGCGCAACTTACAACTAAATTATGAAAATTGTTATACACAAGCTATGCACAAAAACAACAAGAACATTATCAACAAAGTTACTACAGCATGTAGCAGTACACTTAGAGCATTTTTTGTATGTCCACTTTTCAGGCATGATTCTTGGTTTCGGTGCTAGTTTAATTTTGAGTCACGACCAAATTTCCAAAACAGGCAAACTACGAAAGAAACTGTTAATCCAAGAGATTTTACGTCACCAAAAGAACACTGCTCCTCAATCCGCGCGGTTCCTTCGAAATTTGGCACTTTTATGGGTACGACTCGGCTGCAAGCAGGTACCAGGGCAGAGAATCGAGCTTGAAAAATGGACGTACAGAAACGCTATTATGATAGCATGTTCAGAGACAACTGCAGAGCAAATATCACTTCTAAATAGGGTGGATTAGCCCAAGGGGAGATTTTTCAAATATGAATTGGGCCTCGAAATTTAGAGACACTTTCACAAACTGGGCCTTCCAAAACAGAAAAACTTGATTCGCACCCAACTAATTATTTCATTACAAAAAGGCTAACAGGAAATTTATAAAAAATGCAGACCAATCGAAAAATTGCCCGGATCGGTGGCTATGAGCTCCTGTTTAAATTCAGACACTAATCCGGCACCCTAATTTACAATCCAAATTCCAAATGCAGGAATTGCAAGCGCTTTATAAAATTAAACTGTCTGCGTTTGATCATTTTAAACGCGCACCGATACAAAACAATACAAAACTAATGTATAAAGTCATCAGATAAGCTAAAAAAACGCAAGTTTCTGAAGTCTTTTGGAGTGCAACAAATAAGCAATAGTGACGACATAATTCTTCAAATAATCATAGACGCTTCTTGCTGCAAATATAAAATAAAACATGATGTCATAGCAATACTGGAATGCTTTTTCTGATTGTGTTGCATTTTATTTATACTAGGATAGACATTGGTTATTAATAGTATAGATTAATAGAGTCTTATGTAATGCCACAGTGGTATAGAGCACATACAAGTACAAATAATCAGAAGCATTTTAAAATAAATTTCAAAAATGATCTATTTTGTGCATTCATTTTGAAACAGTGAAAAACCTTAAGATTGACATGTGTACAATTCACAAAGCCAAATTCGCATTACTTAGTCAGAAACCACCAAAAATTTTCCACATAGACTTTTTTCAATAGATAATGGCAATAAAGTAAATATCGAAACGTTCCTCAAACAAGAGATTTTCGTCTATGCTACTCTGTCTGTTTTTTCCGTTACAGTTTCGGTCAAAGATTCCAATTTGAACAGATTTTTTAAATCATTTTCAAACTTTTGTGATCCTTTTCATTATTTTACCTCTTCAATACACATCTTTGCTAATTTAAAAGTTACAAATTAATTCAAGTCTCTAAATCTTTTGAGAATTTACAAAATTGTAGTGAGTATTGGAAACAAGAGTGTAAGGAAAAAGCTACCAAAAACAAATCACACAGACATCTGTCATTGATTAGGTTAGATAAATTTCGAATTAATTCTATCAATTCTTGTGCAAAAGTAATTGAAGTAACACGACTAGTGATCGATTCGTACGAAATGCCTGATTAGTTCCATGCCTGCTTTACGTTACTCATAATCGGCGCATCACTACGTTTGTCCGAGTTCCAAACAGAATCCTTCAACATACAACAAAAATCTCAATTCAGACCAGTATGAAATAAACTTACAATTTCAGAAAAAAAGTAATAAATATGTCAAATACAGAGTAACTGACCGCTTCTAACTTTAATATTGACGGTCAGTTGATATGTTTCATGACTATGTGGCCTATTCAGCCCAAACAAGAATTGTTGCTTCCGTTTTTAGTCAATTTTGCTTCCCAGACTATTTGAATAAATTCAAATCTGCGCAATCTTGATTTTATTAGCATATCATCCAATATTATCAAATTACTCTATTTATTTATATATTGCATATTATTTTAATAAAGCCTTCGAGAACGCTGCCTCAGCCAGATGCTATAAAATTTCGCAGTTTTGTTGCCGTAGGTCCACTACCTTTTTTTGTGCGTATTCAGTTTATTAGAATGCTGAAAAATGGCAACACTTGTAATTATTTTAAAAATTACAAATGCAATACTACAGTATGCTAAGAAGGTGCCAGTAGTCTATTATCGAAAGCCTCTGGAAAAGAAAATGGGAAAGCAAGTAAAAAGAACTAGATTTTGATTGGCAAACTGAGTACCGGCATTTCCTAGCGACCTTCGTAAACACGATTTTCCACTTTGGCCTCCTTTAAAATTTTATGCCATATTCTGTAATGTGATTAGTCATTTGTCGTAAGTGTGAGGATGAATAATTCATAATCTTGTAGATTTGCTGACGACAAATGAACTTTGCTGCGGACTAAATCATGTTAAAGCGTTCAAGTGCAGACACTTACTGCAGTTAATTTGACTTATTAAGGCTCTTAGCGCCATGCATGATTAAATATTATCAGATTTACAGAGGCTATCAGATTTATTTTCGTTTTAAACATGCATTTTGTGCCAATGCTGCATATTTGTCCCCTTATCACAGAATAGCGTCAAACGCTAACTTTTGGGTGATTCTCATACCTTCATTGGGGTAAGTATTACCTGCTTCAACAAGTCTGCATATTTTTTTCAGATAATCAATTGAGAACAATACAAATTTAACATCTTGAACAAGCTGCGGCAAATATTACAAAAGCCTCACTTTTCCAGTTGATCCATTAAATGAACTAGGGGGTTTATTTACAGTTGGTCCAGCGCTGTCCAACATGATATCGTTCGCATCATCACCATCAACGCTATTTATTACAACACAAATAAGTTTGTTTCAATCTTTTGTTTGCTCATACTTAAAATGAAACGAAATAAGCATGATCCAGCTAAAAGCGTTAATGTTTACCATAATTAAGTTGTCATTATCTCATACAGGCGAACTACTAGTTCCGCTTTGTCATGTTCCTCGGGTTTTAATTCGAAAAATCACTACAGCTAATTTTCAAAAAGAACAGTGAAATAAGCAACACGACCATACCAAACGGCGGAAATCGTGCTAAAAGGCGGTTAGGGTTCACCTTAACCTAACCTTAAACCCTAACCATAACCTAACCCCCCTTCTAGTACGATTTCCGCTTTTTCCTAAGGCAAAAAAGTAGGAAAAGGCGGAAATCGTGTTAAAAGGCTGTTAGGATTCACCCTAACCTAACCTTAAACCCTAATTCCAAACTAACCCGCCTTCTAGCACGATTTCCGCTTTTTCCTAAGGCGGAAAAGTAAGAAAAGGCGGAAATCGTGCTAAAAGGCGGGTACTAAGCAACACTGCTAGCAGCAATATAGTAATTACATCGCTATTCAGCGAATTGCCTAGGGAGGAACCTTTTGGTCATCGAGGCAAGCTGCCACCTGTCCAGTGTCTAGTCTGTCCACCTGTCTACCACACACGGTGGAGGCTTCAAACTGCCCATTTATGATGCTGAACGTCAAGCAGGAAAGCTGTACCAATTTCTATAGTCTTTGTTTTGACTTTTGACACGTTTGAAAATGGACCACAAAGACAGTTTTTAGCAGACGCTCTATACCCTAAACCACTGATCGGTTTAAAAATTCTTTATTTTTGGCAAATTCGGGATAGTTTACTGGATAATGGTACACTGCAATCTCATCTCTATGCTTTAAAAGTGAACAAAAGCTACCAAATTTACCGACCACAAGTTTACAATTTAAGAAAGTAAAATTACTTACTCATCATCGTCATATTTTTTCACAAAACCTGAAACAAGAAGGATTATGACGTAATAAAAGTAAAGACAACTCTTGGGAATAATTATTTGTGTTAATTTTAACAGTAAGACCAAAATTGAATTTACCCGCAAAAGTAATTTTGGAAAAACAAAGAAAAATTTTAAAATACAATAGGACGGGTAGATACACCTTGAAAAAGGATATGCTAAAAACTAAAACAATCTTTCCTCAAAAGTTTTACTACAATTTGCAAGACTGCTATTTTTACATTATTGAAGAGTGCAATTATATTTTCTCTTACATTGTCCATTTATAAGCAATTTTTTAGTGTTGATACCTTTTTTGGTCATTTTCCACTTGCATAACGAACCAAAAGAGGTAAAAACGGGCATAAAAAGGGAAAATACGGGGTGATTGTAATATCACAGTCGTACATCTAGTGGGCTGGGTATTACATATCGTCAACAGAAAAAGAACGGCCGGTTGGCAATTCAAGATTATGACGTCACTATCCAACAAAACTAGGTATTGTACCGTACCAACGACACAAAGACATCGCGTATTTTGGAAGATACCAAACAATAAAAACTCGCTTGCGTGGGCTTCTCTATGAAAGCAACTGGTAGACCAATCTATATTTGCTCAAGCATATTTGCAGAAGTCACAAAAGAAGGATTTATAGCCAGAGAGCCACTTAGCAATTAAGAGAGAAAGATATTAAAAAATTCTCAAAATGTTCATTCAAAATCACTCGAAACCTTATCGATAAAATTCCAAGTTTCGAAAATTTATTAAACATGAATTTTTTTTTGCTTTTAACGAGAATATCGCCCAAACCTTAGTCCATAAAACTTGAATCGCCCCCTCTCTAGTCTGTCCCTGAGTTGATTTACGTGAATCACTAACTCAGACGTGAATCATAGCAAAATCAACTCAAGAATTTGTCCTTAAAAGAGCAAAACATTAAACTGATCAGTTTACCGAAGCGTATGTGCCAATGCAATTGCATTAGTAATGGATGATCTTTGTTTTAAAATCATATATAGAAATGACATTAATAACTCAAACTCTGGCTACCTGCGAGCATTACCCAACTCAGATCGACTTAAACAGATTTTACTTATCAGCAGTAGATTACCAGCCTAAAAACACTAAAAACTAAAAATGTTTTTGAAGTTTTTACTGTTTTAACATTGTAATAATCTGCCGCAGTATTTGCTCTAATTTTTCGTTATCGAGTAGTTTTTGAAAGCCTGATGTGATATGAACCACAGAGAGATTTAACTTACATCTATGTTTAGTGAAATAAATTTGTGAAGCTGCTAAAAAAATTGAAAAAAGCTATAATTACTAGAATATAAACAAGCTTAATCACTAAAATCAACAGTTCCTCAAGATATAAAATGCTTTGCAAAGATCAAAGAATGTTTTTGAATAACCGAATGCGATCAAGTCAAGTTACAAACGTACAAGCGATAAAAAAATAAAGACACTGTATGGCTTAACCTATTGGGTTTATGAACAGCCCATGAAAAATACAACTTAAAACATGGTACTGAATTAAATAGAAAAGCTCTTTCTCTAAAAACATAGGTTTTTTAAGCCAAATAACAAACATAGCTACATTCAAAACACGATCACTGATGGACTGTAAATTTGTTAATCGGTTTTTCGATTTTATGACGTCATATCCGAATTGACTAGTCGGGTTTTCTCTGCAGCTAAAACGTTGTAAATTCATAATAACACGAACCAAATAGTCATTGCAAAAAGCTGAAAGTTGAGGAAGGAAGACGAAAATAAAACCACTACGCAATCACCGTGCTACAAGAAAATTTTCCTTCTACTTGTTAGACATTAAGCTCATTAACGCCTACAAATTGATTACACTAATGTAATGACGTTACAAGTAATGCTACGTCTAAAAAGAAAGGCTTTTTGAAATGTCAACAATATGATGTCTTCGATAAGATAATGGCAAGGTTAAATTGTCAAAATGCTTTAATCACAACATAAATCACATTCAACCACAAACAAAAGATTTCTATCAAAAAGCAAATCCATTTTTTTGTTTTTCCTGTACTTTTTTTAAACGTAAAACGAATTCAAAATAAATTTCAACGCTGGACATTCGCAGGAACCACAAGCGTTTTATATATAAGCTAACGAAATCGAAGTTAATTGAAGTGGTGTGAATTCGAGCAAAAATTCTTACTACAAGGTCATTCGCAAGCTCAAAATCGATTCATAACGGTAGCTTGATATGGTGTTAGCATAGACTCCAGCCCTTCTTCGTTTTAACGACTATTTGATCAGGTAAAACAAACAAGAAAACTTTCAACATAAAACTTTCTATTTTTCTGACAGCAACGCAAATAGATGATGTTTGAACGGGCACACTATTAGCTATTTCATAAAAACAACGTTCAAACTGAGCAAAAATACGCTATCAGAGTACTGAAGTTAGCTTTGGGCTTGAAACAATTTAATAACTCTCACACGGCACAAAAATTCTCTTAAAATGCCTTTAAATTACTCACGGAGTTATATGGTTTTGAAACTGTACTACAAAATATAGTACTTTAGTGCCATAGAGTCACTCAAACCTCAATAAGGCCAGAATAAAAAGCTAACAGATTGAAAAAGATTTAATTCAACTTATTGCGAAGAAAGATAAAAAGTCAAACATCATCTGCAATGAATCAAGGCATTATATTCGCAGCAACGGCCAATAACGCATGCTACATAAACTACGTATATATTACATATGATCAAAGCACCATAAGCAAACTATCTTTTATTGTAGATTTCTGGCTTATCATTTTGAGTGTTTTAATTCACGACAGCTGTGACGTCACAAAATGAAAAGCCTTAAGCTAGAAATGTTTATCTTGTTTTGAGCGATTGCTTACGCCTACTCGTTGTCATGTTGCAATCATAAGAATCACTCAGGCGTGGAAAGCCCGCCTGACGTTTTGAGAATTGAACTTCTACCAAATTTAATGACGTCATATTTCAAGCAAGCAGGTCAAATTACTTTCTTTTATACCATATCCCTTACAGTTTTTCTAACTACACAAAAGACTCGTCACTATTCTTAACAAGCATTGCCAAATTATTGCTTGAAATCACGGCATAGCGTAATGGACAAAGACAAATTTCAACTATTTTAAACAAAGGGTGGCTAACTTCTCGCAGAGTTGTCACCTTGTTTCACGTTAGCAGACTTTTAAAAGATGTTCACTGTCGAGACCTTCAAAACAAACACCGCCATTTGACCTTTTTGGGGGGTTCTGCCAAGTTATTTTGCAGTTGCCAGCTTGCGGTCTTAACTGTTAGTTAAGTACTGTTGGCACTACTTGCTAAAATTGACGGTGTCAAAAACTTAAAAATACTGCCAACTACAGAACGTCCCAAATTTGTTATTATACAGTAAAACATCATTTCTGTTTACTCATATTGTCATTTGTTCATCACTTTTGGTTAACATAATTCACTCTGTTAGATCTATTCACATGCAGATGATGGCCGTGAAGCGGATTCTATGTTCTGAGAGAGATTTTGTTAGTTTGGTGATAGTTTGAAAGACTATGTAAAGTTTTGGAAATTTTTCAAGTAGTACTAACTACTGCTAATCAAATGCATCGAGATATTTTAGGTACAGTAATACGTGGAACTATAATTCTCATACAAATTATAAAATTCCGACATTTAATATGTTTTTCACGAGTACAATATATGTTAGATAACACAATGCTATTTTATCTAATTTCACTGGCTTTTTAAAACTAAAATATGTTAACTTACTTCTAAATCGATGGAAGAGTATTGGAGTCCAAAGATCAACATCTTCCAGATTTTACAAACACACACAAAAAAAAAAAGAAACCAAAACCCACAACTAGGATAACTTAGAACACCACGAAAAATAATTATCAATCGATGAATGAAACAAAAAAGAAAAAAAATGACTGTAGGCTATGAATCAAAAAATAACAAACTGGCAACAATGAAACAAAATAATTCGGTTGATTACCAATCAACATGCAAACTTAAATAGTTCAGAAACTCAACGTCTGTATCAAATTTCTTTAACATAAGGAGCAAGAAATAATAACCAAACAAGATGCGACTGTCCAAAAAATAAACAAACGATCGAAGCTAAACTCAGTGTCACAACCCGCAGTACATCTTAATTAATATCCCATATAATGTCACCACCATTGTTGGTCTACAGCTTTTTCTACCCGTGAACAATTACTTGCCGGGACTATTAGGTAACAGGACTTTAATGAACTGGGAGTATTAGGCATCGGGGCTTTTAGGCACCAGAGCCAAATTTTTAATTTTGGCCAAAAATCGTTGATTAGATTTTTATACGGCACATTTTTGTGCCGTTCTGGTGTCTAAATTATTCAACACCGGATAGTCACCGTCACACCATTGAAGCGAAAAAAACTTTAGCATGACCAGGTAGGCTAGGTTGTGTTCATTACTGTTCCGTTCCATATTGATATATCTAAGCTCTAACTCCTCCGAGTGTTCCTTTGGTGAGTACGGTTTGCCGAAATTGAATAATTAGACGTGCTAACATCTCTTGGTTGTTTGAAGATGCCCTGCTCTTTCCTGAGGGTGAGCGCATGGTTCGGCAGAGACGCTACACAACAGAACCTTAGCATAGATGGAGGACCTGCCGGGGTTCTCTAGAGCTAACACCATTATTCTGTTCGCTACAGTAGTATTGGAGTTTTTGTTTAGTCGGAATCATAACGGTTGAAAATCATTTAGGACTAACAAGAAATTTTTTTACTCCCAATTACATAACGAGCATTACCAGCTTGAGAACTGACAACTGCAAACCAGCAATTTTTCGATAATTATGTCAGACCAAAAGTATTTTGAGATTCCGTAACTCACTACCTACTAAACCGCGCCTTTTCACATCGCAGTGATCTTATGACACAACTCACCGTCACAATAACCTTTCCTCCACGTCCACCACACAAGAATTCCTATCAGGACGACGCCGAATATGCAGCCAAAAACTATTCCAATAATAACACCAATGTTTTCCTCCGCTAAAATACAACACTGTAATTAGAAACTATTCATAATTTACATATTGGACAAAGTTAGTCGTAGGGTACGAAAATAGTTGTCCATTAAATTTGTGTTTTACAAGGCCAATATGCAACAAAATCATTAAGTTCATTACAATGCTTGTCTTTGTTGTGATAATGGCTCTAATCGCTGCACAACTTGTCAGCTCTAGTTTATTGATTGTGATGTTGTATTGTACTGGATATCCCATGACATTTTTTTGTGAATTTCAGGTTGGGTCTCATTTAATCTCCTGGAAACCTAACAACGTTCTTATTGTTAGTTTCCGAACCTCAAAGCAAAACTGTAACAAACTAAAGCAACTGCTGCATTCTCAGCTAGGACCAAATTGCAAAAAGTCATGAAAGGCAACAAGATAAGCGATAGTCAGCGACATTTTGACTCGGCTGGGAATTGAACCCAAACGTGGCATTTTAACAGTAGGTGCTACATCTCCTCCATTACTGTGCTACATCTCCTCCATTACTGTGCTACATCTCCTCCAGAAACTGCGACTTTCCTCTTCATTCCCTACCAAATAAACCCTAACTAATGTTTCCAAAACAGCATGGTTGATAATACAGCTAAGTCAAACATAGTGATTGCAATGCTAACCTGTAGTTAACATGGCGGCTTGGCATCTCTGTGGTTGTCCAACACCATTGCTTGCTTCGCAGAAATATGTACCTTCGTCCGAAGCTACAACTTGCTGTCAAAGTACCAATAAAAGTTATTTAACTAATCCTAGTACCGAAAAAAGCGGAAAAAGATAAGTACTCTACCTCCACCCACAAAATCAATTAAGCATAGTTAGTTAATTGGAGTGATTTCATCAAAAATTTCAAGTTAAAGAAATAAAAAAAAAGAGAGAAATATTCATCTGCGCCTTTTTTAGTTTACTGTTTCTAAGGGATAAAATTAGGGCTAGGGGTTAGTTTAAGAGCAAGGATTAAAGTTTGGGTTACACAATAAAGACTAGATGGAATTTCCCGGTTAAATACTGTATGGAATTGCCATAAATGCAACGAAACACAAAAAATGTGAACTACTTTTGATGAATTTTGTCGTTACTTTAAAATAGAACGAGAGTCATAAAAATTCAGTAAATCACTAATTTTTTTAAAAATCTATAATCGCTGATCTATCTGCTCATATGGCAACTAAGAGCAACCTAGAAATGAACCCTAACTTTTGGAAAATGTCCGAATTTGTAATATTTTTTCAGTTGTTCAAAAAACTTCAGGGTCATTTTCGTCGTTGCAAGTGCAATTTCAGAACTTTATGCAAAAAGTTGATCGAAATGGCTAAAAGTTTTTGGTTATTTACCAAAAAATTGGGAAACAACTGTTATACAATTGAAAACCGGCGAGAGCCCCATTGAGGCTACTAAATTGCAATTCGGAGACGTAGGCTAACCACAAATTCTTTGGCAAAAGAACAAAATTATGCACATCTCAGTTCTTATTTGAAGCACAGAAACGGATCAAACACTGGCGTGTGTAACTAAAAGCTTGTGCCGGGGGGGGGGGGGGGGGGGAGGGAGGCAAGCTTCGGGAGGGCTTACAAAGCTATAATTCGACAAAATTTAGAACAAGATCTTAACCGAAAGTTCGGCATTTTTTTCTGTTAAATTTAGCAAAATGAAAAACTGATTAGGCAAGGTAAAACAAGGAAATCGGATTGTTGAGATAAGCGGTAACATAATTAACTTACTGTGAACACTAAAGTTCCAACTGCTCTGGTGTATGCGAAGCTACTGTTTCTAAGCGCGGGGTTAGTCGAGTCAAGGGCGCTTTCCGGAAGAACTTCACCGTCTTTGTACCACGTATAAAGAGGATCCGGTACACCTAACATAAAATATGCGATCTATAAAAGACTTTTAAACGGAACGTTCAGCATTACAAGGTACATTGCAAAACTTCCACCGTGAATGTTAGTTAGACAAGGAGAAGCTTGCCTTGGAAACAAAAAGGTCCTTTTGCAGTCTCCTAGCCATGGAGGCACGTGCTGAATACGAAGCAATTACAGATAAATTTTAAAACTTAAATATGGTATCAGGTTTTATTTATTATTTCTATTTTTTCCATTACAAACCTAAATAGAAAACTGGGCTTAAATTAGGCGCACTAAGTAAGTGGTATCGCTTAAGGTCAAGAGAAACCAGCGTTGCAAAAACGTTTGGTTAAGCAGAGTGTCTGAGTTTAGACTCAAAATCTTGTCAAATCGAGCGCAGTAAGCCGTACTACGTAAGTGTCGAAGAGTGAACAATTTAATTAAAACTACAATCCGCCTTTTAAAGCTTCAGTTCTTAAGCTCATCTTTAAAAAATGAAAGAGAAAATAGTTTGTTTTTTTTAAACATAATTACTAAATTTTCTTTAATTCCGACAAGGGTTCAAGTTTGCTAACGTCATCTGCCCAACGCCCTGATAGCACACCATTCCTTTATTGTCTTTATAATAATATCCCACACAAATTACGTCGCATTTCTCGTACAAACCAAAGACCAAGCACTAAGCGGTGTGCAGTTCACGCACAATAAATTAATTGGAAAGTCTACGAAAGAAATACACCGATCAGCTGATCGAGAGGTAACACGTTCATCTCTGGAGCGGGAGGTCTGAGGTTTAAATATCGCGCCGGTAAAATAGGACAGTGTTGCCGATGGCTTGCTACCGCTGCAACGTTTCTTCAAAAGGAGCTGTGTTGCCCGGGTGCAATGACGCGGAGATGGAAATCGCTAACTGGCAACACGCTTTGGCGTATTACAGCGAGTATAATAAAAGATTTGATCCTGCAAAGCAAGTGTAATGATGTATCGTACCTGTATCAGATTGGCAGGTAAGAGCTGCCTCGAATCCAATCGTGAGACTTAATCCAGCGGGAAAACCGCACATGGGAACGGATGGAGGAACTGTAAAAACATGATTAATTGATTATTTTTTTTCTTTACCGACCAGCAGTAAAGCGAATGGAGCAGAAGGTCTAAGGTTCAAATCTCGGGCCGGTCAAATCGGACACAATGTTGCCAACCGTTTGCCACATCAGCAACATTTTTTCCAAAGAGGAAAGATCATGTTTTATTTTCCAAGACAAAATAAACATGCAAAACACAAAAATTCAAAAAATCATTTTAAATAGCAATCTTCGGAGGTAGACGCATGTGTTGCACGAGCTAATGACGCGGAGATGGGCCCCACTAACTTGTTCCACGCTTCGGCTATTTTGTATTTGATTCCAGTCACGTTCGTCACCAGTACAGTTTTGAACCAAGTCAACTGACTGCCTACATTTGGGTTAGCTTGCGGTCAGTTGGTACACGGCCAGTTTGTTCGCGGTCAGTTGTCCCATATAGCGCTACTACACTAATCAGCATTCTAATCTACTAGACGTCTAACCTAGATTTAAGGCGTTTAGCAATTAATTGTGCTCGGTGGCTTTCAACAAGCAGCAGATTGGCAGGAAAAAATCAAAATACCAAATGGAAAATTTGAAATCTGATCAATGGGCAACCACTAAACGGATTTATTAGCAAGATAGTGCCAAAGCCGCTTTCTCGTCACAGAAGAACAACCAGGCAATCAAGAAATCAATCACAAGACTAGTCCGAGTCTTAAACCTGTCCGGAACTCATGTCCTTAATACACGATTAACTGCTCACTTTTGAAGATATAAATTAACTCATTGAAGTCCCAGCACGAAATGTTGCATAAAATGCATTGTACTGTCACTGTGTAAACATTGTTCATATCAGACATGCTACCTAACAAAATAAGCGGACGAACTAAATCAGACCAAAAGGAAAAATAGGGAGGACAGAAAACTGCAAAATTCGTAGCACTAAATATTGCTTTTACATACAGTCCTTTTTTCGGGTTAAATACTTGAATTTGAAATTTTTGAAAGGTAACAACCATGATAACAGCTTACTTTGAACTATGAGATCGTAAGTTCCTCTTCCCACTTGTGGGTCGCCAGCTACACGAGCTCTACAGTCGTAAAAGCCTGAAAATACGTGATAAAATTTATATCATGTTATCAAAAGATATTGTAAACCAATCCATGTTCGAGTAGATAGAGCGTCTACTACTGAAACGGTACACTCAATTACCTGGGTTCGACCTCGGTTAGGGTCAAACCAAAAACTAGAAAACATTGTAGAGATGAAAAAAACATATCCATTGTATGGTGAGAGCAAACTAAGTGGTAAACTCAGTTATTCCAAGGTGTAACTGACCAATTGGCTGAGTGGTAATCTATGCAACCATTAGGCCGATTTTTATCAGCGAACTAGTGTTTTTATTGGGCACAAGCCGACTCATTTGTGGATTTTCATTGTTTACTTTTAAAAAAATCGCCGATTTTTTGAGCGCACGCTGATTCACCAAAACCTAAGAGGGAACACTGGTGGGAATGCGTTTGTCTTTCGAGCGGAAGGTCTGAGGTTCAAATCTTGGGTCGATCAAATCGAACATAGTTTTGCCTACAGCTCACCACCGCGACAACATTTCTTCAAAAACAGATGTGTCAAGCAGGCGCAACAAGCCGGAGATGGGCTCTGCCAACGTGTTGCACGCTTCGGCATATTACATCTTGCATAATAAAACAGTGGATTTGATTTCACTCTAAGAGTATTTTTTCTTTTGGCGCAGCTACTGCTTTGCTAAGACAATTGTTTTTGACTGCATAGTGGATAGGCTACATTTGAACTTATACTACAACCAACAACCGATCATTACACATCACGAGCAATAAATTTGGAACGTTCACAAGGCTTAAAAAATCAATAAATCGAGTACCAGTGTCTCTGGCTTCTGCCATCAGGAGAATAAGATTGGTGCCACCAGCTCTGTAGCGATTGGTGTCTGCTGCCGAGTGCAGCTGATTATCTTCTATGATGGTTGTTTCTGAAGCAGATTCCATGGATGGTCGATAAGTCCAAGTTACTCTACAAAAACAGAGCGTGTTATTTACTAAAATCACATTTTTAGTAAAGTTTAAAAACAAACTAAATTTTCTAAATAAGATGAGAGGTATTTTTGTTCAAAATAAATTCACTAACCACCAAATCGCATTTTAGACCTTCATTAGCACATTACGCAATAAAAAAAGTCTTCCTGGTCTAACTGTTTTCAGTACTCATAAAAGCTTTTTTAAATATTGTTAACTTAAAAAAACAAATTGTGAACATGCAAGTTTTATATTAGTATTTAATTTAGGTTACAATTTTCTACGCTATACCCAACAGCTAACACAGTAAACTGTGGTGACCATATGAATGAATATATTTTGTCCTTGTGTAATTTTGTCTGCGGTATCCGGTTATTGGCACATATTGCTCCCTGTTATGGGTAGTATTGCATAATGAACGGATATTGCGAGACAAAATGAATTTAATTAATGTTGGCTTTGTTCTCGCTTTTCTTTGTTTACTCGCTGTATATATCTAACGCTGCTCTGCTTTATGTTATCATTATTAGTTTATTAAAATCTACTTGTTGATAATAAAGCATAACATCTTGAGACTCATTGCGTGGGTAAACACCAAATTGGTGCCCAGTGTGAGGAGCGCCCGAAGAGATTTTCATTTCATTGGTTCGGCGTGTAAGTTTATACAGAACCAAAGCTTCGCCAAAAAGCTTGTTTAGAATAAAAAAAAAGTTCTAAGTAAAGCAATTAAGCTGAAGAATTGCTTGATTACTCGAGAAGAGTCGAAGAAGAGTTCAAGTAGAGTCGGAAAAGAGCTTGGTAAAAGCCAAAAAAACTGCTCCGAAACAGGACAAAAAGCGTTTTCCAAAACTGTATGAGTGTCGTTTAAAAGTGCCTGGAAGTGCTGCTCGAAAGTTTACGGAAACCAGAACAAGAAACTCTGAAAGAAAAAGACGATAGCAGCAACGACAATCGAAAGCCAGCAGCAGTTTCTTCCATCGGCAGAATCACCCAAAAAAGCCGAGTAATTCGTAAGCCAGATAGATTTCACTTCTAACCATGCCATCAAGAAATCCTCAAATTTTTTTATTTGCGTATGGCTTTCGCTGCTGTACATTATACAAGCCAACAATGCTAGCTTAGTGTTGCATATATGTTATTTTCCTATACTGTTTTTGCAGTAGTCAAGCGTGTATGGCTGTATAATGTTAATTCGTAGTATGTCAATTTTATCGTTATCAATCCCGACTCCTATATTCATACCGTACTATCACAGATAAGACGTGCAAGAAATGTTCTATCGATATGGGTGTCCTACAGTTAACCTTTCCAACGAGCAAATTTTATTTGCATTTTTTTCCCTACGTCTTAGTAATAATTGAATTTCTCCGTGTTAAAACCAATAGAGCAGTCGCCAGTAGAGTTCACGAGCACCCAAAAAATGTATTTTTTTTACCTATATTTTCGGAATCCTGAATAAATGTACTTTTGGAATCGCCAATGTTTCCACCCAATTTCCGGTTGTTTTGGCGGAAATCGGGGATTCCCCATAAAAGTGGCGTAGAATTTTTTCGTTGAGGTACGGTTGTTTTTGACTTCAAAAATCCTATTTTTATTCGTGATAAACAATTAATTTTGAGTTTAAACGAAAGTATAAGACCTTTGCATACTTTTCGTGGGGAAAAATTTTGGTTTGTTTTTTTATGACGTCACGATATGGCTGATTAAACACAAATTTTGGCGAAAATTTTTGATTCAGGGTGCATATCGTTTGCTCTTACAGCTAAAGTTGGAAGAATAAGTTAATGAAAGTTGACAGAATGATAGACCAGTTCATAACCGACAAAATAAAACTAATTTGGTATTTCTATGACGTCATTACGCGAAGCTAAGCAGTAAAACGTAAAAGCCGCCCATACGCGCGTGTCGCAAAAAATGCACGATAAATCAAATATTTCAATTGCAGAGCGCGCGATTCTCTAATGTTAGATGAAAGAAGTTCTGCGCTTTTTATTTAATAAACATCTTGGTTCGTTAGGCAACTGCTGAACGCTTCCAATTATCTTCATTATAGCCAAGTGGGGCCTGCCTGACTTGAAAACATTTATATTTATGATTATTAAAAGTTTGGAATCCAACCGCGTTTTCAGCATTTCGCAACAGAATGGTAAGAAGTTCTCGTGATCTTCAAAAAGCGTCACTTCTTTCCTTTCAATCATAATTTATTTCTTGCTACTGTGAATAATTCGCTGTTGTTTAAACATAAGTCATATTTAAATGAAGCCAGTTGAGATACTAGGGAAAAATAATACCAGTAGCAGTAACAAATATCCAAATTTGAAAACGCAGATGCAGTGGTTAATACTTGCATTTTACATCAGTTCGCCATCCGTGATTTATCCGATTTCATGGTGTTAAGTAACGTGAAAGGAGGTGCTAGCAATAAGTTGAAGTATCTGCATGAGATTCGTGATAAGCGATTGCAACAACCGCTCGGATCACCGCACAGAATGGAAGATGTATGTATGCAAATCCCGGAGAGTACAAATGAAGCTAATTCTGGCATAATAGGTTATCATCGTCACTGCTATCAAAAGTTTACAAACCATCTAGACAGATTAAAGTTCAGTGACGCTGGCCAGCCATCTGCATCAAGATCGCCGCGGAAGAGAATAGCTTCAAGTAAAGAATTATTTCCTGATGAATGTATTTTTTGTGATAAAAAGGTAAAGAAGTTTAAGCAAAAACATGAAACGTGTGTCAAATTTGCAGTATATAAAACAAGCACCGGAGGAATCAAAGAGCCCTCATGGAAAAAAATAGAGCAGCAAGCTTTGGAACTTGGATTGTTTCGCTTACATCGGAAGGTGCAAGGAGAGGATTTATTTGCTAAAGAAGCAAAATTTCATCGATCATGTCGCAAAGCTTTCACTTTGCAGCATGCTACACTGCTAACAAAACGATCTCGCGAAAATACAAGCGTCTCGATGCAACCCAGCACCGATCAAAATCTGCGACACGAAATGGCCCATGCAAAAGCTCTTGATTCTGTAGTCAATAAAGTGAGAGAAGCAGTTATACGAAATAATGAAGTAATTAGGCTTCGGTCACTCTTGGACATTTACATTAGAGAGTTGCGTGATGACGGCTTTCCTAACGATGAATACAGAAGCACTAAACTATCATCAAAACTTGAAAAACACGAAGTTTTTGAGCAAATTGATTTCACCACAGTGGCAGAAAGAGGATGTATTTCTACGAAGTTGGTGTACAATTCTTCGATTTCTGTAGGCGACGCAATTGGTTATGCTTAAAGTTGGGATGCAAAGAAAAATTTGGCGATTTGTTTCTCCAGCTTCACAGAGATATTCAAGACTCTTTTCGGCAAGCTGACCCTCTACCTTGGCCTCCAACACCGAATGATCTGGAAGCGATAGCTTTGAATGCAACTCTCCCCAATCAATTAGTAAAAGGTCTTTTCATCATGATTTCAGGAAAAACTAACTTGGAAGCGAATTTGAATGATAAACTAAGGAGGATTACCTTTTCAATTGCTCAGGTATAATCGTGATCATTATAATTTATTTTAATATCTTGGCCTATTAATTGTTTGATTTCTATTGTCTATTAAACGCAACTGTAAGTAGTAGCCTACCTCTAAAATTTACTTGTAATGTTAATGAACAAAAAGTAACAATAATCATAATTATAGCATTGAGAACCCAACATGACGATACAATTTGCATCTACATTTGTAAACATTGATATATTTTGCAAGATTATGCAACTACGTTATTTTGTTAATAGGTATACAAAGACTTGAATTTAGTCATTGCCATAAGATATACATCTATTAAGCAGTTAATTTGACCTACTTGTAGACACAGCATAGCTACAGTTAACCCAGTTAATTTTAATGCTTTATTTTTCAAAAAACAACTTATTAGGGGAACGGAATTTTTCTTTGTTTTTTAGTCTAATATTGTTGATGCAGGATCTATGTCGCGCAGTAACCAACGGAGAATGGAAGTTACCCAAGCATATTCTTCTCTGTGCTTCGATCAGGCATTTATACAAAAGCAAAAAATTAATTAACATATTGAATCGTCTTGGACACTCAGAATCCTATGATTTTGGGCTGGAATTAGAAACCGCCATGGCAAAAGCTATCGATGAAGTATCGCAGAGCATCACTTCGCAAATTGTCACTGGAGAAGCAAACAAAGTTTTCCACATGGAGTGGGACAACCTTAACCAAATTATGACGAATATCCATGGTAACAACCTTGTAAACAGCACGGCTGGCATCATGATCCAAGAAATCTATCCTGATCGCACGAATTCGTTGGCTGCTTCCCGTCTTCTACCTCTTTATGAACGTCAAAAGAAGCGTTCTTTAAAAGTTGATGCTCCTGCTTGCCTACCGCCAGTCTGTATCTTCAATCGTGTCGGGCCAACTTTTCCCGAAGCGGCGTTGTTTACTCCTCCCTCTAATCAACCTTTCGTAAAGAGCCGCCGCATTTATAATATGTGGCTGTTTACGCGCGTACTTAGCAGCAATTCAATTCAGCATGTCCCTGCGTTTGGTGGATTTGTTTCAGCCACTGGAGTAACACCTGGAAGAAAGTCGACAATTGATTACTTCCCTCCAATCAATCAGCCCTTCACTGATTATGCTGCAATAGTGGAGTTGCTACGGAAGTCGGAAGAAGCAACAAAAGAGGTTGGTCAAGAATATGTGCTTAACACTTTTGATCTGGGCGGCGTAATGAAGGTCATGCCCATTATCTGGAAATCATCCGAGAGATATCGCAAACATGTAATCACACCGGGACCCTTTCATACGGCCATGAATTATATTGGAATGATTACAGCGCTTAAATTCGCTGGTTCCGGATATGCGGAAATTTTGATTGAAGCTGAGCTGGCCACTTCTGGTTGTTTGTCCAACATTTTAAAAGGCAAAGCCTACGCAAAAGCACTTTTTTGTCTCCAAACTGTTTGTGAAGCAATGGAGCGGTTATTGGTTGAAAAATTTACTGAGGAAGTGCAAATCAATCTGTCTGATCAATTGCCATTGTTCCAACTTATTACATCTTGTAGTCGTAAAATGCTTGAGGTTGCATTATGCGACACCTCGCTGATGGATATCCTTCAAAAATACGTGGCATACTTGGAAAAAGTGCGTGGTGGACATCTTGGGAAAACAGCAACATTCTGGATGGGGCTTATCGACCATACCCATTTGCTGCTGATGCTATTATATTCTGTGAAAACAAACCACCTGGCATTATTTCACAAGTGCATGGGAAATATGGCCGAATTGTTTTTTGCCTATGACGGACACAACTATTCAAGGTATAAAAACTAAGCGTATTGTTTATCTGCTAAATTTCTGCTAAGATTAGCTGTACACTAAAAAGTTGTTTAAGGTTGAGAGTTAACAATTTGCTTTTTTGATGATGGTGCTTAAATTTATTTTATTTACAGATATCTTGCTTGGTACGAAGCTTTTTTGACTAATATTGATATTACCCATCCAGGCGCTAAAACTCTCTTGGAAAACGGTGGAATAGCTGTTGCCCGCTCTCTAGTTCCTGGGGCTTTAAGCGCTGTTGACAAAACCATGGAAGAGACTTTCATGAAATTTGCTAAGTCATCCGGTGCGTATTGCAATGTCTTTCTGCAGTAGCTTTTCATTTCAAGCAGGCATTTTATAGTTTAAAAGGAGCCAATATATTGATAACGGATAAAGGAACCTGTCAAGTTTTATCTAACAAATTTTGTGTGTGAATAGCCTTTTAGTCCACTTTGAGTACATTTTCAATGTTGTTTATTGTGCAGGAGGATTTACGGGAATATTTTCAATGTTTGGTGCTTATCAACGTTGGTGTCGAACGACTTCAACGCGGGCGCAATATCTGGAGAAGATGCTGGAGATGTGCTCTTTAATAATTGATCCTGAATGTCCGCGAGTTGGAAAACATCGAGAACTGGAAAAAAGCGAAATCAAAAAATCTGAGAGAGCAGTTGAACTGGCAATCACTTCGATTCAAAATTTTATGAATCCTTTTGACGTTTCTGACAAAGATCATCTCTACAATATTGCCTCTGGTGCACCTATCCCTACAGATATTGAGCATGATATACTTTAAGCAGATGAAATTGGCAAGAGGTACAAAGAAAAATTCATTCAAGATCGCTTTGTTAACAATCCTTCTCGCACAGATTTTTTTCAACCGATAAAGAAATTAAAGCTAAAGACGATGGAGGCTTGCAATAAAAAAGTTTCACTATTGGGTTCGCGTGGAAAAGTAAGTATAGGTTAAGTGCCAATATTCAATAATTATTTTGATATAAACAAACCCCTTTTTATTTATTTTGCAGGTCATTCAATACAGTCAACAAAGCGATTTGGCATTCATGCTGTTAGTAAAATCCCAATCTGTAGACAAGCCACTAGACCTGAACGAATTAATGCAGTATGCTCTGACTCCTGTTCCTCTCAGCCTTGGCACACCCGATGGATTTTTTAACAAAACCAACAAAGCAACAATGTTAAGGTATTTTTTGGAGGATGTATCTGAAGACGTGCAGTATCCTCGAAACGCATTCTACATTCAAGATGGTAACGCACTGTTTCATTCTTTGACCAATCTTGCCGACACTATTGAAGGTATTTGTCTGCAGCTTTTGGACACTATGATTGCCAAAACCAATTTCGTCTTTTCCACCGATTCCTATTTTCCGCATTCCATAAAATCGCAAGAAAGATTGCGTCGAGGTTGGTCGCAACCACATCTTATTGGAGGCCCATCAACAAGGAGACCAGCCGATTTTAAAGCTTTTCTGAACAACAACGAAAATAAAAAACAACTTGGTCAAAAAATTCTGGAAGTTTGGAGTAGCACTGCGTCTGCATCTCGTCTTGCTCAATGCGGTACAGCCATTGTTGTTGTGGAAGGAAAAGCGTTTCAATTAATGTCGTCTAATGAAAAGGTGAAAGTTCAACGCAATTTAAATTTTACTTAGTTTAAACTTGCATATAAATAAGACCTTTTAACGCAGCACTATATCGAAGATATCGATTTGCAATAGACAATATTAGAATTAGAATTTGAAGCACTATATCAAAGATATCGATTTGCAATAGACAACATTAGAATTTAAACTAAACAAAAAAACACACAACTAACTAATCCCAGGCAGTGTTGCCTTCTAACTGCCCCTAGGAAGTTAGTTGTAACTTCCCAACAAGTCAGTCGACAATGAGCACTATTAACTTGGCATTTTTCGCTTACAGGTGACAGCAACTGAGATTCAGCTGTTACTTTCCAATCAAGAAGAAACTGACACGCGTGTTGTGCTTTACCTGCAATATGCAGCTTCTATTGGATTTCCGGCAGCAATTGTCAGAACGCCAGACTCAGATATATTTTTTATTTTGCTGCACCACGCTCTAAATATTTCGATGACAATATATATGGATGTTGGAGTAGGCAAAAATCGCAGATTAATAAACGTAACAGAGATAGCAGAAAGCAAAGGTCCTGAATATTGCACCGCCGTACTTGGTTTGTATGTTTTCACTGGAGAAGATGCCACCAGCGCGTTTAAAGGAATGGGAAAAGTTGCTCCTTTAAAAAAGCTAGAGAGAAATCCTAAATTTCAATCAGTTTTCAGGTATAGTCGACAATTGATGCTTCTATATTTGAGTTTAGTGAACATCACATTAAATGCCAGATTTATCAAATTCAAATAATTTTTTTGCTTGTACTTAAATGCATTTTTGCAACTTACTGTTTAACACGTTCGATCTTTGATCAAAGTTTGTACGTTTTTGTTTTAGTCAACTTGGAAATCAATGGAAAGTCTCGGTCGAAATGGTAAAAAAAGTTGAAGAATTTACTTGCCTAATGTACGGGTACAGCAGGACAACATCCATCAATGAAACGCGGTATTTGATGATAAAGAAAATGGTGGGAGATAATGCCACTTTAACGACGAAATCAAAAGTTGATCTATCACGCCTTCCACCATGCCGAAACAGCCTACTACCTCACCTATGGAGAGTTAATCACCGACTTGTTTTCTATAAGCGAGCGAACTTGCCCATTTTCGAACACATCCAGCCTTACGATGAGGAGCAAGGATGGGAGAAAAATAGTGCAAACGTTTTAGAGCCAATATGGTGCTGTGGACCAGTTCTTTCCCCTTCACTGGCAGATTTCCTCCAACATGCTGAAGAAGACTTAACTAATTCTCAAGCCGATATTATTGAATTCAACGAGGATGAAAACGATTATCTCTAACCTACTTCATATCGGCAACGTGTTTATTTTTATTTGCTTACTTGAAGAGCAATCTGCTACTGCTCCTTTTTTTTTAAAACAAACCTATATTATATGCATTTATGAGCCTCACAGAATTTCTTTTCAGATTGCACTTACTTAGAATGCAGCAGGTTAGGCCTGCATAGCAGCAGTTAGAAGTACTCAAAAACACTCACTACTAATAAACAATGTAGATAAAAATCTGCAAAATAAGTACGCATGCAGTAGTTTGTAATTAATTATTACTCACTTCCTGCTAAGGTATCAAAATTTATAAAGTTGTTCACACTTTGACAAAAAGTTAGGCATTTTTTTACAAAATATTGTTCCTTACATAAATAGTTTGACACCAATGCCACTTTGTGAGTAATGACTTGCAAAATCTATTCGCATATTTCAGCAAACCGCGCGCTCTGGAACCAAAATATTTGCTTAATCGTGCATTTTTTGCGACACGCGCGTATGGGCGGCTTTTACGTTTTACTGCTTAGCTTCGCGTAATGACGTCATAGAAATACCAAATTAGTTTTATTTTGTCGGTTATGAACTGGTCTATCATTCTGTCAACTTTCATTAACTTATTCTTCCAACTTTAGCTGTAAGAGCAAACGATATGCACCCTGAATCAAAAATTTTCGCCAAAATTTGTGTTTAATCAGCCATATCGTGACGTCATAAAAAAACAAACCAAAATTTTTCCCCACGAAAAGTATGCAAAGGTCTTATACTTTCGTTTAAACTCAAAATTAATTGTTTATCACGAATAAAAATAGGATTTTTGAAGTCAAAAACAACCGTACCTCAACGAAAAAATTCTACGCCACTTTTATGGGGAATCCCCGATTTCCGCCAAAACAACCGGAAATTGGGTGGAAACATTGGCGATTCCAAAAGTACATTTATTCAGGATTCCGAAAATATAGGTAAAAAAAATACATTTTTTGGGTGCTCGTGAACTCTACTGGCGACTGCTCTACAATGTTACGGCAACTACACTCCTTTTCCAGTCAAAGCGTATACAGCGAATTGAAAGACATGACATAGCCCTGACTCAGTGAAATATCTTGTGCGACCAGCAGAGTTCGAATGTTTGGTATTTTCGTCGTTATATTACACATGTTACATTGTTATATTCCGAGCCAAGTCTCGATGATTTTTTAAAATGGTTAATTGGTTATGCTGCTCTTAAGGGCAAGAGGAAAGCCTCATACTTATATTTTACATTGCGGTATTTTGCATTTTTTTGCGCTAAAATACGTTACGTCGTCCTAAATGGAATGACAAAGTAACTTATTTCTTGTCGCATAGACACAGAGAATATTTCTGTTGTCATATTTCAGGTTTTAACCCGTTCAATATTTAGATTCCAACTTTCGGCGTTTCAACACATCCCTATCTTAACCCATACCGGTTTTCTGTGTGCCTGGAGCAATATTTAGAAGATTTACGTGTCTTCATTATGTCATGTTCTCGGGATTTGCTCGACATCCGCATTTTTTTTTTATCGACTGATGTGTAACCTGAACAGTCTTTGGGGGCTTTGTCGTCCATCATATCCATCATTCTGAGGGGAAGGTCTGTGGTGACCGATTGAATGAATATATTTTGTCCCTGTGTAATTTGGTTTGCGGTATTCGGTTATTGGCACACATTGCTCATTGTTATGGGTGATATTGCATAGTGAACGGATATTGCAAAACAAAAGGAATTTAATTAATGTTGTCTTTGTTCTCACTTTTTTTTGTTTACTCGCTGTATTTATATATAACGCTGCTTTGTTTTGTGTAACCATTATTAGTTTATTAAATTCTACTTGTTGATATTAAAGCATTACATCTTGAGACTCATTGCGTGCAGACTCACTTAAAAACATTCAGCATTGAAGGAGCATAAAGCATGTACCTCAATGCAACCATAAGCTGATCAATACTAAAAAATAGCTTTAATGAGGTACTGAAACCAAATCTGCGCTTTTATTGGGTACACGCCGATTCAATTTTGAATAATCCATTGATTGGTTGGTATGAAAAAATCGCCAATTTTTTGGGCGCACGCTGGCTCACCAAAACCTAAGAGGGAACACTGCTCAATGTAAAAATATGACTTCAAGACAGGACATATAACTTAATTGCCTCCGGACCATCACTTCATAAATAATACACAACAAAATGTCTTTCTTGTGATGCGTCCTGGGCTATTCTTCTCTGTTGTTATATAGCTAAGCACATAAAACAAATACGCCACAAAAAATAATAAAATACTCACAGAGCATTACCAGGAGCAGAGCATATAAGTCTGACTTCTACATCACCAAGAGTAATTTTCTTTTCAAATACACCTGTTGCACCACCTTCTAAACCAACCTGCGCACTATGAACAACAGAAACTGAAAAATAAAAAACACCAAAAAAAGATGAAATAATTTCTTTGGCACAAAACTTGTGTAGGCAAATGGTACCAAACACATTTACAAAAATATAAGTTTTAGAAACTGTCACGTATAATAATTTGGAATGTTTTAGTCATGATCATTTTACCGCCTTAACAGCTTAGTAATGACTGCTTTACTAGTTTTGGCGCTTTTTGTGATTTGAAACGTTCGAGATAATTTCTTTCCAGTAGATACCGGTATGTTCTACGATCTTCTACAGTCATCGAGGTACTTGGTTGTTTACAACTTTATAATTGCTATATTTGGACTTGAAGTTTGTGATGTCACAATTATGTTACAATTTGCTAGCATAAGCCTATAAACTTTTTCTATTGTGTCGTAGTAACGACTCTTAAGGAATATTTGAGGGCTTTTGCCATAGTATAAATAGGTGGCTACCAATGTTGCTATTTTACATTTTAATAATTCGAGGAGTGTAATAATTCTAGTGTTTAGTGTTCAAGATATTGGTTTGTAGGCAGCTTAACTGAGATTGTAGTCTGTGGTTGACTTGTGTAGCCGTAGTGTGCAATCTAAATTGGTCGATTGCGATAAGTAGTGTGCGACCTGAATTGGTCGATCGCGATAAGTTTCAGTGAAATGATTTTGCTTGGTGAGAATTTGATTTGTTTTTAATCTTAAATAGAAGTTCTTAATTTAAGAATGGTATGCTGCTTTCTGCAATTCAAGAAGCTAAAGGAACTATCAACTGCCATTTGCGATTTGTCAATTAACATCCTCGTCATTCTCTGGTCAAGTCCACCTGGACTATTCTGGAGATTAAAGGCTGTACTTTAACCAAGTACCATATTTTCCGACTAATAAGCCGACCCGTCGAATAAGCCGAGATCAACTTTTTGCTCTCAAAATGAGGGTTTTAGCATATCACCGCCCAATATGCCGAGGTAGAAAATTTGATCGCCGCGGCATAGCGCCAGATTAATCCGGCACCCGGCATTACGACGTTTTGTGGCAATTTGAAGCAGAAAACACAAATTTGGTCCGCTTTAATCGCCCGTGCATATACGATACCGATCGTGCAGAGGGCAAAATATGGTAGTGCAAAGTGTAAATTGGTCGGACAAAGTGCAAAATAGTGGGAAGTGCTGTGAACTGACGCTTAGTGACATTTTGATCTCCAGTATTGTCTGGTTCAAGGTGTATTCGCCGAATAAGTATACCCCAGAAAATTCGGATAAAAAATCAGATCCAGAAAATCGGCTTATTAGCCAGAAAATATGGTATTCAATATTGTGACAAAAACATTCATCCAAATAAGTTCCTAAAGTTTTCCTGCTGTTTTCTTAAAAGTATCAAAATGCTGTTTCAGAAAAGTCTTTGTCTATAACCAGCCCAGAATTTTAAAACTACCAATGTTGCTGTTGAAGCAGGTAGTGCATATAATATTTTTCTCTTGTCATCAGACAGTAGCAGACGCTAACTTCTGGACAGAGAAGTATCGAGTGATAATACAGGTAGGTGACATTGAACTGTTATCAATTTGAGGTTATGCCACATCATCAACATAAAATATAAATTTAGATTGAATGCAACAAATTTATATATTTCTTATACACCATAATTTAACTCAATAGTATTTTACATGGGGGGTATTCACAAGTAAACTCTTGAAAAGTTCATGTTGCTAGACTGCAGAGTAAGAAAAAGTTTTACAATTTTGAGATTTTCAGAAATCACTTCCCAAAATCTGATCAGTTTAAGAGCAAACTTTAACTTAAATGAAGTTATAAGATGTTTTTGCAAACATAAACAACTTGACTTAAGCATTTTATTATTCAGTACCAAAAAACAAGCCTATGAACAAAATTTGAATCGCTTGTGGTGCAATTTTTGGAAAATATGGCTGTGACATCAGACATCTTTACGATGATGTCACCAACTTAAAAGTCGTTTTTCTAAAAAATTTTGAGCATCAACCTGCATACCGATTTTGGCGTTTTTATGATCTTTGGTTAAACAATTCAGAGTTAGTTCAGGAGATATATCCAGCCCTGCTCCTCCACAGAGTTATGGTAAAATATAATATGCACAATAAGATTAAATCTGCTACTATGACAACAGACTATCAGACTAGATACCTTAGACTACTATAGACTAGATAACTTACTGATAATCAATGTGAAATACACGATTTGAATGGAAATTCCCAATTTATTCATCTTCCATCTATTCTTTTTTATCCCAGATCAGTAGAATTAATCTTCTATTTAATACTAACCAAATTAAACTTCAATGCAAATTACGAGTAAAGTCTGGACCAAGCTTATTCTTCACAAGTATATAGAAGAAGCTAGATGATATGTGATATAAGCTGAAACAAAAAATAGCTGAGTAAAGGAAAAGGCTTGATGCACGTTCCATGCACGAAGACACTTTGTAATAAAGACAAAACTGTAAAAAACCTTTGTACGGTAATAAACGCACATTTTGTGCACTAAGTTCAGAATCAATTCAAACAGTAAATGTACAAAAAACTTGAAAATACAAAATTTTATCAAAGTTTTCACAACTACTAATTGCAAAAACAAAAATCTTACAATAAAAAGTGGCTTTATCTACAGTACCCTGTACCTATACTGTATCAGATAGGCCTAGGCTATGTAACATCACCATCCTCCATCACCAGCTGGTGAAAAATTACAATGTTAACTAACAACAACACATGATATATCTGAAATGATAGGCAGCTATACAGTAAATGATAAAATTTTTAAGCTTTTTAGCTAGATAGAAGACCAGTCAAGATTGGCTTAAGCTGCTAAGGTTATAGCGATGTAGTTAATTTCAGTTTGTAGGCCTACTGTACCATGTAGTAGTAGTAGCACAGTTTATTTTTGTTTAGAAAGGATGCAACAAACAGACAAAAAAAGTACTGTCATCAAAGAACATCAAACGATATAATCCTTTCTGGAGAGGGACTGCAAAAGACCGATGTATAGGTACCAAGGTATCTGGCGCGAACACTGAGTCTGCTACCTCTCACTAACTACAAACAAAAAAAAACAAAATTGCACATTACAGAAACACAAAAACTCTTGCGGTTACAGGTATTCTAGATAATCCTTTTGGTCATTGATAGGATTAAATTTGGAATAGCTATAGTCAGATGAGATTTAATTATTGGAAAATTTTGAAAAACATTGGAAAATTTTTACTAAGTATTTGAGTTAAACTAAATGTATTGAATACGTGGGACATCTATCCCTCTTCCAGTAAGCAATCAATTGCTTTTTCTGTAAGGTCTATCTAGGCAGAAATTTTAACATTTTGTTGTCCAATAATTATCCCTGCATTTAGGGTAATTGTTTGACACTATTGAGGTAAAGGTTGAACAGCACTCCATTTGTCAATTTGCATGTATTAAAAAGAACTGAAATATTACAAACTTATGCAGCATGAATTAACATCACATCAGCTTACTTATCACAAAAAAAGCACCAACGGTTGTGATATTAACACATTAATTTAGAAGTCCAGTGCTTTCACGAAATAATGCATTGCTTAATTTAAAAAATGATAACCCACCTAGTTTTGTAGTAACATGCCAGTTAAAATCGAAGTGTTTTGGGCATGTGATAAGTTGAATTGTGAGCAAAATTTTACTAAATCTTCTAGTTTAAACCTTAACTTTGATTAACTAATCTGTGGTGATGTTCACAGTTCAATAAACAGTTTGTAACATGCAGCCTAACATAACTCCACTAATTACACAATGAAAAGAACTTTTAAAAACTTTTTTAAACAAATCAAACAGCAAAAACAAACAAAGTTGTACAATCTAACATTGTTTTTTTCACTTTCTGCTATTGCATGTTTCAAGGCAGTTTCAGTCCATTCTTTTTTTGGTCTAGGCTTGCATTTTTGTGCTATTGCAGCTAATTACATAACGAAAACCACTGCTATACTGACACAACGGTAGTTGGATGCTAAATTTGTTCAGTAAGTGTCCAATAATTACCCATTTTTCAACTTAAGACAGGGGTAATTATTGGACATGTTCTACAGGCATCCTGACAAAGGTGTGATGATGATTCAACCAGTATGGTGAGATTCAGATTAACTCCTGCTAGGGTTGTCAATAAGTTTTTTCAAAATGATAAATATTGTTTTCAATTCTAATGAATTACTTTTTTAACTTAGTCCCATTTTTTATAAGATTTTAACAACCTTGCTAGTCAGTACAATTTCTCATGGAACAAAGAAGAAAAATTCATATTTCTAATGATTAATATAAGTAATAGAACTTAAGCTTTTACGATATCAAGGTCAAGTTCAGAGACCTTCTAGATTTCATGCTTTTTGTCTATCCAAGAATTACTTCTCCTTTTAACTGTCCAACAAGTACCCCATCCGACTATAAATTGATCAGCAAGTTTTGTAAAACCAATTAGGAATTGTATGAGATAAGATTACAATTGATTACGTGGTAAAAACTGCTTCAGTTGATTAACAAAGATAGCGCAACTTTTGAGGTAATTCTCTCTTCGGTCTGTCTGAAGCGCATTCCACAATTTAGTGCCTTTATATTTAATTGAACATTGAGTATGGGTTTTTAAATTGAGGTTCAGACCAAATTTCATTAGCAGCAAACCTTGTCGCATAAACATGGACTTGAGAAGCCAATTGAAAATAACTTTCAAAAAATTTAGGCAGGGTTTTCATTTTACAGTTAAATGCAAATTTTAATACTTTTAGTTCTTTAAAAGTTGTTTAATTTTAACAAATGCATTTGCTCATATATAGGATATAATTTAGTTTTTGATCAATGGAGCATTACTTATTAGTTAAAATTTTAATAAGATAATTTTGTTCAGACATCAAGCAGTAGTATTTTCCCTTGTCATCATACTATATTGCAAGTATGAATAACTAAACCAAAATACACATTCTTCAAAATTGACATTGAAGCATAATGTCTCAAGTTTACAAAATACTCCTTTTGCACTGCACATTTTATCAAGTACAAACTGCGAATGAGTTTCCCAATTTAAACTTTTACCAAAAAAGACACCTACATACTTGACAACGATACTGGTTTCAATAAATCCTGAATTAGTAGCTATTTTGAGTTCTGCAGACGCATTTTTAGAAGTTTTAGAAAATACAATGAAGTTAGTTTTCTTATAGTTTATTGAAAGTTTGTTTTTGAATAATTTAGTTTTCAATGTTACAAAATTCAGAGTTACATGTCTAAGCGAGATAATGAATGTTTTTTTCAGAAGAAGTCACAGGCGCATCATCTACATAAAAATTTTAATTGGAATCGCAAAAATTTGGTAGATCATTAATATACACTAAAAAGAGAAATGGCCAAAGGAAACTGCCCTGTGGCACACTAATTGTTATTGGTTGGAATATAGAATAAAATTTTTCATCATAGACCATATACCAGATTTGTTAATTTAAACACAAGCGAAATAATTTGTGAGCATTTTCTCTTACTCCAAAATGTTCTAATTTAGCTGCAGTAGTAAAATTTGATGACTGACACTGTTGAATGTCTTTTCACAATCCTAAAACATGCCACTAATCGATCAATTGCCATCACATTCTTGCAAAATTGTGTCTTACAAACAAGTGATAACATGATTGGTCAAATAACTTTTTCTAAAGTCAAATTGACAGCTACAGAAAAGATTCTTTTTTTTCCCAGTAATCTGCATTATTTATGAAATATTTTTTCAAAACATTTGCTGAATGGCAATAATATTAACATAGGCCTATAATTGCTTAGCTTAAACATAGAGCCTCCTTTATGTAGAGCTACAACCTTTGTAGCTTTCAAACTATCAGGAAAAGTGCCATTTGTTATGTATTTGTTAAAACAAATAAGTTTGAAACATAACTAGCAATTACAAATTTAGACTCTTTTACAAATGTCACTGAAATGTCAATGTAACCTGGTGATTTGATGTTGCCTAGACCTGCTAATATTTCCATTACCTCGCACTCATCAGTTAGCCGTAAAACAATTTAGGACATTTGTCACTTTCCTAAAAACTTTTTGTTCAGTTACACTTTTCATGTTAGCACTAATTTTTCATCAGTCATCATAAAATGTTCATTCATTTTATTGCAAATGCTTTCAGAGCACTTGCTTGATTTTTTACCAATTTTGATTGATTGTGGCAGTGCTGTTGTTTTATATTTCAGTTTATATACGCAGCAATCTGGCAATTTGCTGATTACTTTCCAAGTTTCAGACACTGGAGAGATTGCCATTTCTGATTTGCTTCACTGAACAAGTTTTTACAATAGTTTCTATTAGCAGCCTCTTTCATGTGTGTAACTCTATTTTTGAGTTTTTTGTACTTAGCAAAAACAACAGGACAGTTATTTTTTAAATATTTACTAGGCCTATATAATTTATTCTTCTCTTCAATTAATTCCAACATGTCAGAAGAAATCCATGGATTTTTAGAAATTTTATTTCTGACCCTGTGACCTTGTTTCCTACTTGAAATTTTTTTTGGGAAAATATTGGTTTGTTCAAGCAAGCAATAACTTAATTAATTTTTCTAAATCGTAACCTTTGTTCCTCTCCAGGTCATAATGTGTTTAAATTTGCATGAAATAGGGTACAGTAGATCAATATTCAATATTCTTTTGGGATAATTTTATTGCATTAGGACACTTTGCAGATTTTTTAGGCTGCTTGCAAATAAATTCAGCAAAAACAGGTAAGCCTAATCAAACTCAATTTTTCAACAAATTTTGCTGTAATGCGCTAAAGCATATAACGAGTCGGCAGGGTCCATCTCCATGCCATTGTACCCAGGCAACACAGCTCCTATCGAAATGTCGCAGCAATGGCGAGCCGCTGGCAACACTGTGTCCATTTTGAAAGGCTGGAAATTGCAAGCCCCCTGCTCCAGAGATGAACGCTTTACCATTTGACCAATTGGCCGGTTATGGGTAGGTTTAAGTGATCAGAAATATCTTCACTTACAATGGTAGGTGTCACATGAAAAACTGACATAGATTTAACGTAAATATGGTCGATAATGGTTCTAGAGGTCTGCGTAATTCGGGTTGGTTGATTTTCCAACTGACTAAAACCAACAGAAGGCCACTGATGCAAATTACCGGGTATAATATAGGCTATACCAGTAACTGAGTAAGCAACCAATAAAGGCTACTGTTTGATTGCTGTGTACTGTGTTTAGACTAAAGCTTTACTTCACTCAGTTGTTGATTACGAAATACTTTTGAGAGCAGAGAGT
The DNA here is from genome assembly GCA_963965965.1 of Trididemnum nubilum. Lineage (NCBI taxonomy): Eukaryota > Metazoa > Chordata > Ascidiacea > Aplousobranchia > Didemnidae > Trididemnum > Trididemnum nubilum. The sequence continues at coordinate 8,795,037 of OZ014469.1, forward strand.
ATGAAGGGGAACCAGAACTTAATCCCTGAAAATGAAAACAGCTTTATTTATAAAACTCACTGCTCAGCATGACTGCAAACTCAAAAAAACTTCGTTTGCTGAACTCAAAAAAACAATTTCTCTAAACTCGAACGTAACTCTCCAAGATCGACAGGCACTTCAAGTTGCCACTTCGCCAGTCAATCTTGAGAATATGTTTAATTATTCCTTCGATCCTATCACACCGGTACTTGTCTTAATGTTTACCAAATCGGCCCAATTGAACAAGCTTGGAAAGTTCAGTTCCGCTGCGACCGATTTTCGCGCCTACCTAAACCCTAATTAAGTATGTTTTGCGCTGCGCCAAATAAAATGCAAAATACGGGCCGATCTAGAAAGATAAAGTTTGCTTGAAAAATTTAGGCGATTTTCTAGGTCTGCCCTTTAATCGCTAAAGAAATAAAAACAGTTTTCACTACTCGGGCAAGTTTACCATGAATTTTGAAGGGATTCTCACAATCCCCGCTGTAATTCACCGTACGTTAATGAGGAGCATTTGCGCCGTGTCAAACCTAATTTACGTTTTCTGCGCCAATTTGGCATGCCTAAATTTTACTACGTCGTGGAGTAATTTTTTTGTATCCTAGTGCTACAGCTATTCAAAGATAAATCACTTCGCATTAAAAATAGCACTGTACTGACTGCAACCACGATACATTTTTTAAACAAATTTAATAAATTCCACATTACGTTCAAAATGCAAAACTTACCTACATGTCATAATTAATACAGTAAAGAGGCCTAATACAATTGATAACTTTTTCTATTACGACAATGCAACAAGTAAGTGCTTTTTATTTTTCAATGCAGTACACGGTGTTTTAAAAAATACACTTACGCTCGAAACCATTGTTAATGGGTGAAGGCTTTCATTCTTTTTCCTGAAAAACAATAATTTTTAAATCTTTCTCAAATTTATTGAGTGTTTTAAAAGCTTGTAAAAGGCGGACAATGGGTACCCACGAACACTGGCAGCCACTTTTTTCCATCACGTCTGCCGATTCAGAAAGGGTCAGATGCGTAGCAAGAAATTTGCGATGGGGGGGGCTGTTTTGGGGGTCTGGGAGCAAAGCCGCCTGCCACAGAAGGCACGAAGGTCTGTGGGCAGAGCCCCCAGCGCCTAAAAATTTTGCGTTTTTTTGGTAAATAACTCAATTTTAGGATTATTTTGATAAAACTTAATGCTTTTAAAGCGTAACATAGAAATTGGCAATGCAAACATGACTAAACTGGTGGCATAAATGGGCTATGTGGGAGAAGGCTAATGGTAAAATTTTAGTTCTCTTATTTACATGCTGGTACACTAAATCATAAAATCTTATAGTAGGCAACAAAACTAACACGGAGAAATCTATTTCGTCTATATTTTATAGAGAAAACTAATTGGAGGAGATAATGGAAAAATATTTAAGAGATATGATTGGTAATTAACTAATACTAAATAGCCCCTCGTTACGGTGTTGCAGCCGCCCCATAAAATTGAAAATTTTGTCGTGGCAACTTCTACCTTAGCTCAGGTTGGAGGCTTCGCACAAAAACTCGTGTGGTCAAGTTTCGCAAAAATTTGTCAATGTTTAGGGGTCGCACAGTGACATCAAAATTTTGGCAATTTCAAAAAAAAAATGTTTGTTTCATTTAAATGTTTTTGGATTACAAGTCCAGCCTACGATCTTTTTTGATCACTTAAACTGTTTTTGAAAGTCGTTCTTTAGTACATAGCCAACAAGAGAACTTGTTACATCAAAGATCAAAAGTTGCATGATAGACTTTGTGCCACAAGCATAGGTGGGCAAGTTAACGCAAAACGTTAGCTTCGTTAACCACTAGTCCGTTAACAAACTTCACACCTCCGTTTACGTTAATCCGTTATTTTCAGCTTTAATTAACGGAAGTTAATAAAGTCCGTTAATCCGTTAACAGTTTGCGTGCAACTTATATTTCGTTTTATTCACTCGCTTCTAGAACACGTATTGACGCTGTTAAGCTGATTGTAAGAAAATATTTATTGTTATGGTGGTCTTTTTGTGTTTTGAAAGTTACATTTTACAGTCTAATCTACAGTCAAGATAAAAACAAGTTCAAATGCACAACGAAGCTGCATGATATTGACGATAAAAACCTTAACGGAAATTAACAGAACTTAACGGAAGTTACTTTAGTCCGTTAACAGCACTTAACGGAAGTTAATTTAGTCCGTTAACATGAAAAAACTTTTTAACGGATAAACGAGTTAATGAAAAAGTTAGCTTTGTTATTAACGGATTAACGATTAACGGACTTGTGCCCATCTATGGCCACAAGCATAATTACTACCAACTTCATTCATATTGTTCTAATTGTATAATTAATTTCACATCTGGCCCAGATTTTACGCTGAAAAGTGCTCATGATTGTCATCTACCCAATGTCAGTTTTTATTTTTATTTTAGACAGCTGTGTCACCCAAAAAGCATCTTATTAATAAGCTGTTATTATTTCCGTTTCTTTTCTTTAACAGCTAAACTTTTTCCCATATTCGCGATACTGGTTTTTTAATTAGACATCGTGCTGTGCAGAAATGTTTTTTCTTCATTTTTCAATCATGGTAAGGCGTTGGTTTGATGACCAAGATTTCATTGTTGTGTTCAATTTTTTTTTCAATGTTTGAGAAATCTTGAAAATAAGGCAAAGATCTTTCTGCATGCTTTGTCAATCTTGAAAAAGTATAATATAATTGCCTTTCTATCTTTGGAGGGTTCTAAAGAGAATGGCGTTGATGGTCAGTTGTTACATGTCATTAAGGCATTTCATGGTGCCGACTGGAGTTTTGTGGTTGAGTAAATGGCAGGCAATCAAAGCTTTCCATATAGCATGGACTCCAGCAAGAATACAACTTGTTTCTTCTCTTCTTCATTATTTACATGAATTGGATCGACAAATGCAACCAAGCTGACGAGTTTGCCACCATAGGAAATTTGATAAATCAGTTGCGTGCTCTATTCTAATGAATTGATTCTGCTTCAACAGAATCTGGCTTTCAGTGCACATTACATAGGTTTGCAGCTGCTTATGACCCTGCAGGAATAAAAATAAGCACGGTCAAAACTGATATGCTTCATGTTTCAAGAAACACTAATCAGCGCTTGTTGCCGCTGAATGGAGCGACACAGAAACAAGTTCAAGTATCTTTGGGGTTGCATTTACGAGTGACGGAAGGCAAAACAAAGAACTGGGTATCCCAATTGGCAGGGCAATTGCAATAATGAAAGTTTTACACTATTCAGTAGTTATGAGACGATTCAGTAGTTGTGAGACAAAATTGTCCAAAATGAAGCCAAGCTCTCAATTTTTTGTTGCAGTTTCTGTTGTTTCTCTCAAAGTTTCTGTTGTAGTTTCCCCGCACATAAATGTGATCAATCTTGACCACTATTAATTCCGAAAAAAACAAACCAAAAACATAAATGTAAGCAGTTTTAGAAGTTGTATTGAAGTTTTTTGGATGTATAAAATCAAAAGTGAATGTTCAATTTTGCAATGACTTATTAGTAACAAAAATATCATATAGCACCATCTAGCGGCACAAAATAAAACGAATACCAAATCCTGCGTAAAAAAGGTCTCTGTGCAACCCCTAAGCCCCAATTTTTTTTCTCAAACTTTGTATTCTTGATTTTTTTTGGGAACCTCCTATTTTAAAGAGGTAGAAAAAAATTGGAAGAGGTGGGGGTAACTGCAACACCCTACCCCTCGTATTCCTGACAGAGGCGGAGTCCTCGAGGACGACCTTGGCCTCGAGAACACATTTTGAAGTCCTTGACCTCGAGGCCTCAAGTCCTCGAAAATTGGCTGTCCTCGGCTCGAGGACAGCACTTTTTTTGAATTGTTGAAAATTTGTAGATCGCCTGAAAAAAAATTTTAGAAGGCGTTTTTTACTGGAGAATGCCAGAAAAAAAATTTTGAAGACATTTTTTTTGGAGATCGCCTGAAAAAAATTTTTCAAGACCTTTTTTTTGGAGAACACTTGCGCTTGTGTCCTTGGCCTTGGCCTAGAGCATTCCTGTCCTTGGCCTCGAGAGGGTCTGCCCTCGAAAAGGCTGTCCTTGCCCTTGGCCTCGGATTTTTTTTGTGTCCTTGGCCTCGAGCGTTGTGTCCTCGACTCCACCTCTGATTCCTGAGTTAATAATATATTTGTTGATAAACCATGTTCAGCATTTTTACACCAGCGATCAAATTTGATTGCTCATTTTTGGCCATTTTTCAAGGTTTTCATTGATTTGTGACTTTTATTTTTAACAAATTAGTCCCCCCCTGAATATATGTTTCAAAGATGCTTTAATAATTTTTTTTGTCCATTCCAGTGCAAAAAACAGTCTCAAAAGTGTTAAAAACGTTGTATTTTTCTTATTCTGCATTTTGGTCGACAAGCCAATGGGGGGGAGGGGGGGGCAACGATTGCAACATTAGTTGAATGCTTGGATAAAATTATACTTTTTTTCACAACCGAAAAAGTTCTTGAAAAGTATAAACAGTTGTCAGATGGCCAATGGATTTTAAAATTAATGTTTTTCACTGATTTGTGCTTACATGTAAACGAATTGCACTCTGGCTTACAAGGTCGCAACAAAACCATTATTACTATGTTTGATTTAATCAAAACATTCGCAGCAAAACTACAAGTTTTCAATCAAGATGTTGCTTCGAGAACCTTCAAGTATTTCAAAAACACAAAAGAATATTTTTTACAACTTGAATCTAATGACCATCCTGAACAAGAAGTGTTTTGTGAAGTTATTCAAGAGTTAATCGACGAATTTGCTTCTAGATTAACACTATTCATGGAATTCGCTTTGCTGAAACAACACAGTTTATTTTGCATCCAGACTCAACATTACTAGAAGCACTTAATTTTGAAAGCTTGAAGTGGCTAGATTGGAGGATATGGAAATGCAGTTATTAACTTTCAGTTTCATTCTGTATGGAAACAAAAGTTTATTGATTTGAAAAGTGACTTGGAATTAATAGAGAATGATCGAGCATAGCACGGTGTAATCACATGTAATGCAGAAGAAAAAGTACTGATAACATGGAATACCATTCCCGATACTTTCGTTTGTTTTAAAAGATTAGCAATTGCTATTTTATGAATTTTTTCATCAACATATTGTTGTAAACCGTTGTTTTGGTGGTGGTGGTATTAACCGACCCCTTCCGAGGGATGTGTGCGCGGAGGAACTCCGCAGAGACCCAACAATCGGGCCACACCCCAAAGTCTGGACCACAGATCAAGAATAGAAAGAGAGGACCAAAGATGGCTTTACGAAGGGGTTCAGAGGCTAGACAGTAGGGTGTTCGGGTTTTTCACTTTTTGCTTAAATCTTTTTCTTTATACGATTTTAAGGGTACAAATTGGCATGAATAAAAATCGTGATAGTTTTTTTTGAAAAATTTTTTTATCTTCATACCCTGGGGGGGCATGAAAGGTTTTTGGGGGGGCACATGTGACTAATATCGCGTAACTCAAAAACTACTTCACCTAGAAAGACAATTTTTACTTCAATCGATTCAGAAACACAGGTTTCCTATCTGTGTTCAATACATTATATGGCTTTAACTGCTCTATTTTTCGAGTTATTTTTGAAAAACTGTTTTTACCCCTTTCTGCTTGCCATTTCGCTTTAAATTATAGGTATTTTCTCTTCACCGCACAGATGACCAATTGGTGGACGCACCTGACCTAAAACCTGCCTGAAGCAAGAAATTTAATTTGATTTCTGGGTGGATACCACCTTAACACAAGTTACTAGTGACTCAGCAATCGCTTCTACTTCGACACTGCACTGCATGGCTGGATGCAAGGCATGGAAATGACTACTCCTGCTCATTCCCTATCACTTCAAAAGTTACTACTGCAAGTCTAATAAGGATGTAATTTTCTATACTGCAGTATGCAACGTTGCACAAGACAAGTACAATTATTGCACTAATTTTCACTCTTGACTTTTGTTTTCACTTTATTAAGAAACACCAAACATTTTAAGATACGACTTTCTTTTCCAGCCACTCATTCATTTTAGTCTTTGCTTCCGTGACAAATAAATCCCCTGATTCTAATATCAACTTGTCGTTTTCTTCGGCTTTGCGAAAACCTTTCACTCAGGCATTATGACATAAGACCATCTCTCGCAAGAGCAGTTATGATTGTCGATCGAATTCCAAAAAAACTTTGTCGTCAATCTGGAGGCAAGGTGCTGCTTTACCACTGGATCCGAAGTACGGCCTGATAGGTGCTCGCTTCCATGCAAGTTGTTTGGTATCAACATCACCAGGAAGTTGCTGATCGGGATCTTTCACTGTTTGCTTGGAATGCAGGACTTTTTGAATATTTAGGGTCACATTGATTGGGTTCATCCAAGAGCAGAAGTGTTTTAAAAACACAGGTTTTACACAATCTGTAAGAAATCAGTAAGTAATCTGTAGTTCATCTATAATCAGTAAGTAATCTGTAATCCATTGATGTTTCAACGATTTTTGTCTAACAACCACGAAAGCATTACGTTTGCAAGGTTAGTGTTGCATATTCGGTCATCTTCGCTTTGTATCTGACTTTACTGATTACAGATCTATCGTTACAAGTGGTTAACAACTGCGAATGGTTACATGAGACTTCCATTTGACACCAAAATGACCGTTATTCAAAAAAGCAAACTTCTTCAAATCACAAGCTACATCATATCGGTTTATGTGCCAATGTTTGTGAAAATTCATTTGAATCCACGCGCGTCAAAAGGACCAACAAACATGATATTTCTTCGTTATTTATCGCTGGATTTTCGCCAACAACATACGAATCTGGTTGATCATTGCGTAAAACCTGTGTTTTTAAAACACTTCTGCTCTTGGATGAACCCAATCAATGTGACCCTAAATATTCATTCAAAAAGTCCTGCATTCCAAGCAAAACAGTGAAAGATCCCGATCAGCAACTTCCTGGTGATGTTGACACCAAACAACTTGCATGGAAGCGAGCACCTATCAGGCCGTACTTCGGATCCAGTGGTAAAGCAGCACCTTGCCTCCAGATTGACGACAAAGTTTTTTTGGAATTCGATCGACAATCATAACTGCTCTTGCGAGAGATGGTCTTATGTCATAATGCCTGAGTGAAAGGTTTTCGCAAAGCCGAAGAAAACGACAAGTTGATATTAGAATCAGGGGATTTATTTGTCACGGAAGCAAAGACTAAAATGAATGAGTGGCTGGAAAAGAAAGTCGTATCTTAAAATGTTTGGTGTTTCTTAATAAAGTGAAAACAAAAGTCAAGAGTGAAAATTAGTGCAATAATTGTACTTGTCTTGTGCAACGTTGCATACTGCAGTATAGAAAATTACATCCTTATTAGACTTGCAGTAGTAACTTTTGAAGTGATAGGGAATGAGCAGGAGTAGTCATTTCCATGCCTTGCATCCAGCCATGCAGTGCAGTGTCGAAGTAGAAGCGATTGCTGAGTCACTAGTAACTTGTGTTAAGGTGGTATCCACCCAGAAATCAAATTAAATTTCTTGCTTCAGGCAGGTTTTAGGTCAGGTGCGTCCACCAATTGGTCATCTGTGCGGTGAAGAGAAAATACCTATAATTTAAAGCGAAATGGCAAGCAGAAAGGGGTAAAAACAGTTTTTCAAAAATAACTCGAAAAATAGAGCAGTTAAAGCCATATAATGTATTGAACACAGATAGGAAACCTGTGTTTCTGAATCGATTGAAGTAAAAATTGTCTTTCTAGGTGAAGTAGTTTTTGAGTTACGCGATATTAGTCACATGTGCCCCCCCAAAAACCTTTCATGCCCCCCCAGGGTATGAAGATAAAAAAATTTTTCAAAAAAAACTATCACGATTTTTATTCATGCCAATTTGTACCCTTAAAATCGTATAAAGAAAAAGATTTAAGCAAAAAGTGAAAAACCCGAACACCCTACTGGAAGTCGAGGAGGAGATGATTGGGTCCTGTAGAGGGTGTCCACAGGCACTACAAGCAGAATTCTCCTTCCGACTGATCCTGTGAAGATATGAAGATAAAAGAAGACTGTAGCGAAGACGGGAAAGCTCACAGTGAATGAGGCGAGAAAGGAGAAGTTCCTCCTAAGAGACTTCGGGGACTTGGTGGATCATATAGGAGTGGGAGATGTGACGTCTCCAATTGTGGTACTGTAAATAACGGACTTTGGCAACGACTGGGGGGAGAAGGCATGTGATTGCGTCAGTGGGCAGGGAGGCACCAGCTTTGGCAAGTAAATCCGCTTTTTCATTACCGCGGAGACCAGCGTGACCGGAAACCCATTGGAAGCACAAGGTGGTGTTGTTGGAGAGGGAGGAGGCGAGGGACCAAACATTCCAAAGGGACTCAGGCTGGAGATAAGAGGGGGCTGATGAAAAGATTGGGAGGGCCGATTGAGAGTCAGTTAGGAAAAGGACTGATTGGAATTTGCAGGTCATGAAGTGGCTAGTACACCAATCGAGACCTTGCTTGAGGGCAAAGGATTCAGCTGTGAAGCTAGAGGCAAATGGACTAGTGGAGAAGGACAGGGAATTGGATGTGTTGCATTTGGAGCATGTGACATACATACACCAGCACCACTGGATCCAAAAAGGAAGGAGACAGAACCATCAGTCCATGCTTGGATATCAGAAGGGGGGAGGAGGATAGTCTGTTTGAAGCAGACTGGAGTAGGGCTGTACTGTAGTTGCCTGTGCAGTCGGGAATGAAGGGGGAAACGGTGAAGTGGGTTGCAGTCCATGGGGGGAAAAGAGGGGCACATGATCAGAGTCTCGCGTGGGGATGAGAGGGATTGAGTGGCCGAAGAACAGAATGATCTCCAGGAGGGTTTCTTCTTTAGTCGACAAGAAGTCAGGGGGGAGACGCAGAGCACGTTCGAAGGAGGAAAGAGCCTGATGCTCTAAAGTTAGCTTTAGAGGAGGAAGTTGAGCCTCAAGAAGAAGTAGGGAGGAGGGGGTGGAAGAGAGGCACCCAGTAATAACCCTGCATACAGCTCTGTGTAGGACTTCCAAGTGATTGGTTGCGGTGTTGCGGAGGAATGGGAACCATCTAGGAGCTGCACCAGCGTCCTGCCACCTCATTGTGGTGGTGCAGTCCCCTCCCCAATGGGGGGGGGGACTGCACCACCACATTGGAAATACCTGGACAGATCTTCCGAGGGGCTCGACCAAAAGGTCGCCCCCATTGTCAAATCGTTGTTTTCGCAAATGAACTTGATCAAAAACAATTTGAGAAGTCGTATGATTGATGATTCTTTATCTGCGTGCATATTGCTTAAAGTGATAGAGTATGAACCAGAAATAAAACGCTTAGCATCCTAAGTACAGCCTCAAAAATCTCATTGACATATTGCACTTTATGGTTATAAATGCATTGTAGGCAATAATTTGTATAGTGTACGTTTTGCTCAAGTTTTGTTTAATGTAACTGGCACGGTATAAACTTGCTAAACGTTATTTTTCATATTTTGGCACGTTTGCAAAAAAAGGTTTGCCACCCCTGATCTAGATGAACACATTGTTCACTAGCAGCCGTTTAGAGGAGACTCTACCACCATGTACTCCGTAGCAACGACCCTGGCAATAATTATCCTTGCCCACATATCACTTGTAAAATAGCCCGGGTAAAATGGGGGTGTACTCGTACCTCTCTGAAACAACATTTAATTTCATATAGTATACCTTGTTACACGTCGGCGGTAAACGACACTTTTGGCTTCCTAGATTGTGCTGGTTTCGCAGTTGATCCAACACCAGCAGGCAAGTTGTTGGGCTTCTGGAACTTTTGCATATTCGGCTGGCTCAAAAGTCGGACTAGCTGGCTATAGTTTAATGCTTGAAAATTTTGCAAATTTGCCTGGTTAGAAGTCCCGGGTAAATGGGGTTGGCTGAATGCCACTGCTGTCTTTTGACCACGAGATGATTTTGGAGATGGGCTTGTGTTGCGCATCTGCTGGGACTTTTGATTATTCGCCGAGCTGCTCGCTATGGCTATATTGGGATGACTGTATATCTGGGATCCTACAACCGTGGACATGGCTGCATTGGGTTTGCTGATTATTTCGAACCCTTCCAATGTCGTTCTCCTGGCGCTGTCAATGTTCGAGATATCAAACTTCAGGGGTCTTCCAACCATCAAACCGCTAGACCTGGCGACAGCGGGATTGCTCAATATCTGGGATCCTGCAACAGTCGGTCCACTCGCCTTGGCTAGAGCGGGATTGCTCAATATCTGGGATCCCACAACAGTCAACCCGCTTGCCTTGGCTACAGCGGGATTGCTCAATATCTTGGATCCTGTAACAGTAAGTCCGCTTGCCTTGGCTATAGCGGGATTGCTCAATATCTGGGATCCTACAACAGTCAACCCGCTAAACCTGTTGAGAGTAGGACTGCTCTGCATTTCGGACTCTGTCATCATCGCCAGAAAGCTGAAAAGTTCAAATCTTTATTATACTCGTTGTATCACGCAGAAGCGTGTAACGAGTCGGCGGGCCCCATTTCCGCGTCATCCCACCCGGGCAACACAGCTTCAAAATGTTGCTAAAGTGGTGAGCCGTTGGCAACACTGTGTCCGATTTGACCGGCCCAAGATTTAAACCTCAGACCTCTCGCTTCAGAGACAAACGCGTTACCGCTCAATCAAGTAGTGGTAAACTGAAAATTTTGAAATTAAACTTACAGATTGGAAACAAATGTTTTTTGTGTCATAACAGAATCTATAATTGTTAGACGAGAAAAAAACTACAGGGAGTCCTCGACTTACGACGTTGATCTGTTCTTGAGACGCGGTGTAACCCGAATTTCAGTGTAAGTCGGAATATTATACATTATTACTCTATACATATCATATACACACTTAAGCTTAGTGATTATTCGTTCATAATCGTAATAGTTCGCAATTGTTCGCGTCATTTACGATGCAAATGACGAAAACCAGTGAGCCCAAAGCGCTGTATTTCTTGATCACAATGATCCAGTTTAAGGGCTTCGATATTACAGTACTGTAGTATCATTTATATTTTTACGGAGTGCGTTCGTAACCTCGAAACAGCGTAAGTCGGGACTGTTGTAACCCAAGGACTTACTGTAATCAAAAAATCGATTGATTTGTCAAATAATTACCAAGGTTACTTCAGACAACTTTGAATAAATTTTCTTTGGCTTTATTTAAATCTTTTGGTTGCTACTGCAATCTGCATCTGCTTGAACTAGTCGCTAACATCGCTTTTTAGGCAGCAACCCATTTTTATCTTCTAGGAGGCAATACAGATTTGTATATTATATACAATAACCTCCCAATTTTTATTCATTTATCTATACAAAAGGTGGCCAACCTGCGGTTCGCGAAACATCCAAATTAAAAGTCTTAAAAAGTCAAAAAAAGAACACAGCACAAAGCTGAAAATTTTAAACCATAAACGTCTTTAAACAAAAAAAAATTACTCAAATTCAAATAAAAAATTGCATTTAAAATGATCAAATCAAATCTTTCATTATATGCAGGGCCCATCTCCGCGACATTAAGCCCGGGCAACACAGGTCCTTTCGAAGAAACGTCGCAGCGGTGGTGAGTTGTAGCAGTCGTTGCAACACTGTGATCGATTTGACCGGCCCGAGATTTGAACCTCAGACCTCCCGCTCCAGATACGAAAGCGTTACTGCTCGACCTTCTGGCCGCTCTTTAAAATGATCATTACACAAAACTTGGATTTGCTTACTTTTCATAAGATATCGCTGGTGCTGTCTTTTCAAAGAATGCTGAAAAATATGTTTGCTTGGAAGTTGTAACGAAATGCTTTAAAGTGAAGAAGTATTCGCGAACAATACCATTTAAACATTAACAGCAGAAATAAACTACCAAGCCATTCACCAAAATAAAGTGACAGTTGCAAACAAGTTAAGATTAAAATATACTTGAAGCTAATGACGTTGTATGCAGAGGCATCAACATGATTGTCCCTAGATAGTAGACCTAGACCGTTTCAGTATTGCACGCAGTAAAATTGACACGAGCCAGTAGCGTAGCCAGGGGGAGGGGGGCGGGGGGGCTATAGCCTTCCCATTGGCATGTCGACCAAAATGCAGAATAAAAAAAATACTACGTTTTTGGCACTTTTAAGACTGTTTTATGCGCTAGAATGGATTAAAATAGTGATTTAAAACATCTTTTGAAAAATATATTCAGCTAGTTTGCCAAAAATAAAACTCACAAGTACATGAAAACTTTGAGAAATGGCTAAAAATAAGCAATCAAATTTGATCGGTAGTGTAAAAATGCTAAACATAAGTGTCATTAACAACTATACTATAAACTTAGAGATGGGGGGGCTATTCAGTATTAATTATTACCAATCATTTCTCTCAAGCCTCTTTTCATCAGCCCTCCCCCAATTATTTTTCTCTTTAAACTGTGGACGGAATAGATTACTCCATGTGAGTTTTATTGAACTAAACGATTTTATAATTTACCAGCATTTAAATAAGAAAACTAAAATTTTATTGTTAGCCACCTCCCAAATAGCCCATCTTTGCAACCAGTTTAATCATGTTTGCCCTGCCGATTTCTATGCCACGCTTTAAAAGCATTATTTTTTGATCAAAATAGCCCTAAAATGAATTTATTTTTGCAAAAAAATGCAGAATTTTCAAGCGTTGGGGGCTCCGCCCCCAGACCCCCGTGTCTCCGGCGGCTGGGGGTTTTGCCCCCAGACCCCCAAATCATCCCCCTCCCCATTGCGAAATCCTGGCTACGCGCCTGACACGAGCTTTGAAGGTTAAGGGAGATTATCTTACTAGTAAATTTCCAGTTGAAGAGAGTAAAACGAAAATAAGGAATATTCATTCGCACATTTTTCATTTGCTTTTTTAAGGGTCAAGATTAGGGTTTGGGTGAGATCCGGGGTTAATTTCAGCAAAAGAATTTGAGTCAGAATTAATAAAAAACTAGATAAAAACTTCCGGTAAAATACAAAATGTTAAGTCTCCCTTGAAGTTACTACGAAGAAGCAGGCTTCACTTTACCAATTACACCAAAACAAAGTGCAAAAAAGCGCCAAACAGCTGGCGCAACGTTGCTCAATTGGTGTAGCATCGGGTAGAAATCAAAAAATAGCTGGTTTCCTCTTCGAGTGCCAAACTGGCAAAGAGCGAGAAGTTTGATGTTCAAATCTCAGGTAGGTCAAATCTGACACAGCGTTGCACTGGATCACTAAATAGTTGACCGAAACGAAAAGATTCGAGAACCTTTCGCCCATTGCGACAAACGAAAGGTTCTTCTCATGCTTCTAGATTTCATTATACACTACTGTCTCCTAAAACAGTTGGCCTATGCATATCACGACGATATTCGTATGACAGAACTCACCTTCGCAGCAAACAAACCCTTTGAAGCACTTAATAAGAATTACCAATAGTATTAATACTCCGAATATGCAGCCAACAGCGATTACAATATAACCAACGAAGTTTTCATAGGCTGAAAAATAACCCAGTAGTTAGGCAATGTTCAATAATTGTTCATACAAAACAAGTAATTGTCTTAAAGTTGCCATTCTCTTCAACTGAACGAATAAATTTAGTTGTGCGGTATTCAGACTGTGTAATTATGTCATTAATCACCTAATTGTCTTGGCGAGACAAACAATTTTTGGGGTCTTCGACAACCTGCCACCTGTCCACTTCACACGGGGGAGGCTTCACTACGTTTCTTTTATTGCGGGGCGTCAGGTTGGATAAATTGGATTCTAATTTTGATAGTCTTTGGTTTGACTCAATCTAGAATTGGATTATCCATAAGCAGTTTACCATTTCAGTAGCAGACGCTTTACCGGTTTATCCATTAGACCAATACTTGGTCAATTTACTTAATTTATGCATATACCACTGTCAAATCTCATTTGAAACTTGTCACAGACATTGAACGGAAGTAGGTGGAATATTTAATTGTTTCAGTAATTTCTGGCCAATTGGCAATCACAGAAGCTTACGGAAGAGCCACTAGAACGACGACTACTTAAAACTGGTAATAAGCAATGCGAAAAAGTTGTTCTTCCACAAGATCAACACTTTCAGCAGCAATAGGCTATAATGAGAAAACAACTTTTTCGCATCGCTTGTCTTAAGCAGTAGCATAGCAAGAGGGCGGGGGAAGCTATAGCCCCCCCCCCCCCATTAACATGTCGATCCAAATGCAGAATGATAAAAACATTACGTTTTTAGCACTTTTGAGACTGTTTTATGCATTGGAGTGGACTAAATAGTGATTTAAAATATCTTTTAAAACATATATTCGGGGAGGCTAATTTGTCAAAAATAAAACTAACAAATAAATAAAAACTTTGAAAAATGGTCAAAAATAAGCAATCAAATTTGATCGCAAGTGTAAAAATGCTAACCATAGGTGTCATCAACAAATATACTATAAACTACGGAATAGGGGGGGCTATTCAGTATTAGTTAATTACCAATCATTTCTCTCAAATCTCTTTTCATTAGCCCCACCCCCAACCCAATAATTTTTCTCTATAAACTGTATACGAAATAGATCACTCCGTGTGAGTTTTATTGAACTATTCGATTTTATGATTTACCAACATATGAACAAGAGAACTAACATTTTACCATTAGCCACCTCCCAAATAGCCCATTTATGTAACCAGTTTAATCATGTTTGCACTGCCAATTTCTTTGCCACGTTTTAAAAGCATTATTTTTTAATCAAAATAGCCCTAAAATGAATTTATTTTTTGCAAAAAAATGCAAAATTTTTAAGCCTCCGGCGGCTGAGGGCTTTGCCCCAACACACAGCTCCCCCATTGCAAATTTTTGGCTACGCGCCTGGTCTTGAGCAGTGGCTCTTCCGCGCTGGTAGCCTTATTAGACCCATAATCACGCAAACGATCAAACATCAAAACTCTAGAAGGCAAACGTCAAAACCATCATAATCAAATTTACAACTATGAAGTATTGAATGCAACTGCAATCAGAATTGAGTAATCGACATAGCAAGGAGCATTTGGCACTTTGCGACAGTATGCTGTTTCACTAATAACGTAAATTTAACTTCCAATTTCTAACTCAAAACCGTATACTAATTAACTAACTGACAAATGCCACTTATTGCTAATTGCTCCAAAGTTCCGTTACTAATTGCATTTAATGTTCCCTTGCTATCTTTCCTGTTTGGTGTATCATCTTAACACTTACAATAAAACTCCCATTCTGGCAACTGTACACTGTTGCTTTTTACAAACCAGTCAATTTTAAGTTGCGGCTGGCTGTTCTTAAATTTTCAAGAATTTTCAGCTTCATTTATTCTCAAATTTGTGTAAAATAAGGCGACACAAATTTATTCTTGCATGGTCAAAAGTTGTATTTTGTTATATCAAGCTGCTGTTAGACAAACCAACAATGGCAATATACAAAAGACCACAATAACTCTGTTGATTACGCATAAATACGTCAAGTTAGCTCATGTTTCTGTTTTTTTTTTTTTTTCATTCTGATCCAGGCATTGTTCTTAATTTGTTCTTAAATTTTGAGAAAATGAGCTTCGTGTTCCTATGAAATTTTTTTCACAAAAAAATTTAGTCTGAGCGAGTTCGTGCTTGTTCCTTACAGGGTAGCTGGGAGAGCAACCCAAGTCCAGTACCAGAAATAATTTCAGTCCCCGTTCCAACTTCAAATTCAACTTTTTAATACGAAAATTTTGCTTATTTTAACGTATAAGAAAACAATCTAATAATAAAATTATAATAAAGCAGTAAAAGACTTCGTTCGTTCGAATGCACGAGGCACCTTGCTGCCCAACCACACCAACGCAGAGCACCCGTTGTTTGGGTTCTACTTGCAAGTTTTTCGTTGATTTAATCAAATTTGAATCTTAAAATCAGACAGTATTAAACGGATTGCTGATATCACTTTACGCACTGTTTTTCGACATATAGCACTGAGTGATGATTCTACAGTTTATTTGCTTTGATTTTAAGAACGAGTGGTCTCAGGCTGGTACGGTTTCTAATCTTCAGATATAACACTTAAACTTTATACTGCAAGTTTAGCAGTCACTTAGAAGTTTTATACCAAATTCACTTAGAAGAGACAATAAAACAAAAACATATTTACCGGTACTGTAAAATGTTCGCATTAGGGTAAACAGACATCGCCAAGATAAAGATGATGATCATAAGGCCTATGGTATGTGCTGAACCTACTCATTCACTTCAAAAAAATTTCTCGATATCGGTCCTTACAGATATATACTGTACCTATTACCAATGCCAGCCTAGGCCTATATTAGTCATGCTTTCTCAGTGTTTGGCCTCTAAATTGAGGTCACACGACCGGCCACTTCAAAATGACATGCTGAAGCTCTTTCATTTCTCCGCATTGTGTTCGAATTTCTGCTTTTAACGACCAACGTTATCGCGCGATAACGAGTTAAAAATTTTCGAATTGTTGGAAATTGCCGGAATAAAACATGAATTCCACGGACACGAGCTCGAAGTGATCCACCGGTCTTCGAAACTTGCTAACACCAGTCTACCAGACACGTTGGAAACTCTAGGCCCAATATTATATGTCAGAGAGAGAAGTTGGAAATTGAACCCTAGTTTAACGTTTCAAAAGTAGATGCTATCCACGTATAGCATGGGTCGACAACCCTTTTTGTTCTGCGGACCAGTTAAAAACTGAAACTTTTTCGCGGACCCTCTTTTGTAATAAACACAAACATTCAGCATTGTACTACTTCCTCTAAACTGAAATTACTTCATCACAAGATGTTAAAACTCGTGTAATCAAATCTTTTTTTTTTATAAAATGTCCAAACGCAACTGTACTTAACGTTACAAGTATATTTCAAAGCATTTAACCTGGAAAAATATACGGCCCGATAACGAACTCTCCACGGACTGGTACCGGTGGTTGCCCACCACTGCTATAGAGTACAGACCACTGATCGGTCAAAATCTACAAGTTTCTCCGTTGTTTGCTCTTAAATAAACCTGAAATGCTTCATAAACAACAAAACCTGTAATATCTTGACGTCCTTCATGGTCGACTCCTGGGAAGCCATGTCAACTTCCACTGGCAGTTAGGTGGCCATAACAACCACCAACCCTGCAGCTCCAATAATATTTCACATTGTAGCTCAAGTCAAGTATGCACAGAGCTGGACAGCGCTGTTTCGAGCTTTTAGCTCTCATCGGCAGCCCTCAGCTATCTAGATGGCTGCCGATGAGAGCTAAAAGCTCGAAACAGCGCTGTCCAGCTCTGAACAAAGCCTGTATTAATTGTCTTGAAGCCAAATATAGTGTCTGCAATACTAACCTGTGGTTAACTTGGCGGCTTCGCATCTCTGTGGCGAGCCAACGCCGTTACTTGCTTCGCAGAAATATGTCCCTTCATCTCCCAGCACCACTTCCTATCACAGCAGAATTAATCAGCAAAAGTGACAGAAAGTTAAAAACCTCCAACCACAAAACAAAGTTAGGCCTAAGCACAGTTATTTTCGTGGGTAGTCTATCAAAAACTAATATAACAAACGTGTGGTGTAACTTATGGGTAGCACGTTTACTTTTTTCAAGACTTTCGTAACTCTTTTCACAACTATATCTCTTTCGCTTATCAATTCTCTAGCAAAATTTATGCATAATTTGTTATAAATGCACTAAAACACAGAATGTTAAGAAGAATCTTTTCAATATTTTTTCCTCAAACTTATGATAATGTAGAGTGTTGACCGTAATATGTCAGTCATCAAAATTTTTTCAAGGAATCTTCTTCGTCGTCAAAGTAGTTTTTATCGCCAATGCGGAGACAAGCCAGAAAATAATGTGTCATGAGGGTTCTAAGACTACGGCACCAGCTGGAAGCTTGCATTGGCTACAGGACAGGATAACATGATTTCGCATGTCCCGCTTTTGCATGGATCGCACACAGGCGCGTAGCCAGGATTTGGAAAAGGGAGGGGGGGCTTTTTTGAAAGAGTGAGAAAAGTGCAAACGACCTTGATTCGAATTTTCATTGTTCTTGAATCAGTTTCACACAGTTTGTCCGAAAATTAAGACGGAATTTCTCGGAAAGCTCGGAAATTCGAAGGTTTTTTCCGCCCAAAATCAGGTGGTCTCCAAAAAAAAAAAAGTCTTCACCGAAATTGAGACTGTTTTTTCGGTCAAAATCGGAGATTCAAACGTTTGAGGGGGGGCTGTTTTCCTTTGGGGGGGGGGCTATTTTCAATTTTTCAGAAAAAATCGGCCTCAAAAGCAGCAAAAACGTGCGATTTTGCAGACTTCACAAGCCAATGGGGGGAACTCGAGCCCCCCCCCCCCGGCTATGCTACTGATCGCACAGGTGATTAATTCTCATTTGTTTATGCACGAGTGAAAGCGATCGATGCCAGTTCTCAATGGATATCACTCCGCCCATGCTGCCCGTGGTGTAGCAAGATAATGGCAATGCTGAAGAAGTTTTATAACTGATGCTCTAGCTCAGCGGAGGCAAGCTGTTTAGGTCTTTACCCATCACGGATAATACCAGGAATTCGGTTACCCAAAAGTCGTAAAAAAGTCTGACGATGTTTATGCTTCTATGTATTTCTGTCATATTCTTAGAACTGGGAAAAAAACTTTGCAGTTAAACCAGATATAATTTAATTTTTGATCATTATATAGAGAGCATAACCTCATGTCAGGTGCGCACCATAAAATTTTATTTATTACTAAAGGTTAACTCAATTAAGCTAATGGTGTTCTGTTCAAAAAATGTGCCAAGCAGCGGGCGTGTCGAGCAAACTGATGCATTGCCAGAGACTCCGGTGCACCACAGACGGGACAACAGCTGAGCAGTTGATTTTTGTGATTTGTTGAAAAAACGGGCCTTTTAAAATCTTCAGAAAAAAATTTTGCTCGTTTTTCATTCTTCATGAGAGAATGTAAAACATTGAAAACCAATGCAAAACCGTTTAAAAATTCCAAAGAGTACATCTTATGAGCAAACTACTTTCGTGTTTTTCTTCATAAGTAATTGAAAGTTCTTTTTTTTTTCTGTAGACTTGGAATATTTTTTCTTATTTTTTTGATGCATATTTCGGCTATATCGGGGTTCGGCGGTAAATGAGGTGAAAGGGTAAGTCTTAAATATTAACTTACTAAAAACACTAAAGTTCTTGTCACGTTGCTATATGCACACCAACAAATTATATTTATTGCTTTAAGCCACTAAAGCTTAACACAATTAAGCTTCAGGTGTTCCGCTCAAAAAAGGTGTGTAGCAGAGGGCGTCTCGAGTAAACTGATGCATTGCCAGAGACTCGTGTGCATCACAGATGGGGAAACAGCTGAGCAGTTGATTTTTGTAATTTCTGAAAAGAACAGGCCTTTTAAAGTCTTTAGAAAAAAATTTTGCACGTTTTTCATTCCTCTTGAGAGAATGTAAAACATTGGAAACCACTGTAAAACCGTTTAAAAATTCCAAAGAGTACATCATATGAGCAAAATATTTTCGCGTTTTTCTTCATAAGTAATTAAAAGTTCTTTGTTTTCTTTAGACTTAGAATATTTTTTTCTATTTTTTGATGCATATTTTGGCTATACCGGAGTTCGGCGGCAAATGTGGTGAAAGGGTAAGTGTTAAAAAATAACTTACTAAAAACACTAAAGTTCCAGTCACGGTGCTATATGAATAGCTGTGGTTTCTGAGAAGTGGATCTATGTTGTCAAAGTCATTTAGAGGGAGTCGTTCGCCATTTTTGTACCACATATACGTGGGGACAGGATCCCCTACCAAAAAACAATCACAAAGATCAAAGAAAAGCAATGAATGTAAC
Source organism: Trididemnum nubilum (assembly GCA_963965965.1). NCBI lineage: Eukaryota > Metazoa > Chordata > Ascidiacea > Aplousobranchia > Didemnidae > Trididemnum > Trididemnum nubilum. The sequence goes on from OZ014469.1 coordinate 8,814,934, forward strand.
AAGAAGCGATTGAGTATAAGACTGGTGTTATTAGCTGTTTATTTAGCGCGTGCAATACAACGAGAATTCATTATGTTTTAAAGTGCTCGAAAATTGAATGACAGCACAAACCAAACAACTATTGAGTATTTTGTCACGAAAAACAACGATTATTATTAATTAATAATTTTGTGGCAACAAAAAATTCCCTTGCTTGGAATTGCGTCGACTTTACGTTAAGATAGATGTGGTGGTGGTGGTGGTGGTACTACCCGACCCCTTCCGAGGGATGGGGGCGCGGAGGAACTCCGCGGAGACCCAACAGTCGGGCCACACCCCAAGGTCTGGACCATAGATCGAGAATAGAAAGAGAGGAGCCAAAGATAGATTTGCGAAGGGGTTCAGAAGCAGGACAATCGAGGAGGAGATGATTGAGGTCCTGCAGAGGGTGTCCACAGGCACTACAATCAGAATTCTCCTTCCGACTGATCCTGTGAAGATAAGAAGTTAAAAGAAGACTGTGACCATGGCAGCGAAGACGAGAGAGCTCACTGCGTATGGAGCGAGAAAGAAGAAGTTCCTCCGAAGAGACTTCGGGGACTTGGAAGTTCAGATGGGATTGCGGTATTGGGAATAACGGACTTTGGCAATAACTGGGAGGAGAGGGCTAGGGATCGCATTAGTGGGCAGAGAGGCACCAGTTTTGGCAAGTAAATCAGCTTTTTCATTACCGGGGAGACCTGCGTTCCGGGGACCCATTGGAAGCTCAGAGTGGTATTGTTGGAGAGGGAAGAGGCAAGGGACCAAACATTCCATAGGGACTCAGGCAGGAGATAAGTGGGGGCTGAAGAAAGGATAGAGAGGGCTGATTGAGAGTCGGTTAGGAAAAGAACTGACTGGAATTTGCAGGTCATCAAATGGCTAGTACACCAAGCAAGACCTTGCTTGAGGGCAAAGGTTTCGGCTGTGAAGCTGGAGGCAATTGGACCAGAGGAAAAGGATAGGGAATGGGATGTGTTGCATTTGGAGCATGTAGCATAGACTCCAGCGCCACCAGGACCGAAAAGGGAGGGGACAGAACCGTCAGTCCATACTTGGATATCAGAGGGGGGGAGGGAGGATAGTCGGCTTGAGGCAATTTAGAGTCGGGCTGTACTGTTGCCTGTGCAGTCGGAAATGAAGGGGGAAACAGTGAAGTGGGTTGTGGACCATGGTGGAAAAGGGGGGCAAGTGATCAGAGACTCACGTGGGGATGGGAGTGGTAGTGTGGCTGAAGAACAAAATGATCTCCAGGAGGGTTTCTTCTTTAGTCGACAGGAAACGTTTTTAATTGCCAAGGCATAAAGGCTGGAGAAGTCGGGGGGAAGGCGCAGAGCACGTTCAAAGGAGTAGAGGGTCTGATGCTCTAGAGTCAGCTTTAGAGGAGGGAGTTGGGCCTTGAGAAGGAGTAGTGAGGAGGGGGTGAAAGAGAGGCAACCAGTAATGACCCTGCATGCAGCTCTGTGTAGAACTTCCAGATGATTGGTTGCAGTGTTGCAGAGGAACGGAAACCATCCAGGAGAGGCATATGTGAGCACCGGACGGACAAAGGCTTTGTAGAGTAGGGAGAGAGATTCTTTTGTGGGACCCCAAGAGGCAGTGGCAATTGAGCGAAGGGCTTTGTGGCGTGGGTAGAATTTGGAACACAGGGATTGGACATGGGCCCCAAAGGATAGAGTCCGATCAAAGGTTACTCCAAGGAATTTAGGGGTGGGATTGAACAAAAGAGGGAAGCCCAAGAGGTTCAGTCGGGGTTGGAAAGTGGCTTGATGGGGATCTGTAGAGAAAAAAGAGGACTCACACTTCTTTGGATTGAGTGGAAGTCTCCATAAGTTGGACCATGTTTCAAGGACGGCGAGGGAGGATTGGACAACAGAGGAGGCTTTGAGCGGGTCTGGGGAAGAGGACCAGATGGCCAGATCATCAGCATAGAGGGAGGCATGGGCATCCCGAGGTAAATCCTTAGTGATGTCATCAACAAACAGAATGAAAAGGACTGGACCAAGAACCGAGGCCTGTGGGACCCCACGTCTGATGCGGAAGGAGCGGCTGTGGGAACCACAAACCTGGACTTTAGCTCTACGATCAGAAAGGAAGGAGCGCACCCAGAGAACGAAGCAAGGGGGGAGTTCGAGCGAGAGGAGTTTGTGAAAAAGAGCAGAGTGCCAGACCGAGTCGAAAGCCTTGGAGAAGTCAACAGAAGCCAAAATGGTTCGGTCTGGAGGTTTTTTCTTTTGGAAGCCATCTCAGATTGATTGAGACAGAGTTAGAATTTGGTCAAGGGATGACCTACCAGGACGAAAACCGGCCTGGCAAGTGGAGAGGAGATGATTAGATTCAAGGTGAAAAGTTAGGCGAGAAAGAATCAAGCGCTCAAAAAGCTTGGAGATGCAGGAGGTGAGGGAAATGGGGCGGAAAGAGGACGGAGAGGAAGTGGGTTTTCCAGGTTTGTGAATGGGAATGATAGTGGAAGGTTTCCAACAAGAGGGGAAGGTGTGAGAGTGCCAGGACCTGTTAAAAAGAGAAAGAAGGAGGAGCTGTGCAGGTTCGGGCAGGTGCTTTAGTAAAGGGTAGGCAATCTGGTCAGGGCCAGACGCAGTGGAAGCGGAGAGATTACTGATGGCAGTGGAGAGTTCATTCAAGGAGAAGGGGGAGCAGAAAGAATTGTGGAGGGAAGAAGCATCCTCACAGCTAGCTTTCCGGAGTTCATTCATGAACTGTCTTTCAGCTCTGCGCAAGGAACGGGGTGTCGCTTGAGATAGATGTGAGCGAAGATAAGAGGCGTAGTGGTTGGCAGTATCAAGAGGGGAAGTGCAATCAGGAAAAGAAGGGTCATGGGAGGTGTTCTTTTTGCCAGAGATGGCATTGAGAAGCCTGAAGACAGCACGAGGATCAGAACGGGGAGACAGGTTAGAACAGGTGGCTTGCCAGGTTGCAGATTTGGCTCTAGAAATGACTGAGGACGCCCTATGAGAAGCGTCTATGTATCTGAGTCAGTGCGACTCAGATCGGTGTGCTACGGAGCGGGCCCTCCGTCGTTCCCGCACTGCAGATTCCGCTTCCTGGGACCACCAGGCTTTGGGGGGACGACCAAGGTGGCCGAAGGGGATAGAGGCCTTGGCAGCTTCGACTAAGAAGAGGGAAAAGGAGTGAGCAGCCTGGTGGATGTTGAGTGCATCGAAATCAAGAGAGGGAAGGTGCTCAGCAATATAAGATTGGTAAATATCCCAACTGGCCTTTTTGTAGTTAAATTTGGGAGGACGAGTGTTTGGGTGACGAACTGGAGAGAGGGGGAGGACAATTTCAATGGGGAGATGGTCCGAGCCAAGGCCAGGGAGAGTGCGCCATTCACAGTGGGGAGCGAGAGACGCAGGAGCTAACGAGATATCAGGGGAAGAACGGCTCCCAGTGGAATGGTGAAGGAGCGTGGAAGAGGCGGGGTCGTTCAGAATTTTCAGACCGGAGGAAGTGATCCAGCGAAACAGATCATTTCCGAGCGAGTTAGGAGGAATGAGTCTGTCCCATGTTGGGTGGTGAGCATTGAAGTCTCCGAGGATAAAAGTGTCGGGGGAGTTAGGAAGGATGTCAGGACAGAAGGTCCTGGTGCGGTAGTCAGAAGGAGTGTTTCTGATGGAAGGGGAATAGAGGTTAAGAAATTGAAGAGGAGAGTGGTTGGAGAGAAGGACTTTAACACAGGTGTAGTCTGAGTAGGGGTCCTGGGAAGACAGAGAGAAGATAGAAACAGGAGAGAAAGCCAGGTCAGAGTGGATGAGAGCGAGGACACCACCACCAGTGTTATGAGTAGCGGAGAAAACAGGGCCTTGTCTACCGAATGTCCTGTCCGTGCGGAGGGTATAATAACCAGGGATTTGGAACTTTTTGGTTGAGGAAAGATAAGTTTCCTGGAGGAAAATGAGGTCATAGTGGTTGCCAGAGAGAAAAGCGATCAGTTCGGCACGGCGGGAGGGAGGAAGACTGCCAGCATTCCATTGAAGAATACGAAGATTTTGTGAGGGGCGTGGATTTCCTTGAGTGTGGGGTGGCAAGATATGGACCGACTGTGAACCTGTGGGCGGAGGTGATGAGGCAGGAAGGGTGAAGGCGGAAGGAGGGTAGGTGTTAAGGAGGGGAGGATGTGAGGGGAGAGGCAGAGATGAATCCCTGAGATCTGAGCAAGCAAGTGGAGGGGGTGTGGGTGGGGGCGGAGCTGGAGAGAAGGGGCGGGGGGACGCTGGACGGAGGGTGGGAGAGGCAAGGTCCCCATTAAGACAAGCAGGGCAATTCCAACCCATGGGGGAGCCAGCCGCGCAGATTTTGCGAAAGTCAGCCCGGGTCAGAGAGGAGCAGGAGAAGTGCACCCACTTGGAGCAGGTGGAGCACTTTAAAGAATCCTTACCAACCTCGAAAAAGCAAATGGAGCAAGGGTAACGTGGGGGCCCCGAGGTGGACGTGATTGGTAAAAACCAGGCGGTAGTGGGGGGAACCCTGGGGGAGGGGGTGGAGGGGACGCAGGCGGCGTTGCATGGAGACTGGTTTGAGTGGGGGAGCCAGCCGTGATTTGGGGATGGCACGCTGGGCATCGCCAGCCGACTGAAGTGCCAGTTGCACAGAGTGTGCGAAAGTCAGCATGGGTGAGGGAGGAGCAAAGAAAATGCACCCACTTAAGGCAAGCGGAGCATTGAAGAGAATCTCTGCCCACATCTAGATGACAGATGGAGCAGGGGTACCTGGGGTGAGGATGGTTGCTGATGGGGCCTGGGTTAGGGTGGACATTGCCACTAATAAGGAGACGCCGAAAGGGGGTCCGGTCAATAAGAAGTAGAGGAGCCGCCCAGTTGTGACTGGTCAACGGACAGCCCAGCAAAAAAACAGTCCGAGACAATGGGGGCGACCTTTCGGTCGAGCCCCTCGGGAGATCTGTCCTGCCATTTCGACCCATCCCCATTGGGGAGGGGACTGCACCACCACGTTGAGGTGGCAGGACGTTGGTGCAGTTAAGATAGATGTCGCTTTGCTGATCAGTTAAACAACCATTTTTGCTTCTCAGCAAATAATCAATCATTTAATTGGACTTACTAACAAAATCAAAGATTTTTTTGCATTAACAGGGTATTCGAGTCAAGTTTTTCATTTTCGACCAACATGTTGTGATAAGCCTAAAATGCATTTTTACCAAACTTTCAACGCCTTGCCGTTTTTAAGATATTGCAATTGAAAATCAACAATTTTCCTCTTACTTGAGTATTGCCAGTTTGTCAGTATTGTGACAGAAGGTTTTTTAGAAAGAATGCTACATTTACTGAAAGCAGTCAAATTTACAGTTCTAAACCTATAGTTTGTTTGACAACAACTCTGCTGCAAAAAACTTATTGAAAATCAAGAACATGCAGCAACTTCTTGAAATTTTGTTTCTAATTTGGCAATCCTGGCAAAATTTTAAAGGAGAAAAATTCCTTTTACAGGGAAATCTAATCTGTTGTAGCTTCAAAGAGGAGCTCAAGCCAAGCTAACAGCTGTCGACCGCAAACGGTTTCAGAAGCTTTACTCTTCTTTTTAATGCAAACGTCATGGGAATATCAATTGACTTGACCGAAAATCGAAACCCAGTCCACTGTAACAGCACCAGATTTTCTATTTACTCGGCCACTGGTCGGCTAATAATAAGTATATTTTGCAAAATAATACGCAAGATCATGGTTTGAATGCAATCATAATACTGAAAATTTTCATAACACAACAAGACTTGACATACCTGCATCAGATTTGCAAGTTACAGTTACCTTATACCCAATAAAGAGAGTTAATCCAGAGGGAAAACCGCACCTAGGAACGGATGGAGGAGCTGTAAAACCACATAAAATAAGGTAGTCTTTGTTTAAAACTTAACATTACTTCAGTTTCGCCCACAAAGTGCTAATAAACTAATCATAAAAATGTGGTTAGAAAATTATTCCGAGAAGGTCCATGCCCCAGGGGGATCTGAAAGCAAGCACTTTCTAACCACAGCCACCTGCTTGGTAGTTTCCAGCTTTGAAATTATTCAATGAAATAAAGCAAAGTATGTAATATTCAACAATCTAATTAACTACCGGTAATTAAATCTTGATTGAACCTTGCTGTTGTCCTCTAACCATGTACACAGCACAGTGAGCCATTGTGTTTCTGCAGTTTTTTTCATATACAAATCAAATCAAATATTTTATTATACAGTACTTGCTGAACAACGCAGAAGCGAATAACGAGTTTGCGGGGCCCATCACCGCGTCATTGCGCCAAGGCAATGCAGAAATGTCGCAGCAGCGGCAAGCCGATTTGACAAGCCCGAGATTTGAACTTCAGACCTCCTGCTCGAGAGACAAACTCGTTACTGTTCGACTAACTGGCCTGTCTTTTTACCAGATATGCTAATCAATATTTTTTTCACGTGACATCTCAATCCAAGAAAAAACGACAAATCGCTTCACTTCTAGTACTCAGGTAAAAATACCACCCAAACTGGAAAAATTGTAAGAAATGGTTTCTCAACGGTTTTTGGTGCTATTGGTTGTGGAGAATAAAATACTAAAAGTCTATCAAAATCCACCCAGCAGAAAGTTGTTAAATTGGGGGGGGGCAAAAATGTGGATTTTGTGGATGAATAATTATTTGCCCTACAACAAAACTACTGTTTGGGAAGAGCCAGCAAAAGGATTTTTCGCACAGAGTCAATCAGTATTCTGAAGTTTTTATCTATAGTAAATCAAAAGTGATGACGTCACATTTAACTAAGAGCGGACGTCATTTATTAGCAAAAATTGCTTGTTTTGGAGAAAAAATAATGGTTTTGGACGCAAATTAAAAGAGCTTAAGATCAAAACTGATACATTATTATCACGAAAAGTATACACAAGTTTTGACAAAAAATCTTGACATGACTGCAAGGTATCATAATGATGTCACTTTTGCAAAATTTTATAATTTTCTTATTTATAATTTAATTTTTTTAAATATAATAAGTTTTACTTACTTTGATAGCGGTGCCATTTAGATTTGATATTGAATTTTGGAAATTAAGTCAAGTTGTATCTGTAATTTGAGCAATGCTTGAAGAGATCTGACGTCAAATGGCGATGGCGTTATAATCCATCAATTTATAGCATTTACAATTGAAAAAAAATAGTCATATTCAGTGAATACAACTCTTGTAACTTTTGTTTATTCGGTGTGCTGATGAATTACCTTGAAATTGTAGAACTGGTATGCATTTTTGAACTATTTGCATGCACCTTGCAGAAGTTTTGTTAACGCTGTTAACATTTTTATAATCACAACCACATTTTAAACCATCTAATATTCAGCAAAATTAATCATTTAAATTTTTTATGCGATATCATTTTGCATAACGGAAAAAAGCAATTAAACTTTAGGCTTTCGGACATGTATTGATAAAACAATTTAGTTTTTGATTCTAATAACTTCATCAAGAATGACATCACTATGTTAAATTTTGTTCCCTGTGACAAAAGTATGCTTTTTTATGTTTACATTTGATCGTGTAAGTTAATTGGGACAAGATGAGCCGCAAAATTATACTTCTTGCTCATCAGCACTTCAATCATTGCAGTGTAAAGTTGAAACAACTTTTGTTGCAGTGACATAAACGGTAATATTTCGCTTTGAAATCAGTTTAGAGAAGGTTGTATCGTATTTAAATGATCAAAATTTACACAGTCATTAAAGGTTCATATTTATTAAAGCACTTTCAACAAGTTTTGTCATGAATATGGTATTTAAACATCAGTTTCATAACGCAATAAAAATTTTTGTAATCTTGCGTGACCCAAAATTAGCTGCCATGACGTCATAAAAAGAAAATTTTTGAAATAAATTTGCTCTAAGCAACTTTTTACTTAAGAAGTGCTTAAGTAGAACGGGACATACAACGAATTTTTAATTGCAAGTTCTCAAGTTCATATTGCGCTGCGAATTTGAAACAAGGTTTGTTATGGAAACGCAACTCGCAAGATAACCACCATGATGTCATGTTTAAATGAAAACCGAGAAAACCTCCAATCAAAATCCCCTTTAATAAATTATTGTGTTTTTGTGGGAGTACTAAAAAAATTGTGTCATTTGTTACAGCTAGCAAATCATGTCTGCAGTAAATTTCAAACTTTAAACAACTGTTGTTAATATAGAGCTGCCATGATGTCCCATATGGGAAAAACATTCTAAAATTATTTATAAAATTTTGAGTTTAATTTTCTTTTTCGTACTCGAGCTGTTTCGACAGGTTCTGCTGCATATTTCAAATTGCAAATCAACCAATGTTTGCATTGCCAAAATTGAAACAATTTTTGCTGCGAGTTGGTCGAGCGATAATGCGTTCGTCTCTGAAGCGGGAGGTTTGAAGTTCAAATCTTGGGCCGATAAAATCGGACACGTTGTTGCCAACGGCTCGCCACTGCTGGAATATTTCTTAAAAACGAGCTGTGTTGCTCAGGTGCAATGATACGAAGATGGGCCCCGCAAAACTCGTTACACGTTTCGACGTAATATAGGGATTATAATGAAAGATTAGATTTGATAATATAGCTTTAAAAATAGCTGCCATGACGTCATACTTAGCAAAACGTAAAAAAGAATGAAAAATTTTGTCATCCTTTATTAATGGCGTTACTGATAAAACTTTTCGACCATATTTTGTCATCTAATGCTGCTTGCTTATCTAGGCAGGATTGTATTGCAAATTTAAAACAAGAGCTGGTATGGCGGAATAACCCGTTCAATATCCGCCATTACTTCATGTTTTTGGAAACTTTTTCGAAAAATAGTATAACGTTGCTATGTCATATTATAGTGTTGTTCTTATAACAGCATTTTGGACAAAATGTACCATTCAAAACTTCAAGCAAACCAACAAGCAAGAGTATTAAAAATTCGAAACAATTTGTATTACGACGATAAAAGAAAAATAGCCGCCATGACGTCATATTTAAATCCTTACAAAATAATCAAAATTTGTTGGTTCATTTATTGATACAAAAGCACTTAATTTGGACTAGCTCTAAAAATCAACTCCTTAATGCTTCGCAACTTTAAAACATTAAGGTATGATGCAGTAATGCTACTCGTAAAATGGACACCATGACGTCATGCGTGAGAGATAATGCTTCAACTTTTAAAATTTTGCTACTTGCTTTACAAAACAAAGCACTTTAAACAGGCTGCGCCATACATTAGTGTGTGCTAGCTACATCTTCTGCGAATTGAAAAATCAAAACAGCATTTTGTGATGGAGCAACTAGCTATGTAATGCAACCGCCATGACGTCATGTGCATAAAAGCAACATCAAAACTGATGATAAGCGCACATCGAATTATGTACACACAAAATCTGTATTCTCTTACACACATCATCTGGCATCATGGCGGTTAAATGTATTAAAAGTTGAGCAACCATTACTAATCATTAAAGCATCAGCATAAATGACGTCGTAATTGCGTCCAAAAATTGCTTAAGTCACAGATACAACTTAGCTTATAAATTTCTTAAATCAACTCCAATGATAAAAAAACAGCAACGAAATAAGCAAAGTCATCAAATTAAGCGATTTAAACCTGTAACGCAGTGCAAAACTGACATTATTGGAACGTCAATAGACCAAAATTTTGTAGTGAGATCAACTAGCTGGAAAATTCAAGCTACGCTGAACATCATCACCTGCGTCAAAAAAATATATGTACTTGAGCACTGCAAAACGCTTTCTGACCAGACCAGAAAGGCCATAGAATAGAAAATTTTGACGTTATGATGTCATTAACAAAAGCTGAGACGTCATTAATTTACGGTGAATAACTTTTGACACACAGAGAAACATTTTACTTCCGAAACCAAAAATATTTGCGAAGCTTTGCTGTACCGAAAGTCAAAGAAATGCGATATTACCATCTTTAATGTTTCCTTCTACTTAAGTATTTTTAGTTCTTGTAGCAAGCACGTAGAGTTTTTTGCTAAAATTTTGCCTCGTGTTATCAGATTGTGTTTTGAATAAGCTAAGAATGTTGTTTTAATTTTGGAACTACTTCAATTTTTGTCTTTAAATGCGTTTGAACACCATTACTTCACCTTACAACACTATCTTTTTAGCTCATAAATGACGTCATAAACTAAAATGTGACGTCATCAACTCTATTTTAGCATTTTCAAAAACTTAAGAATATAGACTCACTCCGCGTCAAAAGTTATTCTTCTAGCCTGTTGCAAAGAGCAGTGATGTTTCAGGGCATATTTTCGACCACTATTTATTTTCGAGAAAGCCTCCTTTTTTCACCGCCAAATTTTTCGTCTTTCAGATGAGTGGGTTTTGGTAGACTTTTTGTAGGTTATTCTCCACATCACGTAGCACCAAAAACCATTGCAAAACCATTTCTTGCAATTTTTTTCCAGTTTGGGCCATATTTTGGCGTAGATCTACTCCACTATAGTACCCAACGTAAACTTGTCTTGTAAAATCATAATTACCTACAGACGTAACGACAACTGCTGAAAGGATTAGTCGAAAAATATATCCAATCAGTGTGTTCCTCATTAACTTGAACTTCAGCATTATTGGACAGTAAAAAGACTAACAGCAGTCTTCAAACTCATGTAATAGACAAATGAAGTAAAGCCGAAAACATACAACATTTTTCCCAAAAATGCTTCAAGCAGAGACTAGAACTCTAGGTCATATTGAATTAACTGGTGTGCAGTCGCATTAATGGTGAACTAACCAAGTAAAAATGCACACAAAAGCTGTCAAGATATGAAAAACTAAAAAGAAAGACCTGAATAGTTTTTCGAGAAAATTTCTCTAAAAAAAGTTGAAGTATGGCAGAGTATGACGACATTTTAGCATAGGTGGGCAAGTTAATGCAAAACGTTAGCTTCGTTAACCACTAGTCCGTTAACCAGCTTCACACCTCCGTTAACGTTAATCCGTTATTTTCAGCTTTAATAAACGGAAGTTAATAAAGTCCGTTGATTCGTTAATATTTGCGGGTAATTTACATTTCTTTTTATTCGCTAGCTTCTAGAACACGTATTAACGCTGTTGAGCAGATTGTAAGGAAATATTTTTTGCTATGGTAGTCTTTTTGTGTTTTGGAAGTAACATTTTAAAGTCTAATCTAATTTCAAGATAAAAACAAGTTCAAATGCACTAACGAAGCTGCGATCGGAAAATCTTTGGAAATTGTAAAACAGCAATAATTAATAGACCTATGAAGCTGCAGCTTATTATTTACCACAAAAAAGAGCTCCTTTCTTCGCTTTCTTCTATAAAACTCGAGCAAATGCGCAACAAGTGTTACCAGTGCAAACTGGTATGTACCAGTACGATGAATGAATGGTGCAAGATATTAACGATAAAAACTTCAACGGAAGTTAACAGAACTTAACGGAAGTTAATTTAGTCCGTTAACATGAAAAAAACTTTTTAACGAATTAACGAGTTAATGAAAGTTAGCTTCGTTATTAACGGATTAACGATTAACGGATTTGTGCCCACCTGTGCATTTTAGTGATGACATACTTTGTCATGGTATAGTGTGGGGGTGGGCAAAGTTGCTCAAAGAAAAAGCCACTTCTGGAAAATCATAAACACCAGCAAGCCGCAAAATCCATTTACACAAAATAAAGCAACAGCAATAAGAACACAATGATTGTTTATCCATATTCATATCAGTGTAGTGAACCACTTGACTTTTGGTTTTGCTGAACTAAAAAATTAATGTCAGATTTTAACGATGTAGTAGCCAAGCGCATGCACCATTCCAGATGATCATCAGTGACAGAAGATTTATTCTTGTCTGGATGTTCAGTCGCGTGGCAGTAGCCACTGGGAATTTGGGGATTAGAACCCCCCCACCCATTGAGAATTAGAGAAGCCAATACAAAGAATCCATGAGGAAATCAAGACCGCAAAATAGCCAGAAACTGCATGAAATTATGAGCTTTAAGTGCGGGAAAACCTTTTTTTTGCCCTTTACCTACTCGTATATTGACAGGCAATTTTTTGACACTTAAGAACTTCAACAACTTCGCAAACCTACCCCCCTCCTCTACAAGTTTCAGAAATAACTTAAATAAAAACGGCGCCTTTTGCACAAACCTCCCCACCCTATGAAAAAATCCTACCTAGGCCTACGCCACTGCATGCCTTTATCTAAACATTCTGTTGCTTGCCAGCAACTTGGTTACAATATCCAACAGTACCAATGTCTAACATAGCCATGCAACACTGCTAAAAAAAAGTCCTCACCGTCTACCAAAGTCTACGTTAAGCCGCATTTACACGGGCGACTTTTTTGCGTGCGATTTTTTGATACAAATGGATGTGGCAAAGTTGCATATATTCAATAATGGTTCTCATTGTGATAAAAGTTACCTTACTGCTGAAAATGACTCTCTCAAGTTGTTTCCATTCCGATGGCGATATTCTAAACCTTTTTAAAGCAAAATCGGTGCTGATCTCACTGCGATTTTTCATCGCAGCACCGATTTTCTTCTAAACTTTTCAATTATAATAATATTGGTATGAAACCAACTTAAGACAGTTATTTCCATCAGTAAGGTCCCAATTATCATGATCAAAACCGCCGTTGAGAAAATGCAACTTTAATTGCCAGATCAATTTTTATCAAAAAATCGCACGCAAAAAAGTCGCCCGTGTAAATGCAGCTTTAGTCAGACGTACTAATGTCCTTGTGGAATTAACAACCTAAACAACTCTCTTACCTTTGCTACAACTGCAGGCTCAAGTTGCGTGTGTACTGAACTTTTTACCAGTTTGTCACCTCATTCGGCAGCTACTTCCTTCAAGCAAACTTGGTCGATTGAGAGTTGTTTTATTATAGTAACGTGAAAATAATATTTTGTCAATCATATTTTCACAGAAAGCGGCAGTTCAAAGGGTTAAAACCAGAAATTTACAAAAAAAATTCTTGATGAAATTAAAAGTTTTTGAAAATAATTATTATATTGAATGCAAAATGTTTGGGATGCTGTAGCTCCTGTGGACGAGCAGCTCGTGCGATCGCGCGCCACATAAAACAACCCCGCAGGTCACGGGTTGGGCAGCCCTGGCCTATGCATAAGGCAACATTCACTCTTGATTGCGCGCTTTGAAGTGTCTTGCAACTCTGGGAAAATTATTCTAGCTTGATTCTTTGAAGTGTTTATACTGCAATTCATTATCACAGTTAGAATAACGTTGATTGACAGCGCTATGAAAACATGTACTTGTTTTATCACTCTAAAGTACATCAATAAATTTCAAACACGAGATAACATATTTTAAAAGTATACCGGTAATCTTAATTTTTTTCTAATATTACGATTCAACACAAGAGCCACAAAATTTATACCAGTGAGCCGCAGTTTACCCATCGTTGGTGTAGTGACAACTGAGCAGCCTAACCAAATCTGAAAATTTGGCCACTGCTACTTGTAGATCTCAGATCTAGGCTACCAGTACTTACACACACAGTAGGCCATTTATGATGTCGCAAAAATGCAAAATGCAGAATTGCCAATGGCACGTAGTCAAATGGACTAAATCAACGGTGGGCAAACTGCGGATCGCGAGCAGCATGCGGCTCTAGACGTAAATTTTGTGGCTCTTGTATTGAATCATAATATTACATAAAAAATTAAGATTATGCTTTATCAATATGTTACCTTGTGTTTGAAATTGTTTTCATCTATCGATGTATTTTAGAGTGATAAAACAAGTATATGTTTGCATAGCGCGGCTGATGACGAATTGCAGTATAAATACTTCAAAGAATCAAGGTAGAATAATTTTCCGGGAGCTGTAAAACACTTCAAAGAGCGCAATCCAAGGTAAATGTTGCCTTATCGAGCAACAATCATTGTGTTTTTCAGGAGCGTAGCCAGAGAGGGAGACTAGAGCCTCCTCCCCATTGGCCTGTGGACCAAAATGCAGAATAAGAAAAATAGCACGTTTTTAGCACTTCTGAGACTGTTTTTTTTGCACTGGAATGGACTAAAAAGTGATTTAAAGCATGTTTTGAAACATGTAATTGGGGGGAGGGGGGCTAATTTGTCAAAAATAACACTCACAAATCTATAAAAACTTTGAAAAATGGCCAAAAATAAGCAATCAAATTTGATTGTTAGCGTAAAAGTGTTGACCATAGCAGAGTTGTAAACGGGCCGACTAGTTCAGGCCCGAACCCGGCCCGAAACCGAAAATATAAGCCCGAACCCGAAAATTAATTTGAAGCCAAAATCATCCCCGAAAAAATCCGAAATTTAAGTTGGGCCTGAAAAATTTAGCAATGTTGCCAAGTTATTTTGATTATATTTTTGTGCACCAAAGAAAAAAAGTGCGTCTCAGGCCCGAATAAAGCCCGAAACTTTTGTTAACTTTAGGCCCGAACCCGACCCGAACAGCCCGGCCCGACTTACAGCTCTGGACCATAGATTTCATCAATGAATATATTACAAACTCAGAAAGGAGGGGGGGCTATTCAGTATTAGTTAATAACCAATCACGTTTCTAAGTATTTTACCATTAGACCGCCTCCCCCCCCCCCAATTATTTTTCTCAATAATATATAGGCTACTCCGTGTGAGTTTTATTAAACTATTAAATTTTATGATTTACCAGGATGTAAACTAGAGAACTAAAATCTTACCATTAGCCATCTCCCACATAGCCCATTTATCTAACCAGTTTAATCATGTTGGCACTGTTAATTTCTATGCAACGTTTTAAAAGCAATAAATTTTATCAAAATATCCCTAAAATAAGTTGTTTTTCAAAAAAATACAAATTTTTTTGCGCTGAGGGCTCCGCCCCCAGACCTCCGTGCCTTCTGCGGCAGCTGGGAGTTTCGCCCCCAGACCTCCGTGCCTTCTGCAGCAGCTGGGAGTTTCGCCCCCAGGCCCCCAAAACATCCCCCACATTGCGAATTTCTGGTTACGTGACTGGTGTTATAATTGCTGTTTTGTTTTTTTTTTGCAAAGTGATTTTGCGGCTCGCTGGTGCTTATGGTTTTCCGCAAGCGGCTCTTTCTTTGAACAAATTTGCCCACCCCTGGACTAAATCATATTTTTGTAAATAGCGGAATTGTGAAGAAAAGTTTGGGCACTTCTTTTAGTTCCCACCTCAAGTAGCTTTTATTGCTTAAATAAAACCAGTTTCGAGCAGTATCTTTTTAAACATTTAAGAACAGAATTTTCAACTCACTTGGTTGGCATTTGTTTGAACTATAGGCCTATAGTAGGATATAAATTATATCAACATTTTTAGTAAACACTAAGATGGTAAGACCATAAATTCAATCCCGCAACTAGAACGCGATTCTAAGGGGGGCAAAATTTCTTTCTGGATGTGCCAAAATTTTTAGGTTGGTTGATCTCGAAAAAAAAGGTCATCGCACCACATTGGTCTAATTTTCTACTAGTTTTCTGTTGATATCCAAAAAAAAAAGTAGGTCATCGTGCCAACTCGGTCTAATTTTCTCCGAGTTTTCAGTTGATCTCCAATAAAAAAAGCCACCATCTTGAAAATGCTGCAAGGGTATGGAGAGTTTGGGGGGGGGGCATGCTGGGCAGTTTGGGGGGCAAAATTTTTACTTGTGGGGTGCTGCCCCCCCCCACCCCTTAGTTGCGGTCCCGCATAAATTCTTCATTGATATATTGGAGAAAGACAGTTTCGTCTTTTTTTGTTCACAGTTTGTTTGTTCTAAATAATGCCGATTTGTCCAATCGGCGCGACTTTTTCTTCACAGTTCACTTACTCCACAAATATGTCCAATCACTGATCGAATGCACATGACTGCAAAAACGTTTGCAGCAACTGACAAGAGCAAACATTTTTTCTTCGATGCTCTTCTTCTCCGTATGTCTGTTTGTATAGAGACTATGGCTAGACAGACAGATAATGCATTTGTGGTAAGCAGCAATCTTGCTAATTATAATTAATGCTTTGAGGTACAATTTCTAACTCTGATTAATTACATACGTTTTTTTAAGTGGCTTAGAACATGGTCTTAACCAGAGGTGGACAAAGTAGTCGAAAAATCTACTTAAGTAGAAGTATTGTTACTTACTCAAAAATGCCTTTCAAGTAAAAGTAGAAGTATGGCGAAGCATTTCCACTTAAGTAAAAGTAGGAAAGTAGTCAAAATTAATTCTACTTAAGTAATGAAAGTAGAAAGTAATTTCGAATTTCACGTGTTTGTTTATTCTTCGAAGGTTTGCTGTTGTGACGCTTACGATCAGTGTTCAAGCAAAGCCATACTTACGGTAGCATTTCAAAAAATCAAAGTTTTATTATTCTCTTGAAATTACACCGAAGCGTGTTACGAATACGATTTAGTAGGGACTCTGGGCTCATCTCCGCGCCTGGACAACACAGCATGAGAAGAAATGTCGCAGCGATGGCGAGTCGTTAGCAACACTGTTCGTTAACCGGCTAGGGAATTGAACCCCAGATGGGCCGCAGCAAACGCAACGCCGTTAACCGCTAATCTTTTTCGTATGAACCAGGAGTAATGCGCATGTCTAGTTTGTCTACTGTACCATGCTAATCAGGGTTCGGTATGCTTTTTTTTTTTTAGTGAGACTGAGTCAACACCTGGTATTTGATGCAACGCAAAAACACACTACCCTAGATGACCTGTAAATGAATCGTCGTAACTATTCAATAAGTTTCGTAGTACTGTACAGTAAAACAAACTCGATACGTACTTATTGTACACGTTGTGAGGTGGAATAATGTACACTACCTAACGGTCGAGTTCAACAACCCATTTAAACTTTTATTGGATCAAACCTGCTATGTACAATATGAAGTAAGCCAATCAGCAGGTCACCACAGATTCGTAACATCTAATTCGTACAAATCTTCAACCGGGTATACGATATACCAATTGGTATGCGAAACGGTAATTATGGTACTCGGTATACAGAGGGTATAAGAAACAAAACTGCGATCTCAAAAAAAAAAAAAAAAAAAGAAAATGGTCTCCACTTACATTCGGGTTAGATTCGGTCCAATTTCGCCCAAATCTAAGCATGAAAAATCGGATCTACAAAAAAAGTCTACACCGCTTACACGGGCTAGAATTTTTTGTGGAGTATACAAAGTTTTCGAAAATCGCAAAAGATATACCACGTAAAAAAAGGTTGAAGAGCACTGATCTAAACAATGCATTACTCTGCTCGGATGGCTAATTGTATAGCTCGCATGCCTCTAGAGCGGTAAATGACAGTCACGCAAATGACAGTAGGCTGCTAAGATAGTTTAAATACAGGCTAGTCTAAATCTTATAATTTATCAATGCTGGTACTACGGTAGTAGCCCAAACGCTTACTGGTATATACTGGCAGCTATAGGCCTAAGTGAAGGCTTTCAACTACCGGTATCTATCTGCAATACTTCTTTGGAAAACCTAACAAACAATAAAGTATACAATAATACTGCGCCCACCTAAAACAAAGAAATTCCAGAAAACCTTGCCAAACCTCAAAATTGCGGCTCATTACCGGTACATAGACTGTAATCACAGCGTATCAGACTTCTGTTTCGCGTCCTGTACGAACATGTTTTCGATAAGCAGAGTTGCCAGATATAATGAGACAAACAAAAAAACTTCAAATCGTGGTCATTGGTCAAATCATCATCAAAAGGATTGGCTAGGTGTTTACTTCTACTTTACATAAAAGTCATTACTACTCAAGTAGCGTTACTTCGAGAAGATTTTACTTGAAGTAAAAGTAGAAGTATCAGAAATAAAAAATACTTAAGTAAGTCGGTCGTTACCGAAAATACTACTTAAGTAGTCTACTTAAGTAGAACTACTTCGTTACTGACCACCTCTGGTCTTAACACAACCGTAAGTTGAAAACTGTTTATTTAATCTCCCCTACTCCCATTTCGACAAGAAAAGAGAACCTTGCAAATATTTTTTTACTCAGTGCGTGCTTTATCTTTTTCTTTTATATACGTGCATTGTCCAAAAACAATAAACTACTTTTCATTAAAGTAAATTTGGTCACATGATAAACGAAATGCATGTGGAATAGCAATATTTTTTTGTCCTTAACTAAAGATTTAGGCTACCTCAACGCCTTAGGCTTAATAGGCTAATTTAGTGGAGCTGCAAAAGACAAAAGCATTAGACAGTTCTGAATCAAACATCAAAACTCGTCTGGGGATATGTAGGCTAGCTGATGTAGGCTTATGCTATCATTTCAACAGATTTCTTCGGAAATTCTTTCTAAACTAGACTACCAACACACCAATTTGAAAATCTTTTTGGGCATAGTACACTAATCTAAACATCTGACATAGGCTAGGCCTAGCCTATGCTAGAACAGTATACTATCTTTATTCTTTACAACATACCAGAACTAGCCTAGTCCTATCGGTAGCTTATGAGTTTGACATGGCATGTAGTACGGTACTGCAGCCTCATAGATCTAGCTTTATGTGTAGGTTTATGCCAAACACAGAATTTCTGAGGTTGTTTGATATTACTTTTTTGGTTATTTTGTTTAGTGGGATTCTGTTTTTTTTTATTTTTTTGTTTTCTATCAGCAGTTGAAAGCGATTAGTCAGTCCACGAACCTACCGGTAGATAGCCTATAAGTAATCTCAGATCTGTAATGCTGTAAAGAAGCTACCGGTAATTGTTTCTTATCAGGGAGTGAAACGTCAGTGATATAAGTTTTGCTTGTGCTTGAGTAACACCTTAATGATTTCTTGAAACAATAAGCCTACTAACAGCTAAAAAGCTAGCAATTTTGAAATTTTGTCGCTGCTGCTAAGTTGCTAACTTTGCCCTAGAACTGACTGCCAAGATTTTAATCCTACTGCCTTAGGTTTGGCGATTAAAATAAGTTCAGAGTTTAGGTGTAGGCGTAGCACAGACTTTGGTGAGTTTTCGAGACTAACCTACCAACGGCAGAAGAGCTTGCAGTATTGAGATTTTGATTTTGGTTGATTACTGCTGGCTGCTATGCATGTAACTTACTTCGCTGTGTACTGACTAGCTATTACTCTAAGTTTTTTCTTTTTTTACAATCCGCGAATCAAATCAAAAAATATTAAATTTTTTCCGCAGTAGGATATTTTTCCCCCAGATGGCAAACATACATATTTTTTTTAATTGTTTGGAAGGTAATATTCTACCATTGGCTGGTTTTATTGAGAGCATGTTTGTACTTTGTGCAAAAGCGAAGACTCTTTTCTTGGGAGGCTTCCTTTTACTTTTATCGAAAAGTCTGCTAGTATTTATGTTTACTTTGAGCCAGCACATGGTGTTTAATATTTTCCTGATATTTCCAAGCATCATAGCTGGGCTAGTTAATGCAAATCGTTAGCTTCGTTAACCACTAGTCTCTTAACAAACTTCACACCTCCGTTAACGTTAATCCGTTATTTTCAGCTTTTATTAACGGAAGTTAAAGTCCGTTAATCCGTTAACATTTTGCGTGTAATTTACATTTCGTTTTATTTACGCGCTTCTAGAACACGTATTGACGCTGTTGAGCTGATTGTAAGGAAATATTTGTTGCTATGGTGGTCTTTTTGTGTTTTGAAAGATACATTTTACAGTCTAATCTAATTTCAAGATGAAAACAAGTTCAAATGCACAACGAAGCTGCAAGATATTAACGATAAAAACCTTAACGGAAGTTAACAGAACTTAACGGAAGTTACTTTAGTCCGTTTACAGCACTTAACGGAAGTTAATTTAGTCCGTTAACATGAAAAAACTTTTTAACGGATTAACGAGTTAATGAAAAAGTTAGCTTCGTTATTAACGGATTAACGATTAACGGACTTGTGCCCACCTATGCCAAGCATTTATTTTACTTAATCGAGTAAAAATTTGAGTTAAAACTTAATAGCTTATTTCTAATTAACTTTTTGTCTGAGTTTGCGTTTTGTTTAAAAGCACTACTACAAAGCTCTCCGAGTTTTTTATTTTTGACTACAAAAATCTTGAAAAAACGAATGCCGCTAAATCAATTAATGTCATTTAAAGTGTTGCCAACGGCTCGCCACCGCTGCAAAATTTCTTCAAAAGAAGCTGTGTTGCCTGGGCGCAATGAGACTGAGATTGGCCCCGCGAACTTGTTACACCCTTCGGCGTAATGCAGCGAGTATAACAAAAGATTTTATTTGATTTAATAATTTACAGTTTTGATTTTGCATACTTTGCAAAATATTAGCGCGCTTTTCCACAATAAAACATTTTTTGAGAGCCGAAACAAAAGAGTTTTTCACAGAATACAAAACTCATATCAAGGTTTGATTCCACCAGGCAAGGATCTTCAAACGTTTTAATTTTAAATACCCGACTAAAAAAATCACGTAAGAAACTCATATTTTATTACACTGTAATTTCAAACGTTCGTAATAGCCAATTATTTTTTTGCGGTAAAACTAAAACATCGTTAAAATAATGGTATATAATTTTCTTTGATTAGGACCGCTTTTTCAAAATTTAGTACATTATTGACAGGACTCAGCTAGAAGCAGGCACCGTAACCGAGAACCGGGCCTGTAAATTGGAAAAAACTGGACGTGTACAGCATGCTGAACGCTGATTAATTTTCATCTCTGACATTGGCCTTTCTGGGGAAAGTATGAATGAATTGTACGTGCCATCAGCTTTCTTCCTTCGTCACGACTAAAATATGACGGATAAAAACCGTAAGTGTTTTTCAGCCAATTAGTTCCATTATTCCACCCTTCTGTAAAAAAATTTAGCATCAATCAAAGCCTGCTTATTTCGATATGATGTTTGTTACTTGTAGATTGAGAGTGAATTAATAGTAAAAACATGATACCAGGAACATACTCCACTCTTTCTCCTTTATTAATTGCATTTGTTGCTTTGTCATTATTCCTTACCTTTAGTAAACTTTAAGTTCAATGTCAATGACACCATCAACGCAAATAATACGCACAGAATAACTAAGGAATGGAAATAAGGTGGTATAGAAAAATTATTTCAACTGACAGGCTTACACCGTCATAGTGCATTTCTGTCATCTAGTCATAAGGCCTGCGAGAGGGGGGTTCAGGGGGTACATCGTACCCGGGCCCAGGCCTAGGAGGGCCCGGGCTCAATGGGCCCGGAAGAGTTCAGGTTTCCGCGTTAAGTTTTGGTATCGAACCATAACACCGTAATCAAACTTGCCTACAGCAAAAATATCAGTCAGCCTATTCAGTACTGGTAATTGGTTGCTATTTTTGCTGCACAGTCTTTAGGCATCCAATAGTTACCGATTTGATTAAAAAAAAAAGGAAAATGTATTAAAAGCCATACACTTGCACCGAAATTAACGCTTTGTTACATTTCTCTGACTTGATAGCCCTAATTCTACAGTAGGCTAAAACAATGTACGAGGGCCCACATTTCCAGAGATCCAAAAGCATTTCAACCTCAGAGAGCTGAGTCAAAGTTGACATACTATACTACTATCATTAAGTAACTCACTCTATCTGTATGAGTTTAATAGGTATTTGGGTTTGTGAAGTCTATGATTACAGATGACTTCTTAAAACTTTTATCATTAAAATATTTGGATTTGCAGTATTAAAGTCATTAAATTCTATAATATTGTGTCAATGTCATCATCCCCCACTTTACATACTTTCTTTTATGAATATCACGTTTTCTGCTTGTCAATTTAAGCAAGTTTGGTGCTGGGATGTTGATCAAATGCTGTAATTTACCCTCGAGAAACATAAAAAGTACTAAAGCTTCCGGGGCTCCGCCTTGGACCCCACTGGGGGAGCTCACAGCGCTCCCCCAAACCCCCTAGCTGGATTTAAACCAGTTTTATGTCTAGTTGTGTTTTTCAAAGGTCCTAACTGTATGCGAATATCATTATCCCCTCACTTTTAAATAAAGATCTACACCCATCCAACAAAAAATGATTTAATGGCATGGGCCCCAATAAGGCTTGGGGGGCCCAATAAGATTTTTGGGCCCGGTATCGACCTTCGTACCCCCTGGAAAATTTTTTCTCTGAGGCCCTGTCTAGTGTCTTGACCTTTATACCCCCACCTGCATGTGACCAAACTCTTATCATAGATTTAACTCTAGTAAGTAATGAGGTGGTAAATTTAACTGACCCAAAGTAAACATAAAAAATAAAAATTCAAAAACAAAATAGCGTTGACTCGCCAAACCCATAAATTTTACAAAAACCCAAAGAAATGCCCTTTTCAAAAAGGCATGCAACAGATGTAGCAGCTATAAAAATTAAGAATTTGGTGTCGAAAATGGATTTGATTCCCTTTCGTTTCATATTCCACATGAGTTAGTAGATATCTATGTTGATGATGATAGTGTCTTATCTTTTTTCGAAATTTGCTTTCATCGTGCTAAAAAAAATTGGTTAAAGGGGGCATTCAGTCGGATTTTTTTTTCTCGGTTTTCTCTCAGAACTTTTTACAGATCTAAAGACTTACTTTACCTAATTTAAGCTTTCTCTAACCTTCCGTTACCGAGATATGACACTGTGACAGCTTAGATTTTCCCTTAAGAAAGAATTTTTTCGCTTAAAAAAATGGTTGCCAATAAGCAAAAAAAAAATTCAACGCGTTCCTAATTTCTCAATATGTGTTTTGCAGCAAAGTTGTTGTCATCACAAAATAAAAGGTCAGAATTGCAAATCTGCAGCTTTTTAAGTAAATTCAAGCCAACTTTACAAAAGTTAATCTTTTGTCACAATCCTGACAAAATCGCAACTCCGAAGATGAAAATTGTTAATTTTTAACAGGATTATCTTAAAAACAGGATTGCAATTACTATCCGTTACGTTTTTGTGGGAAGTCTTTTAGGGTTTTTCCAACATTTTGTTCAACCATGAAAAACCAGACTTGAATGCCCTTAAGGTTTATCTGCACCAAACGAATCAATTTTTGGGTATATTTTCATAGTTGTAAGAACAATTTTTAAGAACTCGAAATTCATTTTTGTTCAAAATTTAAGAGCAAATTAAGAAAAATACCAACGTTGGAATGTAAAAAGAAATTAAAAACACAAGCCAAAGTATAAAAAAAATAACTTTCGTTATGCTTCTTGACGTATTAGCGAAAAAACAAGGTTTAACAATCAAGCCAATAGATTGCATTGTTTTGCTCTAGCAGATTTGACAATCGATGAAACGTCAATTTGTGTCACTTTAAGGGGCTTTTACCAATCACGCGTATTAATGAGGACAAATTCGCGTGTTATCTTTTTCAATGTAAATGCAAAAATAAAGAAAAAAGGAAAATGCATGTAGTCAAATGATACGCGTATTTTCGCCAGCAAATACGCGTGATCGGTAAAAGCCGTCTTACTCTTTAATAAAATTTAAGAAATTAAGAACAAAATACGAGGTTAAAAGTTCGTGAAAACTAAAAAGCTGCCATTCTCAACCTAAAATTTACAGGTTTTTTAAAGCAAAGAGTGTAATCAAACTTTGTTACAGATTGTTCGGCAGTTTTATTTAATTTGATTAAAAACAGTAATGTTTTATTTTAAAACAGTAAAAACTTATTCAAACAAAATATATTTTTACTGATGATCGATGGACGTACTGCAGCTGAGTCCGAAACATTTAATATTTTCACTGTTTTAAATGTGGGGCTTTACTGTTTTGAATAAAATGTAACCAAACTGTAAATAGAATAACACTTGCTTACCGATGAGCAGTAAAATGCTAAGAGTACTTCCGTAACGAGTAAAACAATGCTGAAACCTAAAAATTAAAAAGACGATTAAACTTTGCTTGATTTATAAATAAACTGGTAAAAAAATAGACATTTACTTGTATGTTAAAGGTTATTGGAAAAGACTCCATTGGCTAAATTTGTCTTGCTCACAAACCAATCAGCATTCTGAGTCTGATTTTTAGGTTCTGATTTGCAAGCGTTTTCTATGGCTTGGCCACCACAAGGGGTCAATTGTTTGCCCACAAGGAGCAACAACCGATACGTACCTTTCCAAAAGACACGACAACACATTGTCAGTAGGGAATTGGAACCGGGTGTCCGCAGCTCTTCGGCACTAACAGCCTCACCCTCCGTTGGATGACTTTTTACTTTTTTCCCCTTTAATTAAATTACTGTATATACCAGAGGTGGAGTCGAGGACACAAGGCTCGAGGCCAAGGACACAAAAAAAATCCGAGGCCAAGGCCAAGGACAGCCTTTCCGAGGACAGACACTCTCGAGGCCAAGGACAGGAATGCTCGAGGCCAAGGCCAAGGACCAAGGACACGAGCGCAAGTGCTCTCCAAAAAAAAAAAAAAAAAAAAGGTCTTCACAAAAATTTTTCAAGCGATCTCCACAAAAAAACCTTTTCCAAAAAATTTTTCAAGCGCTTCACAAAATTTTAACAATTCAAAAAATAGTGCTGTCCTCGAGCCGAGGACAGGCCAATTTTCGAGGACTTGAGGCCTCGAGGCCAAGGCCAAGGACTTGACCTTCGAGGCCAAGGCCAAGGACTTCAAAATGTGTCCTTGAGGACGTCCTCGAGGACTCCACCTCTGGTATATACAGTACAGTGTAAAAAATACTTCCATGAGTTCTGCTAATTAACATGCAAATAATTTGTGCTATGTGAACACCTAAAAATCAACTTGTACAAAACAAACTTATTCACATTAAATTATAAACTTACTTTTCAAATTTGGTGGTGAACCAGAAACTAAAAATATACAGCAATAATGAAACTTTGTGATGTCATAAAATAAAATTAATAATGTAATACTAGAAAAGTGTAATGTTAAAACATACAAGTTCAAATTGGGAAAACACCAACAAATCATGTAAATTTAGCAGCGCAACAGCATACGAAGAAATATTTTTCATGGAGACTTTAAAATCAAACTTATTTAAACGTTTTGGATGACGTCACAACTGAAATTTGTACTGCGTTATAGCAAACATAGAGTATATACGACAGTCAATCAAAGCTTCTGCTATGATACAATCTTGGATTCAATTCCTGATTGAGTCAAAACAAAGACTATAAAATTAGCTATTCACAGCTACCCTGCTTGATGCTTTTTCCCCTTTGGTAGTGCTTTAACAACTTCGGAGATTAATGACATCATTGTACTGTACAGTGTACACAAAATATGACAAAAACATTGACGTCACTATGACGTCATAATAGATGCAGAATGACGTCATAAAGATTGAATTGAAAAACTATGCACCCAGACTTGATTTTCAGTCTGGTTTTCTGGGTTTTTTCCAGTCTGGGTGCCAGAGGCGTAGCGAAGGGGGGGCAGTGGGGTACATATGTCCCCGGGCGCCGAGATACAGGGGCGCTAAAATGGAACTTGCAAAAATTTCACAACAAGGGTAAAAAAGCGGTCACAAGCAAGATTGCACCGGTGGCAGACATCGTCTGATAGTAGTAAACTGGTACTCACGGTACGCCTGCCATCCATACTGATACTGCAGTGTAAGATTCTACTCTGATATACTTCGTGTTAATTGGTATTAACGGTGCTGTGGCAGTTTAGCATTTAGTTCACTCAGTCATATAGATCTAATATAGTGGTTCTTAACCTGGGCGCTGTTAACTTTTAGGGGGGGGGGGCGGAAATACTAAAGGGGCGCTATATTCAGAATGTGCAACGATATTTATCTCACTGCAAATTTACTTAGTAGTTCTGCTACATATATTTTAGCAGCTATTTCAAGGTCAATGTAATACTAGTCTACTACCCCTGTCGTGACTGCGTAGTGGATCTGATAGCCTATATAGTTACGTCATAATGCAAATTGTCTTGTCTGACGCTTAAAGTATTCGCGTTTAAAACGTCACCAGTTACACAGTCAGCTCTACTTCAGCATTAGCTAGTTTAGGATTAGATAGATTTTGTAGATTTGTACTATGTAATTGAGATATAATCTGCAGTTGAGTTGAGTTTATTTTATTGAATATTATTTAACACACTTTTACTTTATTGCTAGTACAGTATTAATTGTAATTAGCCAAGTCGATACGCATTTTAAGACAAGAAATAGCATCATTAAAGGTATTACCCGTGTATAAGTCGACTCCGCAATTTGCGAATATTTTGGAATAATTACTAGTAACTTGAAGCACAAATCGGGTAGGTTATCGAACATTAAAACACGTGCAATAAATAATCATGCGTTTTCTATCTTGGTTGAAAAAAAAGCAATTTTACATTGAAAATGCAAACCAAGTGTTCCATTGTCAATGCACAGACGTGATTTACCGTATCGAGTTGTATTAAAAAAAATTGTTCACTCTTAAATATTACATGTATATCAGTAATAATGATGTAATAAAGGAGTTTTCTTTCCATACCGCATTCAACTCAACTCAGCAGCAGCATGTCAAAAAACATTACCCATTTATAAGTCGACCCCAGAAAATTTACCTTAAAATCAGGTCCCTGAAACTCGACTTATACACGGGTATATACGGTACTATATTTTGTATAGCTTTGCTTCTTCTTTAAGTAAAATGTTCCATTATAATTTGAGTTGTTTTTCCATATACCGTACAATTAAATGTAATAAAAAATATGATTAAACGTGGAGGTAGGGGCGCCAATTTTATAGTTTGCCCCAGGCGCAAAATAGTCTGGCTACGCCTCTGCTGGGTGCATATGTTTCTTTGTTCAACCTTTATGACGTTATTATTCAAATACGACAAGACTACCGTAATAACAGTTTAATGGTGATGTTTTGACGTTTCAGTATCTGGTTCAAATCATGTGGGAAGACTACTTCTTCACATTGCTCTGTTGTAAGTAGTCGCTGTTTTGGAGGCGTTTTCCTAGGCTTCCACGTTGATAGCCTTTAGTCCAGATAGCACGCAAACAAATAAGACAACACTATTAGGTAGAAATGTGAAGTGGAGCTGGATAGGTAGGTACATGGATAGTTTTCAACAAAAATACCATTCATGTCTGGCGCGTCGCCAGCGGGGGGGGCAGCAGTTTTTTTTTTTTTTTTTTTTGGAGATCACCTGCTTTTGGTCGAAAAATTTGTGATTTCGGCCAGAAAAAGCCTTCGCATTTCGGCGAAAACCTTTGCCCCCTTGATTTTAATTTTGCCCCCCCCCCTACCGATCTCGCGAAGCTGGCGACGCCCCTGATTTATGTTCCTTCATTTTTCTCTGGCGGCTCCTTGAAAAAAAAAGGTATCTTCAATAACTGTAAAATGAAACTGTTTTTGTACTAACCTGCGACTGGAGGCAAAATGACTACAGACCCATCAGTAGCTGCACGACAGGTCTGACTTGTTGCGCCATTGTAGTCCCCGCATGAGCTTGTACCTGCAATAATAAACCTTTAGAAAGGCTCGCATTCCGAACAGTGACTGTCAAAGTTACGACTTCGAAACCACTCCTTTGCTAGAAAAGATAACTCAATCCTAATCCTGAGGAACCGAAGTCGTTGCTTTGACAACTGCGTTTGGTACCGTACATTCATTTAAACGATTTCAGAAAATATATTTTATATCACACCTTAACTTCGACTTAGAAAGTTTTCATTCGGCACGGCAATTTCATTTTTTGCAGATCTTTATTAGACTTTTGTTGTGTTGCTTTCTTCCTACCGGAGGAGTAGTAAAAATAAAAACAATCGTGAGAAAGAACGCTTACTGTTTAACATACAGTAATTGAGATTTTACGTAAAAAATCAACAAATAAAGAATCAAAGTCATTTAAGAATCTGACCCAAAAAGTTAGCAGGAACAGAAAATACTCATATTTAGCAAAAAAAATAACATCTGCATCAGTCCGTGGTTCGGACAGCAACGCGAATGCCCACGGTACGAGAGGTTCTGTGTTATTTTCCCAACCAGTCAGATAGGCCGAATTGCCAACGTCTGTGGCTCGCCATCATTGCGACATTCTTTAAAACGAGCAGTGTTTTACAGCCGTTATTTGTAGAGATGAGCTCCGCGAACACGTCAACGATGCTTTCAAAACGATTATTTTACCCTTTTGGCCACGCGGCAACAATTGTTTGTGGTGTTTCTGAATTTGTGTAAGTTGTGTTAAGAACAAGCAAATCATAGCAACTGACCTACGCATGCATCACTGCAGTTCCTTATCTCTATGTGCTTTGAATAAGAACAGCTGATCCCTTCGCAAAATCGCTCTCGACGCATTTCTAAGTTGGAGGTGCAGATTCCCCACTCCGTCCATTCCGTCCAACCACTTAGTGGATCTAACATCACAAATCTAATGGATTACTTAGCTAATCACCAGGGAAACACACATCAAATGATTGCTTGAAACATGCCCAACAATTAACTCTATTTTACGACAGGAGTATTTTGCCCTTCCCCTCTCGTTTATCGTTTTAGTATTTTTGCCTCTTTCCTTATAGTAAAATTTGAAGAAAATTATTTTAAAAGGTCTTAATAGGCACAACATAGACAGCCCCCATTTCAAGTTATATACATGATTATAGTCTAACGCCGTAACGCGACTGCCATGAGCACTCATTAACTAAAATTAATTAAAATGTGAACATCAAATAAATTATAAATAATAATAAACTTTGAGAACTTTTGATCTGTAAGGTGCGTTTACACGGGACATAAGGCCTTAGTGAGAGGTCGTTAACATCACTTGCTCAAAATAGGCTTACCACTTATCAACAATTTTGTCCAAGTGAATTCTAGTTATGGCTTACGAAGTTTGCGACTGGTTGAAACCTTGCGCGAGTTGTTGGTGACGTCAAATTTTACTGCTTCTCATCCAGTGTAAACTCAAGAGCTGCAATGATACTAAAAACCTTTATTGAAAAACCTACCACACTCGTAGTGGCTTCTCAATTTGTTTAGGTCTATTGAAGTAAAAGTGGATCTCTGACCAATGTTGACGTTGGCCTGGAGGGCTACAATGGTGGGCTGACCGTTACTGGAGAATGCAGTAGAATGGTAGTGCATAAGGGAGCTGTAATCATAAGGTTCCCCATGAGTTGTAATCTGAAAAAGTCATTTTGAATTTAAAAAATTTTGATAGGTAAAACTGTTCAGCTCTAAAAACCTTAGCAAAATTAGGTAAAAACGACAAATTCTGAAGACGTCATTCTTTCAAAATATGGTGATGACATCAATGTAATGACAATTATGACGTCAATATGATGACGCCATCAATTCAAAACGAGTTTTCTTAAAAAGAATTGGTGAACACCATCCCGCATGCTAAAGTTAGATAGGGAGTCATTTTTGCCACCCCCTGTTCAAAATACGTTGATCAAATAGACTGAGTAAAATAGGGTTAAAAACTATCAGCCCGGCCAATTTTATTAAAAATCGAAGCAATACTTCGCCTTAGGGCCGGAAAAGACAAGCAAGTTTTTTCTGCAATTTTACTACTCCAACAATTATCACTCCATTTACACGTGAAGCTGTTTTTCTGCAAATTTACTTGCAGCAATGAAAAATTTTGGCGCCGGAAGTAATCATCTGCAAGAAACTAAAAGTTTCATTTACTCCTGCGTGCAGCAATTTTTTTTTTCCTTAAAAATGTTTCAGCAATTGTGTTGTGGATTTGGTCTGCAAGACCTGAAAATCCATTTACATGTGGCGATTTCGACACTCTTGCAGACAGAGTCGGACTACTTGGCTACAATAATCTGAACTATCAGTGCGCATGCTTCGAAAAAGAAAAGCGATAGCAGAAATAGTAATTTTAAATGCTTTCAAAACGGAAAAAAAAAACTAAAAAACTTAGATTGTATATACGATCCTAGCTTACTGCTCGAAATGACTCCGTCTCAGAGCTGGGCAAGTCCGCAAGTTAGTCCGCAAGTCCGCAAATCCGCAATTGCGGACTAACGAAAAAACTTGCGGACATGCGGACTTGCGGACTGTGGCAGTTTAAATTGCGGACTTGCGGTTGCGGATTATTTTTAATTTTAGTCCGCAATTCCGCAAGTTTTATACAAATATTGAAATTTCTTACTATTTTCGTAAAATATTCATGTTTTAACCCAGTCAAACGTGAGAAATCAATTAATTTTTTCGAGTTCAAGTTCGGCAAAAATATCAAGTTATTCGAGTTCAGGCTGACATAAATACTACAGGTCTACTTTTCGACTTTATTGCTTTCTTTTTGTTGACATGCTGTTTGGTAATGTGAGAAACGAATACATGCCACGTTCTCATCTTTTGTGCAAATAGTCGGTTGATTTTTTAGAACATTTTAGAAGCCCCTTTTGTGCTTGTTTTAAGAATCTTCTAGAACTGTCATTGTGGTAATTTTAACTGTATTGTCTTTAGACCTTTAATCTCATAATCTTTAAGTCTGCAACTAGTGCTTCAAATAAGATAGTCTTCGAGAGTACGCGTGATGTGGTGTCTCAAATTTTCGTAGTTTAGTGTATCAAGTTAGATGTGTAGTAAGTTGGTTGCTGATGTTTCTGTTGCTATAGTGAGACATCGAAGCAGTTTTTTAGTAATATAGTCTAGTAAAGTCTAGCATAGTGTTATCAATAGCGTAAATTTTGGTCTAGTAAATTTTAGTTAATTGATATTGATTTGGCTAGCTGATAATTGACTTCTTGTTTTGCCGTGCTCCTTTGGATGAATCAAATTTTTGGTGTTCTGTGAGGAATAACATTGTTATATTTATATCCAAAGTGTGGCATGAATGCAGAAATATAAAGGATACGGCGCGCGGCGAGACAGGCTATTACAAGCGGGTCTAATCTGATTCAAATTGGAGTCAACACTGTTTTCTCGAGTTCGGCAAAACAAGTTCGTTTTTTAGGTTTAAGATCGAATTTGCAGCCCTGGTTCAAAGTATGGCTTTGTTGTTTTTTACCGTGAGTTTACAAAAGTTGCTACTGAAGTATCATTTTTTGTACTGGTAGCCATTGCCGTCGCTACGGTGAGGCCAGGGGCGCCTTCCCCCCCTAACGACTGCTTGTGCCCCCCCATTTTGGTTCATTCAGAATGCTTTTTTGGAGCATCGCGTAACGAGACAAGACAACAGTCAATAATGGAAAAAGGAATAATAATTTTCAAACATGATTCTCGTTCGAAGTTTTCTCGATTGTTTGCAAAATTGCTGGCCACCAACTGGTGTACATAAATGTGACCCAATAACCCGTCTTATTAACACGCCTTTACGGACGCGTCGCGGAATAGGGATGTATGCCTACAGAAGCATTACCGGTATTTTGTTAGTGATTATGACCTGAAACAATACGTGAAAAACATTTTTTTTAAAGACCAGCTGTTTTTTTTTAGAGCACGCTCAAGATTTATTTTAGTTCGCAGTCAGTGGTGCAATTAGGGGGAAGAGGCTAAGGGGTCATCAGTCCCCTTAAACCAAGTCATTTAGAAAATACAACCAAAAAAAGAATAAGCATTTAAACGTGTTTTCGGCTTGACCTAATGTATATGGGGGCTCAAGAGGCCAGACAATTTTAATCGTTCAATGACTTCTGAATTTCAGCAATTTTACTGAAATTATTGATATGGTTTTAAAACGTGCGAAATGTGATTCAAATGGCGTTAAAATTGCTATTTTTGCCGCAAAATTGCAAAAATCACCCAGCAGCTGAGCCCCCTCTGTAACACGCTTGAGTAGCAACGGTTTGTTCAGCACGGGACCTAAATTAGATAATTTTTGTGCAAAAACATTTACTTTTGGTTCAAGCCCCCTTTCTCTTAACAAAACCCTGGGTGCGCTTCTGGTCGCATTCACTCCTGTAGACATATTTTTCAAGTGATTATACCGGCCGCATGCGAAACGAGCTAAAAACGCTGTCTGGCTTATATGTATCTTTTTGCAAAGATGAATACAAAATTGTAGCTTTAAAATATCAGTTTTTATTCGCAAAAGTTCAGTCCATTTTCGGCTAGAGCCCTCTCACTTCGTTTGGTCTGGCGACGGCACTGCTGGTAGCGTGTGCTTATCTCATTTCCAGAGTATTTATTGAAACTAGGGACTAAAAATTTAGTGGAACGATTAGTGATACGAATGTTTTTTTTGCCTTCTACTGCCTTTGCCTTTTCCTGCCTCGAAAAAAATTGTATTCTTAGAATATATTGTTGCAAGCGGAAATGCAGATTGTACTTTGCTATTTGATGGCTTCTCACTGTAATTCAATGGCTTTTAATCTCCAAATCCCTAGCTTCATTGAAGCATTTTTGAGGGTTCGCCGAAGGGTTGTGCATTATGCTTCCACGCAGTTTAAGCACCTTCTGTATAAGCAGTAGCGCAACCAGGAGGGCTGGGGGCTAAAAACCCTTAATCAAGTCACTTAAAAACTTTAACCCAAAATTACAAGCGTTTGAATCTTTTTTGAGTTGGACTTGAAAATAAGAGGAGCTGGGCAATTCTTAAGTTTGCCATCCGAAAAAGCAGCTCAATAACAAGTCATGCTGCGGTACATTTACTACAATCAACGATTGTAAGTAATTTCTTTTATTGCGTGGAATGTATTCACCATACGTTTGCTATACGTCCCACAAGTCACAACTTTTGACTTATTTTTGCCAATCAACCCTGAGCAGTTCACTTCGGGACGTGGTTGATTGCAAAACTTTTTCACTCGGTTCATAAAAAGTTGCGGACTTCCGGTGCGGACTTCAAATATTACAAAGTTGCGGACTTGCGGTTGCGGATTTCAAGAATTACGAGGTTGCGGACTTGCGGTTGCGGACTTCAAGAATTAGGAAGTTGCGGACTTGCAGTTGCGGATCCAAGAATCTCGAAAAGTCGTTGCGGACTTGCGGTTGCGGACTAAGATTTTAAACGTCCAATTGCGGACTTGCGGTTGCGGATTAAGAAAATTGGAATTCGGTTGCGGATTTGCGGACTGCGGACTTAAAAAAAAACTTGCGGTGCCCAGCTCTACATGTGGCGATTTCGACACTCTTGCAGACAGAGTCGGACTACTTGGCTACAATAATCTGAACTATCAGTGCGCATGCTTCGAAAAAGAAAAGCGATAGCAGAAATAGTAATTTTAAATGCTTTCAAAACGGAAAAAAAAACTAAAAAACTTAGATTGTATATACGATCCTAGCTTACTGCTCGAAATGACTCCGTCATAAGACAGGCGATTTTTAGCAAGAAGCGTTTAGCAGTCATCTTTTGCATTCTTGCCACAGATAATAAAATATCAAACACAACTTCTGCAATAAATTGTGAAAGTTGCGTTTCGCTTGAAATTTTTATTTTGAGACAATGCACAAGTCGCTTGCGGACTAAGGCTATTCAAATTGTTGCGGATTAATTGCGCTGCGCTTTCAATTTTTTTTTTTTTTTAATACAGCAGTTTTATACTTTTGACTTAATTTGGTTTATTTTGATCGTAATATTGTCAAATGTCGACATTCTATCGCAAATTACTTATTCCTTTTCCGTCTAAAATTACTAAAATGCAAAACTAGGTGTAGGCCTAGGCCTAAATCTTTCTAGGCCAAAAGTAATAAATTGTTCAGATGGTGAATCTTTTTCTGTAGTTATCGTTATTTACTCTAGTATTCTGATGCTTTAATATCCTTTTAGTTTATACTGTACTTTTTGTGACCAAAGTTTTAACACTAGCAGCTTTTCTACAAGTTTGTTTTTATTGTTGTAATGTAATAATTAACTAACGGATTTGCAACTGAAAAAAAATCCTACAGTTCATATTGATGCTACGTAGCTTCAATTGTAGCTCTTAGCGTATACTCGTATTCTGATGATGTTGGTCGTCACGACCAACGAAACATCAATAAAACCAAAAAGGTTTTTGAGATCAAGCTTGCTGTGAGTATCAGAGATGGAGTCCTCGAGGACACATTTTGTAGTTCTTGGCCTTGGCCCCGAAGCCTACAAATGTTCGAAAATTGCCCAGTCCTCGGGGAAGAGCAGCACTATTTTTTGAATCATTAAAAATTTGTTTAAAAACGCCAGAAACCTTGCGGAAAATTTGCGAAGATCTTTTTTTTAGAGATCGCCTGTAAAAAAAAATTGATAACTTTTTTTTGTAGAATACTTGCGCCTGTGTCCTTGGCCTCGAGCATTCCTGTTCTTGGCCTTGGATTTTTTTTTTGTGTCCTTGGCCTCGAGCCTTGTGTCCTCGACTCCACTTCTGGTGACCATGACTTTACCGGAAGAACGCCAGAATCAGGTTTATCACTAAAATGCGTAATTTACATTGTCTGTTTTACGCTTAATTGCAGAACTTTGGTTGTGCTTTGAGTTGGTATGAAAATCTCGTAATCAAAAAGCTTGTTGCGGAAGTTGCGCTGCGCGTATGAAAATATGATATTTGAAGTTCGCCTGTTGTTCTGCACTTTTAATGGTTTAACTAGTCGTTGTGTTTTGTTGCGCTGCGCAATTTGTAAAACTTTATTTCTGCCCGCTTCTGGAAAATTTTTTTCTCTACAATATGTTTATTGAAAAGAAAAACGTTTTAGGTAATGTTGATAATGAAATTCGGGCGGAATCTAACATAATTATCCACATTTCCATATACATTTACAGTAATACTATGTGAAAATTTTGAGATAGAAACCAGCCCCGCCTGGCCTCTTTTTCTCTGGCTACTACCCAGTATAACACACAAACAGTAATAGTCGCAAACAGGTTAATAACGAAGAGTCGCGTTAGCATAAGCATTGTCACCTAAACAAACCTAGCATTCAAAGCATCACAAAAAAGTTGCTATAAAAGTGCGAACCGAGGTATTATCAAAATGTAGACTAATAAAATTTATTGCATTTAAAAGGAGCTGCTTTACACAAAAACGTTATAATATTATTAACATCCAGTAACTTATTTATATACTGTAGACAATGTAATGCTGTACTTACATCTTTATGCTCTTAAGCAGTGGTTTTCTTTACTCGGTCTCTATATTTAGGTGTCAATACGTTCCGAACTGCAGGGCTAACTTCCAGAGGTGGAGTCCTCGAGGACACATTTTGAAGTCTTTGGCCTTGGCCTCGAGGCCTCAAGTCCTCGAAAATTGGCCTGTCCTCGGCTCGAAGACAGCACTATTTTTTGAATTGTTAAAATTTTGTGAAGAGCATGAAAAATTTTTTGGAAAAGGTTTTTTTGTGGAGATCGCCTGAAAAATTTTTGTGAAGACCTTTTTTTTTTTTCTTGGAGATCGCCTGAAAAATTTTTGTGTGAAGACCTTTTATTTTTTTTGGAGAGCACTTGTGCTTGTGTCCTTAGTCTTTGGCCTTGGCCTCGAGCATTTCTGTCCTCGGCCGCGAGAGTTTCTGTCCTCGGAAAGGCTGTCCTTGGCCTTGGCCTCGGATTTTTTTTGTGTCCTTGGCCTCGAGCCTTGTGTCCTCGACTCCACCTCTGCTAACTTCAAATTCACTTATCAATGCTTATATTTCATAATGCTGTCCAAATATAGGGATGTTGGTAGTGTACAGTAATTGTGCAGTATTTTACATTGTCATGTAGCAAGACAATGCGATAGAGTCTAAAAGCGTCCAAGTAGGTAGGCATAACAGTGTTAATAGCATTGTGACGTAGGCACGAGAAGTCAAAAAACTTGCAGCAAGTTGAAACGCGGCCGAAGTTATTTTAATGTTGCGGAAAGTTTTCCGAAATCTCGCAGGAAGCCTTTTACACGTCGCAAGAAAACCCTTCTGCAACGTTTCTGCAATTGTTGCACTATATTCTTGCCAGGTCTTTTACACACAAAAAAAGTAGCATCAAACGCTTCTGCAAGCGTTCTTGCAGAAAAAACTTGATCGTCTATTTCGGCCCTTAATGGCATCATCGGATTTGAATACAAAATCGATTACCATCTATTCTTTCTATTAATTAAGATTCTGCTCGAAATATACTACGACTTTGGATCAAAGGTTTTACCTCATTGACAACTTGCGTTATTTAAATTTGACGTCATCAAAGAAAGCTCAACTAAGCTACTGTAAGTGTGCCAAGCTGATGTGGATTTTAAGGTCGTAATTTTTAATTTTCAATTCAAAGAATATTTTTTTGCGTTTTCTTGCTAAAAAAATTTAATTTCCCTTTTTTACTTTTGCATCTGGTTAGATTCCTATTTCAGTTTAAAATTTAACACAGATTTGTATAACGAGTTGTTGGATTTTCAACGTATTTTTGCTTTGTGTGTCGGCGGTACCATGCAGAAAAGTAAGATAAAAAAAAAACTCACAGAAAAAAGTTTCACTCAAACGAACCAACATCAAATAATATTTAATAACATTTATATACTGTATTTATTTTTTCTTCATTGTTTTTATAGTATATCTTCTACGTTTCATCCGACTCAGTATAGTTACCTGATTACTGCTATATTTTTCAAAATTGTTTTCTTTTCCCGATTCTATATTTTCCCAAACTATTCGTACGTATTCGTCCCGATCGTACCTTCAAATTAACATTTTCAAATTATTTACAGTACAAAAAAAATTAAACACAGCAGAATCCCCGACTTAGCTAGATATTTTATGAATTAGTAACACTATTTAAAACAATCCAAATAAAGGTTCTAAAGTAATAAATATGCAGAGCAAAATGGCAGAAGGGCAAAACGCAACTTCCGCAACCTCCGCAATTGCGTATGTTGCGTTGCGGTTTAATTTTTTATTTTGAAACATTACGGAAGTTGGGTTGTGGACTAAAGTCCTCAAAAGTTGTTGAGCTTTATTCATTGCCCTGCGCTTTCAAAATTTTTTTCGGTTAAAAGCGAAATTCTATACATTGAACTTAATTTTGCTCCATTCAAACCGTCATCTGGATAAATGTCGGCCTTCTTTAGCAAGCTATTTACTCTTTTTCAGTCTAAAATTGCAAAAAATGCAGTATTTGCATTGCTTTGCGCTTCAACTGAATCAAAAAGCACATTGCGAAAGTTGCGTTGCGTTTCAGAAATTGAAAAAATTAAATTGTGCAAATTTGCGCTGCGTTTTCACTTGTTGAGAAGATTGTTGCGCTTTGTTGAGGTGCGCTTTTGATATAATGTTACTTGTGCCCACCTCTAAATATAGGACAAGGCGCGATGGAGCCATATTCAGGAAACATATAGCGGGGCCAACATAAATCTGTCCCACTTTATCGTCAAACCCACAAAATCATTTTATCATACACGTCAAATCCAAGATGAACATTATTTAGTTACTCCTAACAAAATAAAATTTCATGAGCAAGCTAACATGTTTTACAAGTGAAGGGCGTTTTTGCTTTTATCATGATAAATCTTTTCAAAAGAAAGACAAAACATTATTATATGAAATTAACTTGACTTTACGTTTAATTTCATCACAACTAACTCCTGAAAATTTGAAGTTGCCCAAGTAACGCAAGATTTTCCACTTTTGAAGTTTCCGATAGTCACGTTTCGAAATCTGAGCATTTTGGAACAAAATGAAAATTAAAATGACTTTTTGGTGACGAAGCTACTTTGACTTAAATATTTTATTATTCAGTATTAACAAAAAACCTACGGTATGTAGAAAATTTTAATTGCCTGTAATGTCATCACAAAAATGACGTCATTTCTGTAAAGCAAGGCCGTAACGTCACAATGATGAAGTCATCAACCCAAACTCAAATTTTATGAAGCATGTTGGTGAATATCAACCCACATGCCAAAGGTGGAGTTTCCATGACTTTTGGGTTAGGAGTTAAATAGGAGGGCATTTTTGTTTCCTCCCCCCACATAAAACATATGTTGATCAAATAGCCTGTGAAACATTGTGGTAAAGCATTCCATGTTCTTTTCATGCACTATTGTTGTTTTTGATTAGGCTATAATTAAAATTAGATTGCTGAGTTTTGAAAGTAATTCTCTTTATAACGTAATATAACAATTACTAAACAAGCTTCACATCTTTTGTGGTCGACTCCAGGGAAGTCAGAACGACTTCCTCTGGTAGTTAGGTGGCCAGATCAACCACCAACCCTGCAGCCGCAAGTAGCTCGAGCCATTGATGCACAGAGATGGACAGCGCTGTTTCGAGCTTTTAGCTCTCATCAGCAGCCCTGAGCATATCTAACCAAAGGTATTCTCCAGTTGGACAAACCTCTCGGTCAACTGGACAAACCTTATAGGCCTGTACAGTGGCAAAGGCTTTTTAGTCGATCTGCAAGTGCATATACAGTAAAATCACCTCTTGGATTGTTCAAGTTAATTTTAAACTAACGTTGGTAAAAGAAAACTTAAAACGGTTCAGAACGAATCTGTAATTTATCTCTGGTCAATTCGTAATTCGTTTTTGCTCAACCCAAGTCAAAATAAAATGTTCGACTAAAATTCTTATTCCGTCGCACCATAAACCAATAATTGAATGCTTTCCATTAAAAACTGCATTTTTTAATTCAGCGAAAACGACGCAAAAAACATTGAAGCAGACGGAGTCAATATGACATCGACATTCGACAGGTATTTTCAACACTACCTTGATTGTTCGTGCACCAGCCCTAGCGCGTGCATTATTTCATGCTTGATCACTCCATCGTATTCGCAGTTGTTTCCAATCGAAATAATCTGCTTGTTTCCAGTCATTCCAACATGAGCCCAACAACTGAAAATGTAAAAATAATTTTTACGATCGATTTATACTCTTGGCGTAACATCGTGAGCGTACGAGCGCCTCCTTAGTTTATTTATTAAACCAACAGGCAGCTTGTACGCTGGTAAAGCGGTAGACCTGGGGATCCTAATTTCTGTTTAAAATAAACTAGCAATACGCTCGTGCGCTCAAGGTGTTACTACCAGTGTAGATTGGGCCTAAGTTCTGGTGCTAACGATCATCTACTTTCCAATTTAAATGTTACTGAGTTTCAGCCAGCTTTACTGATAATGTTTTAGCTTTGTCTACACCTGATCGAGCTACCCAAAGTTCATTTTGCGGGCCACAGTCGGCCCGCACAACAAGTTTTTGCGGCCTGCAACTTGTCTTGAGATTTACTTGAAGTTTAATTTCATCGCCGAAGGCATAAGAAGCCAAACTGAAAATTGCATCAAAACTCATAGAAAACCAACTTCTTTGCCCGAAAATTGCTTCGAAATTTGTTGCAGCAGTACACGTTCAAGGTCAAAAAAGTGTAATGCGGCCTGCTCCTCAAAAAATTTGGGTAGCCCTGGTCTACACTCGCAGCTACAGAAGCAGCTTCAGGGTCAAAGATGATGACGAATTGTATGTTCTTGTAATTATAAAAGAAAATCAGGCGAGTCGAGGAGCCGTGCTGTTGGAAAGGAAATTAGTTTTTGTGTTCAAGCAGAAATAAAGCTGAAATTGGAAAAATTTAACGGAAAGGCACCGCAAGAAGTGAAGCCAGTTGAGGACAGCAAAAGCACACCCTCTTTTTTAGATCATTGATTTGCTATCTCTCAAACTGGCAATGCTACTGAACCCTATCTCTAATACAAGATTTTGCAGCAAAAGAATAGAAAAACGCAGCGCGAATTAAGACCAGTCAGCCAGGCGCTTTATCCACTATATGCTATACAACATAGGTAACGCAGTCAAAACGTCAAAGTGCTGTTATTATCGTATTTCAGTCGAGATAAAGAGAAAAAGCAAAAGTTTAAAAATATAAGGGCAGTACTTAAATTGAAGGGGGGACGCGACCCCATCAAGAGTTAGCGTCCCCCCATCGAAATTTAGCGTGCCCCATCGAGATCTGGACGTCCACTCATTGAGATTTGAGCGCTGGATGATGAGACGAAAAAGAGCCAGCCATCACAAAAAAAATCCTACAAATTCCGGCCGATTATAGTCCCAAACTGCGGTGAAGACCTTTTCCTTTTTTTTTTTTGGTCTTTACCAGATTTCGGGGTAAAAACACCTTAATTTTCGGCGGAGACCTTTTTTTTTGGTCTTCATGGGACGGGGACGGAATTACATAATCTTCACAGAAGTTTGGTCAAGGCTGCAAAAGCGCCAGTAGTATAAAATGAGCCCAATGGTGTACGTTTAGGGTGTTTAGGGTGTAGGGTGTTTAGGGTGTTTAGGGTGTTTGGGGTGTTTAGGGTGTTTGGGGTGTAGGGTGTTTAGGGTGTTTGCAAAATTGGGGCGTCATCCAATTGCGGCGTCTTAACCTTAGGTCTAACCCTAGCTAGTTGTTTGAAAGTTGGTCCTGCCTGAGTATCGAACCACCGCAGGTGGTTTGCCTGGCTTCAAGTCTAAAGACTTTTAGTGTCTGAGTACCGAACCACCGCAGGTGGTTTGTCAAGCCACCGCAGGTGCCTGGCTTCAAAGTAGCCGGTTAAAAGTAATCCAAGATCTAGTCTTAACTCTAAGTTTGTTATAAGAATGGAAACTTAGTGTTGACCTGAGTATCAAACCACCGCAGGTGCCTGGCTTCAAGTCTAAAGCTTGAAGAGTGTCTTGCTCGAGTACCGAACCACCGCAGGTGGTTTGTCAAATCACCGCAGGTGCCTGGCTTCAAAGTAGCTGGTTAAAAGTGAATAGCCCGGTGGTTTCTAAAAAGATTATCTAAATGCTATGAAGCCTATTTTGTGCGAACTTCGTGTAACTTGAAACGTTTCCTGTCGCGCTGCAGTTGAATTTCCGCTGCCGTGTCAAAATCGTGACAGCGGTTATCTAAGGTTTAGCTGTGAATCGCTATCTTTTTTGTTAATTTTTTTCGAATATGGAGCGAGCATGGCGCAATACAACTTGTTTAATTCTGATGATGTCAGGGTTGTTTTGTTACTTTTTTTTTTTTCGAATATGGAGCGAGCATGGCGCAATATAGCCTGTTTAATCCCAATAAGTTTAACTCTTTTGCCTACGATAGCACAATATCATTGCATATAAAAGGCGGTCATCAAACTATGTTTTCATTCAAAAACAAAAGCAACATGGCAGACGCTTGTGATTCCGTCCCAGTACGTGGGTTAGATGTCCCTCCACCTACATTTTCTCAGTTCCCGTGTAAGCAACCGATGAACCCGCACATGCGTAGCATTGGCGACCGCTATGAGACGTTTGTAGAGTATTGGCCCAGAGAAAGGGTAGCAGCTGATCCCAAGTTAATAGCAGATGCCGGATTTTACTATCTCGGTGACGGCGATCGGGTAAAATGTTGGTACTGTAACGGAGGTTTGAAGAACTGGGAACGTTTCGATGACCCGTGGATAGAACATGCAAAATGGTTCCCGTTCTGTGAATATCTGCTAAAAAATAGAGGGGTAGATTTTGTGAAAGATATTGTGAGGGGTTTTGTTACTTTGAATCGACCGCCTGTTCCCAATCCACCACCCAAAAGCAAGCTTCAAGGTTTGGAAAAATTAGTCAACTACCCTTCCCTTAGAAAACACCAACCACCGTTCCCTCCCCTCATCAACCCTAGAGGTGGTGTGGATGTAAAAGAAAAAGTCGAAAGAGAGATATTGTTGGGAAGGAATGTAGAAATGGCAAAATTGCTAGGGTTTGAAGACCGAAAAATATCTCGGGTGTTAACCAAAAGGTTTCAAGAACACAACGAAAACTTTGTTACCTTTTACGATTTTATGTTAAAATTAATGGAAGAACCCGATGTTATTTTTAAACCCAAACTAACAATGAAACGTGCAAAAGAAATTTTGGATGAAGTGAAGTGTTTGAAATGTGAAAAGGAAGAAAGATGCATGGTATATCTCCCATGTGCCCACATTGCTCATTGTTTTTCATGCTCCAGGAAATCGCAACTGTGTACCATTTGTGGTGAAGTTGTTGAAGAAAAAATCCGCTCGTATCGAGTGTAAGACCAGGATTGCGCCATATTCACAAAACTGGCGTACTTTCCCGTTATGTGCAACCGTGGCGCAATAACACCAAAAATAGCTGTGGACTTATTTCCATTTTGTGGTGCAATTTCCTTTTTCTCGTCTATAAAAAGAGCTGCACTCGAAAAACTTGAAATCATGCAATCTTACACCAACAGAGCAGACGAACTTTATTTAGAAGCTCAAAACGTACAAATACCAGACTACATTCCCCCGTTTACGAGCTGCTACGAGACTCTTTACCAGCAAGAAGAATTAATCGAACGTGCTAGAGCAATGGAGGATTCAGCAAGGCAAATCCGTCAGCAGTTTCAAACCATTGCAGACTCTGGGTTCCCGCTACCTACCTCGACTCTGCTAAGAAAGGCAGTGGTCTCGGTCAAAAAAGGAAAATTTATGTTCTCCACAGAACAACTTTCGCGCGTGGTACAAATGATTATGGAAAACAAACCCTACTTGTTGTTTCGACCAAAAAGCGACACAAAGGACTACGTTATTCTCGTTTTCTGGTCTACTAATTTTGATGACACGCTTTGCAGTATTCAAGAAAACGCAGAGGTAATTAAACAGGAAGTTCTAGCTGACGGCTACCAACTTCGCTTTAAAGTAGAAAACATTCCATCACCGCGAAGATTTACCCTTTACATGCTCAACAACTACATCACGTTAGCGGTTCAAAACGACGACGATTGTCATCTACCCCCAGTGGACCATAAACAATTGGAGTCTTTTTTGACTCTTTTGGAGGCAAACAACATCGCAACACCGAAGAAGCGTAAACTTTCTGACACCGCTCTTCCTACCGTCTCTGAATTACCTCTCACTCAAAGTTTAGAGACATATTTGTAATGAAAAGTGTACATTTTTCTGACTATGTGACTATTCGCTTGCTGTTTGAATCTGACGCCTGTCGCGAAGCTCGGCGCAGTGATTGGATGCGTGCTGCCCGAAATCGCCAACGTTTTCGCCGGCGAATCGAAGCTTGTGCTAAAGTAATTGAATTTTGTCTCGAACCTGTACATAGAATGAAAATCAGACGTTTGTTTTCTTTGTGACTTTTTATTGCAATAAAACACATGTGAAAAAAATTTGCGTGTTCGATTTACATGAAAGCACGAATAAACAGGTTAATGTTACGATCATTTTCAGTAAGATTCGATGAAAAACGAGAAACAATATCACGCATACTATAACCACGACAACGATACAAAATAAAATACACACAATAATGACCACACGTTGTAGAAAACAGACTTTGTACAGTTTTGTTGTTGTAAATCCAACTGTTTGAGTTACGTTCCATAAAAGCAGTAAAACCGTTCATGCTAGGGTGCAGACCGTAACTGTCAAAATATTCACCCTTTCCATGCTTATCAAAATACACCGCGATCCAATGCTCTCCAGGTTTGGAGCTTGGGTGAGAATTAATGACGTAAGCAGACGGGTAATCAACGCGAAGTAGTTGGTTTTTGGCACAAGCCTTTTTAAAAATAGTTTTAGTAAAAGGGTCT
Organism: Trididemnum nubilum; assembly: GCA_963965965.1. NCBI lineage: Eukaryota > Metazoa > Chordata > Ascidiacea > Aplousobranchia > Didemnidae > Trididemnum > Trididemnum nubilum. The sequence goes on from OZ014469.1 coordinate 8,858,191, forward strand.
TTTTTCAATAAATGTTCGATCTGAATCGTGTTCATGCTGTATAGTCGAAAGCTACATGTCTTTGGTCGTCTACTTGCAAAAGATTATCGTGCTCAGCAAGAACAACAGCAGTCAAGGTACGCGGAGTTGCTGCAGCGAAATGAACTTCCAATCTAATATTCCCGCTTTTTATTAACTCGAAAGCAGGGTCGCTCGAATTTAACTGGGGGGTTAAATCGAAAGCAAACAGCGTGTAACCACCACCAAAATCAGACCTAGACAAAGCTAGACCTGTGTCAGCAAAATATTGGGAAGTCTGCGAAAACAATCTCAAGTAACTGCGAATAAATTTGTTGTTGTTAAAATCCGGTTGAAGGGGTGACGAAGGGATTTGCACCCCATCACGATAAACACACACAAAATTAATATCATAATTCTTAAAATTGAAGGGTGATTTTGCGATGTTTCCGTTGTAAGCGTCGTTGTCAACAAAACCGACCACGATTCGGGTGGGTAATTGCCCCAAAAACAGACTTTCTTTTGAAAAAGAGCGATTTCCTTGAGGGATAGTGAAAGTTTTTACTTCTACACGTCTCAGGGGGTATTTTGCAGTCCCGTGTTGTAGAGCCTTGGCGTGTGCTAGTTGAATGGATGGGTTTGGTTTCACTTTTCGGCAGAATAAAGATACCTCTTTCAACGAGACCTTGTTTTCAGCTTGGTCGGCGTTTCCATGCAAACAAAAACTGTCCTTTGCTCTAATCAACCTGTATTTGATTTCGATTCCATTAAGAACGTATCTAGACTGGAAACTCATGTCTAGATGCAAACGTCCCATCATATCAAATTCATGACTTTGTGCTGCAATCGCTTTTCGTTTCGTATAACCGGCGTTACCTGCGCCACGCGTATCAAATGAACCAGAAGAGTTTTGATACCACAAAACCGACGATAATTGCGAATCTTTAGCGTCTTTTCCAAACGACAGCAACGTTTCTATGTAACTGCGATAGCCGTAATTGTTGCTCGACTGGGTCACCAATGTGTCGTTTAAGTATAGATCACACTGAGACCACAACGTATGTAAAAAATTACATTCTGGGGTGATTTCGGTATCTGCTGCAAGAGCGGTGCCATCTGCTTTAGTGACCGATGCTCTTACGTACAGAAAAGTGTTGGCTAAATCAATATAGTTTGAACTTTCAGCAGCAATACAAAACTCCACCGGACCGCCTGAGGTTAAAACAGAAATGGGTCTGTACTCCGTAAAAAATCCATCTTCTAAACTAGTCTGAGTTGGCGGCACTGAGAATAGGTCCAATTGGCTGGTCACAGACTCCGAAGAACTGGGGTGTATCAAGGAAGCCATCCTAACTGAATATGTCGTTCGTTCGCTTGCGTCGTTTCTTTTGTACCCGCCCTGGAGCTTTGCGTTTACGACCTGCAGCTTGTCGCAAAAGGGAAGAACCGGCCATCTTTGCACGCTCGACAGCCGCTTCCTTTGCGTTTTTTCCCGCTAAAACGTCTGAGGCAAAACCAAGACCACCCTTTAAGGCTTGTTTACCTATCGCCTTTGCCCCTGACTTAATCAAGGGCATAATCGACTTTGCCAGACTAGAAAAAATTCCACCAAGACCATACCCATTTTGAAAGGGCGCACCGCTAAAATACGGGCCACCATGTCCAATTTGGTTCAGGTAATAAGACTGATAAGCCTTTGAATCACAACAGTACTTTACATGCATATTGCTAGGTCTAAATGAATGCAGTGTAGAATTGATGCTGAATTTAAAGAGGTAGTTTCGCTCTTCTCAAATGTAAAGTCACGATTACTTTTCCCTTTTCAAAATGAATCGGTTCGCCTTGATCATCACGTAAAGAAATGTGGATATCGGAAAATTGTTTTCTCAAAACAGGTTTGTAATGTGGTTTGTCGAATCTACTACAGACCAGATCTCCAGGTCCACCTTGGACAGCAACGACGTCTAGAAGGGGTGTCAGGGTATCGCCAACGATTTGTGGTTGAATTAAATCGTTGTAAACGAATAGAGCATGAGTGTTGTTTAAATCTACAACTCTTGAAGCTGCATACGTCCCCGGTCGTCTGTAATTCATAGTGTCAAAACCTAACATGCGTGCTAACGGCGGAGAAATTCTAACTCTCATATTTTTGAGCTGAGGCTCTTGGATTTCCAACGACGCTACTTGAGAATAAGGGTCGAAGCGTAAATGTGTCTTCAATTGTGGGCGTGTCGTCATTCCTGACGTAGGGTCTGCCATTTTCTTGTCTACCACATATGTGAAAGATCTTTCTAAATCACGATTGAGTTGATCGATCACATTGCGAGGGTCTTGGTAGTATCCTTGCGATAAGTAACCCATCGCCTCCACATTACCCTGCCGACATTGCACCCAAAGATCCAAAGATTGTGTGTACCAAGATCGTGGGTACTGTATCTCAGCTAAACCGCATTCCCAAGAACCTTCCAGACTCACAGACTTTGGTAATTGTACTTTAAAGTCTGAAGTTTTATTGTCAGGAAAAACTTGAATCGAAGAATTACTCGGTAGCACTAGAAACATGTTTTTTTGTGAGTATGGGGGTCGGCAGCAAATACCCCACACTACTCGACAGAAGGCTCACCCAGAGCTCTTTATTATCCGAACCTCGTGTCAGGTTTAATAGACTTATAACGATTACAATGTAGACAGCAACCACTTGAAACAAAAAAGCGATGATGTCAGCCGTGTTTGAGGAAAGATTAAGCATAACGTACAAGATCTCGTTCGCGTATCCAACTGTTAAACGAGTCTGGGTATCCCAACCACTTCACAAAATACTCTTGATGCTTCTTACGTTTCCGTTTTTTAAGAATGGACTCGATTTTGTAAATGTTATCGTTTTTAACTACTTTTTGAACTTCTTGCTCGTAAAAAGTCCCTTCCAAAACAGTACCCTTTAAATCTTTGACCTTATAATAGGGAGGATCGTCTGTGAATGCCTCGGCAATCTCAAACTCCTCCTCGGTCCACCCTTGATAATAACTTTTTTCAAATCGTCTGCGCATCATGGAGATCCTTACTCGATCTCCTACTTTTAATTTCGGTGTTTTAGGGTGTAGACTTCCATATAAGGTCAGCCAAACCAACTCCTGATTAGAAGGGTTAACCTCCGCTGGTGAACGTTGAATCGAACGGTGAAAGGTATGATTGTAAGCATGCACTAATTTTTGAATCACATGGGTATATTTTCGTTTGTTTTCATGCGTAAAATAACGCCAAAGTTTTTATTTAATAGTACAAATAAAACGTTCTGCTATGCTAGCCTTAATTTCGTGGTTGTGTGTGGTAAAAAAATGAATATTGTGTTGTTTGAGCCAGCTTTGAAACGCTTTATTTGTAAATTCGGTACCCAAATCGGTTTGCAAAGTGGAAAAATGTCCACTTCGTTTCAATATTTTAGAAAACGCAACTATCACACTTTTGGAAGTTTTATTCTTTAAACATTCTACATAAGCGTATTTCGAAAACACATCAATCACAACAAGAATAAATTTAAATCCGTCATTGTATTTCTGTAAACGACTAAAGTCAATCAAGTCTGCTTGAAATTGTTGTTTCGGACCAGCCACAATGATTTTTCGTCTTGGAAACCGCCTTCGAACCGGTTTGTGAAGAGTGTAAGCGTCTTGGGTTAAAAGCCACTTCTTTGCCTTAGGGTTTTGCGCGGTTCTTTGAAACGCCGCCGCGCCACTAAACGATCCAGGTTTATTTTCGTTATAATAATCTAAAAACTCTCCCATGGTAAAACGCTATCGAACGATTGCCACCCTGGAATATTCGGTTCTTTTTTCACTACAGCTGAGCGTAGCAGTTCTGTTATGTTGCTGGAAGGGATCGGGCGGCCGTCAAGAACCAAGTTTCCGGCGTCGTTCCAGCTAATATTTTTCTGTTCCTCAATACCTTTCAGAATCCGTTTCACCTTTTTGTTTTTAGCTTTTTTGAAATGTTTCAAAATTTCTTTCTTTGGTAGCTTTTCTTTTTTCTGCACACGTCTAGTGCGCCGCTTTTGTTGGTATACTTTGGATTTACCAAAAATATTGTTATATAATAACATTTTTTCGCTTGGTGGTTTTTGAGAATGCAAAATGTTTTGCATTTGCTGCTCAAAGTCGGCTAATATTCGATCTTCTGTCGCTTGCGGTTTACCATCTGCAGTCTTTTTTTCGTACCGCGCCGCTTTTTCCAAAATCGAGTTATAAAGATTAATTTTTTCATGTTCGGGTTGCTGGGAATGTAAAACCGTTTGCATTTGTCTATCCAAGTCACCAAGAACACGAGACTCAATTCGTCCAGCTCCCTCCTTTAATTTTTCGTACACAGCTGGCTCCAGTGCCACTAATTTCCTCATTTTGCTAGACCGAACAAGCTACCCAAAACAGGTATCGCTGCGGTCAATAACGCCGAGAGAAAACCGCCACTTTGAATCACTTTTCTCTTTTTTTTGAGGGATAGTTTCCGGTCAATAAGTTTACGTAATGAACTTTTGTGACGACTGAGCCGCTTTTTATGCTGTTTTGAAATCGGTGCAGTACCTTTCAGAACGTTGTAACTTAAATCGCAAACGCATTTTACAAAATCGTCTTTTGATTTTTTTAAAACAGCTTTTTGGAAAGAAGGTTTTGCGCCATGCAAAAGCTTGAGAGTAGAAGCGTTTCTTTTTAACCGATCCATGTGTGAAGGTTACTGATAGATGTAATTCACTTCGTTTGGAAAAATTCCTGTCCGAATCCGCTGGGAGTCGTACGTATCCGGTCTGAAGTCTAGCAATAAATAACCCCTTGCTTCCGATGTTGCGTTTTTATATGCCTGAAACGCATTTTTTGCGTTTTCTTGGAAAGCTTGGCGCATGAAAGTTTGGATTTGAGTGGCGTCATGACAGTTTTTAAATAAAACCACAAAATGTGAATTCAATGATATTTCACGAATGCTTTTATTAAAAAGATTTTGTGTGGTAAATATAACTGAGAAATTATAATGATGGGAATAGACAGTAAAAATTTTGCTTATTACGTCTTTCGGATAATGTATCAAGTCATCAAGAACTACTAAAGATTGACTTGCATCTTTCAATATTTCCAGACTGGGTAAACCCTGAATAAATTCTATAGAGTCGACGAACTGGTCAAATTTTTTCTGATATGTGTCATAGAAATAAAAAATTTTTTCGATTTTTTCTGTAAAAATTTCATTGCGATGTTCAATAAGGCGAAAAATCCAATGAGTTTTGCCCGACTGACTCGGCCCTGAAATCAAGAAAGAAGCGGGGTTGTCTACCTTCAACGCCATATTTACAACTGAAGAAATCCCCCCCTTGCACGCATTTAAAAAAAAAAATTTCGCGACGATTGGCGTGGCGCGTGGTTCTTTGCGTTGGTTTTGCAACGTGGTTGTGTGATAAAGATTGCTTAGGTAAAGAAAGAGAGTAAACACAAATTGAAAATAGTAGCAGAGAATTAACTTTTAAAACCTATTTTTTGAGAGTGTTAGCAAAGAACTTTACTGTTTGAAAATGGTAACCAAGAATTCACTGAGAACTGTTTAGGTTTAAAAACCTAGTTTTTGTGATAGCTTGTAGTAACGTGTTAAAACTTAAGAGCTAAGAAAGGGTTTAAACTCTATTTCAAAATGGTAGCCGAGAATTCGCTAAGAAAAGGTTTAAACTCTATTTCAAAACGGTAGCCAAGAATTCACTAAGAAAAGGTTTAAACTCTATTTCAAAATGGCAGCCAAGAATTCACTAAGAAAAGGTTTAAACTCTATTTCAAAATAGCAGCCAAGAATTCACTAAGAAAAGGTTTAAACTCTATTTCAAAATGGTAGCCAAGAATTCACTAAGAACTGTTAAGGTTTAAAACCTAGTTTTTGTGATAGTTTGTAGTAACGTGTTAAAACTTAACTAAGAGCTAAGAAATTTTTTAACCCTATTGTTTAAAAAAATATTAGTTTGTAGTAAATTTGTTTGAAAATGGTGGTTTGTAGTAAAGAACGTTTATTCGCGAAATATTGGTCATTTCACTGTGGAACAACTTTTAGTGGATAATAGTGTGACCGTTGCAACCTTAATAATTTGCAGGTAAGTGAATCTGTTATGTTTTTCATGATTGGTATTCTTTCCAAAGCAAAAGACACGTAAGCAATTGCTAGCGCGCGATTTTTCACGCTTGACTGGCTGCACGCTTTAGAGACAAAGAGATTCTAGCCGCACAATCAACGCGTCACTACTCGCAGTGACGTCATACGCTTAGACAAAGTTCTTTGTGATCGAGTATGCGACATTTTGCGGTGACGTCATCGTGACTACTTAAATTCTCTATGGTTAAGCTCGATTCCTAGCTAGATCTGAAATAACTTTCACAACTGAATTTTTTGAATTGATTTTATTATTATTATTTTATAAAACACACAGAAAATTTAATAATAGATTCGGAAAAAGTAAATTACTCTTTCCCGACAAACCGGGCAGTTTCGATTCCCTCCCTCTTCATAAAGTTGGGTACAATTTATACATAGGCAACAATGCCCGCAAAATAAGGAGACCATAACGGCCTCCTGCTCCATGCATATTACGCATGGAATGCGAGGAGTCTCCAATCCATCCTCCAATGGGAGTTGCACTCCCACATTTGCGTCAAACCATTGAATTATTTCCTCTTCTATCTCTTCTATATTGTCGAATGGGAGAATGATGTTGCTGTAGAAATAATGATAGTTCTTAGAAGAAATGGAGGTACGTTTCTTATTTATTTTACTAATTTACACAATTGCTCGAAATTTACATTTTTTTTATGGTTCAACTAACCTTACTTTTCTTTAAAATAGTAAGTGTATTTTTTATTTATTGTTCAACTATCCTTACTTTTCTTTGAAATAGTAAGTATATTTTTTATTATTCAACTAACATTACTCTACGAAAAAGAAGCTGTGTTCCCTCTAACTTCATGATTAATCGGTGTTCGAATTTTCTTTACACCAAAGCTCTAAAATAGTATTTATGTACTCTAAATTTTGCACCAATCTATGTCATATTTTTACAAATTTTCTAAAGCTGTGTTTACTGTATCGAAATCATTTACCATTGCTCCAACACAGTTCGTCTTAGTGGAAATACTAAGATAAATTGCTAGACTTGATAAATAGTTAAACAAACTCACTTTTCTTGTTCCATGTTGGCGAGTTTCGTTTCTTCAATGTGTTCAAATAAATGTGTGAAAATATAAGTTCGACCCTTTTTAATACTTCTCATCCCCCACTTTTTTTTCTTTCAACTCTAGGTTGATTTTGTTAGTTTGTTTAACTTGCAAAAAAGTACTGCAAAGCGCGCGAAGTTCCCCCCAGGAACCGCGTGTTCGAACGACCTTGATGTAATACGAGTTTGCCAGTAATTGATCGTGATTTCCCCCCATACGATTTGGTGCAGTATTGATTATTTTTTACTTTATTTTTTATACGAATTGAAAGCGGAGTTTGTGTGTTTGATATTCAGAGCGTGAATGGAAACAATAGAAAACGGCGCGAGATAGTCTGCGATTGATCATAACTTCCCCATACGGTTTGGTATAGTGTTGATTATTTTTTTAGTTTATTTTTTATACGAATCGAGAGCGGGACTTGTGTGTTTGATATTCAGAGCGTGAATGGAAAAAAACAGCAAATGCTGCAAAATAGTCTGCGATTGATCATAACTTCTCCCATACGGTTTGGTACAGTGTTGATTATTTTTTAGTTTATTTTTTATACGAATCGAGAGTGGGACTTGTGTGTTTGATATTCAGAGCGTGAACGGAAACAATAGAAAACGGCGCGAGATAGTCTGCGATTGATCATAACTTCCCCATACGGTTTGGTACAGTGTTGATTATTTTTTTAGTTTATTTTTTATACGAATCGAGAGCGGGACTTGTGTGTTTGATATTCAGAGTGTGAATGAAACAACAGCCAATGCTGCAAAATAGTCTGCAATGAAACTGTTGAGTTTGTTCTTGGTTCCTAGTTTTTTTTTACCGTATAGCATTGAGTGTGTTTACCTACTTGTTACTGTGCAAACAAGTTAGTTACCTACTTTGTTACACAAACTCTTAGATCTGAAAAGTTGTTTTGCAATAAAACAAAGGTAAAATCTGATTTCATTTTTTATTCCAAATCGATATAAGACATGCACATTTCCAACAATTTCACATTTGCAAAAAACACATTTTCACCAATGAAATAACAGTTACAATGCACTGGTTACAATTCAAGGGGAACTGTTTCGATTCCACAATCGAGTACGCGCCGTTTGCAGTAAAAAGAAGAAAAACCCCGTTTATTTTGCTTGCAGGAATATACACTGTGGTTCTTGGTTCGAAACCCCCTGTTTACTATTGACAGTGTGTCATCTGAAGTTAATATTTGGAAGTAATCGTCGAATGTAAGTTTGTTTTGTTTTGTGTTTACTCCCTTGCATGCCAATTTATCCCCTTCTGGCCCACTACAAATGTAACACTTTGGGGACAAAAGGGCCATTGAGGTGGAACAAAATTCTAACTTAAATTTTCCGGGCATTCGCTTCATAAATGTTTGTCTGGCAACACAGCAAGGTTCTGGGTTCCATTCTCGCCCGGCTACTTTGGTTTCAACGTAATTTTGTTTGTGATTTTCACAAACGGCCACAATTAAATAATTTGGTTTTTGGGTAAAATATTCCCGCCTTTTTTCAGCTTTCACACATTCATCAAGATCAGGTTCAGCTAGAGCACAGTAAAAACTATCGGTATCGCATTCTAAGAGAGATAATTTCTCTTTTTGGCAGAATTTGAAAAGAAAATCGTACAAAAATTGTAGCATGGTCAATTTTGCATTCAAATACACAAACAGGCCGATTTGAATTGGCAAGTCGTTAATGACTTTCTTCTTTAACGATTTAACCTCGTAAACGTTGGGTGAAACAACTTCCAAATTAACAAATCTTGGATTATTGATCTCCTCATTCACTGTGCTGTCATCACAGTAAGTAACTACCCTGTGTTTGTCTTTATTGATTAGGGTAGCCGAATAGAGGGAGTTGCCCTGCAATTTAGCCGTTAAAGCAGCTATTTGCGAATGTGGGTTCAAATCCCCGAGTCGTCTGGCGTCACATATCCGATTGCCTAAGTCCTCAAAACATTTTTGGGGGTGAAATTCGATAAATTCATAAATTTTGGTAATTTTTAGTCCCTTTTCCAAATAAAATTTTCCCATTTCTGAGGTGATTAACACCTCCTTGCCAAAATGACTGCAAATTAAAGCTCTTTTTGGTTTTTTAAGAAAACCGTGTTTTTCAGCTACATCCCTCATATAGTCCCCAATATCCTCGCGTGAGACCATTGTGTTTTTGATAATGAGGGGGTGGTCTGCAAAAAGTGGTTTTAACTCAGTTGGTGTATGAATATCAACAATTAGGAGCCCGAAAAGAGTATCATTTTGAATCCCTTTTAGAATTTGGTCAAAACTTAGCTTTCTTCTAGGTTGGACTGTTTTTAGAGTTTTTACAAATTCAGCAACCTCTGGTCTCTTTTTCAACCTTTTCCATTCACACCCCCAAATTGATATTACCTCGTACCCGTCTTCTTCAATTTTTTGTGTGATTTTCATGGTTTGTTTCTTCAGCTCTTCCACTTTGTCACCACGCCAGTTGAACTCCTTGAGGGTACCGTCTCGATTTCTATTGGCCCAGCAGCGATCACAGCCATGTACGGAACAACCGTGCATTTGGAATATTTGGCTCCCTGACTTCCCATCAACGGGTAGACTCATGGGGGTCACACGACATTCACCACCGTTGAACTGGTGTTGGATGTGGATGTTTCGACGATGTTCTTCCCAGGAAAGCCATTGGTAGCAGGAGAGTCCATATCGGCAGGCAGGTAAGGGTCTAAAATCATCTTCCTCCCGGTACCGGCAAAAATAACCTGTGGGGTTCTTTTGCATGATGGCATGGAGGTACAACGCGTTACAATCGTAGCCCTTTATAATAGCACATGTATACGGGTTCTCCACCTGATGAGGGCGAATTTTGGTTTGGCCAGCGATTGCTAACCGGCAAAAGACCGCGCTCAAACCGCCGGTTAACTGAGATCTTAACTTTTGGTAGAGGTCGCTATGCCTTTTTGGAAACAAGCAAAAAAAAGTCCCATTGTTAATTTCCCTCTGCATTTTGAGTTTTGCAGCACCGCTCACTGAAAAACTATCTTTAAAGAGATCAATACCATCCTGAAAATAGGGCTGTAAAAGATTGGAAATTGCTTGGACAAAAGGAGCCACATCCAACAAATTATAATAAATAAGGAGATCTTTGAGAGTTGACCAACCCTCCTTTCGCCAAGTCTCTACAACGAGAGCATATTCCTCGTTGCTAATGTTACTTTGGTGCAGCGAGCTATAAAAAACTTCATGGGGTGGGAGTCTGGGAAAGTTCAGTTTTTCAAAAGAATCCATGAATTCGTAAGGAAAAAAAAATTTCCTGTCTTCAGCCCCGTATGCAATGAGAAATTTTCTATAAGAGAACCCTGGAGCTAAAAAGTTTCTGATATCCAGAAACCTAAGTTTTGTGGTTTTCAAACAAAGGAAAGAGTTTGCTTTTTTGAGCACAAACTTGATTTTACCCATCAAACAACGAACCAGAGCAGGTTTAATAAGAGCCAAATCATAATTAGACGAATTAAAACCCAAAACCGGTAGCTCTTGCAGATATAAGTGAAATTCAGAAGTCAATTTTTCCCTTCTGCAATTTGGATGATTTTCAAGAGCTGCCAAAACATAATCAAATTTCTGTTTCAGTATCTCGTACGAAGCATCAGCCACCCCTTCAAGGTAATCGATCAATTTTGCAACGAGTTCGTTTTCGTCACCGGAACTGACATGGCAAACACCCTCTGTAAACCCTGGAACGTTGGAGGCGACACCAAAACTCAACGGCACATGTCTGGCTTCATAGGAAAGTTGTTGGGCGTTTTGTGGTAAGTTTTGTTTGTTAAATAGACTTTCAAAATCAAAGCAGGCATAATAGGGGAAGTGACGGTCATTTGGGGGAACGTTAATACCAATCATTGCTAATTTATCGAAAATTGTTTCTTTTGCTTTAAATATACCCTGGGATAAGTTTGTCGGGTGATGACTTTACATGTTTTACAATGGCGTAAGAAATTCTTTTTGCCGTAATGCAACTTATCGCATGACATGCAACGGTACACAGCACAATATTTTTCAAAGTCAGTAATTAAACTTAGATGATTCTGGTATTTATTCAAAGCCATTGTTTCCTGATAAAGACCTCGGCTCCTGTAAACGAGTCGAGCTGATTCTTCATTAAGTTGATATATGGAAACATTGACCTTGAACAAATCCTCGATTGGAATCAAATCCTCAATAGCAATACCATTAAAATTATGTACATCAAAATTCATAACATACTGCGAAAACAACTCTCTGGTCTTTGTTTCACAACGTCTAATGTTAACTCCTTTAAAAACTGCTAAACAACGGAAAAAGCAGAGATTTTCATCGCCTGAAACAGTAATGAGACCACGATTATATTTAACAAAATTTGGGAGTGGTAACGGCGCCCCTAGCGGAGCTTGTTTCAGATGATTTACAAAAAACAATAAATTCGTAATTTGATACAACCGCCATTTTGTATCGGGTCGGGAAACAGAATCCAAAAAATCTTCATCTGCGATTTGTGCTAAAAATTCATTTAACTCAGCTTCATTAGAAATCAGTACTGCAGCATCAAGCATTAACGAATTATTTGAAGCATGGTAATAACGAAATTCACCTGTTTCAATATTTTTTAACACAAACCCAAAACCATAGTTAATTTTAAAACGATTTTCTTGTTTTTTCATGATAGTTTTTGCTATACGACCAATTAAATTACAAACATCATCACTATAGTAAAAATTAAAAAGATTTTGAACGGGTCCTCTACGTGAGAATGTACGAATGGAGTCCCAGTTTGAACGGATAAATCTTTCTAAATCTGGATCTAGTTCCTGAATAATTTCGTTTTCTTCTACTTCCCGCCATTTCCTTTTGGTTTCAGCTTTCCGCGGCGGTTCAGGAAGCAATCCAGGTTTTGGTGTCAGCGGTGGCGGTGAGGAAAGGTTCGAGAGCTTGGTGGGCCGCTTGATTTTCAAACTTTTACGACGTCGAGGAGCTGGTGTCAAGGGTGGACAAGTTAACACTGACGTTGAAGCACCGCTCGGAATTGGCAGGGGTTGAGCTGCTGGAGGGAGTTGAGCTGCAACATTCGTTTGAAGATTAGAAGACTCTACTTCATTTGGTTGAGATTTCGGTGGTAACTCTGTTGGGGACTGAGCTTTTGGACACTGCACCGGTACAGCTTGTTCTTCATTTACAATTCGAGCTTTTTTCATAACCGGTTCACAGACATGACTTTTTTTCTCCTGGGGGGTCTTGAATTGAACACGACACCTCTGACAACGACAGCAAGCTGGTTTATGTTGATCGAGGTGATGTTTTCTTTTAAATTTTTTTTCGCATTTTTCACACTCAAATCGCAATACCCATTCGTGAACTTCTCGCTTGTGACGCAGCATAGCATCATTTCGAATAAACGTTTTTTTACAGTACTCGCATGAATACATCTTGATAGAATGAAAATATAGTTTCATGACCGCCTTTTATAACCAACGGTATTGCACCATGCTCGCTCCATATTCGAAAAAAAAAGTAACAAACCCTGACATCATCAGAATTAAACAAGTTGTATTGCACCATGCTCGCTCCATATTCGAAAAAATTAACAAAAAGATAGTGGTTCACAGCTAAACCTTAGATAACCGCTGTCACGATTTTGACACGGCAGCGGAAATTCAACTGCAGCGCGACAGGAAACGTTTCAAGTTACACGAAGTTCGTACAAAATAGGCTTCATAGCATTTAGATAATCTTTTTAGAAACCACCGGGCTATTCACTTTTAACCAGCTACTTTGAAGCCAGGCACCTGCGGTGGCTTGACAAACCACCTGCGGTGGTTCGGTACTCAGACACTAAAAGTCTTTAGACTTGAAGCCAGGCAAACCACCTGCGGTGGTTCGATACTCAGGCAGGACCAACTTTCAAACAACAAGCTAGGGTTAGACCTAAGGTTAAGACGCCGCAATTGGATGACGCCCCAATTTTGCAAACACCCTAAACACCCTACACCCCAAACACCCTAAACACCCTAAACACCCTACACCCTAAACACCCTAAACGTACACCATTGGGCTCATTTTATACTACTAGCGCCCCCCATGCAAAATTTTACAATTTAAGTACTGTATAGGGGTACATTTCGAAAAAATACAACCGAGAGCTAGACTACGACTATCCACGCACTTCATCAGCCGCTTACCCTTCTTGCTTTTCAATGCTAATGTAATTTGTTTCTGTTGTGCGGCAAACAAAGCAGATGCACAACCGAGCACCGAATTCCCGAATGTTCCTTTCGATTATCTCTGTTACGTCAAATGAAAAGTCGGAATGAATTTCATATGGGATACAAGATGTCCATCTGTGGTTGACACAAAATCAACTTATCAAGGTTTAGTTCAAGAGGACTCGCTACTGAAGCAATAAACATGAGTTCGATTCCCGGTCGGGTTAAACCTACATACTGGAGTTTAAAATACAGTAATCGTATTTACAGCTTTCTCAGATGCCGCTTTTAGCATCAAAAGAGACAGTGCGATGCCTCCATAATGTGTGGTTGACAGGTACGGGCTTAGGTTGGATGCCAAAAATTTCTATTGTTGTCTCCTGACCAAGGGAACTTCGAAGGATATATGAAAAATATGTAAACAAAAATTAAACAAATATTTCAGTTATTTTGTAAGGGTGGCATTGTTCGTCCATAGATTAGTCAGATTTTTTAAATACTAACCCAAAGCCATAATTGTAGCGATCCAGGAGCTTGGGAAGACTTTTATTTTTGAGCTTATCGTAAAGTTCGTCCGCCATTTTGACTCACCCCACGGGCGGGAAAGGAACAGCGCCACCACATTTAAGGCGGCGAGACGTTAATGCAGTTTGACTTCTGTCCCAAACCTTTAATTGTGGCCAGGTGTTGAATTTCCTCTCCCCATCTCTCGGAAGGGGTCGGTTAGAACCACCATCACCAAACTATTTTGACTGAGACAGCGCAGTGCGTAACCACATTTGAATTAGACACCCAGAAACAAAAATTAAAGCTCTGTATCAAGTTTAAGCTGGATAAATAGTCTTTTTTATTACAAAAAATTTGGTTTTTGCTAAGGTTTCAAAACTAAAACTTGTTTCCTGGTGTTACAATATTGCCAGTGCGTGAAAACAAATGTTTCATTTCTAATCGCCATCCGAGGAGTAGAGTCCAAACACTGCTTTATCTGATTCAAGGTCAAACTTACTTTAAGCCAGAATTGAGAACTGCATTTTTTTCCAAATTCTTTTCAGCCTGTGATGTCAGGCGAATATCTCCTTCGAACAGATTGTTTTCTTTCTCGGAGTTAATGCGAAGAATATCTTCCATTGCACCTAAAAATTCTGCAATTATTTTTTCATCAAAGATTTGTTGTGCATATATTTTCTCTTGCTTCAATGCCCACTTTTCCGTAGAGTTTCAATGGCAGCAGCTTCAGATTAAACCACACCACTTCACGGTCTTTCATCATTTCCATCATTTCTATTAGGTGAAGTCCCAAGCGATATCCCCAATTTTATTTATCCACTCGAATTCGGGAAATCCAGCTAGAGTTTTTTCATTTTTTTTGCGAATAAAACTTGCTTGGAAAGCCTAATTTTTAAGTATTGGCACTCGAAATAACGTCGCACTCACAAGAGGATATTCACTGTGTTACACCGGCACGTCTAACTGTCTAACGAGTCATCGTGCTCTTCCCGAGTCATAACTCGTTAGTTTTTGTATGAGATTTTTTGATTTCGGCAGTTTGTTGACAACATTAATTACTTTCTCTCTAATTCGAGCAACCAAAGATTTGAATCTCAAACATTTTTTACAAAGGCAAGCGCAAAAAGCATTTGGTCATTGGCAAAGATTACAATGTATTATGACAAATACAACTTTTTTCAAGACACTGACCTGCTTCATGAGCTTTGCTGTACGTGTTCTGCAAAAATATAAAACAATCCCTTAGAAACAATGAAAGATATCTGTAATCCAATTCTGCATTTTTTGGTTTAATCAAACTTGTTACCGAACGCAAGCATGGTCATTATACGAAAAAAAAAACATATTTGTTCAATGACTCGTACAGTAAAAAATATATTTATTCAGTGACTATACGATCTACGTTCGGTAGTCTCAAATTCCGAACGCTTAATTATCACCAGGTTATATAAGCATTATCACTAGGACAAGTTTTTGCAACTTTTTTTTACAGCTTCCGACAGCTTCGTAAATACTAAGAATTTATGTAGTACAATGTTCTAAGTTGTTTTAGGAATTTTATATTGCAACTTTTTTCTTTTTTACATGCAACTTTTTAGTGCAATTTTCACTAAGAATGGCGCAAAATGTTAGGGTGAATTAAAAAATATGCTATAAAACTATTTCAGTACAGTTCATTTGTCTTTGATTTGCATAACAAAAAGCTATGTGACGGGTTACCTTCGTTTCATTGTTATTTATGGCGCAACAGTTGGCTTAAAACTTCTTGTACTGTGAAGCGAAGTTTTAGCATGCTTCGAAAACTGTTGGCAAAAGATCTCCATTTCTCCTCCACTAATGTTTGTAAATATTTGGCATTACATGTAAATAAATCGCGGGAGTAAATCACTGTCGTTTTTAATGCTTGTGAATAAATGCAACTTTTTGCAACTTTCGTTAAAAATAAATGCAATTTTTTTCAACTTTTTAGTGCAACAAAAACTTGCCCTAATTATCACTTTTCGAAAGAATGAAGATATTCTTGGACATGCACATTTGCTTACCTTGACTAAGGCAGTGTCTGCTTTAAAACTGAATAAAATTAATAGAATAACCAGCAGCATTGTGTTTAATAAATTGAAAATCAAAAATTCTTTATGACTCCGTCAATTTCATTGCAATTTTTACAAACAATTTCTTGGCCTGGCATAAAACTTGAAGTTCTTGTTGGCTAAGTCTAGTTCTTCAAGAAAAGAATACTTTGGCAGACTTATTTAGAACAGCATTATTTCTCAGGAAATTTCTATTTAGTTTTTTATCTAACCCAAACTCAAATCCTAGATCTAAAATCAATCTGAAAATCTACTCCTTGTTCCAACTCTAACTCAAGTTTGATCTATAAGTTGAAAATGTTCCAGCGAAATAGTCGGTACCCCCTTAATTTTACGCAAAGTTCAGACCATAAGTATAGAGAATATGTTTAAAAATACTCTTTTAATCTTATTTTTTCTCGAGTTTTTCCGTTTTTTTCTCCCGTTTAAGTACAATTTAAGTATCGTTTAAGTACAATTTAAGTACCGGTTAACCCTTTACCGCCCAACTCACCAAATTTGTCACGTTTCAAATTTATGCGTTGTATGTAATGATTTGCAATTCCCTCGCAATTCTGCGAGTTTCAGCGTATTTGTAACATTCCAAATAATTTTTTATTTGTGGTTACTTTAGAAAATCGCTTTTTTTGGTTGTTTTTTCAAGCATTTTACTGTAAGAATGAAAAGCAAAAACACAACTTTTTTTGTTTTTAATGAAAATTATGGCAATAAAGGGTTAAGTACCGTTTAAGTACAATTTCATTAGAAAACGCTGCAAACTCCGAACGAATTTTACTTTTGAATAAATTTATTTACAATTACTTCTTAAATTTTTGTAAGTAGGTGGAGTAAAGGTAAGCACCCTGTTTTGAGGTTTGACGAAAAATGCACAACAAAGTTTGGATAATTTTGGCATGTTTAAAGTGAATAACATCGTAAAGTTTAATAGCGATAAGTTAAATGACGTCATGAGATGTTTTTATATTATCATCACTTTGATTTAGGCATTTATGGTTTTTATTCAATAAGAAAACTTATATGCGCTAACTTAAAACGCCTATGACGCATTGGTCGTGACATCACCGAAAAAACGTCATAACCTCAAAATTAAATTTCAAAAAAAAATTGGCGAAAGCCTACCCACATGTCAATTTTTTTCTTATAACCTCTGATTAATTCTATGACAGATATGCAGTGTAACTCATGGAGTAGTTTATTTACTTTTCAGCTATTTTTCCAAATTTATTACCTAGATAGGGAAGCATTTTAGTCTCCCCTTGGTGCAAAATGCGTTTTAGAGATACGGTAATTCACAAAATAAAACAGAAAATACTGCATAATCCTATTTAATAACGCTACTTCAGGCCCTTAATCGAAAATTCTTCTGATTAGTGGCTATGTAACATAGTTTTACTTTTTCTAACTGCTGTAAATTAAACAAAATCTGTTTCAACAAATTCTGTTTTTGGTTCTTTTCGTTGCATCACCATTGCAATTAACTGAACTCTAACTTTCATTTATGAAGGCAGCCCGAGTTACAGGCTCAACACACCTTTTCATTATCTTTTTCAAAAGATTTAGAACTTTAAAAGATTTCTTTTGAAACCTGATCTTTATATTGCTATTGTTCTGATATTTTTATTGTTCTATATTTCTGTAGTTTCTTTTTTAATTTTTTTTCTATTGTGCTGTTATTGTTGCGCAATTACTAGTGGTATTGGGGTTACACAAACGAAATAATTGAATACGAATTGTATCCATCCAAAATAGAAGATAACCAAATATCTACGTTAAATTTAGTATTCTATGCCTTGTCTAGATTTAGTTAAATCACCATACGCATTTTTAAGGAAAGGGTCTGTAAAATAACATGTCTGTGAAAAAAATGCCACTATATCTTGCGCACCACTATTTTTTGCTAATTTTCGATTGATTAGGTTAAGCTACGTGCAGACCACTATGACTGTATGTAGAGTATATGCCGCAAGCAATAAGCTACTGACTCCAAAATTTCATTTTTAGAGCCTATGCTCTTGCTTTAATTACTTATTAACTAAATTTTATATTCATAAATTTTAACCTCTCTCAACTCTCAAGTGACTTGTAACACCATACTTTTAAAGGTGAATTTATACAGTATCCCTTTTTAGTCCAATTTTGTCCGTTTTTTACGGTTTTGCTTTTTCTTGAAAAAGTATGCGCTTTTTCATTCGCATTTTTATAAGTCCATATCCGCGCTAAGTAGGCTGTTGTGTATAGATAAAAAATTTGTTCAAAAATTTTGTGTATGAACGATAAGAGCGATGTTTCACAATATATAACGCAGTACCCCTTCACAAAAAATTTTTTTCGGAAAACTTTTGTCCAGTATGTGACTGTCTGGTTAGTGCGGTATGAACGTATAAAAATGCGGATAAAAAAGCGCATACTTTTTCAAGAAGAAGCAAAAACGGACAAAAAACGGATAATGTGTAAATTCACCTTGAAATTGCTTTTGGGTTTGCGCTCACCGAAGAATCTATAGAATTGCACCCTCAATCACGCGGCAAAAATGTTTAGTGTTTATAAGTCGTCTTTGTCATAAAAAAAGATAAATCACGTTTAGCTTTACTTGATTTTGGGCTCAAGCAAACAACTCACAAGTTTATCACTAGCATTGTGAGCATCGAAGCCAGAGGGTGGTTGCTCGGTTCTCAGCTTAATCGTCCAAACAAGCGGCTCTTTTGCGAAGTAATTAATTAGATTTCAAGAGCAATAAAAGTGAAATTTTACTTTACTCATGTGAGCACCTAAATTATCACTTAATAGAAGGCCCGGTTTACATTTGGCAGAAAACCGTGAGCGTTTGAGGGCTCGCTATTTTCATTTTAACAAAATACAGTTTATACGCCGATTAACCCCCTTGCCGGGCGCAAAGCGAGTTTTATACGCCGATAAACCCCCTTGCCGGGCGCAAAGCGAATTTTGGCATAAAATAAACAACTAAGAATGCACTCTTACGCTTACGATTTTACGCCGAAATATCGGGCTTTTCCAAATCGATCATAAGCTTCGAATGCATAGTTGTATCATTTATTTATGCATACTGTACGATTAGCATCGACAGAAAAAACAGAAGAAAATACGGGAAAAAGATTATTATAATTGCCGTTGAATTACATCACTTAAAATGCTATTCCACAACATAGACCTATGGTTGCATCACACGTAAAAATACACAGTTAATACAGTGTGCTAGAAGAAAAAAGTTCAATATTGCGTTCTTTTGATCTGAAAAGGTAAAACAACAAAAAATTATCATCACGTGGAAAAAATAGACAATTACAATAGATAAAATGTTATATAATAGGATGGCGGCTCATCATCGCAGCGACATCGTCTGAAAAGTATTCGGTAGCTTTGACGCAATAATACAAAAATGGCTCCGTTTACTGGTTGGACGTTCAAGCGTTTCGTAGCGAGTAATACTGTACAATACAGTCAAATCTCGGTAATCGAAGAAATATGTTCTCGACCAAGTCGGTTTTTGACCGAAAAATTCGAGATTTTTACGTTTCAGACTTCGAACATAAATCCGGGTCACGACCAAACCGAAAGAAGCCAAGCGAACACGAACGCGCCATGATGCTGCATCCGTCGGCTTTTTTCACACGATCTTTGATGTAACTGAGCTGTTGTATTTTTTTTACTGTTTCATTATAAATTTCTGCAATTTTTTCAAAATTTCTCGTACTGTACAGTATCTTAACCTTTAATGTTTTCGATGTTTTAAAGGTAAAACATGCGAAAGGTTTACTTTTTGTTTTTTTTCCTCATCTTAGATAAGAAACCCTTTATCAAAATAAAGCGCAATCTATTTTAATCCATTTTTATTTATGGTTTACAGTATACTCTACAGTTTATGGTGTAAAATAGCAAAAAAATACTTAACAAAAGTTGTTTTCTAAACTTGGAACGAATTAAAATTATTTTCATTAATTCTAAAGGGAAAAATTGTTTCGGATTCGGAACAAATCACTTTTCGAACAGACTTCTCAAACGGATGATGTTCGATAACCGAGGTTTGACTGTAACTAATAGATGAAAGTAGTAGTAACAACATAGGCTTAGAAAAAAATTCTTACCGACAAAAGATATCAGTAGCATTGTGTTGCTTCATAATATTGCTATTATGACATTCATAAACAATAGGACTAATGTTCCTTGGAAAGAAGCACCATTCGTAGCTGAAAAAAAGTACGAGTTAAACAGTTTTTCAGCATATATTTTCTTTATTCATTGTATTTCAAAACGCCTAAATTTTACTACAGCATGAGACGGATTGTGCTGCTATTTATCATTAACAAAGATGGCGCGAGCAAAATACCGAAGCGTATCAAAAATAAATGGTAATGTGTGAGCGCTTTCTTTTTATGACGCTTTGCTTTTGTCAAAAACAAAAGAGCATATAGTTCCAAATAACATTGAAACGTATGTTTGGGTTTACTCGTAATCTACTCCAACAGATTCAATTTGAAAAACATTGATAATTGACAGTGATTTATCAAATCTTTCATTATACTCGTTGTATTACGCCAAAGCGTGTAATGAGTTGGCAGGGCCCATCTCCGCGTCAATGCGCCCGGGCAACAGCTTCTTTCGGAGAAATGTTGCAGTGGTGGCGAGTCGTTGGCAACACTGCGTCTGATTTGATCCAAGACACAAAAAAGTCAGACACAGTGTTGCCATTCAGGGCCGGGATTTGAACTTCAGACCTTCCGCTCCAAAGACAACCGCGTTACCTCTCGACCAACTGGCCGGTGACAGTGATTCATAATAAACCACGAAGTTTCAATTGTATTGGCTCGTTTGCTTCTGATCAAAGTTATTTCAAATTCAATCTTTTCTATTTTAAGCAAAATTTATCAAACCAATGTATTTTTGAAGCTAAAGCACAAAACTAATTAGCAATCTTTTGTACATAGAGTACAGTTATTTGAAAACCTTCTATCTAATTAGTTAATCGTTTGCCTGCTTTCTGATCTTTAGGCAGGGTGGAAGTTTAGCAAAGAGCCACCAGTACGGCGATTGCTACACAAAAATTGCGAAAAACATGTCCTCACACAGGATTCGAACCTACAGCTCTTTCATATAGGCTTCCTCGCTGGTAGTCTTTAGGCTAAAAAAGCATCCAAGCAATTACAACAAACTTACTGCCTCCACTGGTGGTTGATTCTGTCAACTCTGGCACATTTGTTACCGGTCTCCCGGTTGCGTCTTCTGTCACAATTTCATCTATACAATAAAATCGACTCTTGATAAATAAAACTATAACGTTAGTTTTCAAAATTAGCGATAAATTGATAATACAGCCAAGTTAAACTTTCAAAATTGATAATACAGCCAAGTCAAACATAGTGATTGCAATGCTAACCTGTAGTTAACCTGGCGGCTTGGCATCTCTGTGATGAAACAACACCATTGCTTGCTTCGCAGAAATATATTCCTTCGTCCGCAGCTACCACTTGCTGTTAAAGTACCAATAAAAGTTAGTAAACTAATTCTAGTACCGAAAAAAGTGGAAAAAGATAAGTACTCTACCTCCACCCACAAAATCAATTAAGCGTAGTTAGTTAATTGGAATGATTATTTCACCAAAAATTTCAAGTTAAAGAAAATAAAAAAATTAAAAATATTCATCTTCACCTTTTTTATTTACTTTTTTAAGAGATAAGATTAGTTCGGGGTTAGTTTAAGAGCAAGGATTAGAGTTTGGGTTAGATTTAGGCCAGAAAAAAAAGTTTAAATAGAATTTTCCGGTTAAATACAGTACTGAATTGCCATAAATGCAACGAAACACAAAAAATGTGAACTGCTTTTAATGAATTTTGTCTTAACTTTATAATAGAACAAGAGTCATAAAAATTCAGTAAATCACTAATTTTTTTTTCAATTTATAATCGCTGATCTAGCTGCTCATGCAGCAACTAAAGGCAACAAAGAAATGAACACTGAATTTTTGGCAAATGTCCGAATTTGGAATATTTTTTCAGTTGTTCAAAAAACTTCAAAGTCATTTTTGTCATTGCAAGTGCTATTTCAAAACTTTGTGCAAAAAATTGATCAAAATAGCTAAAAGTTTTCTGTTTTCCACTAAAAAAGTAGAGAAACGACCGTTAAACGACCGAAAACTAGCGTGACCCCATTGAGACTACTAAATTGCAATTCGGAGATGTAGGCTAATCACAAATTCTTTGACACAAAACATAATTATGCTCTTCTCAGTTCCCATTTAAAGCAAAGAAACGGATCAAACTCGGCAATTTTTTCTGTCAAATTTAGCAAAATAGAAAACTGATTAAGCAAGGTAAAACAAGGATATTGGATTGTTGAGATAAGCAGTGAAATAATTAACTTACTGTAAACACCAAAGTTCCAACTTCTCTGGTGTATGCGAAGCTACTGTTTCTAAGCACGGGGTTAGTCGAGTCAAGGGCACTCTCCGGAAGAGGTTCACCGTCTTTAAACCACGTATAAAGAGGATCCGGTACACCTAATGTAAAATATGTGATCCATTAGAGACTTTTAAAAGAGATGTTCAGCATTACACGGTACATTGCAAAACTTCTACCGAGTAGACACGTGACACCTTGACTTGGCAACCGAAAGGTCTCTTCGAAGTCTCCTTGCCAAGGAGGCAGGTGGAGAATTACGAAGTAACTACAAACAAACTTTCAGGCTTTATTTATTAGTATTATTTTTTCCATTACAAACCAAAACACAAGTTAGGTGCACTAAGTTAGTGGTATCGCTTCAGGTCAAGAGAAACCAGCGTTGCAAAAACGTTTGATTTTAAAGCAGAGTGTCTGAGTTTAGACTCAAAAGCTGGTTAACTTGAACACAGCAAGCTGTACTACGTAAGTGTCGAAGAGTGAACAATTTAATTAAAACTACAATCCGCCTTTTAAAGCTTCAATGCTTAAGCTCATCTTTAAAACTTAAAAGGGGAAATAGAGTTTTTTTTTTAATTTTTTAAACGTAATTATTAAATCTTCTTAAAGTCGGACAAAGGTTGGAGTTTACAGCCGTCACATGCCCAACGCCCTGATATCACACCATTCGTTTATTGTCTCTATAATAATATTGCACACAAACTATGTCGTATTTCTCGCACAAACCAAAGACCAACCAGTAAGCGGTGTGCAGTTCATACGCAATAAATTAATCAATAAGTCTCCAAAAAAAGTACACCGGCCAATTGGTCGAGCGGTAACACGTTCGCCACTGGAGCGGGAGGTCTGAGGTTTAAACCTCGGGCCGGTCAAATCGGACAGTGTTGCCGATGGCGCGCTACCGCTGCGACGTTTCTTCGACAGGAAGTGTGTTGCCCGGGTGCAATGACGCGAAGATGGAAATCGCTTACCCGTACCACGCTTTGGCGTAATGCAGCGAGTGTAATAAAAGATTTGATTCTGCAAAGCAAGTGCAATGATGTAACGTACCTGTATCAGATTGGCAGGTAAGAGCTGCCTCGAATCCAATCGTGAGACTTAATCCAGCGGGAAAACCACACATCGGAACGGACGGAGGAACTGTAAAAATATGATTAATTATTTTCTTTACCGACCAGCAGTAACGCCTAGGGAGCAGAAGGTCTAAGGTTCAAATCTCGGGCCGGTCAAATTGGACACAATGTTGCCAGCTGTTTGCTACAACAGCATCATTTTTTCCAAAAAAGAATGATTAAGTTTTAATTTTCAAGACAAAATAAACATGCAAAATACAAAAATTCAAAAACCCATTTTAGATAGCAATCTTCGGAAGTAGACACATGAGTTGCACGAGCGTAATGACGCGGAGATGGGCCCCACGAACTTGTTCCACGCTTCGGCTATTATTTAATTGATTCCAGTCACGTTCGTCACCAGTACAGTTTTGAACCAAGTCAACTGACCGACTACATTAGGGTTAGCTTGCGGTCAGTTGGTACTTGGTCAGTTTGTTCGCGGTCAGTTGGTACACGGTCAGTTTGTTCGCGGTCAGTTGTCCCACATAGCGCTACTACACCAATCAGCATTCTAATCTACTACACGTGTAGCCTAGATTTAAGGCGTTTAGCAATTAATTGTGCTCGGTGGCTTTCAACATGCTGCAAATTGGCAGGAAAAAACCAAAATACCAAATACAAAATTTGAAATCTGATCCATGGGCAACCACTACACGAATTTATTAACAAGATAGTGCCAAAGCTGCTTTCTCGTCACAGAAGAACAACCAGGCAATCAAGAAATCAATCACAAGACTAGTCCGAGTCTTAAACCTGTCCGGAACTCATGTCCTTAATACACGATTGACTGTTCACTTTTGAGGATATGAATTAACTCATTGAAGTCCCAGTACAAAATATTGCATAAAATGCATTGTACTGTCACTGTGTAAACATTGTTCATATCAGACATGCTACCTAACAAAATAAGCGGACGAACTAAATCAGATCAAAAGGAAAAATAAGGAGGACAGAAAACTGCAAAATTCGTAACACTAAATATTGCTTTTACATACAGTCCTTTTTTCGGGTTAAATACTTGAATTTGAAATTTTTGAAAGGTAACAACCATGATAACAGCTTACTTTGAACTGTGAGATCGTAAGTTCCTCTTCCCACTTGTGGGTCGCCAGCTACACGAGCTTTACAGTCGTAAAAACCTGAAAATACGTGATGAAATTTATATCATGTTATCAAAAGATATTGTAAACTAATCCATGTTTGAATAGATAGAGCGTCTACAACTGAAACGGTACACTCAATTACCAGGGTTCGACCTCGGTTAGGGTCAAACCAAAAACTAGAAAACATTGTAGAGATGAAAAAACATATCCATTGTATGGTGAGAGCAAACTAAGTGGTAAACTCAGTTACTCCAGAGTGTAACTGACCAATTGGCTGAGTGGTAATCTATGCAACCATTAGGCCGATTTTTATCTGCGAACTAGCGTTTTTATTGGGCACAAGCCGACTCATTTGTGGATTTTTCATTGTTTACTATTAAAAATATCGCCGATTTTTTGAGCGCACGCTGACTCACCAAAACCTAAGAGGGAACACTGGTGGGAATGCGTTTGTCTTTCGAGCGGAAGGTCTGAGGTTCAAATCTTGGGTCGATCAAATCAAACATAGTTTTGCCTACAGCTCACCACCGCTACAACATTTCTTCAAAAGCAGATGTGTCAAGCAGGCGCAACAAGCCGGAGATGGGCTCTGCCAACGTGTTGCACGCTTTGGCATATTACATCTTGCGTAATAAAACAGTGGATTTGATTTCACTATTATTTTTTTTTCTTTTGGCGCAGCTACTGCTTTGCTAAGACAATTGTTTTTGACTGCATAGTGGATAGGCTACATTTGAACTTATACTACAACCAACAACCGATCATTACACACCACAAGCAATAAATTTGGAACGTTCACAAGGCTTAAAAAATTAGTAAAACGAGTACCAGTGTCTCTGGCTTCTGCCATCAGGAGAATAAGATCTGTGCCACCAGCTCTATAGCGATTGCTGTCTGCTGCCGAGTGCAGCTGATTATCTTCTATGATGGTTGTTTCTGAAGCAGATTCCATAGATGGTCGATAAGTCCAAGTTACTCTACAAAAACAGAGCGTGTTATTTGCTAAAATCACATTTTTAGTAAAGCTTAAAAACAAACTTAATTTTCCAAATGAGACGAGAGGCATTTTTGTTCTAAATAAATTCACTAACTACCAAATCGCATTTTAAGCCTTCATTAGCACATTACGCAATAAAAAAAGTCTTCCTGGTCTAACTCTTTTAGTACTCATAAAAGCTTTTTTAAATATTGTTAACATAAAAAAACAAATTGTTAACATGCAAGTTTTATATTAGTATTTCATTGAAGTTACAATTTTCTACGCTATACCCAACAGCCAAAACAGTAAACTGTGATGACCACGTGAATGAATATAGTTTGTCCTAGTGTAATTTTGTTTGCAGTATCCGGTTATTGGCACATATTGCTCATTGTTATGGGTAGTATTGCATAGTGAACGGATATTGCGAGACAAAAAAAATTTAATTAATGTTGGCTTTGTTCTCACTTTTCTTTGTTTACTCGCTGTACATATGTAACGCTGACTTGCTTTATGTTATCATTATTAGTTTATTAAATTCTACTTGTTGATATTAAAGCATTACATCTTGAGACTCATTGCGTGGGTACACACTAAATTGGTGCCCCGTGTGAGGAGCGCCTGAAGAGATGTTCATTTCATTGGTTCCGCGTGTAAGTTTACACAGAATAAAAAAACTTTAAAAAAATAAAAAAACCAAAACTTTACCAAAAAGCTTGTTTAGAATAAAAAAAATGTTTCAAGTGAAGCAATTAAGCTGTAGAATTGCTTAATTACTCGAGAAGAGTCGAAGAAGAGTTCGAGTAGAGTCGGAGAAGAGCTTGAGAAGAGCCCAAAGAACTGCTCCGAAAGATGACGAAAAGCGTTTTCCAAAACTGTTCGAGTGTCGTTCAAAAGTGCCTGGAAGTGTTGTTCGAAAGTTTACGGAAACCTGAACAAGAAACTCTGAAAGAAAAAGACGATAGCAGCAACGACAATCGAAAGCCAGCAGCAGTTTCTTCCATCAGCAGAATCACCCCAAAAAAGCCGAGTAATTCGTAAGCCAGATAGATTCCACTTCTAAGCATGCCATCAAGAAATCATCTAATTTTTTATTTGCGTATTGCTTTTGCTACTGTACATTATACAAGCCAACAATGCTAGCTTAATGTTGCATATATGTTATTTTCCTATACTGTTTTTGCTGTAGTCAAGCGTGAATGGCTGTATAATGTTAATTCGTAGTATGTCAATTTTATTGTTATCAATCCTGACTCCTATATTCGTACCGTACTACTACAGATAAGACGTGCAAGAAATGTTTTATCGATATGGGTGTCCTACAGTTAACCTTTCCAACGTGCAAATTTTATTTGCATTTTTTTCCCTACGTCTTTGTAACAATTGAATTTCTCCATGTTAAAACCTATGTTACGGCAACTACACTTATTTTCCAGTCAAAGCGTATACAGCGAATTGAAGGATGTGGCAAAGCCTTGAATCAGTGAAATATCTTGTGCGACCAGCAGAGTTGCTGAATATTTTATATTTTCGTTGCTATATTGCGCGTTGTAACGTTGTTATATTCCGAGCAAAGTTTCGATGATTTTTTAAAATGGTTATGCTACGCTTAAGGACAAGTTAAAAGCCTCATACTTATATTTTACATTGTGATATTTTGCATTTTTTGCGCTAAAATGCTCTACGTCGTCCTAAATGGAATGACAAAGTAACTTATTTCTTGTCGCATAGACACAAAAAATATTTCTGTTGTCATATTTCAAGTTTTAACGCGTTCAACATTTAGATTACCACTTTCGGCGTTTCAACACATCCCTATCTTAACCCATATTGGTTTTTTGTGTACCGGTAGCAATATTTTGAAGATTTACGTGTCTTTATTATGCCAGGTTGTCGGGATTAGCTCGAATTCACATTTTTTTTATCGACTGATGTGTATGCTGGACAGCCTTTGGGGGCTTTGTCGTCCATCATACTCATCATTCTGAGGGGAAGGTCTGTGGTGACCGATTGAATTAATATACTAGTATTTTGTCCTTGTGTAATTTTGTTTCCAGTATTCGGTTATTGGTACATATTGCTCATTGTTATGGGTAGTATTGCATAGTGAACAGATATTGCAAGACAAAAGAAATTTAATTAATGTTGGCTTTGTTCTCGCTTCTCTTTGTTTACTCGCTGTATATATATAACGCTGCTTTGCTTTATGTTATCATTATTAGTTTATTAAATTCTACTTGTTTGAAAATAAAGCTAGGAGCTCGTTCATCGGGTTTACACATTTTATTCAAAACAGCGTTCTCCGATGCATTTTTATTAAGTTGACGTTTCGCTCCCCAGTCCGGGGACCATCCTCAGGACAGTAACGCATTTCTTGTTTGCAAAAATACAAATGAAACTAGTAAGAAAAAATACAGGTGACCAGGAAAACACTGTTATGACGTAACAACCAAACAATATACAACATTCGTTATTACAACATGCAATATCACAGAAAAATTATTACATCTGCCAAAAGTATTATATAATGTGTATTAAGTTACGTGTGGCCTACCAAAAAAAAATTTTTACTAT
The DNA here is from genome assembly GCA_963965965.1 of Trididemnum nubilum. Classification (NCBI taxonomy): domain Eukaryota; kingdom Metazoa; phylum Chordata; class Ascidiacea; order Aplousobranchia; family Didemnidae; genus Trididemnum; species Trididemnum nubilum. Next base: position 8,886,408 of record OZ014469.1, read on the forward strand.
CAAAAATATAACATGAAAATTAATCCATAAGGATACCATAAACAACGGGCATGTTAGCTCCGTCAATTCTGTTTAAAACGTTTACTTCAGCTGCTCTTTGATTTATGAAAAAACTCTCTGCTGTGCGGCGCTTACTGTAATTGGCTTTCATTTTCAAAATTTTAGCTTTATCCCACGCTATAAAATGATCAAAATCCACGATATAAAATGATCTACGATATAATAATAAAAAATCTACGATATAGTAATAAAATATAAAATCAAAATCTACGCTATAAAATGATCAAAATCTACGCCTGACTCATACTCTGCTTTTATCTCAATTCCATATGTGCAGGGAGTTTCTGAGCCTATTAAGAGAGTTTTGGCCCAAGTCGGCATTGGAGTGGCTTTGAAACCACATTGTATGTTGTCATTTGTTTTTCGCAAACCTAAGGACCGTATTGTGAAGTCTGAAAAAAGTGGGCTTGTGTATGAAATTCAATGTCGTGATTGTGATGCGATTTATATTGGGGATACTGAGCGTAGTTTAAAAACCAGAAAACGTGAACATTTCGATGCAGTCAAAAGAATGGATGTAAAATAGTCTGCCTTATGCCAACATATTGTAGATCTATGCCAACATTATGCCAACATATTGTAGATCATTTTATAGCGTGGGATAAAGCTAAAATTTTGAAAATGAAAGCCAATTACAGTAAGCGCCGCACAGCAGAGAGTTTTTTCATAAATCAAAGAGCAGCTGAAGTAAACGTTTTAAACAGAATTGACGGAGCTAACATGCCCGTTGTTTATGGTATCCTTATGGATTAATTTTCATGTTATATTTTTGATAGTAAAAATTTTTTTTTGGTAGGCCACACGTAACTTAATACACATTATATAATACTTTTGGCAGATGTAATAATTTTTCTGTGATATTGCATGTTGTAATAACGAATGTTGTATATTGTTTGGTTGTTACGTCATAACAGTGTTTTCCTGGTCACCTGTATTTTTTCTTACTAGTTTCATTTGTATTTTTGCAAACAAGAAATGCGTTACTGTCCTGAGGATGGTCCCCGGACTGGGGAGCGAAACGTCAACTTAATAAAAATGCATCGGAGAACGCTGTTTTGAATAAATTCTACTTGTTGATAATTACATCTTGAGACTCATTGCGTGCAGACTCACTAAAAAACATTCAGCATTGAAGGAGCATAAATCATGTACCCCTATGCAACCATTAAGCTGATCAATATTAAAAAAAGAGCTTTTATCGGGTACTAAAACCAAATCGGCGCTTTTACTGGGTACACGCCGATTCAATTTTGAATAATCCATTGATTGGCTGGTATGAGAAAATCGCCAAATTTTTGGGCGCGTGGTGACTCACCAAAACCTAAGAGGGAACACTTGCTCAATGTAAAAATACGACTTCAAGACAGGACATATAACTTAATTGCCTCCGGACCATCATTTCATAAATAATACACAACAAAATGTCTTTCTTGAGATGCGCCCTGGGCCATTCTTTTCTGTTGTTATATAACTAAGCACATAAAACAAATACGCTACAAAAAATAATGAAATACTCACAGAGCATTACCAGAAGTAGAGCATATAAGTCTGACTTCTACATCACCAAGAGTAATTTTTTTTTCATATACACCAGTTGCACCATTTTCTAAACTAACCTGCGCACTATGAACAACAGAAACTGAAAAAATAAAAAACACCAAAAAAAGATGAAATAATTTCTTTGGCACATAACTTGTGTAGGCAAATGGTACCAAACACATGTACAAAAATATAAGTTTTAGAAACTGTCATATATAATGATTTGGAATGCTTTAGTCATGATTATTTTACAGCCTTAATAGCTTAGTAATGACTGTTTCACTAGTTTTGGCGCTTTTTGTGGTTTCAAACGCTCGAGATAATTCCTTTCCAGTAAATAGCGAGCAAAGTCAACTGACCGCGAACCAACGATTTTGTTACAGTGATTTCGTCACTGATTTCGTCGCGGTGATTTCGTCACAAAGTAAGGGTTTGGGCAAGATGGCTCTGAGGATGGTAAAAATATATTTAGGATCGCCCTTCTAGCCAATCAGCGTTGTTCGCGGTCAGTTTGTTTGCGGTCAGTTGGTTCGCGGTCAGTTGTCGTGGACCCGTAAATAGTGGTATGTTCTACGATCTTCTACAGTCATCGAGTTACTTGGTTGTTCATATAAAACTTTATAATTGCTATATTTGGACTTGAAATTTGTGATGTCATAATTATGTTACAATTTGTTAGCATAAGCCCATAAACTTTTTCTATTGTGATGGAGTAACGACTTTTAAGGAATATTTGAGAGCTTTTGCCATAGTATAAATAGGTGGCAACCAATGTTGCTATTTTACGACATTTTAATAATTCGAGAAGTCTAATAATTCTAGTGTTTAGTGTTCGAGATATTAGTTTTGTAGGCAGCTTAGCTGAGATTGTAGTCTGTGGCTGACTTGTGTAGCCGTAGTGTGCGATCTAAATTGGTCGATTGCTATAAGTAGTGTGCGACCTGAATTGGTCGTTCGCGATAAGTTTCAGTGGAGTGATTTTGCTTGGTGAGAATTTGATTTGTTTTTATTCTTAAATAGAAGTTCTTAATTTAAGAATGGTATGCTGCTTTCTGCAATTCAAGAAGCTAAAGGAACTATCAACTGCCATTTGCGATTTGTCAATTAACATCCTAGTCATTACCGACAAGTTTGACGTCCTACGTGGTCGACTCCTGGGAAATCATAACGACTTCCACTGGCAGTTAGGTGGCCAGATCAACCACCAACCCTGCAGCTACAAAGCAGCTCGAGTCTTAAGATGCACAGAGCTGGACAGCGCTGTTTCGAGCTTTTAGCTCTCATCGGCAGCCCTCAGTAGCTGAGGGCTGCCGATGAGAGCTAAAAGCTCAAAACAGCGCTGTCCAGCTCTGTGCATCCTAGTCATTCTCTGGTCAAGTCGACCTGGACTATTCTGGAGATTAAAGGTTGTACTTTAACCAAGTACCGTATTTTTCGACTAATAAGCCGACCCGTCGAATAAGCCGAGATCAACTTTTTGCTCTGAAAATGAGGGTTTTAGCATATCACCACCAATATGCCGAGGTAGAAAATTTGATCGCCGCGGCGCAGCGCTAGATTAATCCGGCGCCCGGCATTACGACGTTTTGTGGCAATTTGAAGCAGAAAACGCAAATTTTATCCGTTTTAATCGCCCGTGCAAATACGATACTGATCATGCAGAGGGAAAAATATGGTAGTGCGAAGTCTAAATTGGTCGAAGAAAGTGCAAAATAGAGGAAATTGCAGTGAGCTGACGCGTAGTGACATTTTGATCTCCAGTATTGTCTGGTTCAAGGTGTATTCGCCGAATAAGCCGACCCCAGAAAATTCGGTTAAAAAATCAGATCCAGAAAATCGGCTTATTAGGCGGAAAATACGATATTCAATATTGTGACAAACACATTTATCCAAATAAGTTCCGAAAGTTTTCCTGCTATTTTCTCAGAAGTATCAAAATGCTGTTTCAGAAAAGTCTTTGTCTATAAGCAGCCCAGAATTTTAAAACTACCAATGTTGCTGTTGAAGCAGGTAGTGCATATAATATTTATTCTCTTGTCATCAGACAGTAGCAGACGCTAACTTCTGGACAGAGAAGTATAGAGTGATAATACAGGTAGGTGACATCGAACTGTTATCAATTTGAAGTTATGCCACATCATCAGCGTAAAATATAAATTTAGATTGAATGCAACAAATTTATATAATTCTTATACACCATAATTTAACTCAACAGTATTTTACATGGGGGGGGTATGGGTATTCATAAGCAGAGGTGGTCAGTAACGAAGTAGTTCTACTTAAGTAGACTACTTAAGTAGTATTTTCGGTAACGAGCGACTTACTTCAGTATTTTTCATTTCTGATACTTCTACTTTTACTTCAAGTAAAATCCTCTCGAAGTAACGCTACTTGAGTAGTAATGACTTTTATGTAAAGTAGAAGTAAACACCTAGCCATTATTCCACCTCACAACGTGTACAATAACGAAGTAAACATTATTCCACCTCACAACGTGTACAATAAGTACGTATCGAGTTTGTTTTACTGTACAGTACTACGAAACTTATTGAATAGTTACGCCGATTCATTTACAGGTCATCTAGGGTAGTGTGTTTTTGCGTTGCATCAAATACCAGGTGTTGACTCAGTCTCACAAAAAAAAAAAACATACCGAACCCTGATTAGCATGGTACAGTAGACAAACTAGACATGCGCATTACTCCTGATTCATACGAAAAAGATTAGCGGTTAACGGCGTTGCGTTTGCTGCGGCCCGTCTGGGGTTCAATTCACTAGCCGGTTTACGAACAGTGTTGCTAACGACTCGCCATCGCTGCGACATTTCTTCTCAAGCTGTGTTGTCCAGGTGCGGAGATGAGCCCAGAGTCCCTACTAAATCGTATTCGTAACACGCTTCGGTGTAATTTCATGAGAATATAATAAAACTTTGATTTTTTGATATGCTACCGTAAGTATGGTTTTGTTTGAACACTGATCGTAAGCGTCACAACAGCAAACCTTCGAAGAATAAACAAACACGTGAAATTCGAAATTACTTTCTACTTTCATTACTTAAGTAGAATTAATTTTGACTACTTTCCTACTTTTACTTAAGTGGAAATGCTTCGCCATACTTCTACTTTTACTTGAAAGGCATTTTTGAGTAAGTAACAATACTTCTACTTAAGTAGATTTTTCGACTACTTTGTCCACCTCTGTTCATAAGTAAACTCTTGAAAAGTTCAAGTTGCTAGACTGCAGAGTAAGAGAAAGTTTTACAATTTTGAGATTTTCAGAAATAACTTCCCAAAATGTGATCAGTTTAAGAGCAAACTTTAACTTAAATGATGTTATAAGATGTTTTTGCAAACATAAACAACTTGACTTAAGCATTTTATTATTCCGTACCAAAAAACAAGCCTGTGAACGAAATTTGAATCGCTTGTGGTGCAATTTTTGGAAAATATGGCTGTGACATCAGACATCTTTACGATGATGTCACCAACTTAAAAGTAGTTTTTCTAAAAAATTTTGAACATCAACCTGCATACCGATTTTGGTGTTTTTATGATCTTTGGTTAAACAATTCAGAGTTAGTTCAGGAGATATATCCACCCCTGCTCCTCCACAGAGTTATGGTAAAATATAATATGCACACTAAGATTAAATCTGCTACTACGACAACAGATTATTAGGCTAGATACGTTAGACTACTATAGACTAGATAACTTACTGATAATCAATGTGAAATACACGATTTGAATGGAAATTCCCAATTTATTCATCTTCCATCTATTCTTTTTTATCCCAGATCAGTAGAATTAATCTTCTACTCAATACCAACCAAATTAAACTTCAATACAAATTACGAGTAAAGTCTGGACCAAGCTTACTCTTCACAAGTGTATACAAAGAAGCTAGATGATATGTGATATACGCTAAAACAAAAAAACAGCTGAGTAAAGGAAAAGGCTTGGTGCACGTTCCATGCACGAAGACACTTTGTAATAAAGACAAAACTGTAAAAAACTTTGTACGGTACTAAACGCACACTTTGTGCACCAAGTTCAAAATCAGTTCGAAAAGAAAAGTACAAAAAACTTGAAAACACAAAATTTTATCAAAGTTTTCACACCTACTAATTGCAAAAACAAAAATCTTATAATAAAAAGTGGCTTTATCTATAGTACCCTGTACCTATACTGTATCAGGTAGGCCTAGGCTATGTAATATCACCATCCTCCATCACCAGCTGGTGAAAAATTACAATGTTAACTAACAACAACACATAATATATCTGAAATGATAGGCAGCTATACAGTAAATGATAAAATTTTTAAGCTTTTTAGCTAGATAGAAGACCAGCCAAGATTGGCTTAAGCTGCTAAGGTTATAGTGATGTACTGTAGTTAATGCCAGTTTGTAGGCCTACTGTACCATGTAGTAGTAGTAGCACAGTTTATTTTTGTTTAGAAAGGAAGCAACAAACAGACAAAAAAAGTACTGTCATCAAAGAACATCAAATGATATAATCCTTTCTGGTGAGAGGCTGCAAAAGACCATGATGTCTAGGTACCAAGGTATCTGGCGCAGACACTGGGTCTGCTACCTCTCACTAACTACAAACAAAAAACAAAATTGCACATTACAGAAACACACAAACTCTTGCGGTTACAGGTATTCCAGATAATCATTTTGGTCATTGATAGGATTAAATTTGGAATAGCTATAGTCAGATGAGATAATTATTGGACAATTTTGAAAAACATTGGAAAAGTTTAACTGAGTATTTGAGTTAAACTAAACGTATTGAATACGTGGGACATCTAGCCCTCTTTCAGTAAGCAATCAATTGCTTGTTCTGTAAGGTCTATCTAGGCAGAAATTTTAACATTTTGTTGTCCAATAATTATCCCTGCATTTGGGGGTAATTGTTTGACACTATTGAGGTAAAGGTTGAACACCACTCCATTTGTCAATTTGCATGTATTAAATAGAACTGAAATATTACAAACTTATGCAGCATGGATTAACATCACATCAGCTTACTTATCACAAAAAAAGCACCAACGGTTGTGATATTAACACATTAATTTAGAAGTCCAGGGCTTCCACAAAATAATTCATTGTTTAATTTAAAAAATGATAACCCACGTAGTTTTGCAGTAACATGCCAGTTAAAATCAAAGTGTTTTGGGCATGTGATAAGTTGAATTGTGAGCAAATTTTTACTAAATCTTCTAGTTTAAACCTTAACTTTGATAAATTAATCTGTGGTGATGTTCACAGTTCACTACACAGTTTGTAACATGCAGCCTAACATAACTCCACTAATTACACAATGAAAAGAACTTTTAAAAACTTTTCTAAACAAATCAAACAGCAAAAACAAACAAAGTTGTACAATCTAAAACATTGTTTTTTTCACGTTCTGCTATTGCATGTTTCAAGGCAGTTTCAGTCCATTCTTTTCTTGGTCTAAGCTTGCACTTTTGGGCTATTGCAGCTAATTACATAACGAAAACCACTGCTATACCGACACAACGGTAGTTGGATGCTAAATTTGTTCAGTAGGTGTCCAATAATTACCCATTTTTCAACTTAAGACAGGGGTAATTATTGGACACGTTCTACTGGCATCCTGACAAAGGTGTGATGATGATTCAACCATTATGGTGAGACTCAGATTAACTCCTGATAGGGTTGTCAATAAGTTTTTTCAAAATGATAAATATTGTTTTCAATTCTAATGAATTACTTTTTTAACTTAGTCCCATTTTTTATAAAATTTTAACAACCTTGCTAGTCAGTACAATTTCTCACGGAACAAAGAAGAAAAATTCATATTTCTAATGATTAATATAAGTAATAGAACTTCAGCTTTTACGATATCAAGGTCAAGTTCAGAGACCTTCTAGATTTCATGTTTTTTGTCTGTCCAAGAATTACTTCTCCTTTTAACTGTCCAACAAGTACCCCATCCGACTATAAATTGATCAGCAAGTTTTGTAAAACCAATTAGGAATTGTATGAGATAAGATTACAATTGATTACTTTGTAAAAACTGCTTCAGTTGATTAACAAAGATAGCGCAACTTTCGAGGTAATTCTCTCTTCAGTCTGTCTGAAGCGCATTCCACAATTTAGTGCCTTTATATTTAATTGAACATTGAGTATGGATTTTTTAAATTGAGGTTCAGACCAAATTTCATTAGCAGCAAACCTTGTCGCATAAACATGGACTTGAGAAGCCAAGTGAAAATAATTTTCAAAAAATTTAGGCAGGGTTTTCATTTTACAGTTAAATGCAAATTTTAATACTTCTAGTTCTTTAAAAGTTGTTTAATTTTAACAAATGCATTTGCTCATATATACGATATAGTTTAGTTTTTGATCAATGGAGCATTACTTATCAGTTAAAATTTTAATAATTTTGTTCAGACATCAAGCAGTAGTATTTTCCCTTGTCATCATACTATATTGCAAGTACGAATAAATTAAACCAAAATACACATTCTTTAAAATTGACATTGAAGCATAATGTCTTAAGTTTACAAAATATTCCTTTTGCTCTGCACATTTTATCAAGTACAAACTGCGTATGAGTTTCCCAATTTAAACTTTTATCAAAAAAGACACCTACATACTTGACAACGATACTGGTTTCAATAAATCCTGAATTAGTTGCTATTTTGAGTTCTGCAGATGCATTTTTAGAAGTTTTAAAAAATACTATGAAGTAAGTTTTCTTATAGTTAATTGAAAGTTTGGTTTTGAATACTTCAGTTTTCAATGTTACAAAATTTAGAGTTACATGTCTAAGCGAGATATATAATGAATGTTTTTTTCAGAAAAAGTCACAGGCGCGTCATCTACATAAAAAATTTAATTGGAATCGCAAAAATTTGGTAGATCATTAATATACACTAAAAAGAGAAATGGCCAAAGGAAACTGCCCTGTGGCACACTAATTGTTATTGGTTGGAATATAGAACAAAATTTTTCATCATAGACCTTATACCAGATTTGTTAATTTAAACACAAGCGAAATAATTTGTGAGCATTTTCTCTTACTCCATAATGTTCTAATTTAGCTGCAGTAGTAAAATTTCATGACTGACACAGTTGAATGTCTTTTCACAATCCTAAAACATGCCACTAATCGATCAATTGCCATCACATTCTTGCAAAATTGTGTCTTACAAACAATTGATAACGTGATTGGTCAAATAACTTTTTCTAAAGTCAAATTGACAGCTACAGAAAAGATTCTTTTTTTTCCCAGTAATCTGCATCATTTATGCAATATTTTTTCAAAACATTTGCTGAATGGCAATAATATTAACATAGGCCTATAATTGCTTAGCTTAAACATAGAGCCTCCTTTATGTAGAGCTACAACCTTTGTAACTTTCAAACTATCAGGAAAAGTGCCATTTGTTATGTATTTGTTAAAACAAATAAGTTCGAAACATAACTAGCAATTACAAATTTAGACTCTTTTACAAATGTCACTGAAATGTCAATGTAACCTGGTGATTTGATGTTGCCTAGACCTGCTAATATTACTATTACCTCGCACTCATCAGTCAGCCGTAAAACAATTTAGGACATTTGTCACTTTCCTAAAAACTTTTTGTTCAGTTACACTTTTCATGTTAGCACTAATTTTTCATCAGTCATCATAAAATGTTCATTCATTTTATTGCAAATGCTTTCAGAGCACTTGCTTGATTTTTTACCAATTTTGATTGATTGTGGCAGTGCTGTTGTTTTATGTTTCAGTTTATATACGCAGCAATCTGGCAATTTGCTGATTACTTTCCAAGTTTCAGACACTGGACAGATTGCCATTTCTGATTTGCTTCACTGAACAAGTTTTTAAAATAGTTTCTATTAGCAGCCTCTTTTATGTGTGTAACTCTATTTTTGAGTTTTTTGTACTTAGCAAAAACAACAGAACAGTTATTTTTTAAATATTTACTAGGCCTATATAATTTATTCTTCTCTTCAATTAATTCCAACATGTCAGAAGAAATCCATGGATTTTTAGAAATTTTATCTCTGACCTTGTTTCCTACTTAAAATTTTTTTTGGGAAAATATTGGTTTGTTCAAGCAAGCAATAACTTAATTAATTTTTCTAAATCGTAACCTTTGTTCCTCTCCAGGTCATAATGTGTTTAAATTTGCATGAAATAGGGTACAGTAGATCAATATTCAATATTCTTTTGGGATAATTTTCTTGCATTAGGACACTTTGCAGATTTTTTGGGCTGCTTGCAAATAAATTCAGCAAAAACAGGTAAGCCTAATCAAACTCAATTTTTCACCAAATTTTGCTGTAATGCACTAAAAGCATATAACGAGTCGACAGGGTCCATCTCCATGCCATTGTACCCAGGCACTGGGCAACACAGCTCCTATCGAAATGTCGCAGCAATGGCGAGCCACTGGCAACACTGTGTCCATTTTGAAAGGCTGAAAATTGCAAGCCCCCTGCTCCAGAGATGAACGCTTTACCATTTGACCAATTGGCCGGTTATGGGTAGGTTTAAGTGATCAGAAATGTCTTCACTTACAATGGTACGAGTCACATGAAAAACTGACATGGATTTAACGTAAATATGGTCGATAATGGTTCTAGAGGTTTGTGTAATTCGGGTTGGTTGATTTTCCAACTGACTAAAACCAACAGAAGGCCACTGATGCAAATTACCAGGTATAATATAGGCTATACCAGTAACTGAGTAAGCAACCAATAAAGGCTACTGTTTGATTGCTGTGTACTGTGTTTAGACTAAAGCTTTACTTCACTCAGTTGTTGATTACGAAATACTTTTGAGAGCAGAGAGTATGAAGGGGAACCAGAACTTAATCCCTGAAAATGAAAACAGCTTTATTTATAAACTCACTGCTCAGCATGACTGCAAACTCAAAAAAACTTCGTTTGCTGAACTCGAAAAAATAATTTCTCTAAACTCGAACGTAACTCTCCAAGATCGACAGGCACTTCAACTTGCCACTGCGCCAGTCAATCTTGAGAAATTGTTTAATTATTCCTTCGATCCTATCACACAGGTACTTGTCTTAATGTTTACCAAATTGGCCCAATTGAACAAGCTTGGAAAGTTCAGTTCCGCTGCGACCGATTTTCGCGCCTACCTAAACCCTAGTTAGGTATGTTTTGCGCTGCGCCAAATAAAGTGCAAAATACGGGCCGATCTAGAAAGATAAAGTTGGCTTGAAAAATTTAGGCGATTTTCTAGGTCTGCCCTTTAATCGCTAAAGAAATAAAAACAGTTTTCACTACTCGGGCAAGTTAACCATGAATTTTGAAGGGATTCTCACAATCCCCGCTGTAATTCACCGTACGTTAATGAGGAGCATTTGCGCCGTGTCAAACCTAATTTACGTTTTCTGCGCCAATTAGGCATGCCTAAATTTTACTACGTCATGGAGTAATTTTTTTGTATCCTAGTGCTACAGCTATTCAAAGATAAATCACTTCGCATTAAAAATAGCACTGTACTGACTGCAACCACGATACATTTTCTAAACAAATTAATAAATTCCACATTACGTTCAAAAGGCAAAACTTTCCAACATGTCATAATTAATACAGTAAAGAGGCCTACTACAATTGATAACTTTTTCTATTACGACAATGCAACATGTAAGTGCTTTTTATTTTTCAATGCAGTACACGGTGTTTTAAAAAATACGCTTACGCTCGAAACCATTGTTAATGGGAGAAGGCTTTCATTCTTTTTCCTGAAAAACAATAATTTTTAAATCTTTCTCAAATTTATTGAGTGTTTTAAAAGCTTGTAAAAGGCGGACAATGGGTACCCACGAACACTGGCAGCCACTTTTTCCATCACGTCTGCCGATTCAGAAAGGGTCAGATGTGTAGCAAGAAATTTGCGATGGGGGGGGGGCTGTTTTGGGAGTCTGGGAGCAAAGCCGCCTGCCACGGAAGGCACGGGGGTCTGTGGGCAGAGCCCCCAGCGCTTAAAAATTTTGCGTTTTTTTGCTAAATAACTCAATTTTAGGGTTATTTTGATAAAACTTAATGCTTTTAAAGCGTAACATAGAAATTGGCAATGCAAACATGACTAAACTGGTGGCATAAATGGGCTATGTGGGAGAAGGCTAATGGTAAAATTTTAGTTCTCTTATTTACATGCTGGTACACTAAATCACAAAATCTTATAGTAGGCAACAAAACTAACACGGAGAAATCTATTTCGTCTATATTTTATAGAGAAAACTAATTGGAGGGGATAATGGAAAAATATTTAAGAGATATGATTGGTAATTAACTAATACTAAATAGCCCCTCGTTACGGTGTTGCAGCCGCCCCATAAAATTGAAAATTTTGTCGTGGCAACTTCTACCTTAGCTCAGGTTGGAGGCTTCGCACAAAAACTCGTGTGGTCAAGTTTCGCAAAAATTTGTCAATGTTTAGGGGTCGCGCAGTGACATCAAAATTTTGGCAATTTCAAAAAAAAAATGTTTGTTTCATTTAAATGCTTTTGGATTAAAAGTCCAGCCTATGATCTTTTTTGATCACTTAAACTGTTTTTGAAAGTCGTTCTTTAGTACATAGCCAACAAGAGAACTTGTTACATCAAAGATCAAAAGTTGCATGATAGACTTTGTGCCACAAGCATAGGTGGGCAAGTTAACGCCAAACGTTAGCTTCGTTAACCACTAGTCCGTTAACAAACTTCACACCTCCGATAACGTTAATCCGTTATTTTCAGCTTTAATTAACGGAAGTTAATAAAGTCCGTTAATCCGTTAACAGTTTGCGTGCAACTTATATTTCATTTTATTCACTCGCTTCTAGAACACGTATTGACGCTGTTAAGCTGATTGTAAGGAAATATTTATTGTTATGGTGGTCTTTTTGTGCTTTGAAAGTTACATTTTGCAGTCTAATCTAATTTCAAGATAAAAACAAGTTCAAATGCACAACGAAGCTGCATGATATTGACGATAAAAACCTTAACGGAAGTTAACAGAACTTAACGGAAATTACTTTAGTCCGTTAACAGCACTTAACGGAAGTTAATTTAGTCCGTTAACATGAAAAAACTTTTTAACGGATAAACGAGTTAATGAAAAAGTTAGCTTCGTTATTAACGGATTAACAATTAACGGACTTGTGCCCATCTATGGCCACAAGCATAATTACTACCAACTTCATTCATATTGTTCTAATTGTATAATTAATTTCACATCTGGCCCAGATTTTACGCTGAAAAGTGCTCATGATTGTCATCTACCCAATGTCAGTTTTTATTTTTATTTTAGACAGCTGTGTCACCCAAAAAGCATCTTATTAATAAGCTGTTATTATTTCCGTTTCTTTTCTTTAACAGTTAAACTTTTTCCCATATTCGCGATACTGGTTTTTTAATTAGACATCGTGCTGTGCAGAAATGTTTTTTCTTCATTTTTCAATCATGGTAAGGCGTTGGTTTGATGACCAAGATTTCATTGTTGTGTTCAATTTTTTTTTTCAATGTTTGAGAAATCTTGGAAATAAGGCAAAGATCTTTTTGCATGCTTTGTCAATCTTGAAAAAGTATAATATAATTGCCTTTCTATCTTTGGAGGGTTCTAAAGAGAATGGCGTTGATGGTCAGTTGTTACATGCCATTAAGGCATTTCATAGTGCCGACTGGAGTTTTGTGGTTGAGTAAATGGCAGGCAATCAAAGCTTTCCGTATAGCATGGACTCCAGCAAGAATACAATTTGTTTCTTCTCTTCTTCATTATTTACATGAATTGGATCGACAAATGCAACCAAGCTGACGAGTTTGCCACCATAGGAAATTTGATAAATCAGTTGCGTGCTCTATTCTAATGAATTGATTCTGCTTCAACAGAATCTGGCTTTCAGTGCACATTACGTAGGTTTGCAGCTGCTTATGACCCTGCAGGAATAAAAATAAGCACGGTCAAAACTGATATGCTTCATGTTTCAAGAAACACTAATCAGCGCTTGTTACCACTGAATGGAGCGACACAGAAACAAGTATCTTTGGGGTTGCATTTACGAGTGACGGAAGGCAAAACAAAAAACTGGGTATCCCAATTGGCAGGGCAATTGCAATAATGAAAGTTTCACACTATTCAGTAGTTATGAGACGATTCAGTAGTTGTGAGACAAAACTGTCCAAAATGAAGCCAAGCTCTCAATTTTTTGTTGCAGTTTCTGTTGTTTCTCTCAAAGTTTCTGTTGCAGTTTCCCCGCACATAAATGTGATCAATCTTGACCACTATTAATTCCGAAAAAAACAAACCAAAAACATAAATGTAAGCAGTTTTAGAAGTTGTATTGAAGTTTTTTGGATGTATAAAATCAAAAGTGAATGTTCAATTTTGCAATGACTCATTAGTAACAAAAATATCACATAGCACCATCTAGCGGCACAAAATAAAACGAATACCAAATCCTGCGTAAAAAAGGTCTCTGTGCATTGTGTGCAACCCCTAAACCCTAATTTTTTTTCTCAAACTTTGTATTCTTGATTTTTTTTTGGGAACCTCCTATTTTGAAGAGGTAGAAAAAAATTGGAAGAGGTGGGGGTAACTGCAACACCCTACCCCTCGTATTCCTGACAGAAGCGGAGTCCTCGAGGACGACCTTGGCCTCGAGAACACATTTTGAAGTCCTTGACCTCGAGGCCTCAAGTCCTCGAAAATTGGCTGTCCTCGACTCGAGGACAGCACCTTTTTTGAATTGTTGAAAATTTGTAGATCGCCTGAAAAAAAATTTTAGAAGGCGTTTTTTACTGGAGAATGCCAGAAAAAAAATTTTGAAGACATTTTTTTTGGAGATCGCCTGAAAAAAATTTTTCAAGACCTTTTTTTTGGAGAACACTTGCGCTTGTGTCCTTGGCCTTGGCCTAGAGCATTCCTGTCCTTGGCCTCGAGAGGGTCTGCCCTCGAAAAGGCTGTCCTTGCCCTCGGATTTATTTTGTGTCCTTGGCCTCGAGCGTTGTGTCCTCGACTCCACCTCTGATTCCTGAGTTAATAATATATTTGTTGATAAACCATGTTCAGCATTTTTACACCAGCGATCAAATTTGATTACTCATTTTTGGCCATTTTTCAAGGTTTACATTGATTTGTGACTCTTATTTTTTAACAAATTAGTCCCCCCCTGAATATATGTTTCAAAGATGCTTTATTTTTTTGTCCATTCCAGTGCAAAAAACAGTCTCAAAAGTGTTAAAAACGTTGTATTTTTCTTATTCTGCATTTTGGTCGACAAGCCAATGGGGGGGGGGGCAACGATTGCAACATTAGTTGAATGCTTGGATGAAATTATACTTTTTTTCACAACCGAAAAAGTTCTTGAAAAGTATAAACAGTTGTCAGATGGCCAATGGATTTTAAAATTAATGTTTTTCACTGATTTGTGCTTACATGTAAACGAATTGCACTCTGGCTTACAAGGTCGCAACAAAACCATTATTACTATGTTTGATTTAATCAAAACATTCGCAGCAAAACTACAAGTTTTCAATCGAGATGTTGCTTCGAGAACCTTCAAGTATTTCAAAAACACAAAAGAATATTTTTTACAACTTGAATCTAATGACCATCCTGAACAAGAAGTGTTTTTTGTAGTTATTCAAGAGTTAGTCGACGAATTTGCTTCTAGATTAACACTATTCAGGGAATTCGCTTCGCTGAATCAACACAGTTTATTTTGCATCCAGACTCAACATTACTAGAAGCACTTAATTTTGAAAGCTTGAAGTGGCTAGATTGGAGGATATGGAAATGCAGTTATTGACTTTCAGTTTCATTCTATATGGAAACAAAAGTTTATTGATTTGAGAAGTGACTTGGAATTAATAGAGAATGATCGAGCACAGCACGGTGTAAGCACGTGTAATGCAGAAGAAAAAGTACTGATAACATGGAATACCATTCCCGATACTTTCGTTTGTTTTAAAAGATTAGCAATTGCTATTTTATGAATTTTTTCATCAACATATTGTTGTAAACCGTTGTTTTGGTGGTGGTGGTGGTATTAACCGACCCCTTACGAAGGATGTGTGCGCGGAGGAACTCCGCAGAGACCCAACAATCGGGCCACACCCCAAAGTCTGGACCACAGATCAAGAATAGAAAGAGAGGAGCCAAAGATGGATTTACGAAGGGGTTCAGAGGCTGGACAGTAGGGTGTTCGGGTTTTTCACTTTTTGCTTAAATCTTTTTCTTTATACGATTTTAAGGGTACAAATTGGCATGAATAAAAATCGTGATAGTTTTTTTTGAAAAATTTTTTTATCTTCATACCCTGGGGGGGCATGAAAGGTTTTTGGGGGGGCGCATATGACTAATATCGCGTAACTCAAAAACTACTGCACCTAGAAAGACAATTTTTACATCAATCGATTCAGAAACACAGGTTTCCTATCTGTGTTCAATACATTATATGGCTTTAACTGCTCTATTTTTCGAGTTATTTTTGAAAAACTGTTTTTACCCCTTTCTGCTTGCCATTTCGCTTTAAATTATAGGTATTTTCTCTTCACCGCACAGATGACCAATTGGTGGACACACCTGACCTAAAACCTGCCTGAAGCAAGAAATTTAATTTGATTTCTGGGTGGATACCACCTTAACACAAGTTACTAGTGACTCAGCAATCGCTTCTACTTCGACACTGCACTGCATGGCTGGATGCAAGGCATTGAAATGACTACTCCTGCTCATTCCCTATCACTTCAAAAGTTACTACTGCAAGTCTAATAAGGATGTAATTTTCTATGCTGCAGTATGCAACGTTGCACAAGACAAGTACAATTATTGCACTAATTTTCACTCTTGACTTTTGTTTTCACTTTATTAAGAAACACAAAACATTTTAAGATACGACTTTCTTTTCCAGCCACTCATTCATTTTCGTCTTTGCTTCCGTGACAAATAAATCCCCTGATTCTAATATCAACTTGTCGTTTTCTTCGGCTTTGCGAAAACCTTTCACTCAGGCATTATGACATAAGACCATCTCTCGCAAGAGCCGTTATGATTGTCGATCGAATTCCAAAAAAACTTTGTCGTCAATCTGGAGGCAAGGTGCTGCTTTACCACTGGATCCGAAGTATGGTCTGATAGGTGCTCGCTTCCATGCAAGTTGTTTGGTGTCAACACCACCAGGAAGTTGCTGATCGGGATCTTTCACTGTTTTTCTTGGAATGCAGGACTTTTTGAATGAATATTTAGGATCACATTGGTTGGGTTCATCCTAGAGCAGAAGTGTTTTAAAAACACAGGTTTTACGCAATTCGTAAGTAATCAGTAAGTAATCTGTAATTCATCTATAATCAGTAAGTAATCTGTAATCCATTGAAGTTTCAACGATTTTTGTCTTACAACCACGAAAGCATTACGTTTGCAAGGTTAGTGTTGCATATTCGGTCATCTTCGCTTTGTATCTGACTTTACTGATTACAGATCTATCGTTACAAGTGGTTAACAACTGCGAATGGTTACATGAGACTTCCATTTGACACCAAAATGACCGTTACTCAAAACAGCAAACTTCTTCAAATCACAAGCTACATCATATCGGTTTATGTGCCAATGTTTGTGAAAATTCATTTGAATGCACGCGCATCAGAAGGACCAACAAACATGATATTTCTTCGTTATTTATCGCTGGATTTTCGCCAACAACATACGAATCTGGTTGATCATTGCGTAAAACCTGTGTTTTTAAAACACTTCTGCTCTTGGATGAACCCAATCAATGTGACCCTAAATATTCATTCAAAAAGTCCTGCATTCCAAGAAAAACAGTGAAAGATCCCGATCAGCAATTTCCTGGTGATGTTGACACCAAACAACTTGCATGGAAGCGAGCACCTATCAGGCCGTACTTCGGATCCAGTGGTAAAGCAGCACCTTGCCTCCAGATTGACGACAAAGTTTTTTTGGAATTCGATCGACAATCATAACGGCTCTTGCGAGAGATGGTCTTATGTCATAATGCCTGAGTGAAAGGTTTTCGCAAAGCCGAAGAAAACGACAAGTTGATATTAGAATCAGGGGATTTATTTGTCACGGAAGCAAAGACGAAAATGAATGAGTGGCTGGAAAAGAAAGTCGTATCTTAAAATGTTTTGTGTTTCTTAATAAAGTGAAAACAAAAGTCAAGAGTGAAAATTAGTGCAATAATTGTACTTGTCTTGTGCAACGTTGCATACTGCAGCATAGAAAATTACATCCTTATTAGACTTGCAGTAGTAACTTTTGAAGTGATAGGGAATGAGCAGGAGTAGTCAT
Source organism: Trididemnum nubilum (assembly GCA_963965965.1). Taxonomy (NCBI): domain Eukaryota; kingdom Metazoa; phylum Chordata; class Ascidiacea; order Aplousobranchia; family Didemnidae; genus Trididemnum; species Trididemnum nubilum. The sequence goes on from OZ014469.1 coordinate 8,904,309, forward strand.
TTCAATGCCTTGCATCCAGCCATGCAGTGCAGTGTCGAAGTAGAAGCGATTGCTGAGTCACTAGTAACTTGTGTTAAGGTGGTATCCACCCAGAAATCAAATTAAATTTCTTGCTTCAGGCAGGTTTTAGGTCAGGTGTGTCCACCAATTGGTCATCTGTGCGGTGAAGAGAAAATACCTATAATTTAAAGCGAAATGGCAAGCAGAAAGGGGTAAAAACAGTTTTTCAAAAATAACTCGAAAAATAGAGCAGTTAAAGCCATATAATGTATTGAACACAGATAGGAAACCTGTGTTTCTGAATCGATTGATGTAAAAATTGTCTTTCTAGGTGCAGTAGTTTTTGAGTTACGTGATATTAGTCATATGCACCCCCCCAAAAACCTTTCATGCCCCCCCAGGGTATGAAGATAAAAAAATTTTTCAAAAAAAACTATCACGATTTTTATTCATGCCAATTTGTACCCTTAAAATCGTATAAAGAAAAAGATTTAAGCAAAAAGTGAAAAACCCGAACACCCTACTGGACAGTCGAGGAGGAGATGATTGGGTCCTGTAGAGGGTGTCCACAGGCACTACAAGCAGAATTCTCCTTCCTACTAATCCTGTGAAGATATGAAGATAAAAGAAGACTGTAGCGAAGACGAGAAAGCTCACAGTGAATGGGGCGAGAAAGGAGAAGTTCCTCCGAAGAGACTTCGGGGACTTGGTGGATCATATAGGAGTGGGAGATGTGACGTCTCCAATTGTGGTACTGTAAATAACGGACTTTGGCAACGACTGGGTGGAGAAGGCATGTGATTGCGTCAGTGGGCAGGGAGGCACCAGCTTTGGCAAGTAAATCCGCTTTTTCATTACCGGGGAGATCAGCGTGACCGGAAACCCATTGGAAGCACAAGGTGGTGTTGTTGGAGAGGGAGGAGGCGAGGGACCAAACATTCCAAAGGGACTCACGCTGGAGATAAGAGGGGGCTGATGAAAAGATTGGGAGGGCCGATTGAGAGTCAGTTAGGAAAAGGACTGACTGGAATTTGCAGGTCATGAAGTGGCTAGTACACCAATCGAGACCTTGCTTGAGGGCAAAGGATTCAGCTGTGAAGCTAGAGGCAATTGGACTAGTGGAGAAGGACAGGGAATTGGATGTGTTGCATTTGGAGCATGTGACATACATACACCAGCACCACTGGGTCCAAAAAGGAAGGAGACAGAACCATCAGTCCATGCTTGGATATCAGAAAGGGGGAGGAGGATAGTCGGTTTGAAGCAGACTGGAGTCGGGCTGTACTGTAGTTGCCTGTGCAGTCGGGAATGAAGAGGGAAACGGTGAAGTGGGTTGCAGTCCATGGGGGGAAAAGGGGGGCACATGATCAGAGTCTTGCGTGGGGATGAGAGGGATTGAGTGGTCGAAGAACAGAATGATCTCCAGGAGGGTTTCTTCTTTAGTCGACAAGAAGTCAGGGGGGAGACGCAGAGCACGTTCGAAGGAGGAAAGAGCCTGATGTTCTAAAGTTAGCTTTAGAGGAGGAAGTTGAGCCTCAAGAAGAAGTAGGGAGGAGGTGGTGGAAGAGAGGCACCCAGTAATAACCCTGCATAAAGCTCTGTGTAGGACTTCCAAGTGATTGGTTGCGGTGTTGCGGAGGAATGGGAACCATCTAGGAGCTGCACCAGCGTCCTGCCACCTCATTGTGGTGGTGCAGTCCCCTCCCCAATGGGGATGGGTCGAAATACCTGGACAGATCTTCCGAGAGGCTCGACCAAAAGGTCGCCCCCATTGTCAAATCGTTGTTTTCGCAAATGAACTTGATCAAAAACAATTTGAGAAGTCGTATGATTGATGATTCTTTATCTGCGTGCATATTGCTTAAAGTGATAGAGTATGAACCAGAAATAAAACGCTTAGCATTCAAAGTACAGCCTCAAAAATCTCATTGACATATTGCACTTTATGGTTATAAATGCATTGTAGGCAATAATTTGTATAGTGTACGTTTTGCTCTAGTTTTGTTCAATGTAACTGGCACGGTATAAACTTGCTAAACGTTATTTTTCTTATTTTGGCACGTTTGCAAAAAAAGGTTCGCCACCCCTGATCTAGATGAACACATTGTTCACTAGCAGCCGTTTAGAGGAGACTCTACCACCATGTACTCCGTAGCAACGACCCTGGCAATAATTATCCTTGCCCACATATCACTTGTAAAATAGCCCGCGTAAAATGGGGGTATACTCGTACCTCTCTGAAACAACATTTAATTTCATATAGTATACCTTGTTACACGTCGGCGGTAAACGACACTTTTGGCTTCCTAGATTGTGCTGGTTTCGCAGTTGATCCAACACCAGCAGGCAAGTTGTTGGGCTTCTGGAACTTTTGCATATTCGGCTGGCTCAAAAGTCGGACTAGCTGGTTATAGTTTAATACTTGAAAATTTTGCAAATTTGCCTGGTTAGAAGTCCCGGGTAAATGGGGTTGGCTGAATGCAACTGCTGTCTTTTGACCACGAGATGATTTTGGAGATGGGCTTGTGTTGCACATCTGCTGGGACTTTTGATTATTCGCCGAGCTGCTCGCTATGGCTATATTGGGATGACTGTATATCTGGGATCCTACAACCGTGGACATGGCTGCATTGGGTTTGCTGATTATTTCGAACCCTTCCAATGTCGTTCTCCTGGCGCTGTCAATATTCGAGATATCAAACTTCAGAGATCTTCCAACCATCAAACCGCTAGACCTGGCTACAGCGGGATTGCTCAATACCTGGGATCCTACAACAGTCAACCCGCTAGCCTTGGCTACAGCGGGATTGCTCAATATCTGGGATCCTGTAACAGTAAGTCCGCTCGCCTTGGCTACAGCGGGATTGCTCAATATCTGGGATCCTACAACAGTCAACCCGCTAAACCTGTTGAGAGTAGGACTGCTCTGCATTTCGGACTCTGTCATCATCGCCAGAAAGCTGAAAAGTTCAAATCTTTATTATACTCGTTGTATCATGCAGAAGCGTGTAACGACTTGGCGGGCCCCATTTCCGCGTCATCCCACCCGGGCAACACAGCTTCTTTAAAATGTTGCAAAAGTGGTGAGCCGTTGGCAACACTGTGTCCGATTTGACCGGCCCAAGATTTGAACCTCAGACCTCCCGCTCCAGAGACAAACGCGTTACCGCTCAATCAAGTAGTGGTAAACTGAAAAATTTGAAATTAAACTTACAGATTGGAAACAAATGTTTTTTGTATCATAACAGAATCTATAATAGTTAGACGAGAAAAAAACTACAGGGAGTCCTCGACTTACGACGTTGATCCGTTCTTGAGACGCGGTGTAACCCGAATTTCAGTGTAAGTCGGAATATTATACATTATTACTCTATACATATCATGTACATACTTAAGCTTAGTGATTGTTCGTTCATAATCGTAATAGTTCGCAATTGTTCGCGTCATTTACGATGCAAATGACGAAAACCAATGAGCCCAAAGCACTGTATTTCTTGATCACAATAATCCAGTTTAAGGGCTTCGATATTACAGTACTGTATTATCATTTATATTTTTATGGAGTGCGTTCGTAACTTCGAAACAGCGTAAGTCGGAACTGTCGTAACCCGAGGACTTACTGTAATCAAAAAATCGATTGATTTGTCAAATAATTATCAAGCTTACTTCAGACAACTTTGAATAAATTTTCTTTTGCTTTATTTGAATCTTTTGGTTGCTACTGCAATCTGCATCTGCTTGAACTAGTCGCTAACATCGCTTTTTAGGCAGCAACCCATTTTTATCTTCTTAGGAGGCAATACAGACTTGTATATTACCTATAATAACCTCCCAATTTTCATTCATTTATCTACACAAATGGTGGCCAATCTGCGGTTCGCAAAACATCCAAATTAAAAGTCTTAAAAAGTCAAAAAAAGAACACAACACAAAACTGAAAATTTTAAACCATAAACCTCTTTAAACAAAAAAATATTACTCAAATTCAAATAAAAAATTGCATTTAAAATGATCACATCAAATCTTTCATTGTATGCGCTGTAATACGCCGAAGCGTGTAACGAGTTGGCGGGGCCCATCTCCGCGACATAAAACCCGGGCAACACAGCTCCTTTCGAAGAAACGTCGCAGCGGTGGCGAGTTGTTGCAGTCGTTGCAACACTGTGATCGATTTGACCGGCCCGAGATTTGAACCTCAGACCTCCCGCTCCAGATACGAAAATGATCTTTAAAATGATCATTACGCTCTTTAAAATGATCATTACACAAAACTTGGATTTGCTTACTTTTCATAAGATATCGCTGGTGCTGTCTTTTCAAAGAATGCTGAAAAATATGTTTGCTTTGAAGTTGTAAAGAAATGCTTTAAAGTGAAGAAGTATTCGCGAACAATACCATTTAAACATTAACAGCAGAAATAAACTATCAAGCCATTCACCAAAATAAAGTGACAGTTGCAAACAAGTTAAGATTAAAATATACTTGAAGCTAATGACTTTGTATGCAGAGGCATCAACATGATTGTCCCTAGATAGTAGACCTAGACCGTTTCAGTATTGCACGCAGTAAAATTGACACGAGCCAGTAGCGTAGCCAGGGGGGGGGGCGGGGGGGGGCTATAGACCCCCCATAGGCATGTCGATCAAAATGCAGAAAAAAATACTACGTTTTTCGCACTTTTACGACTGTTTTATGCGCAAGAATGGATTAAAATAGTGATTTAAAACATCTTTTGAAACATATATTCAGAAGGGGGGCTAGTTTGCCAAAAATAAAACTCACAAATACATGAAAACTTTGAGAAATGGCCAAAAATAAGCAATCAAATTTGATCGGTAGTGTAAAAATGCTAAACATAAGTGTCATTAACAACTATACTATAAACTTAAGGATGGGGGGGCTATTTAGTATTAATTATTACCAATCATTTCTCTCAAGCCTTTTTTCATCAGCCCCTCCCCCCCAATTATTTTTCTCTTTAAACTGTGGACGGAATAGATTACTCCGTGTGAGTTTTATTGAACTAAACAATTTTATAATTTACCAGCATTTAAATAAGAAAACTAAAATTTTATAATTAGCCATCTCCCAAATAGCTCATCTTTCCAACCAGTTTAATCATGTTTGCCCTGCCGATTTCTATGCCACGCTTTAAAAGCATTATTTTTTAATCAAAATAGCCTTAAAATGAAGTTATTTTTGCAAAAAAATGCAGAATTTTTAAGCGTTGGGGGCTTGCCCCCAGACCTCCAAATCAGTCCCCCCCCCCATTGCGAAATCCTGGCTACGCGCCTGACACGAGCTTTGAAGGTTAGAAGTGATTATTTTACTGGTAAATTTCCAGTAGAAGAGAATAAAACGAAAATAAGGTATATTCATTCGCACATTTTTCATTTGCTTTTTTAAGGGTCAAGATTAGGGTTTGGGTGAGATCCGGGGTTAATTTCAGGAAAAGAATTTGAGTCAAAATTAATAAAAAACTAGATAGAAACTTCCGGTAAAATACAAAATGTAAAGTCTCCCTTGAAGTTACTACGAAGAAGCAGGCTTCACTTTACCAATCACACCAAAACAAAGTGCAAAAAAGCGCCAAACAACTGGCGCAACGTTGCTCAATTGGTGTAGCATCGGGTAGAAATCAAAAAGTAGCTGGTTTTCTCTTCGAATGCCAAACTGGCAAAGAGCGAGAAGTTTAATGTTCAAATCTCAGGTAGGTCAAATCTGACATAGCGTTGCACTGAATCACTAAATGGTTGACCAAAACAAAAAGATCCGAGAACCTTTCGCCAATTGCGACAAACGAAAGGTTCTTCTCATGCTTCTAGATTTCATTATACACTACTGTCTCCTAAAACAGTGGGCCTATGCATATCACGACGATATTCGTATGACAGAACTCACCTTCGCAACAAACAAACCCTTTGAAGCACTTAATAAGAATTACCAGCAGTATTAATACTCCGAATATGCAGCCAACAGCGATTACAATATAACCAACGAAGTTTTCATAGGCTGAAAAATAACCCAGTAGTTTGGCAATATTCAATACTTGTTCATACAAAACAAGTGATTGTCTTAACGTTGCCATTCTCTTCAACTGAACAAATAAATTTAGTTGTGCGGTATTCAGACTGTGTAATTATGTCATTAATCACCTAATTGTCTTGGCGAGACAAACAATTTTTGGGGTCTTCGACAACCTGCCACCTGTCCACTTCACACGGGGGAGGCTTCACTACGTTTCTTTTATTGCGGGGTGTCAGGTTGGATAAATTGGATTCTAATTTTTATAGTCTTTGGTTTGACTCAATCTAGAATTGGATTATCCATTATCCACAAGCAGTTTACTATTTCAGTAGCAGACCCTCTACCGGTTTATCCATAAGACCAATACTTGGTCAATTTACCTAATTTATCCATATACCACTGTCAAATCTCATTTGAAACTTGTCACAGACATTGAACGGAAGTTGGTGGAATATTTAATCGTTTCAGTAATTTCTGGCCTATTGGTAACCAGCACAGAAGCCTACGAAAGAGCCACAAGAACGACGACTACTTAAAACTGATAATAAGCAATGCGAAAAAGTTGTTCTTCCACAAGATCAACACTTTCAGCTGCGATTTAGTGAGAGGACAACTTTTTCGCATCGCTTGTCTTAAGCAGTAGCATAGCCAGGCGGGCGGGGGAAGCTATAGCCCCCCCCCCCCCCCATTGGCATGTCGAACCAAATGCAGAAAAAAATACTACGTTTTTAGCACTTTTGAGACTGTTTTATGCATTGGAGTGGACTAAATAGGGATTTAAAACATCTTTTAAAACATATATTCAGGGGGGGCTAATTTGTCAAAAATAAAACTAACAAATAGATGAAAACTTTGAAAAATGGTCAAAAATAAGCAATCAAATTTGATCGCAAGTGTGAAAATGCTAACCATAGGTGTCATCAACAAATATACTATAAACTACGGAATAGGGGGGGGGGGGCTATTCAGTATTAGTTAATTACCAATCATTTCTCTCAAATCTCTTTTCATTAGCCCCCCCAACCCAATAATTTTTCTCTATAAACTGTATACGAAATAGATCACTCCGTGTGAGTTTTATTGAACTATTTGATTTTAAATTTACCAGCATATAAACAAGAGAACTAACATTTTACCATTAGCCACCTCCCCAATTTATGTAACCAGTTTAATCATGTTTGCACTGCCAATTTCTAAGCCACGTTTTAAAAGCATTATTTTTTAATCAAAATAGCCCTAAAATGAGTTTATTTTTGCAAAAAAATGCAAAATTTTCAAGCGCTGGGAGCTCCGACCCCAGACCCCCGTGCCTCCGGCGGCTGAGGGCTTTGCCCCAAACACAGCTCCCCATTGCAAATTTCTGGCTACGCGCCTGGTCTTGAGCAGTGGCCCTTCCGCGCTGGTAGCCTTATTAGACCCATAATCACGCAAACGATTAAACATCAAAACTCTAGAACGTACACGACAAAACCACCATAATCAAATTTACAACTATGAAGTATTGAATGCAACTGCAATCAGAATTGAGTAATTGACATAGCAAGGGGCATTTGGCACTTTGCGACAGTATGCTGTGTCACTAATAACGTAAATTTGACTTCCAATTTCTAACTCAAAATCGTATACTAATTAACTAACTGACAAATGCCACTTATTGCTAATCGCTCCAACGTTCCGTCACTAATTGCATTTAATGTTCCCTTGCTATCTTTTCTGTTTGGTGCATCATCTTAACACTTACAATAAAACTCCCATTCTGGCAACTGTACACTGTTGCTTTTTATAAACCAGTCAATTTTAAGTTGCGGCTGGCTGTTCTTAAATTTTCAAGAATTTTCAGCTTCATTTATTCTCAAATTTGTGTAGAATAAGGCGACACAAATTTATTCTTGCATGGTTAAATCAAGCTGCTGTTAGACAAACCAACAATGGCAATATACAAAAGACCACAATAACTCTGTTGATTACGCATAAATACGTCAAGCTAGCTCATTTTTTTTTTTTCATTCTTATCCAGGCATTGTTCTTAATTCGTTCTTAAATTTTGAGAAAATGAGCTTCGTGTTCCCATGAAATTTTTTTGCAAAAAAATTTAGTCAGAGCGAGTTCGTGCTTGTTCCTTACAGGGTAGCTGGGAGAGCAACCCAAGTCCAGAACCAGAAATAATTTCAGTCCCCGTTCCAACTTCAAATTCAACTTTTTAATACGAAAATTTTGCTTTATTTCAACGTATAAGTAAACAATCTAATAATAAAATTATAATAAAGCAGTAAAAGACTTCGTTCGTTCGAATGCACGAGGCACCTTGCTGCCCAACCACCCCAACGCAGAGCACCCGTTGTTTGGGTTCTACTTGCAAGTTTTACGTTGATTTAATCAAATTTGAATCTTAAAATCAGACAGTATTAAACGGATTGCTGATATCACTTTACGCACTGTTTTTCGACATATAGCACTGAGTGATGATTCTACAGTTTATTTGCTTTGATTTTAAAAACGAGTGGTCTCAGGCTGGTACGGTTTCTAATCTTCAGATATAATACTTAAACTTTATACTGCAAGTTTAGCAGTCACTTAGAAGTTTTATACTAAATTCACTTAGAAGAGACAATAAAACGAAAACATATTTACCGGTACTGTAAAATGTTCGCATTAGGGTAAACGGACATCGCCAAGATAAAGATGATGATCATAAGGCCTATGGTATGTGCTGAACCTGCTCATTCACTTCAAAAAAATTTCTCGATATCGGTCCTTACAGATATATACTGTACCTATTACCAATGCCAGCCTAGGCCTATATTAGTCATGCTTTCTCAGTGTTTGGCCTCTAAATTGAGGTCACACGACCGGCCACTTCAAAATGACATGCTGAAGCTCTTTCATTTCTCCACATTGTGTTCGAATTTCTGCTTTTAACGACCAACGTTATCGCGCGATAACGAGTTAAAAATTTTCGAATTGTTGGAAATTGCCGGAATAAAACATGAATTCCACGGACACAAGCTCGAAGTGATCCACCGGTCTTCGAATCACGCTAACACCAGTCTACCAGACACGTTGGAAACTCTAGGCCCAATATTATATGTCAGAGAGAGAAGTTGGAAATTGAACCCTAGTTTAACGTTTCAAAAGTAGATGCTATCCACGTATAGCATGGGTCGACAACCCTTTTTGTTCTGCGGACCAGTTAAAAACTGAAACTTTTTCGCGAACCCTCTTTTGTAATGAACACAAACATTCAGCAATGTACTACTTCCTCTAAACTGAAATTACTTCATCACAAGATGTCAAAACTCGTGTAATCAAATCTTTTTTTTTTATAAAATGTCCAAACGCAACTGTACTTAACGTTACAAGTATATTTCAAAGCATTTAACCTGGAAAAGTATACGGCCCGATAACGAACTCTCCACGGACTGGTACCGGTGGTTGCCCACCACTGCTATAGAGTACAGACCACTGATCGGTCAAAATGTACAAGTTTCTCCGTAGTTTGCACTTAAATAAACCTGAAATGCTTCATAAACAACAAAACCTGTAATATCTTGACGTCCTTCATGGTCGACTCCTGGGAAGCCATGTCAACTTCCACTGGCAGTTAGGTGGCCATAACAACCACCAACCCTGCAGCTCCAATAATATTTCACATTGTAGCTCAAGTCAAGTATGCACAGAGCTGGACAGCGCTGTTTCGAGCTTTTAGCTCTCATCGGCAGCCCTCAGCTATCTAGATGGCTGCCGATGAGAGCTAAAAGCTCGAAACAGCGCTGTCCAGCTCTGAACAAAGCCTGTATTAATTGTCTTGAAGCCAAATATAGTGTCTGCAATACTAACCTGTGGTTAACTTGGCGGCTTCGCATCTCTGTGGCGAGCCAACGCCGTTACTTGCTTCGCAGAAATATGTCCCTTCATCTCCCAGCACCACTTCCTATTACAGCAGAATTAATCAGCAAAAGTGACAGAAAGTTAAAAACCTCCAACCACAAAACAAAGTTAGGCCTAAGCACAGTTATTTTCGTGGGTAGTCTATCAAAAACTATTATAACAAACGTGTGGTGTAACTTATGGGTAGCACGTTTACTTTTTTCAAGACTTTCGTAACTCTTTTCACAACTATATCTCTTTCGCTTATCAATTCTCTAGCAAAATTTATGCATAATTTGTTATAAATGCACTAGAACACAGAATGTTAAGAGGAATCTTTTCAATATTTTTTCCTCAAACTTATGATAATGTAGAGTGTTGACCGTAATATGTCAGTCATCAAAATTTTTTCAAGGAATCTTCTTCGTCGTCAAAGTAGTTTTTATCGCCAATGCGGAGACAAGCCAGAAAATAATGTGTCATGAGGGTTTTAAGACTACGGCACCAGCTGGAAGCTTGCATTGGCTACAGGACAGGATAACATGATTTCGCATGTCCCGCTTTTGCATGGATCGCACACAGGCGCGTAGCCAGGATTTGGAAAAGGGGGGGGGGGCTTTTTTGAAAGAGTGAGAAAAGTGCAAACGACCTTGATTCGAATTTTCATTGTTCTTGAATCAGTTTCACACAGTTTGTCCGAAAATTAAGACGGAATTTCTCGGAAAGCTCGGAAATTCAAACGTTTTTTCCGCCCAAAATCAGGTGGTCTCCAAAAAAAAAAAAAAAGTCTTCACCGAAATTAAGACTGTTTTTTCGGTCGAAATCGGAGATTCAAACGTTTGAGGGGGGGCTGTTTTCCTTTGGGGGGGGGGCTATTTTCAATTTTTCAGAAAAAATCGGCCTCAAAAGCACCAAAAACGTGCGATTTTGCAGACTTCACAAGCCAATGGGGGGAACTCGAGCCCCCCCCCCCCCCCCGGCTATGCTACTGATCGCACAGGTGATTAATTCTCATTTGTTTATGCACGAGTGAAAGCGATCGATGCCAGTTCTCAATGGATATCACTCCACCCATGCTGCCCGTGGTGTAGCAAGATAATGGCAATGCTGAAGTAGTTTTATAACTGATGCTCTAGCTCAGCGGAGGCAAGCTGTTTAGGTCTTTACCCATCACGGATAATACCAGGAATTCGGTTACCCAAAAGTCGTAAAAAAGTCTGACGATGTTTATGCTTCTATGTATTTCTGTCATATTCTTAGAACTGGAAAAAAAACTTTGCAGTTAAACCAGATATAATTTAATTTTTAATCATTATATAGAGAGCATAACCTCATGTCAGGTGCGCACCATAAAATTTTATTTATTACTAAAGGTTAACTCAATTAAGCTAATGGTGTTCTGTTCAAAAAATGTGCCTAGCAGCGGGCGTGTCGAGCAAACTGATGCATTGCCAGAGACTCCGGTGCACCACAGACGGGACAACAGCTGAGCAGTTGATTTTTGTGATTTGTTGAAAAAACGGGCCTTTTAAAATCTTCAGAAAAAAATTTTGCTCGTTTTTCATTCTTCATGAGAGAATGTAAAACATTGAAAACCAATGCAAAACCGTTTAAAAATTCCAAAGAGTACATCTTATGAGCAAACTACTTTCGTGTTTTTCTTCATAAGTAATTGAAAGTTCTTTTTTTTTTTCTGTAGACTTGGAATATTTTTTCTTATTTTTTGATGCATATTTTGGCTATATCGGGGTTCGGCGGTAAATGAGGTGAAAGGGTAAGTCTTAAATATTAACTTACTAAAAACACTAAAGTTCTTGTCACGTTGCTATATGCACACCAACAAATTATATTTATTGCTTTAAGCCACTAAAGCTTAACACAATTAAGCTTCAGGTGTTCTGCTCAAAAAAGGTGTGTAGCAGAGGGCGTCTCGAGTAAACTGATGCATTGCCAGAGACTCCTGTGCATCACAGATGGGGAAACAGCTGAGCAGTTGATTTTTGTGATTTCTAAAAAGAACAGGCCTTTTAAAGTCTTTAGAAGGAAATTTTGCACGTTTTTCATTCCTCTTGAGAGAATGTAAAACATTGGAAACCACTGTAAAACCGTTTAAAAATTCCAAAGAGTACATCATATGAGCAAAATATTTTCGCGTTTTTCTTCATAAGTAATTAAAAGTTCTTTGTTTTCTTTAGACTTAGAATATTTTTTTCTATTTTTTGATGCATATTTTGGCTATACCGGAGTTCGGCGGCAAATGTGGTGAAAGGGTAAGTGTTAAATAATAACTTACTAAAAACACTAAAGTTCCAGTCACGGTGCTATATGAATAGCTGTGGTTTCTGAGAAGTGGATCTATGTTGTCAAAGTCATTTAGAGGGAGTCGTTCGCCATTTTTGTACCACATATACGTGGGGACAGGATCCCCTACCAAAAAACAATCACAAAGATCAAAGAAAAGCAATGAATGTAACAAGAAGCGATTGAGTATAAGACTGGTGTTATTAGCTGTTTATTTAGCGCGTGCAATACAACGAGAATTCATTATGTTTTAAAGTGCTCGAAAATTGAATGACAGCACAAACCAAACAACTATTGAGTATTTTGTCACGAAAAACAACGATTATTATTAATTAATAATTTTGTGGCAACAAAAAATTCCCTTGCTTGGAATTGCGTCGACTTTACGTTAAGATAGATGTCGCTTTGCTGATCAGTTAAACAACCATTTTTGCTTCTCAGCAAATAATCGATCATTTAATTGGACTTACTAACAAAATCAAAGATTTTTTTGCATTAACAGGGTATTCGAGTCAAGTTTTTCATTTTCGACCAACATGTTGTGATAAGCCTAAAATGCATTTTTACCAAACTTTTAACGCCTTGCCGTTTTTAAGATATTGCAATTGAAAATCAACAATTTTCCTCTTACTTGAGTATTGCCAGTTTGTCAGTATTGTGACAGAAGGTTTTTTAGAAAGAATGCTACATTTACTGAAAGCAGTCAAATTTACAGTTCTAAACCTATAGTTTGTTTGACAACAACTCTGCTGCAAAAAACTTATTGAAAATCAAGAACATGCAGCAACTTCTTGAAATTTTGTTTCTAATTTGGCAATCCTGGCAAAATTTTAAAGGAGAAAAATTCCTTTTACAGGGAAATCTAATCTGTTGTAGCTTCAAAGAGGAGCTCAAGCCAAGCTAACAGCTGTCGACCGCAAACGGTTTCAGAAGCTTTACTCTTCTTTTTAATGCAAACGTCATGGGAATATCAATTGACTTGACCGAAAATCGAAACCCAGTCCACTGTATCAGCACCAGATTTTCTATTCACTCGGCCATTGGTCGGCTAATAATAAGTATATTTTGCAAAATAATACGCAAGATCATGGTTTGAATGCAATCATAATACTGAAAATTTTCATAACACAACAAGACTTGACATACCTGCATCAGATTTGCAAGTTACAGTTACCTTATACCCAATAAAGAGAGTTAATCCAGAGGGAAAACCGCACCTAGGAACGGATGGAGGAGCTGTAAAACCACATAAAAAAAGGTAGTCTTTGTTTAAAACTTAACACTACTTCAGTTTCGCCCACAAAGTGCTAATAAACTAATCATGAAAATGTGGTTAGAAAATTATTCCGAGAAGGTCCATGCCCCAGGGGCATCTGAAAGCATGCACTTTCTAACCACAGCCACCTGCTTGGTAGTTTCCAGCTTTGAAATTATTCAATGAAATAAAGCAAAGTATGTAATATTCAACAAGCTAACTAACTACCGGTAATTAAATATTGATTGAACCTTGCTGTTGTCCTCTAACCATGTACACAGCACAGTGAGCCATTGTGTTTCTGCAGTTTTTTTCATATACAAATCAAATCAAATCTTTTATTATACTTGCTGAACTACGCAGATGCGAATAACGAGTTTGCGGGGCCCATCACCGCGTCATTGCGCCAAGGCAATGCAGAAATGTCGCAGCAGCGGCAAGCCGATTTGACAAGCCCGAGATTTGAACTTCAGATCTCCTGCTCGAGAGACAAACTCGTTACTGTTCGACTAACTGGCCTGTCTTTTTACCAGATATGCTAATCAATATTTTTTCACGTGACATCTCAATCCAAGAAAAAACGACAAATCGCTTCACTTCTAGTACTCAGGTAAAAATACCACCAAAACTGGAAAAAATTGTAAGAAATGGTTTCTCAACGGTTTTTGGTGCTATTGGTTGTGGAGAATAACATACTAAAAGTCTATCAAAATCCACCCATCAGAAAGTTGTTTAATTGGGGGGGGGCAAAAATGTGGATTTTGTGGATGAATAATTATTTGCCCTACAACAAAACTACTGTTTGGGAAGAGCCAGAAAAAGGATTTTTTGCACAGAGTCAATCAGTATTCTGAAGTTTTTACCTATAGTAAATCAAAAGTGATGACGTCACATTTAAGTAAGAGACGTCATTTATAAGCAAAAATTGCTTGTTTTGGAGAAAAAATAATGGTTTTGGACGCAAATTGAAAGAGCTTACGATCAAAACTGATACATTATTTTTATTAATGTGGTTCACGAAAAGTATACACAAGTTTTGACAAAAAATCACAACATGACTGCAAGGTATCATAATGATGTCACTTTTGCAAAATTTTATAATTTTTTTATTTATATAAGTTTTACTTACTTTGATAGCAGTGCCATTTAGATCTGATATTGAATTTTGGAAATTATAAGTCAAGTTGTATCTGTAACTTGAGCAATGTTTGAAGAGACCTGACGTCAAATGGCGATGGCGTCATAATCCATCAATTTATAGCATTTACAATTGAAAAAAAATAGTCATATTCAGTGAATACAACTCTTGTAACTTTTGTTTATTCGGTGTGCTGATGAATTACCTTGAAATTGCAGAACTGGTATGCATTTTTGAACTATTTGCATGCACCTTGCAGAAGTTTTGTTAACGCTGCTAACATTTTTATAATCACAAACACTTTTCAAACCATCTAATATTCAGCAAAATTAATAATTTAAATTTTTTTATGCGATATCATTTTGCATTACGGAAAAAAGCAATTAAACTTTAGGCTTTCGGACATGAATTGATAAAACAATTTAGTTTTTGATTCTAATAACTTCATCAAGAATGACGTCACTATGTTAAATTTTGTTCCCTGTGACAAAAATATGCTTTTTTATGTTTAAATTTGATCGTGTAAGTTAAATGGGACAAGATGAGCCGCAAAATTATACTTCTTGCTCATCAGCACTTCAATTATTGCAGTGTAAAGTTGAAACAACTTTAGTTGCAGTGACATAAACGGTTATATTTCGCTTTGACATCAGTTAAGGGAAGGTTGTATCGTATTTAAATGGCCAAAATTTACACAGTCATTAAAGGTTCATATTTATTGAAGCACTTTCAACAAGTTTTGTCATGAATATGGTATTTGAACATCAGTTTCACAACGCAATAAAAATTTTTGTAATATTGCGTGACACAAAATTAGCTGCCATGACGTCATAAAAAGCAAATTTCGAAATAAATTTGCTCTAAGCAACTTTTTATTTAATAAGTACTTAAGTAGAACGGGACATACAACGAATTTTTAATTGCAAATTCTCAAGTTCATATTGCACTGCAAATTTGAAACAAGGTTTGTTATGGAAATGCAACTCGTAAAATAACCTTCATGAAGCCATGTTTAGTTAAAAATCGAGAAAACCTCCAATTATAATCCACTTTAATAAATTATTGTATTTTTGTGGGAGTACTTAAAACATTGTGTCATCTGTTACAGCTAGCAAATCATGTCTGTAGTAAATTTCAATCTTTAAACAACTGTTGTTATTGCAGAGCTGCCATGAATTCACATTCGGGAAAAACATTCTAAAATTATTTATAACATTTTTGAGTTGAATTTTCTTTTTCGCACTCAAGCTGTTTCGACAGGTTCTGCTACATATTCCGACTTGCAAATCAATCAATATTTGCATTGCCAAAATTGAAACAATTTTTGCTGCGAGTTGGTCGAGCGATAATGCGTTCGTCTCTGAAGCGGGAGGTTTGAAGTTCAAATCTCGGGCCGATAAAATTGGACACAGTGTTGCCAACGGCTCTCCACCGCTGGAATATTTCTTAAAAACAAAATGTGTTGCTCAGGTGCAATGACACAAAGATGGGCCTCGCAAAACTCGTTAAACGTTTCGACGTAATATAGGGATTATAATGAAAGATTTGATTTGATAATGTAGCTTGGAAAATAGCTACCGTGATGTCATATTTAGCAAAACGTTAAAAAAGAATGAAAAATTTTGTCATCCTTAATCAATGGCGTTACTGATAAAACATTTCGAACATATTTTGTCATCTAATGCTGCTTGCTTATCTAGGCAGGATTGTATTGCAAATTTAAAACAAGAGCTGGTATGGTGGAATAACCCGTTAAATATCAGCCATTACTTCATGTTTTTCGAAACTTTTTCAAAACATGGTATAACGTTGCTATATAATATTATAGTGTTGTTCTTATAACAGCATTTTGGACAAAATGTACCATTCAAAACTTCAAGCAAACCAACAACCAAGAGTATTGCAAATTCGAAACAATTTGTATTACGATGATAAAAGAAAAATTGCCGCCATGACGTCATATTTGAATCCTTAAAAAATAATCAAAATTTGCTGGTTCATTTATTGATACAAAAGCACTTAATTTGGACTAGCTCTAAAAATCAACTCCTTAGCGCTTCGCAACTTTAAAACATTAAGGTATGATGCAGTAATGCTACTCGTAAAATGGACACTATGACGTCATGCGTGAGAGATAATGTTTCAACTTTTAGAATTTTGCTATTTGCTTTACAAAACAAAGCACTTTAAACAGGCTGCGCCATACATTAGTGTGTGCAAGTTGCATCTTCAGCGTTTTGAAAAATCAAAACAGCATTTTGTAATGGAGCAACTAGCTATGTTATGCAACCGCCATGACGTCATGTGCATAAAAGCAACGTAAAAACTGGTGATAAGTGCACATCGAATTCTGTACGCACAAAATCTGTATTCTCTTACACACATCATCTGACATAACGGCGGTTAAATGTATTAAAAGTTGAGCAACCATTACTAATTATTAAAACATCAGCATAAATGACGTCATAATTGCGTCCAAAAATTTCTTAAGTCACAGATACAACTTAGCTTATAAATTTCTTAAATCAACTCCAATGATAAAAAAACAGCAACGAAATAAGCAAAGTCATCAAATTAAGCGATTTAAACCTGTAACGCAGTGCAAAACTGACATTATTGGAACGTCAATAGACCAAAATTTTGTTGTGAGATCAACTAGCTGGAAAATTCAAGCTACGCTGAACATCACCACCTGCACTGCATAAAAAAATGTGTACTTGAGCATTGCAAAATGCTTTCTAACCAGACCAGAAAGGCCATAGCATAGAAAATTTTGACGTTATGACGTCATTAACAAAAGCTGAAACGTCATCAATTTACGGTGAATAACTTTTGACACACAAATAAACATTTTACTTCCGTAACCAAAAATATTTGCGTAGCTTTGCTGTACCGAAAGTCAAAGAAATGCGATATTACCATCTTTAATGTTGCCTTCAACTTAATTATTCTTAGTTCTTGTAGCAAGCACGTTGCTAAAATTTTGCTTGGTGTTATCAGATTGTGTTTTGAATAAGCTAAGAATGTTGTTTTAATCTTGGAACTACTTCAATTTTTGCCTTGATTTGCGTTTGAACACACCATTACTTTACCTTACAACACTATCTTTTTAGCTCATAAATGACGTCATAAACTAAAATGTGACGTCAGCAACTCTATTTTAGTATTTTAAAAAACTTAAGAATATAGACTCACTCCGTGTCAAAAGTTATTCTTCTAGCCTTTCGCAAAGAGCAGTGATATAACAGGGCATATTTTCAATCACTATTTATTTTCGAGGAAGCCTCCTTTTTTCATCGCCAAATTTTTCGACTTTCTGATACGTGGATTTTGGTAGACTTTTTGTATGTTATTCTCCACATCACGTAGCACCAAAAACCATTGCAAAACCATTTCTTGCAATTTTTTTCCAGTTTGGACCATATTTTGGCGTAGATCTACTCCACTATAGTATCCAAGGTAAACTTGTCTTGAAAAATCGTAATTACCTACAGACGTAACGACAACTGCTGAAAGGATTAGTCGAAAAATATATCCAATCGGTGTGTTTCTCATTAACTTGAACTTTAGCATCATTGGACAGTAAAAAGACAAACAGGAGTCTTCAAACTCATGTAAAAGACAAATGCAGCAAGCCGAAAACATACAACATATTTTCCAAAAATGCTTCAAGCAGCGGCCAGAACTCTAGGTCATACTGATTCAACTGGTGTGCAGTCGCATTAATGGTGAACTAACCAACTAAAAATGCACACAAAAACTGTCAAGATATGAAAACCTAAAAAGAAAGACCAGAAGTTTTTCGAGAAAATCCCACTGAAAAAGTTGAAGCATGGCGAAGTATGACGTCATTTTAATGATGTAATAAAAACAAAATGATTGTTTATATATATTCATATCAGTTTAGTGAGCCACTTAACTTTTGGTTTTGCTGAACTAAAAAATCTATGTCAGCTTCTAACGATGTAGTAGCCAAGCGCAAGCATTACTTCAGATGATCATCAGTGACAGAAGATTTATTCCTGTCTGGACGTTCAGTCGCGTGGCAGTAGCCTCTGTGGGATTTGGGGATTAGAACCCCACCCCCCACCAATTGAGAATTGGAGAAGCCAATACAAAGAATCATAGGTGGGCACAAGTCTGTTAATCGTTAATAACGAAGCTAACTTTTTCATTAACTCGTTAACCCGTTAAAAAGTTTTTTCATGTTAACGGACTAAATTAACTTCCGTTAACCGACTAAAGTAACTTCCGTTAAGTTCTGTTGATTTCCGTTAAGGTCTTTATCGTTAATATCTTGCACCATTTATTCATCGTACTGGTACAAATTAGTTTGCTCTGGTAACATTTGTTGCGTATTAGCACGAGTTTTATAGAAGAAAAAGCAAAAAAAGGAGCTCTTTTTTACGGCAAATAGTAAGCTGCAGCCTCATAGATCTATTAATTATCGCTGTTCGCAATTTCCAAAAATTTTCCGATCACAGCTTCGACGCATCGTTAGTGCATTTGAACTTATTTTTATCTTGAAATTAGATTAGACTGTAAAATGTAACTTCCAAAACACAAAAAGACCACCACACCAATAAATATTTCCTTACAATCAGCTCAACAGCGTCAATACGTGCTCTAGAAGCGAGTAAATAAAAGGAAATGTAAATTACACGCAAAATATTAACGAATTAACGGACTTTATTAACTTCCGTTAATTAAAGCTGAAAATAACGTATTAACGTTAACGGAGGTGTGAAGTTTGTTAACGGACTAGTGGTTAACGAAGCTAACGTTTTGCATTGAGTTGCCCACCTATGCAAAGAATCCATGAGGAAATGAAGACCGCAAAATAACCAGAAATTGCACAAAATCATGAGCTTTAAGTGCGGGAAAACCTTTTTTTGCTCTTCATCGACTCGTATATTGACCGGCAATTTTTTGCGACTTAAGAGCTTCAACAACTGTGCAACCCTACCGCCCCTCACTGCAAGTTTCAGAAATAACTTTAAATAAAAACGGCGCCTTTTGTGCAAACCTCCCCACCCCATGAAAAACTCCTACCTAGGCCTACGCCACCGCATGCATTTATCTAAACATTCTGTTGCTTGCCAGCAACTTGGTTACAATATCCAACAGTACCAATGTCTAACATAGCCATACAACACTGCTGAAAAAAAGTCCTCACCGTCAACCAAAGTCTACGTTAGTCAGACCTACTAATGTCCTAGCGGAACTAACAACCTAAACAACTCTCTTACCTTTGCTACACCTGCAGGCTAAAGTTGCGTGTCAACTGGACTGTTTATCAGTTTGTCACCTCATTCGACAACTACCTCCTTCAAGCAAACTTGGTCGATTGAGCGTTGTTTTATTATAGTAACGTGAAAATAATATTTTGTCAATCATACTTTCACAGAAAGCGACAGTTCAAAGGGTTAAAACCAGAAATTTACCAAAAAAAAAAATTCTTGATGAAATTGAAGTTTTTAAAAATGATTATCATATTGAATGCAAAATGTTTGGGATGCTGTAGCTCCTGTGGACGAGCAGCTCGTGGGATTGTGCGCCACATAAAACAACCCCGCAGGCCACGGGTTGGGCAGCCTTGGCCTATACATAAGGCAACATTCACTCTCGACTGCGCGCTTTGAAGTGTCTTACAACTCTGGGAAAATTATTCTAGCTTGATTCTTTGAAGTGTTTCTACTGCAATTCATCATCACAGTTGGAATTAAAGTTGATTCATAGCGCTATGAAAACACATACTTGTTTCGTCACTCTTAAGCATAGGTGGGCACAAGTCTGTTAATCGTTAATCCGTTAATAACGAAGCTAACTTTTTCTTGAACTTGTTAATCCGTTAAAAAGTTTTTTCATGTTAACGGACTAAATTAACTTCCGTTAAGTTTTGTTAACGGACTGAAGTAACTTCCGTTAAGTTCTGTTAACTTCCGTTAAGGTTTTTTTCGTTAATATCTTGCACCATTCATTCATCCTACCGGTACAAATTAGTTTGCACTGGTAGCATTTGTTGCGTATTAGCATGAGTTTTATAGAAAAAAGCGAAAAAAGGAGTTCATTTTTGTGACAAATAGTAAGCTGCAACGTCAGAGGTCTATTAATTATTGCTGTTCGCAATTTCCAACGATTTTCCGATCGCAGCTTCGTTAGAGCATTAGAACTTATTTTTATCTTGAACTTAGATTAGACTGTAAAATGTAACTTCCAAAGCACAAAAAGACCATCATAGCAATAAACATTTCTTTACAATCAGCTCAACAGCGTCCATACGTGTTCTAGAAGAGAGTGAATAAAAGGAAATGCAGATTACACTCAAAATGTAAACGAATTAACGGACTTTATTAACTTCCGTTAATTAAAGCTGAAAATAACGGATTAACGTTAACGGAGGTGTGAAGTTTGTTAACGGACTAGCGATTAACGAAGCTAACGTTTTGCATTGAGTTGCCCACCTATGCTCTTAAGTACATCAATAAATTTCAAACACGAGATAACGTATTTTAAAAGTCGGCTATACCGGTAATCTTAATTTTTCTAACATTACGATTCAACTTAAGAGCCACAAAATTCATACCAGTGAGCAGCAGTTTACCCATCGTAGTTGTAGTGAGCACTGAGCAACCTAACCAAATCTGAAAATTTGGCCACTGCTACTTGTAGATCTCAGATCTAGGCTACCAGTACTAACGCACACGGTAGGCCATTTATGATGTCGCAAAAATGCAAAATGCAGAATTGCCAACGGCACGTAGTCTAATGGACTAAATCATATTTTTTGTAAATAACGGAACCGTGAAGAAAAGTTTGGGCACCTCTTTTAGTTCCTACCTCAGGTAGCTCTCATTGCTTAAATAAAGCCAATTTCGATCAGTATCTTTTTAAACATTTAAGAACAGAATTTTCGACTTACTTGGTTGGCGTTTGTTAGAACTGTATAGTAGAATATAATTTATATCAAAATTTTTAGTAATCACTTAGATGGTTAGACCACCATAAATTCAATGCCGCAACTAGAATGCAGTTCTAAGCAAGGATGGCAGTATGGTACGGTACGCCTTAAATTTTTGCTAAGAAGTACGGTACGCTAGTACGGTATGCATTTTTTTGTAGTGGTACGGGTACGGTACATTGGTACGGTACGCTCTTTGAGTTAAAAACCCCTGACTTTTTGCACATTGCGCCGGTTTTTTGTACACAGAGGCAAAAGACAGCTGAAACCGACGCTAAATGTGTGAATTGAGATCGCTGATTTATAGGCTAGTGATTTCAAAGTCAGTTAAAGTTGCGAGTCGTTAAAAACAAGGATGGCGGTACGGTACGTAAGTACGGTACGGTACGCCTCAATTTTTGCTAAGAAGTACGGTACGCCTTTTTTGTGATGGTACGGGTATGGTACGTTGGTACGATATACGCTTCAAAAATTGAACTGAAGTACGATACGCTGGTACGGTATGGTTCAAGGTGCGAGCGAGGTACGTAGTACGCAAATTTTGAACGTACCCTACCGTACTGCCATCCTTGGTTCTAAGGGGGGCAAAATTTCTTTCTGGGGGTACCAAACTTTTTGGGTTGGTTGATCTCGACAAAAAAAGGTCATCGCGTCAACTTGGTCTAACTTTCTCCTAGTTTTCTGTTGATCTCAAAAAAAAAAGAAATAGGTCATCGCCCCAACTCGGTCTAATTTTCTCCGAGTTCTTTGTTGATCTCCAATTAAAAAGCCACCATCTTGAAAATGCTGCAAGGGTAAGGGGAGTTTGGGAGGCATGCTGAGCAGTTTGGAGCTAAAAGTTTTGTTTAAGGGGTGCTGCCCCCCCTTAGTTGCGGCACCGCATAAATTCTTTATTGATGTACTGGAGATAACAGTTTTGTCTTTTTTTCTTCACAATTCGTTTGTTCTAAATAATACCGATTTGTTCAATCGGCGCGACTTTTTTCTTCACAGTTCACTTACTCTACGAATACCGGTATGTCCAATCACTGATCAAATGCACGTGACTGCAAAAACGTTAGCAGCAATTGACAAGAGCAAACATTTTTCTTCGATGCTCTTATCTTTTTTTCCGTGCGTCTGTTTGTATAGAGTCTAAGGCTATACAGCCAGATAGATAATGCATTTGTGTTAAGCAGCAATTCTGCTAATTATAATCAATGCTTTGAGATAGCCTACTATTTTTAACTCTGATTAATAACATACCGGTATTTTGTTCTAAGTGGCTTAGAACATGGCATTAACACAACCGTAAGTTGAAAACTGTTTATTTAATCTCCTTCACTCCAATTTTGACGAGAGAAGAGAACCTTGCAAATATTTATTTACTCAGTGCGTGCTTATCTTTTTCTTTTATATACGTGCATTGTCGAAAAACAATAAACTATTTTTCATTAAAGTAAATTTGGTCACATGATAAACAAAATATGACTGAAACTAGCAATATTTTTTAGTCCTTAACTAAAGATTTAGGCTACCTCAATGCCTTAGCCTTAGTAGGCTAATTTAGTGGAGCTGCAAAAAACAAAAGCATAAGACAGTTCTGAATCTAAGATCAAAACTCGTCTGGGGATATGTAGGCTAGCTGATATAGACCTATGCTACCATTTAAACAGATTTCTTCAGAAATTCTTTCTAAACTACCAATACATCAATTTGAAAATCTTTTTGGGCATAGTACACTAATCTAAACATCTGACATACGGTAGGCTAGGCCCAGCCTATGCTAGAACAGTATATTATCATTTTTGTTCTTTACAACATGCCAGTACTAGCCTAGCCCTATTGGTAGCTTATGAATTTGATATGGCATGTTGTACTGCAGCCTTATGGATGTAGCTTGATGAGTAGGTTTATGCCTAACACAGAATTTCTGAGGTTGTTTGAAGTTACTGTTTTGGTTATTTTGTTTAGCGTGATTCTGTTTTTTTTTTTTGTTTGCTATCAGCAGTTGAAAGCGATTAGTCAGTCCACGAACCTACCGGTCAGAGGTGGAGTCCTCGAGGACGTCCTTGGCCTCGAGGACACATTTTGAAGTCCTTGGCCTTGGCCTCGAAGGTCAAGTCCTTGGCCTTGACCTCGAGGCCTCAAGTCCTCGAAAATTGGCCTCTCCTCGGCTCGAGGACAGCACTATTTTTTGAATTGTTAAAATTTTGTGAAGCGCTTGAAAATTTTTTTGGAAAACCTTTTTCTGTGGAGATCGCTTGAAAAATTTTTGTGAAGACCTTTTTCTGTGGAGATCGCTTCAAAAATTTTTGTGAAGACCTTTTTTTTTTTTTTGGAGAGCACTTGCGCTTGTGTCCTTGGTCCTTGGCCTTGAGCATTCCTGTCCTTGACCTCGAGAGTGTCTGTCCTCGGAAAGGCTGTCCTTGGCCTCGGATTTTTTTTGTGTCCTTGGCCTCGAGCCTTGTGTCCTCGACTCCACCTCTGCTACCGGTAGAAAGCCTACTAGTAATCTCAGATCTGTAATGCTGTAAAGAATCTGCCGGTAATTGTTTCTTATCAGGGAGTAAAACGTCAGCGATATAAATTTTGCTTTTGCTTGAGTAACACCTTGATGATTTCTTGAGACCATAAGCCTACTAACTGCTGAAAAGCTAGCAATTTTGAAATTTTGCCGCTGCTAGGCTACTAAGTAGCTAACTTTGCCCTAGCACTGACTGCCAAGATTTTACTGCGTAAGGTTTGGCGATTAAAATAAGTTCAGAGTTTAGATGTAGGCTTAGCACAGACTTCGGTGATTTTTCGAGACTAACCTACCAACGGCAGAAGAGCTTGCAATTTTGAGATTTTGATTTTGCTTGTCTGCTGCTGGCTGCTATACATGTAGCCTACTTCGCTGAGCACTGACTATTTCCACCCACTGCGCTATTACTCTAAGTCTTTTCTCCTTTACAATCCGCAATTCAAATCAAAAAATATTAAATTTTTCCCGCAGTAGGATATTTTTCCCCCAGATGGCAAACATGCATAATTTTTTTAATTGTTTGGAAGGTAGTATTCTACCATTGGCTGGTTTTATTGAGAGCATGTTTGTACTTTGTGCAAAAGCGCTGACTCTTTTCTTTGGAGGCTTCCTTTTACTTCTGTCAAAAAGTCTGTTAGTATTTATGTTTACTTTGAGCCAGGACATGGTGTTTACTACTTTCCTGATATTTCCAAGCATTTATTTCACTTAAACGAGTAAAAATTTGAGTTAAAACTTAATAGCTTATTTCTAACTAACTTTTGTTTGAGTTTGCGTTTTGTTAAAAAGCACTACTACAAAGCTCTCCACGTTTTTTATTTTTGACTATAAAAATCTTAAAAAAACACAAAAAACCGAATGCTGCTAAATCAATTAACGTCATTTAAAGTGTTGCCAACGGCTCGCCAACGCTGCAAAATTTCTTCAAAAGAAGCTGCGTTGCCTGGGCGCAATGAGACTGAGATTGGCCCTGCAAACTCGTTACACGCTTCATCGTAATACAGCGAGTATAACGAAAGATTTTATTTGATTTAATAACGTACAGTTTTGATTTTGCAAACTTTGCAAAATATTAGTGCGCAGTTTCACAATAAAACATTTTTTGAAGGCCGAAACAAAAGAGTTTTCCACGGAATACAAAACTAATATTAAGGTTTGACCCCACCAGGCAAGGATCTTCAAACGTTTTAATTTTAAATACCCAACTAAAATCACGTAAGAAGCTCAAATTTTATTACACTGTAATTTTCAAACGTTCGTAATAGCCAATCATTTTTTTGCGGTAAAACTAAAACACCGCTAAAATAATGGTATATAATTTTCTTTGATTAGAACCACTTTTTCAAAAGTTAGTACGTTATTGACAGGACTCAGCTAAAAGCAGGCACCGTAACCGAGAACCGGGCCTGTAAATTGGAAAAAACCTGACGTGTACAGCATGCTGAACGCTAATTAATTTTGATCTCTGACATTGGCCCTTCTGGAGAAAGTATGAATGAATTGTACGTGCCATCAGCTTTCTTTCTTCGTCACGACTAGAATATGACGGATGAAAACCGCAAGTGTTTTTCAGCCAGTTAGTTCCATTATTCCACCCTTCTGTAAAAAAAATTTAGCATCAATCAAAGCCTGCTTATTTCGATATGATGTTTGTTACTAGTAGATTGAGAGTGAATTAATAGTGAAGTCATGATACCAGGAACATACTCCACTCTTTCACCTTTATTGATCGCATTTCGTGCTTCGTCATTATTCCTTGCCTTTACTAAACTTTAGGCTCAATGTCAATGACACCATCAACGCAAATAATACACACGGAATAACGAAGGAAGGGAAATAAGGTGGTATAGAAAAATCATTTCAACTGACAGGCTTACACCGTCATAGTGCATTTCCGTCATCTAGTCCCTTGACCTCTATACCCCCACCTGCATGTGACCAAACTCTTATAAGAGATTTAACTCTAGTTAGCAATGAGGTGTTAAATTTAACTGACCCAAAGTAAACATAAAAAATAAAAATTCAAAAATAAAATAGCGTTGACTCGCCAAACCCATAGATTTTACAAAAAGCCAAAAAAATGCCCTTTTCAAAAGGACATGCAACAGATGGAGCCGCTATAAAAATTAACAATTTGGTGTCGAAAATGGGTTTGATGCCCTTTCGTTTCATATTCCAAATGAGTTTGTAGATATCTATGTCGATGATAATATTGTCTTATCTTTTTTCTAAATTTGCTTTCATCGTGTTAAAAAAATTGGTTAAAAGGTATTTCAGTCGGATTTTTTTTTACTCAGTTTTCTCTCAAAACTTTGTACAGATCTGAAGACAGTGGCGGATCCAGAAAATTTTGGTGGGGGGGATTTGAAGCACAAAACCTCAAAAATTCGGATGTCTTCATCAAAATTGAGAGTGATTTTTCGGCCGAAATCGGAAATTCAACCGTTTTTTCGCCCAAATTAAGGTGGTCTCCAAAAAAAAAAAAAAAAAAAAGGTCTTCACCAAAATTGAGACTGATTTTTCGCCGGATTCGTTACGTTTAGGTCGGTGGGGGGGGATGCATCCCGAAATGGAGCCGAATTCTTCGAAACAGAGGCTGATTTTTCGGCCAAAATCGTTACTTTTAGGCTATCCCCCCCCTAAATCCGCCACTGTCTGAAGACTAACTATACCTGATTTAAGCTTTCCATAACCTTCTGTTCCCGAGATATGACACTATGGCAGCTTAGATTTTCCCTTAGAAAGAATTTTTTCGCTTAAAAAAATGGTTTCCAATAAGCAAAAAAATTCAACGTGTTCCTAATTTCTCAATAAGTGTTTTGCAGCAAAGTTGTTGTCATCACAAAATAAAGGGTCAAAATTGTAACTCAGCTGCTTTTTAAGTAAATTGAAGCCAACTTTCCAAAAGTTAATCTTCTGTCACAATACTGACAAAATGGCGACACTGAAGGAAGATAAAAGTTGTTAATTTTTAACAGTATTATTGTAAAAATAGGATAACTATTACTATCCGTTACGTTTTTCTGGGAAGTCTTTTAGGGTTTTTCCTACATTTTGCTCAGCAGTGAAAAACCTGACTTGAATGCCCTTTTAAGGTTTACCTGCACCAAACGTATCAATTTTTGGATATATTTTCGTAATTGTAAGAACAATTTTTAAGAACTCGAGGTTCATTTTTGTTCAAAATTTAAGAACAAATTAACAAAAATACCAACATTGGCATGAAAAACGAAACTAAAAACACAAGCCAAAGTATAAAAAAAAACAACTTTCGTTATACTTCTTGAGGTATTAGCGAAATAACAAGGTTTTTACAACCAAGCCAATAGATTGCATTATTTTGTTCTAGCAGATTTGACAATCCATGAAACGTCAATTTGTGTCACTTTAAGCGGCTCTCACTGATCACGCGTATTTATGAGCGCAAATACGCGTGATATCTCTTTCAATGTAAATGCAAAAATAAAGAAAAAAGGAAAATGCATGCAGTCAAATGAACGCGTATTTCCGCAAGCAAATACGTATGATTGGTAACAGCCGTCTTACTCCTTAATAAAATTTAAGAAATTAAGAACAAAATATGAGGCTAAAAATTTGTGAAAATAAAAAAGCTGCCATCCTCAACCTAAAATTTACTGGTTTTTTAAAGCAAAGAGTGTAATCAAACTTTGTTACAGATTGCTCGGCAGTTTTATTTAATTTGATTAAAAACAGTAATGCCGTATTTTAAAACAGTAAAAACTTATTCAAATAAAAAATATTTTTACTGATGATCGATGGACGTACTGTAGCTGAGTCCGAAACATTTAATATTTTCACTGTTTTAAAAATTGGGCTTTACTGTTTTGAATAAAATGTAATCCAACTGTAAATAGGATAACACTTGCTTACCGATGAGCAGTAAAATGCTAAGAGTATTTCCGTAACGAGTAAGACAATGCTGAAACCTTCAAATGAAAAAAACAATTAAACTTCGCTTGATTCATAAATAAACTGGTAAAAAAGATAGACATTTAATTGTTTGTTAAAGGTTATTGGAAAAGACTCCATTGGCTAAGTTTGTCTTGCTCATAAATCAATCAGCATTCTGAGTATGATTTTTAGGTTCTGATTTGCAAGCGTTTTCTATGGCTTGGCCACCACAAGGGGTCAATTGTTTGCCCACAAGGAGCAATAACCGATACGTGCCTTTTCCAAAGACACAACAAATTGTCAGTTCGGAATTGGAACCGGGTGTCCGCAGCTCTTCGGCACTAACCGCCACGTCCTCCATTGGATGACTTTTCACTTTTTTCCCCTTTGATTAAATTACAGTATATACAGTACAGTGAAAAAAGTACTTCTTTAAATTCTGTTAATTAATATGCAAACAATTTGTGCTATGTGAACACCTAAAAATCAACTTGTACAAAACAAACTTATTTGCATTACATTATAAACTTACTTTTCAAATTTGGCGATGAACCAGAAACTAAACATATACAATAATAATGAAACTTTGTGATCTCATAAACAAAATTAATAATGTAATACTTCTAGAAAAGTGTAATGTTGAAACATACAAGTTAAATTGGAGAAGCACCACCAAATCATGCAAACTTAGCTGCGCAACAGCATAGGAAGAAATAATTTTCATGGAGGGTTTGAAATCAAATTTAGTTAAACGTTTTGGATGACGTCACAACCAGTAGCGTAGCCAGGGGGGCGGGGGGGGCTCGAGCCCCCCCATTGGTTTGTGAAGTATGCAAAATCGCACGTTTTTGGTGCTTTTGAGGCCGATTTTTTGTGAAAAATTGAAAATAGCCCTCCCCATAGGAAAACAGCCCCCCCTCAAACGTTTGGATTTCCGAATTTAGCCGAAAAATCTGACTCAATTCCGGTGAAGACCTTTTTTTTTTTTTTTTTTTGGAGACCACCTGAGTTTGGGCCGAAAATACGTTTGAATTTCCGATCTTGGCCGAAAAATCAGTCTCAATTTCGGTGAAGACCTTTTTTTTTTTTTTTTTTTTTTTTTGGAGACCACCTGATTTTGGGCCAAAAAACCTTTGAATTTCCGAGTTTTCCGAGAAATTTTGTCTCAATTTTCGGACAAACTGTGTGAAACTGATTCAAGAGCAATGAAAATTCGGGTCAAGGTCGTTTGCACTTTTCTCCTCTTTCAAAATAGCCCCCCCTTTTTCAAATCCTGGCTACGCGCATGGTCACAACTGAAATTTGTACGGCGTTATAGCAAACATACAGCATAAAAGACAGTCAATCAAAGCTTCTGCTATGATGCAATCTTGGATTCAATTCCTGATTGAGTCAAAACAAAGACAATACAATTAGCTATTCGGAGATTAATGACATCATTGCAGTATACACGCAATATGACTAAAAAACATTGACGTCACTATGATGTCATAATAGATGCAAAATAACGTCATAAAAGTTGAACTGAGAAACTACGCACCCAGACTAGATTTTCAGTCTGGTTTTCTGTTTTTTTCCAGTCTGGGTGCATATGTCTCTTTGTTGAATCTTTATGACGTCATTATTCATATAAGACAAGCCTGCAGTAATAGCAGTTTAGCTGTGATGTTTTGATGTTTGCAGTATCTGGTTCAAATCATGTGGGAAGACTACTTTTTCGCATTGCTTTGTTTTTAGTCGCTGTTCTGGAGGCTTTTTCCTAGGCTTCCGCTTTGATAGCCTTTAGGCCAGATAGCACGCAAACGAATAAGACAACACTATTTGGTAAAAATGTGAAGTGGAGCTGGATAGGTAGGTACGTGGAAAGTCTTTAACAAAAATACTATTGATGTTCCTTCATTTTTCTCTGGCGGCTCCTTGAACAAACAAGGTATCTTCAATAACTGTAAAATGACACTGTTTTTGTGCTCACCTGCGACTGGAGGTAAAATGACTACAGACCCATCAGTAACTGCGCGACAGGTCTGACTTGTTGCACCATTGTAGTCCCCACATGAGCTTGTACCTGCAATAACAAATCGTTAGAAAGGCTTGCATTCCGAACATTGACTGTCAAAGTTATGACTTCGAAACCGCTCGTTTGCTAGAAAAGATAATCCAATCCCAAGAAAACGATGTCGTTGCTTTGACAATCGTGTTTTGGACTGTACATTCATTTGAAACATTACTGAAAATATATTTTATATCACACCTTAACTTCGACTTAGAAAGTTTTTATTCGGCACGGCTATTTCATTTTTTGCAGATCTTTATTGAACTTTTGTTGTGTTGCTAATTCCCACCGGAAGAGTAGTAAAAATAAAGAAATAAAAACAGTCGTGAGAAAGAATACTTACTGTTTAGCATACAGTAATTGCGATTTTACGTAAAAAAAACAACAAAGAACCAAAGCCATTTAAAAATTTGGCCCAAAACGTTAGCAGTTACAGAAAATACTCATATTTAGTAAAAACGAACATCTGCATCAGTCCGTGGTTCGGACAGCAACGCGTATGCCCATGGTACGGGAGGCCCTGGGTTATTTCCCTACCGGTTAGATTGGCCGAATTGCCAACGGCTGCGGCTTGCCATCATTGAGGTATTTGTTTGAAGCGAGCAGTGTTTTACAGCCGCTATGTTGTAGAGATGAGCTCCGTGAACACGTCAACGATGCTTTTAAAAACGATACTTTTACCCTTTTGGCCACGCTGCAACAATATTGTTGTGGTATTTCTGAATTTGTGCGCATTTGTTGAAAAACAAGCAAATATTAGCAACTGACCTACGCATGCTTCGCTGCAGTTCCTTATCTCTATTTGGTTTGATTCCGTACAGCTGATCCCTTCGCAAAATCGCTCTCGACGCATTTCTAAGTTGGAAGTGCAGATTCCCCACTCCGTCCATTCCGTCCAACCACTTAGTGGATCTAACACCACAAATCTCATGGGTTACTTAGCTAATCACCAGAGAAAAACACATCAAATAATTGCTTGAAACATGTCCAAGAATTAACTCTATTTTACGACAGGAGTATTTTGCCCATCCTCTCTCGTTTTAGTATTTTTGCCCCTCCCCTTATAGTAAAATTTGAAGAAAATAATTTTAGAAAGTCTTATTAGGCGCAACATAGACAGTCCCCATTTTAAGTAATATGCATGATTATAGACTAACGCGACTGCCATGAAAACTCATTTTACTAAAATTAATCAAAATCTAAACATCAAATAAATCATAAATAATAATAGACGTTGAGAACTTGTGATCTGTAAGGAGCGTTTACACGGGCACAAAGCTTTCGTGAGAGGTCGCTAAAATCACTTGCTCAAAATACGCTTACCACTTATCAAAAATTTGTCCAAGTGAATTTAAGTAACCGCTTACGACGTTTGCGACTGGTTGAAACCTATCGCAACTTGTCGATGACGTCAAATTTTGACTGCTTCTCGTCCAGTGTAACCTCACCTAAAGAGCTGCAATGATACTAAAAACTTTTATTGAAATACCTACCACACTCGTAGTGGCCTCTCAATTTGTTTAGGTCTATGGAAGTAAAAGTGGATCGCTGACCAATGTTGACGTTGGCCTGGAGGGCTACAATGGTGGGCTGACCGTTACTGGAGAAGGCAGTAGAATGGTAGTGCATAAGGGAGCTATAATCATAAGGTTCCCCATGAGTTGTAATCTGAAAAAGTCATTTTCAATTTAAAAAATTTTGATAGATAAAAACTGTTCAGCTCTAAAAAACTTTGGCAAAATTAGGTGAAAACGACAAATTCTTAAGACGTCATTTTTTCCATAGTATGGTCATGACGCCAATGTAATGAAAATAATGACGTCAATACGATGACGTCATCAATCCCAAACGAATTTTCTTAGAAAGAATTGGTGAACACTATCCTGCATGCTAAAGTTAGATTGGGAGTCATTTTTGCCACCCCCTGTTTAAAATACGTTGATCATATAGACTGAGTAAAATAGGGTTAAAAGCTATCAGCCTGGGCAATTTTATTTAAACTCGAAGCAATATTTTGCCTTAATGGGATCATCGGATTTGAATACAAACTTAATTGCCTTCTATTCTTTCTATTAATTAAGATTCTACTCAAAATATGCTGCATCTTGGGATCAAAGGTTTTACTTTATTGACAACTTGCGTCATTTAAATTTGACGTCATCAAAGAAAGCTCGACTAAGCTAAGTGTGCCAAGCTGGTGTGGATTTTCAGCTCATAGATTTTAATTTTCAATACAAAGAATATTTTTTTGCGTTTCCTTGCTAAAAAAAAATTCAATTTCCCTTTTTCCTTGCTAAATTAATAACTGCATCTGGTTAGATTCCCATTTCAGTCAAAAAATTTAACACAGATTTGAATAACGAGTTGTTGGATTTTCAACGTATTTTTGCTTTGTGTGTCGGCGGTACCAAGCAGAAAAGTAAGATGAAAAAAAAAACTCACAGAAAAAAGTTTCACTTAAACGAACCAACATCAAATAATATTTAATAACATTTCTATACTGTATTTATTTTTTCTTCATTGTGTTTACAATAATATGTCTTCGACGTTTCATCCGACACAGAATAGTTACCTGATTACTGCTATATTTTTCAAAATTGTTTTCTTTTCCCGATTCTATATTTTCCCAAACTATTCGTACGTAATCATCCCGATCGTACCTTCAAATTAACATTTTCAAATTATTTACAAAAAAAAAAAAAAAATTAAACACAGCAGAATCCCCGACTTAGCTAGAAATTTTATGAATTAGTAACACTATTTAAAACAATCCAAATAAAGGTTCTAAAGTAATAAATATGCAGAGTAAAATGGCAGAAGGGCAAAACGCAACTTCCACAACCTCCGCAATTGCGTATGTTGCGTTGTGGTTTAATTTTTTATTTTGAAACATTACGGAAGTTGGGTTGCGAACTAAAGTCCTCAAAAGTTGTTGAGCTTTAATTATTGCCCTGCGCTTTCAAAACTTTTTTTCGGTTAAAAGCGAAATTCTACACATTGAACTTAATTTTGCGCCATTCAAACCGTCATCTGAATAAATGTCGGCCTTCTTTAGCAAGCTATTTACTCTTTTTCAGTCTAAAATTGCAAAAAATGCAGTATTTGCATTGCTTTGCGCTTCAACTGAATCAAAAAGCACATTGCGAAAGTTGCGTTGCGTTTCAGAAATTGAAAAAATTAAATTGTGCATTTTGCGCTGCGTTTTCACTTGTTGAGAAGATTGTTGCGCTTTGTTTATCTGCGCTTTTGATATAATGTTACTTGTGCATACCTCTAAATATGGGATAAGGCGCGATGGAGTCATATTCAGGAAACATAAAGCGGGGCCAACAAAAATCTGTCCCACTTTATCGTCAAACCCACAAAATCATTTTATCATATACGTCAAATCCAAGATGAACATTATTTAGTTACTCATAAGAAAATAAAATTTCATGAGCAAGCTAACATGTTTTACAAGTAAAGAGCATTTTTGCTTTTATCATGATAAATTTCTTCATAAGAAAGACAAAACATTATGATATAAAATTAACTTGACTTTAAGTTTAATTTCATCACAACTAACTCCTGAAAATTTGAAGTTGCCCAAGTAACGCAAGATTTTCCACTTTTGAAGTTTCCGATAGTCACTTTTCGAAATCTGAGCATTTTGGTACAAAATGAAAATTAAAATGACGGTTTTGTGACGAAGCTACTTTGACTTAAATATTTATTATTATTCAGTATTAACAAAAAACCTACTGTACGTAGAAAATTTTAATTGCCTGTAATGACATCACAAAAATGATGTCATTTCTGGAAAGCAAGGCCGTAACGTCACGATGATGAAGTCATCAACCCAAAATCAAATTTTATAAAACAAGTTGGTGAATATCAACCCACATGCCAAACGTGGAGTTTCCATGACTTTTGGGTTAGGAGTTAGATTGGAGGGCATTTTTGTTTCCTCCCCCCACATAAAACATGTTGATCAAATAGCCTGTGAAACATAGTGTTAAAGCATTCCATGTTCTTTTCATGCACTATTGTTGTTTTTGATTAGGCTATAATTAGAATTAGATTGCCGAGTTTTGAAAGTAATTCTCTTTATAACGTAATATAACAATTACTGAACAAGCTTGACGTCTTTTGCGGTCGACTCCAGGGAAGTCAGAACGACTTCCTCTGGCAGTTACGTGGCCAGATCAACCACCAACCCTGCAGCCGCAAGCAGCTCGAGTCATTGATGCACAGAGATGGACAGCGCTGTTTCGAGCTTTTAGCTCTCATCAGCAGCCCTGAGCATATCCAACCAAAGGTATTCTCCAGTTGGACAAACCTCTCGGCCAACTGGACAAACCTTAAAGGCCTGTACAGTGACAAAGGCTTTTTAATCGTTCTGCAAATGCGTATAAAATCACCTCTTGGATTGTTCAAGTTAGATTTAAACTAACGTTGGTAAAAGAAAACTTAAAGCGATTCAGATCGAATCAGAAATTTATCTCTGGTCAGTTCGTTATTCGTTTTTGCTCAACTCAAGTCAAAATAAAATGTTCGACTAAAATTCTTATTCCGTCGCACCATAAACCAATAATTGAATGCTTTCCATTAAAAACTGCATTTTTTAATTCAGCGAAAACGATGCAAGAAACATTGAGGCAGACGGAGTCTATATGACATCGACATTCGACAGGTATTTTCAACGCTACCTTGATTGTTCGTGCACCAGCCCTAGCGCGTGTATTATTTCATGCTTGATCACTCCATCGTATTCGCAATTGTTTCCAATCGAAATAATCTGCTTATTTCCAATCATTCCAACATGAGCCCAACAACTGAAAATGTAAAAATAATTTTTACGATCGATTTATACTCTTGGCGTAACATCGTGAGCGTACGAGCGTCTCCTTAGTTTATTTATTTAACCAACAAGCAGCTTGTACGCTGGTAAAGCGGTAGACCAGGGGATCCTTATCTCTGTTTAAAATAAACTAAAAATAGGCTCGTACGCTCAAGGTGTAATACTACCAGTGTAGATTGGGCCTAAGTTCTGGTGCTAACGATCATCTACTTTCAAATTTAAATGTTACTGAGTTTCAATTAATTTTCGATGAGAATAAGCCACAATCTCAATATTTTAGGGGATCTCTACTTAAAGGATCAGCCACAAGGCAATATCAATCATTAATTGTCTGTGTAGTCTAAAATCAACACCATATAACGTAACAACAAGCATTTAATTATGACAAAATCGCGAGTGAGCTATCGCGACGCGTTTCGACCTTGCTCAAGGGTCTCATCAGGCGAAAAAACACTATAAAATAAATTAAAAACAAACATAATATAATAAAATATTAACGTTGACCATGTGTTTTTAAGTGGACATACAAGTTCAGGACAACTCTATCGGTGAGTCCAACGTCATTGTGGGCAGTGAGAAGGCCTACTTCTTTCGGCAATCCTGGTACTTTCTCTTACCAGCTGGCTTTTGCCTTTGACCCCGATGGAGGAACCGAAACTCCTGCTAATGTTTATGCCCGACGAACTGTGCAGATTCACCCGCTGAACAGTATTATGTATCCTGAAGTTAACCTTGGAACTTTTATTCCGGGCCATCTTTCGGATGATATTGTTGTGCAATATAGATATTGGTATGATATCGCCACTTCTTCATCGTAACCCTTCAATGTGGGCCAATTAACCCTTCTCACTGCCCACAATGACGTTGGACTCACCGATAGAGTTGTCCTGAACTTGTATGTCCACTTAAACACACATGGTCAACGTTAATATTTTATTATATTCTGTTTGTTTTTAATTTATTTTATAGTGTTTTTTCGCCTGATGAGACCCTTGAGCAAGGTCGAAACGCGTCGCGATAGCTCACTCGCGATTTTGTCATAATTAAATGCTTGTTGTTACGTTATATGGTGTTGATTTTAGACTACACAGACAATTAATTACTGAGTTTCAGCCAGCTTTACTGATAATGTTTTGGCTTTGTCTACACCAGATCGAGCTACCCAAAGTTCGTTTTGCGGGCCACAGTCGGCCCGCACAGCGCACAGCGAGTTTTTGCGGCCTGCAACTGGTCTTGAGATTTACTAGAAGTTTAATTTCATCGCTGAAGGCATAGGAAGCCGAACTGAAAATTGCATCAAAACTCATAGAAAACCGACTTCTCTGACCAAAAATTGCTTCGAAATTTAATGCAGCATTACACGTTCAAGCCCAAAAAAGTGTAATGCGGCCTGCTCCTCAAAAAATTTGGGTACCCCTGGTCAGTAGCGTAGCCAGGGGGGGAGGCGGGGGGGGCTATAGACCCCATTGGCATGTCGACCAAAATGCAGAATGGGAAAACCACTACGCTTTTAGCACTTTTGAGACTGCTTTGTGCCCTGGAGTGGACTAAATAGTGATTTAAAACATCTTTTGAAACATATGTTCAGGGGGGGGGCTAATTTGTCAAAAATAAAACTAACAAATAAATGAAAACTTTGAAAAATGGTAAGAATTAAGCAATCAAATTTGATCGCAAGTGTAAAAATGCTAATCATAGTTTTCATCAACAAATATACTACAAACTGAGATTAGGGGGGGCTATTCAGTATTAGTTAATTACCAATCATTTCTCTTATATCTCTTTTCATTAGCCCCTCTCCCAATTATTTTTCTCTGTAAACTGCATACTAAATAGAGATTATTCCGTGTGAGTTTTATTGAACAATTCGATTTTATAATTTACCAACATCTAAACAAGAGAACTAACATTTTACCATTAGCCACCCAGTCAAAAAATTTTGTTGGAATATTGTTGGGTCATTAATGATCATTTCAACGACTATCGGCAAATTATTGGGAAAACATGTGTTGGCCAAGGCAAAATATTCCAATCTTTTTCCAACTATAGGTTATGCATGGTTTATCATAGGTCGGCCAAGGAACTCAAAGCCAACTACAATGCAATGAAAAACTTGTGTATTTTGAAAATGACAATTTCAATTTTTCGTAGGATTATCATTGGCATATATTACGTTGGCCGTGGAACACAAAGCCAACTACAATGCAATGAAAAACTTGTGTATTTTGAAAATGACAATTTCAATTTTTCGTAGGATTATCATTGGCATATATTACGTTGGCCGTGGAACACAAAACCAACTAAAATGCAATGAAAAGCTTGTGTATTTTGAAAGTGACAATTTCAATTTTTCGTCAGATTATCGTTGGCATATATTACGTTGGCCGTGGAACACAAACCCAACTAAAATGCAATGAAAAACTTGTGTATTTTGAAAATGACAATTTCAATTTTTCGTCAGATTATTGTTGGCATATATTACGTTGGCCGTGGAACACAAACCCAACTAAAATGCAATGAAAAACTTGTGTATTTTGAAAATGACAATTTCAATTTTTCGTCAGATTATCGTTGGCCTATATTACGTTGGCCGTGGAACACAAACCCAACTAAAATGCAATGAAAAACTTGTGTATTTTGAAAATGACAATTTCAATTTTTCGTAGGATTATTGTTGGGGTATATTACGTCGGCCGTGGAACACAAAGCCAACTACAATGCAATGAAAAACTTGTGCGTTTTGAAAACGACAATTTCAATTTTTCGTAGGATTATCATTGGCCCATATTACGTTGGCCGTGGATCACAAAGCCAACTAAATTTCAACGAAACACTTGTGCATTTTGAAAATGGCAATTTCAATTTTTTGTCAGATTATCGTTGGTATATATTACGTTGGCCGTTGAACACAGAGCCAACAAAATTGCTACAAAAAACTTGTGTATTTCGAAAATGGCAATTTCAATTTTTCGTCAGATTATCATTGGCATATATTACGTTGGCCGTGGAACACAAACCCAACTACAATACAATGAAAAACTTGTGTATTTTGAAATTGACAATTTCAATTTTTCGTCAGATTATTGTTGGCATATATCACGCTGGCCGTGGAACACAAACCCAACTAAATTTCAATGAAAAACTTGTGTATTTTGAAATGACAATTTCAATTTTTCGTCAGATTATCGTTGGCCTATATTACGTTGGCCGTGGAACACAAAACCAACTACAAAACAATGAAAAACTTGTGTATTTTGAAAATGACAATTTCAATTTTTTGTCAGATTATTGTTGACATATATCACGCTGGCCGTGGAACACAAACCCAACTAAATTTCAATGAAAAACTTGTGCATTTTGAAAATGACAATTTCAATTTTTCGTCAGATTATCGTTGGCCTATATTACGTCGGCCGTTGAACACAAACTCAACTAAAATGCGATGAAAAACTTGTGTGTTTTGAGAACGACAATTTCAGTTTTTCGATGGATTATCTTTGGCCCATATTACGTCGGCCGTGGAACATGAACCCAACTACAATACAATAAAAAACTTGTGTGTTTTGAAAACGACAATTTCAGTTTTTTGATGGATTATCATTGGCCCATATTACGTTGGCCGTGGATCACAAAGCCAACTAAATTTCAACGAAACACTTGTGCATTTTGAAAATGGCAATTTCAATTTTTTGTCAGATTATCGTTGGCATATATTACGTTGGCCGTGGAACACAAAGCCAACAAAATTGCTATAAAAAACTTGTGCATTTCGAAAATGGCAATTTCAATTTTTCGTAGGATTATCGTTGGCTTATAATGCTTTGGCCATGGAACATAAAGCCAACTAAAATACAATGAAAAACATGTGCGTATTAAAAATGGCCTTTTCAATTTTTTGTCAGATTTTTGTTGGCCCATATTAAGTTGGCCGTGGAACTCAAAACCACTTAAAATACAATGAAAAACTTGTGTGTTTAAAAACGGCAATTTCAATTTTTCGTCAGATTATCATTGGCCTATATTACGTCGGCCGTCGAAAACAAGGCCAACTAAATTGCAACAAAAAACCAAAACCAACTAAAATGTAAGAACAATTTCTAATAGTGTATTTTGAAAATGGTGAGTTCGAATTCTTTAATGGTGCATGTTATGCAATATGCGTAGACTGTGAAAAACGTACCAACTAATTAAAATATAATAAAAGCTAGTTTAATTCCAAAATTGTAATTGATTGAATGATTAAATTGTTGAGATTCTATTTGAATAAGATTAAGAGTAGCACCTGATGAGTCCTTAGAACGAAACAGACTGTTGTTCTTACAATCTTTTACTGTGTTGTATTTTAAATTGTTTGTACAGTATCTAAAAACAGCAAATACAATTTCTGTAAATATACGCTCAGGGTCCATTACTCACACAGTTGGTCTGCTACCAATACAATAGGCTCAGATTTTGTTTTCGGTACTGTGAAACCAATTATTTTAGCTTATGTATGAAGTGTATATTGGCGTGTACAGCTCTTCACTAAAGTTAGGCATTTTAAAGACAAGTATGAAACAGAATCTTTGAGAAAAAAATAACTACAAAAAGAAACAGGTAGGAACAGATAACAGTTTTATTATTTGTAACCACAAGGTATCTTTTTTGCAGAATATATGGGTCGACATGCTTTAGGCTGGCATTCTAAAAGAACACCAACGAAATACTAAACATCAAACAGTTTTCTGATTACATTTGTTGATTATATCGAAATATTGGTGGTGCGGTCCATCTTCTACTTAAACCTGCTGTTAACTGGGGCATTTTTGAAGCTTTTGTCTCTAGGTGGAGTAATGATTTAAACCTGCTGTTAACTCACGTTACCTGATGTATTTTTGGATATTTTATCGCTAGGTGGTGTAAAGAGTTAAACTTGTTGTTAAATAGTATATCAGTATTAGCCTATCAAAAAGAAAATGAAAAGAAACAGGCACAAACAGATACATGGTAGCTTTGGCGCAATAAGGTATATTTTTTGGCGCAATAAAGCATGCTTTACGCTCGCAGTCAAAAAGAATATCTACAAAAAACATCAAAAAGTTTTGCATTAATTAATTGCAAATCAAATTTCTGTTTCTACTTATTTATTTTGGTAGTAAAGAATAAAATAACGACAAAAAGAAATAAAAATAATAAATTTTTTGGTACTAGATACCCGATTTGGCAAAGTTAGTGCAGTAATGGGAACTTTGCACTATTCGGTTGCCATGAAACGAGAATTGCCGAAAAAGGCAAAGCTCTCAATTTTCAAAACGGTTTTTGGTCTCATTCTCTCTTATTGCCATGAATCTTGGCTAATGTCCGAAAGAGAGCTTTCATAAATGCAAGCGTCCGAAACGAGATTTTTATGAAGAATTGAAGGAGTTACACTGCTTGACAAGGTGCGTAACTCTGAGATTCGAAAATCTGTTAACATCAAGCCGTTACTTTTCCGAACTGAAAGATCTCAGCTTAGATATTTCGGACATGTAACCAGAATACCTCAGAAAAGACTACCCAAACAAGCTTTACTTGCCAAAGCAAATGGAAGAAGACCAATATTGGAAGACCTAGAACTAGATGGACCGATTGCAATAAGGATCTTGGATGGAATTGCTTGAGACCTCATCCAAGCAAAATAATGGATGTGTTGGAAGTCCGTGAAGTCGTGCAGTTTTCTGTAATCTCGAGCTGCAACTGCCCCCGTAACTCTCACGGAAAAGCGGGCAATGAAGAAAGAAGACGACGAAAAACTGGGTCATATTTTAATCTGAAAGCCAAAACTCCTGCTGCTTTAAAATCCAACGTGGTTTATAAATTTTCATATTAAACTTGATATGAACACGACATACATTTTGGCAACGCGCCACTTGGTGATTATAGGGCCACAGAATACTTGCAGCTTAACTCCAATTCCGCCAAAGGTGTCATAAGTCAACACATTTTTTCTTGCAAAAGTTGTCAAAACTGTAATTTGGATGTTAGTTTGTTTGAAATAATTAGAAACTGTCACAATGAATATGAAACCAAAATACAAGACGCATTATTGATACAAAAGCTAACACCACGATTGACTTCACAATTATACGCCAACGGATGTTCTTTCTTTTGCTTGTGTTATAATTTTTTTTTGTTTTTGTTACGGTGTGTGCCTCTTATCTATTTGCTCCATATACAATATTGCTATTTTAAAGTATTGCTTGATTTTTCTTTTTTTTTTTTTTTTTTTTTTCCCGACTTATTTTTACGATGAAAAAGGCTTACGTAGAATGCGCATAATACTAAGAGTCTGAAGTTAATAGTGGTTGCTATATTGCAACATTTGTGCTTTGCAGATAATCTTTAGATAATATTTCATTTCTAAATTTCAAAGTTACTGTGAACTACTTTTAACCTTGTTGAAGAAGGCCATTTAGAAAATGCGCCGAAAATGTTTTGAATAAAATAAAAATCATTTCGTATAATTGCTAACTTTTTTGTCAAAAGTTAAAATCGCTGATTTATTCCGCTGAGTTGCAAATGTTAACCAAGTTAACGTACCTTTTCCACAAACTATAGAGAAGACTACTACTGCTAAGACAATATAGTAACGAAGTTTTTTCTCTATAGGATACAAATTTCTCGGCACCTAATTAACTCGACAAAAAAGTTGCATTGCTTATCCATTTTAATCCTTTAATCCTTTTAGTTTTCTAAATCGTCTCGCCATATAAAAACAAATAAACAATTGAATTGAATTAAATTTGGTTCTAGTGTGACAACTATTGAAGAACTCTGACAACCTCTCTTTTTGCGCCTGAATCGGTCCGAAAATTAAAAGTTGAAATAACAGTTTTCCTATTCTCAAAACAAAGCTTGCGTGTGATTATGTCATTCAAATAATGTGTAACTTATCAATACGGCCTTTCACTATACTGCCACTTTTATAAAGTGGCTTCCAGCCGGAGTGGCAATATACTGCCACGAAAATCTTGAATTTTTAGCAAAGCTTTTTTGCATCTTTTTAGTCCTTAATTAAGATTTTGCTATTACCTTGGTATCATTTTTGGCTAAAATTTTGTTGATATGTATCACAAAAATATTAATTTAGTTTTTAATTTTAAATAATTGTTTACTTTTCCATAGTTTTTGGAACTTAGTAAAATTTTTGTCAATTTTTACTCAAAGCCTCGTAGCAAAGGTGGAGTCGAGGACCCAACTTTCGAGGCCAACAACTCAAAAAAAATCCAAGACCAAGAAACGACTTTTTGAGGACAGACCCTCTCAAGGCCAATAGGAGAGAAATGGTCGAGGCCAAGGACAAGAACCGAGGTTACAATTTTTCTAATTTATGCTCGGCAAGTTATCAATAATTTTTAAACGCGAGAAAGTGCTTAAGATATTGCATTTCGTTAAGTTTCTAATGATAATTTGAAAATAGTTGCTTCAAAAATAATAATGAATGCTATTTTGAAGTTTTGCACATTAGCAGCTGATGACTGATGTCAATTACAATACATACCGTAGCGGTATCGCGGTAATAAAACAAGGCGATAACCTGTAAATGGAAATCCACTTACAGCTAAATTATAAACGTCGAAATGATCAATTTTAAGGCCCGAATTTTATCAGTTAGGGCCTAGATGCAAACGTCCCCTGATGATAGATCCCTATCGTTTTTTAGAAGTTTCCTAAACGCAAACCATATTTTTTGGTTAAATCATTTCTTTTCTCGAAATTTTTTAAAAATTATTGTCTAAAAATATTTCAAAACACTGTGAATTTATGTTTTTAAAATCAATTGAGGTAACGTACGGGGTATATTTGTAAGCTCAAGTTTTTGGCCTTGGAAAAAAGCAGGATTTTGGAGCAAGGGCAAATACCCAAATACCCTAATTTGGAGCGAGGGCAAATAACCGTCGCACTAACAGATGTAAAATTGAGCAGCTTTGAAATTAAATATCTTTGAAGTGTTTTTTGTGGTAATTTTGATCGCGCAAAAAGTATACCAGAAAGGGGGTCGATATCTTAAAAGGGGTCGTGGTCCACGAAAGGTTGAAAAACATTGTAGTACAGTATTACCAGGGATGACAGATCGATATTATACTTTAGTAAATATGTTAGAATTTATCTCGTATAACTTACAAAACGAATCTTGAAAACGCCAACTTGTTCTGAAAATACGCGAGCGCGAAGAAGTTGTTTTGAGACAAGGAAGAACAAATGTGGAATAATTTTAATAAATTTTTTTGTGGAAAAATAGCAATTTTTGTGACTTTAAATAAGATTTCACACTTAGATTTTCAAAACGATTTGAAAAGAAAATACCGTACAAGTTAAATCAAAAGAACTTTAGTTTTTCCACAATTTTCCAAGTATAATTTTATGCCAATCTTTTATTTACATTTCATTATATGCGATGTCATTCTCACGTCTAATGCCTATCAAAGAATGAACGCAAACGTTTCGGCCGCTAAAAGACACTTTGTTAAAATTCACATTGGAGATTTAATTACAAAAAACTGAAGATTCCAGCAGGGTTGTATTAAGAAGTAAAGTTGTGGATACATTTGTCCCGGGCCTCCTTCAAAGGGTTCACAAAATTGTAGAAACGAAAAAATAATAGACCATTATTTTTTCTAAAAACTGTCCAAGTTTTTTGCAAGAGCTTCGCCTTTTTATTTTAATGACCTTGGTGGAAAAAATTTATTAAATACCCTAGAAATTCGACAAACATAGTTATATTTAACTTCACATTTA
The DNA here is from genome assembly GCA_963965965.1 of Trididemnum nubilum. Lineage (NCBI taxonomy): Eukaryota > Metazoa > Chordata > Ascidiacea > Aplousobranchia > Didemnidae > Trididemnum > Trididemnum nubilum. Next base: position 8,947,926 of record OZ014469.1, read on the forward strand.
ATTTTTTAATAATTCTTCGTGTAGCGTTGTATGTGAGCCAATAGTTTGTTATTTGGGATTCTTAGCGGCGATTTTCAACACACAAAATGCTCAGTGGATATGGTTTTGCATTCCAGACCGCTTGCCAGAGATTAAAGTTGTTCTTCCTTGTCTCAAAACAACTTCTTCGCGCTCGCGTATTTTCAGAACAAGTTGGCGTTTTCAAGATTCGTTTTGTAAGTTATACGAGATAAATTCTAACATATTTACTAAAGTATAATATCGATCTGTCATCCCTGGTAATACTGTACTACAATGTTTTTCAACCTTTCGTGGACCACGACCCCTTTTAAGATATCGACCCCCTTTCTGGTATACTTTTTGCGCGATCAAAATTACCACAAAAAACACTTCAAAGATATTTAATTTCAAAGCTGCTCAATTTTACATCTGTTAGTGCGACGGTTGACTCTATGAGGCGCCGTTTGTGTACCCTAATTTGTGCAATGTTTTTTTGCATATTTAATTAAATAGTCATTTTAATTAAATGTACAAAAATGTATAGTCAAAGTCGAAATAAATAGTCAAAAAAGTTGCGCAAAATAAACCGTTGCAAAAATAAATAGTCAAAAAAACTGCGCACAAAATAAAGCGTTGCAAAAATGCGCTGCTGACTTTTTTTGTATATTTGGTAGTGGAGCGTGACGAAGCGCTCTCGGCTACTCTTGGAGCGCTTTAAAGACCAGCCGAGGGCGCATCAAAGAGCAGCCGAGAGCGCTTTGTCACGCTCCACTACCAAATATACAAAAAAGTCTACAGCGCATTTTTGCAACGCTTTATTTTGTGCGCAGTTTTTTTGACTATTTATTTTTGCAACGATTTATTTTGCGAGCAGTTTTTTTGACTATTTATTTTGACTGTGACTATATATTTTTGTACATTTAATTAAAATGACTATTTAATTAAATATGCAAAAAAACATTGCACAAATTAGAGTACACAAACGGCGCTTCATATGACTCTGCAACCGCAAGACAGTTTCGGGATTTGTATTTGGTTTTCAATAACGCCAATCTCATGCCATCTTCAACTTTCCTTCGATTTCAGGCTTTCGTTTTGATATGCACATTGCACAAGAGCTCAAATGCCGCTTTCGCAGCGATATGTTATATAGCAAATGGAAGTAATATTCAAAAAGCAAATTCAGATACTTGTGGTTAGGATTCGCGCGTAGCACATCAGAATTGAGAGAGTGCTATTTCCTGAAAAACATGACCTGCGGACCAATCATTTTAAAGATCATAAAACCGATCTTTTAATTCATCGGGAATATCACTAACATCCCAAGCAGTCGCGAACGGACTTCGTACGAATGCGGCTTCTTGTTCTTTAAGCTCAGTAAAATATCGTTTGAACTCATTTTCAAGCGATTGAAGGTGCTCTGTAAACGATGCCTTCAAACGTTTATCGAGTTTTCATTTTCTTTTATAGCACCGGACAAATTTTCTAACATGGCGATATTTCCTTCTATCACTTAGCAATTTGTTGGCTTTCCAACAAAGCAGCACATAGTATCGTAATATTTGCGATAATAGGCCTACAACCGGTTGACAACTTGCTACGACATAACTGAAAAGCGATTGTTGTGAAGATTGTAGAATTTTCACAATTCTTTGCAATTAAGGATACATATATTTATAAACAATATCACGACCCCCTGTAAAGAGCTTCGCGGCCCTCTAGGGGGTCGCGACCTTCAGGTTGAAAAACGCAACTGTATTACATTTCATTATCACACACATTCTTTCTTCTGAATTCACACATAGAAGAGGCTCGGTCATGTTTTTGCATTAGTAACTCAAATTTGTTTGTGTCCTGACCCCCGGATTCCTTGTTATGATTCTGCAACGACTTAGTGCTTTGCAGTTACTGCCTGCCAAAGGTGGGCAGTACCGCGGTAATGTCACGCGGTACTTTTTTAGTACCGTTATCGGTAACGTCGGTACTTTTTTCAAAAAAGTTCCGTTTTTGGTACCGTCGTTACTTTTTTAGCACGTTTACCGCGGTACTCGGTACTTTTGCGTGGAATGGAATTAAAACCATTCAAAAGGAGTTGAAACTACGGAGAAGCACTTTCAAATCTTGCCCACGTAATAAGGAGTTGTTTACTGGATGACTGAGGATGACTGTCAGTTCACCGACACTGCACTAAGTTGCTTTACAGAGCAAATCATAAAAGTTAGCTGTATTGCGTTATGTTTCTTTGCTCTTTTGTCTGTCCTGAAAAGTGAAGACTGAAGACAGGCTGTCTCTGCATAAACTCATTTGAGAGATATTCTTTTCCAAAGAAAATTTGTAGCAGTACATAATTTCATAAGGGGCTGTCCATAAAAGACGTTCGCAAACAATTGACCCCCTCTAAACGTGTCCGTAAGTTGTTCTCATTCAGGTGCCGAAACCTGGGCGGATATATCCACGCAATAACTTGACTTCATCCCCTCCAATAATTTGACTATGGTCTACAACATGCATCCCCCCCAAAAATTGACTTTGTTCTGCATCTGAGCTTGTTCGCGCGGACACAACAGAGAGAACTTATGAAAGGTATGGAAATGACCAAGGCAATTTTATTGCTGGATTATCACGTCACCAAAAACCTGTTTTGAAACCATGGGATTTTAAGACAAGTGGATGCCACCAATGATAAAAATGTGACGAAAACCTTTTTGTTTCCACACTTTCAGTTTCTTTTAGCATTTTTTGCTTACAACAGTACTTAACAATAATATTGACGACGAGGGAGGCCTGCTCAATTCAATTTTGCTCACCAATTTAATTGTATAATCCGGATGAAATTAAAGGTTTTTGTTCTAAAAATTGCTACCGTAGACCTTTTTTTATGAGCGTAATGTAATTACTAGGGTGGATTTACCAAATGGCGCAGTGCCAGGGGTCTCATGTTTAGAATGATGGTAAGACTTTTTTGGTCTTCACCTATATTTGGCAGGAAGATGTTGCGAAATTTTTTCAAAGTGCTAGGAGCCCCCGCACAATGAAAATCTAGCCCGGGCAATAGCATGGTTACAAGGCGTAACCATTTATTTTACCATTTTTCAATAACAATCTACTTCCACCTCGCCAGTTTTAACGTGACAAAATAACTTTGAAAAATAAATTAGCTAGAAGAAATGCTCATTGAACTAATCTTTGAATTTAAATGGAAGGGGCCTGGGCTCCCTGGCCGTACATATATCCCTACCACTGGTTATTTTCATGGCAAAATAGGTATCTGTAAGAAAAATCATCGACTGAGTTATTATTCACTGCTAAAATATTGCAGTAGTCAATGTACCTTACTTCCCCCTACCAGGGCCAAATCCCTTACAAAATTTGGAACTAAAATGCAAAATTTTAAACGTGTTTTGGACTTAAATTGTGAGTAAACGGATGATTGAACACATTGATTTTTTCAGTTGGTTTTCAAATGTAAAAAATCTGGTTCTTTCAAATGGCTTTGAACAAGTGCGAATTGTGATCCAAAGGCATTAAAATCACTTTTTTTCCGAAAAATTGCAAAAAATCGTCCAGCGTCTGAGGGCTTTGCCCCCAGACCCTCACAGTTTCCGGCTGGGGGATCCGCCCTCAGACCCCCGTCTGTGATACGTTTGAGTTACACTATAGTTTACTCAACGCATCTCCCAATTCAGACATTTTCACTTTTTAAATTTTGGTTCAAGCCTTTTCCCTTTAGCAAAATCCTGTTTAAGTGCCAGACGCTGGCCACGGCTTCTAATCTTCCATTCTACGATATTTTAGTCCTACAAAAAGTTCCTCTTTCGAAAAACCTTTATGACGTCATGCATGCATTTTGTGGTTTGCTCCTCCCCCCATTAAAAAATCCTGGCTACGACTAGGTTTGAGATCCTTCCAACATTCATTTGTATTGGCGACGCAACTGGTAGAGCTACTGAGTCCAGGTTACCAGAATAAAAACAAAAATTGCACTTTTTTTCGTATTGAAACGCACTAAACAAACGTTTTCAGTACGTTTAGATATCGTAGTTCATAAACTAAATTTAAGGGACATTAAAAAAATGTGTTGAAAAACAATGGAATCGAAATTTCCGAGCAATGAAGGCGACTCAATTGTTATGCTTTGTAATTAAGGAATACAGATGTTCACAATGCAGGAAGCCCTCTCTCTTTGTGCCCGCGAAATATTCGCACTGATCAACCCCCTGCCTTTGGACTACGTCTTTTACGGAAAGCCTCTAATAATATCTGTTATGCAATTCTTCCAACGGCCAAATAGCCTATGTGGTAATGTGCTCGGCCCTGGTGCCAAAATTCATGGCTTCAAATCGAAGTTCTACTTTTGGAGAGCCTTGTTTGGGGAGAACTGCCATTTTGGAACCTCCAATTTCTGTTATGTTTAGTTTATTTTTAATATCTACCCATTTCGAAAATTTGATCCATCTAAACGATGGTAAAGTAGGCAAAAACGATGAAAAAATAAAATTTGACAAAATTTGGGGTACGTAGTTAGAGATCTCCCTAAAACGTGGCAGCCAAAATTTTCAACTTTTAAATCGCTTTGATCCATTTCTGTTATGTTTAGTTTATTTTTAATATCTACCCATTTCGAAAATTTGATCCATCTAGTAGGCAAAAACGATGAAGATTTAACGATTTAAAAGTTGAAAATTTTGGCTGCCACGTTTTAGGGAGATCTTTAACTACGTACCCCAAATTTTGTCAAATTTTATTTTTTCATCGTTTTTGCCTACTCCAAAAATTTCATGTGCCTATAACTTGTATGGTTAAAAAGTTACAATTTTGGCGGCCCCGTTTTGGGGAGACCTCCAATTTTGGTACCTCCAAATTTTGTCAAATTTTATCTTTTCTTTATGTTTACTTACCTTAAAAATTTCGTGGCCTGGCTTAAAAGGTTAAAAAATTTGAACTTTGGAGGGTCCGTTTGAAGGAGAAACCCCCATCATGGCACCTCCAATTTTTGTTAGGTTTGATTTAATTTTAACACCTACCTATTCCAAAATTTTGATCTATCTTGCTTTAACGGTTTAAAAGTGCAAAATTTTGGAGGGCCCGATTGATGGGGATTCCCTCAACCCGACACCACCGATTTCATTCCCGCACTAGTCCTCCATGATATCTTCAATTGCTCAAACTTTGAATACAACGCGTTCATCGGGTTAAAAGTAGATAGCCGGAGAAGAAGAAAAACAAAAAAAGTAAGCATTTTTGCACAAATTTCAGCTTTGCACGCCTAGTGGTTTTTGAGTTATAGTCGAATGAATCAATTTTCAAACCAAAAATCGCATTTTTTTTTATTCTTTTGTGTCCCAATTTATGATCACGCGATCTAGGATCCCCAAAATTGGGACACAGGACACTTTCATTAATTTCCATGTTGAGTCTAAACAAAAGACAACAATAACTTCTAGTCTGTAAATTAGTTGTTTTCTTTCCTTATTTGAAAAATTATACAATGTGTTAGCCAACTAAGCCAAGTCATACTGAAAGTTATTTTTAATGGCATGGTGTGAAAACTCTAAACGCAGAATGAGGGGGCAAAAAACATTGTAGAAAATCGTTGTTTTTATGTATGTTAATACTTCAGTAGTTCCGGTGCAGGCGGCAGAGGTGGGCACTCGGTACTTTAAGAGTACCGACGGTACTTTTGCCGTACTTTGTTAAAAAAGTACCGAAGATACTTTATTCGTTACATTTTTAAAAAAGTAGCGACGGTACCGGTACTCGGTACCGCAATTCGGTATTCTTCAAAAGAAAAAATTTGCTCATTTTGGAAACAATAATTTTGATGATTTTATGCGTTAAACAGTGATTGAGTCTCTTACTTGCCTAGTGGTAACTGGTATAACATGCTCAGTGAATGAACCTACGGAAACAATTACGTTAAAAAACATTCAAATCATTATACTCACTGTATTACGCCGAAACCTGTAACGAGTTTGCTAGGTCCGTCGCCGCGACAATGCACGCGGGCAACATAGCTCCTTCTGAAGAAAAGTCACAACGGTGGCGAGTCGTTGGCACCTCTGTGTTCGATTTGAAGCCATGAATTTTGGCACCAGGTCCGAGCACATTACCACATAGGCTATTTGGCCGTTGGAAGAATTAGATGGATCAAATTTTCGAAATGGGTAGATATTAAAAATAAACTAAACATAACAGAAATTGGAGGTTCCAAAATGGCAGTTCTCCCCAAACAAGGCTCTCCAAAAGTAGAACTTTTCAACCATTTAAGCTGAACACATGAAATTTTTAAGTTAACTAAAGATTAAGGAAAGAAACTTATTCTAAAAAAATATGGGGGTATCAAAATTGGGGATTCGGCCTCAAACGAAGCTGCTAAAATTTTGAACTTCAAAATCGTTAAACCTAGATGGATCAAATTTTCGAAATGGGTATATATTAAAAATAAACTAAACATAACAGAACTTGGGGCTTCCATAATGGGAGTTCTTCCCAAACCAGGCTCTCCAAAATTCAAACTTTTCAACCTTTTAAGCTGGACACATAAAATTTTTAAGGTAAATAAATATTATAAAAAAAGATAAAATTTGACCAAATTTTGGGGTACCAAAATGGAAGGTGCTCCCCAAACCAGGCCGCCAAAATTCAAAACTTTTTAACCACACATGTTAGACACACGACAATTTCAGAGTTGATAATTATGAAAATAAGATAATATTTGACAAAATTTGTGGGTACCAAAATAAAGGGATCTCCCTAAAACTGGATTGCCAAAATTCAAACTTTTTAACCACTCACGCTAGACGGATGAAATTTTCAGAATAGATAAATAAATATGGAGTTAAAGATAAAATATGACAAAATTTGGGGATACCACAATGAGAGTTTCCCTCTCAAAACGGGCCACCAAAATTCAAAGTTTTTAACCACCTACGCTAGACGCATGAAATTTTCAGGATAGGCAGGTGCGAAGAAAAGATAAAATTTGACAACATTCGGGGGTATCAAAATGAAAAGATCCTTCTCAAACACGAACCCTAAAATTGAAGTTTAACCACTAACACTAGACTGATGAAATATTTAAAATAGGCGAATGTAAAAGAAAAAGAAAATAAGAATAGGTAAATAAAATATGACTAGGTGCACTACCGAAAACTTCTCTTCCAACAGGTCCCTCAAAAATTTTAACCCACTCAAGCTAGACAAATAAAAATTTCAAGATAATAGGTCCTCCAATTATGTTGACACCTCCCCCATTTACTACAAAATCTAAACGTGTCAAATATACAAATCAAAGATAGATTACATAGTTTTGTAGGTCACATTGAGGAGACCATGCCAAATAGGCCCCTTCAAATTTTAATTGCAAAGTATTACTGTTAGACATATCAAATTTTAAGAGTACTGCTAGGATAACATTAGATAAAGATAAAACATGCTAAACTTGGTAATGACATATTGGACAATAATTAGCCCGAAAGATCGTGTAAATTAAAGGCCGTATAGAAAACTGGGATAGTTTGCCAAGTTATTCTCATCGACCTGTGACAACTTGTGAGTAAAGCACTAACTAAGGAAAATAAATTTTGATTTTCCTCCTTTGTTTACAATTTGTCAAATTATACCATTCGAGAATGAAGTATACGTGGCAAAAATACAAACGATTTAATAAAAACTTAAATAAATGCCCTTTTAAATTTGCGTAATTTTAGCACTTTTTTATTTTAGTTTATGCTGTTGAGGAAGGAGCTTTAATTTTGAAACAACCGGTATACCAATACTGTATGTTGAATATTGATGCGAAAGAGCGTTTTCAGAATCATATATGACTGTAAGTTTCGTTGATGTAACGAAATTTGCTTGTGAGTCGCTGGAATTTTTATGACCGCTTTATGTTATTTCAAATGGAGTGAAAAACTGTTTAAGAACTCATAAAAAGTGCTGAGATTTGACGTTGTATTGTAAACTGTTATGCGAGCTTTTTGAATGACGTTACTCGATTATTTTTGATAACTTCGAGAGATTTAAATTTTGGACTCGAATAACAACAAAACTATTTAAGTTAGTGAAACAAAATTTGAAGGGGCGCGTTTAAATTATTGATCTGACTATAAACGACTGCATTTTTTACAAATTCATTCAAAGCAACCAGATCACTATTTTAAAGCTTAATACAGTTAAGCAAAAGTTGGATAATGCTGCGAAGTCCCCAGATATCGCTTGCGATATCACGTTCCAGTTCGTCTTGCGTTCGCGACAAAAATTTAGCTGCTGTTGTACGAAGCAGCCAAAATCTACATCAAATGCAAAGCCAGCAAAACAACACTTGTTGCATTTCTCGACAAAAGATTTCGCACGCTTACAAACACACAAAAAAGCAGCAATGGCGTATATTCCCGTGGTTCAAATCTACAAAGAAAGCCACTCCTGCGGATACCTCCTTATGATGTCAATTTCCGCCATACACATTTTCTACAATTCAGAACATTTCATTCGCAGTTCATGCGAAGGTAATAAAAAGATAAGTGATTCCTTCACGTTGAGCCTTGCTCTAGCAAAAACTGACCGCATACTGCAATGTAATCAGCACCGTAATATGAATGATCGTGTCGAGATTGCCGTTGCTGAAGTAGCTGGACAGCAACTGCATAGGTTAAAAATTCGAATTTCCTGCTGTTAAGAGTTCTCTGCTGTGTGCTTGACCAGAGAAATTTGAGTAAATATTTGTTTGCGGCCAGTCTCATGCCAACATTTCGAATTGAACAATTTCACGGATTTACGCATTGGTGTCAGTGAAGCATATTAATTTTTGCTTTAAATAAGTTTTCCCTCAGGGCGTGTCATGTATCTCCAATCAAAATGACAGTTCCGTACGGTACCTTTTTAATTCTCCAAACTTATTACTACGAGTATTTCATTATTTTTATGTTTTAACTAATTCGAGATAACGCTCACCTAGCGAGCTCCATAAAAGCAAGACTGTAGGCCATACGCGAGCATAATGGCCGAAAAATTTCAGTTTCGTCTTTTCATACATGCAAGTCTGCACTAAGGTCAGTAGCGTAAGCGGTGGGGGGGCTAAAGGTTTCTGAGACAGCAGCTTTTTTGCACTGTAATGGGTTAAAAATGATTTAAAGCATCTATTGAAACATTCATTTTGGGGGAAATGATTTGTCAGAAATAAAATACACAAATCGGTAAAAACTTTGAAAAATGGCCTAATAAACAATCAAATTTGATCGCTTGTTGAAAAATGCTAAACAAGAGTATTTATCAAAAAATATTGAAACTTAAGGAATAGGCAGGAGGCTATTCAATATCAGCTACTTACCAACAACTTTTCTCAAATTTGGTCAACCATTTCTTTCAAATTTCGTTCGATTAGCCCGCTCCCCTCCCCCCCACAATTATCTTTCTCGAAACTATTCACGAAACAGATTACCCCAGGTAAGCGTTATTTAACTATGATTTTATGATTTACCAGCATGTAAATAAACACCAAAATTTTACCGTCTATAGCCTCTTCCTTCAGAGAGCCCATTTCTGTAACCAGTTTAATCACGTTAATGCCCTGCTAATTACTATGCCGCGCTTTAAAGCATTGATTTTTTTCAAAATAGGACTAAAATTAAGTCCGTTTTGTAAAAATTACAAAATTTTCCAGCGGCTAGGCGCTCTGCCCACTGACCCCAATGGCCTCCGGTGGCTGGAAGCTCCGGGACCAGACCAACGAAACAGCCCCTTTTCCTCCATTGCAGAATTTTGGCTACGCGCCTGATTAAAATGCTTCAAATATATAACGCTTGTGTTGCTGATATTTTTGTGAATTTCAGATACTATCGAAATACGATAATATCACCAATAATTTGAAAACGCATCAAAATATCATCACAAACTTTGGAAGAATTGTTCTGAAATGGTCACTTATTTTTGTCAAAAACCAAAAACATTTCAAGCCTAACGTTATTTGTTAAAATTAGTTAACAAAACGTGAAAGAAAGCCCTATTTTGCTTTTTGTATTCTACGCGTAACTTAAAAATTTTTGAAAACGAACAAGCATCATTATATGTTACGTAGTGTAAATTCAATCAATAACAAAATTTCGAGCAAATGTGTAGAATATCTGGAAAATAAGTTTTCGGGGAAATGTAATTTCGGCCAAGTGTAAATTCTGGCAAGTGTAAATTGTGGAAAATAAGTTTTCGGGGAATGTAATTTCGACCAGATGTAAATTCTGGCAAGTGTAAATTGTGGAAAATAAGTTTTCGGGGAATGTAATTTTGACCAGATGTAAATTCTAGCAAGTGTAGATTGTTGAAAATAAGTTTTCGGAGAAATGTAATTTCGGCCAAATATAGATTCTGGCAAGTGTAAATTCTGGAAAAATAAGTTTTCGGGGAAATGTAGATTCTGGCAAGTGTTTATTCTGCCAAAAGAACCTTTGGGCTAATGTAATTTCTGGCAAAAGCATGTTCTGGAAAATGTAATTTCTGGTAAGTGCACATTCAGGGAAATGTACATTCGGGTTTATTAAGTTTAGGCCAAGTGTTTTTTGGGAAAATGTACTTTTTGGAAGGTGCTTTTCGGGGAGGTAAATAGGATTCCAAAAATAATGCTGTCCTCGAGCGGAGGACAGGACAGTTTGGAAGACTTGTAGGCTTTGAAGCTTCGAGGCGAAGGCCAAGTACTTCAAAATGTGCTCTCGAGAACTCCGCCACTGATGCGTAATATCACCAATTTTTATCCGATTTTGAAATTTCAAAGTTTTTCAGGTAGCACAGTAAATTGTCTAGTTAACGGCCATCATGCTTCGATTGATACGTTGCCATAATGAGTAAAAAAAGAAAAAAATCAAGACCTCGCGTATTTGCCGTTCATAAAAAATCAGAATTTTAAGGCCATTTTATGCCAGCGAAACTTTTTGTCAAACTCAAAAATGAAATTCTATACTAAAGCTTAGACTTTGATCATCATTTTGCTAAAAAATTTGTTTAAAAAGCGGTTGTAGATCTTCTTTTAGAACTAATAAAATTTAGATACTTTGAAGAGTTTTTTCAGAACAAAAAAGTATGTCTTATATCTGCCATCATAAAGTTTGGTATGACTGACCAAATTTCAAACTTCAAGTCCCTTTTGCTTTCTTGAAATTTGTTTTTCAATGATATAACACGAAGGTGATAGGCTAGCGCAACATTTGTGGTTACAGTAATGCAGCAAACATTTTCTTGATAATTGCTGTAGCTGTTCGCTATTGTAATGCCCATTAAAAATATATGCTGATAGCATTGCTTTGTAACGCGATTAACTTATATGCAAACCACCGTATGGAACGGTAAATCGCCGTTTGTATTTCGCCGTCGCGAAACAGTTAAATATCTTTTTTTTTTCAAAAAATTCCGAAAAACTACCTCCAGCAGCTTGTACCTTTGTTTCCAGAACTTCATGGCTTCCGGTCCTGTCCCGATTTTCTGATTCGAAAAAAGGGCAAAGCTAATTTTAGGGTTAGTTTAACAGAATCCAAAGGATTCTAAATTTCTGATTTAAAATTTTCTTTGTCTCTTACAAACCTAGATAAATAATAATACAACTGTCAACTAACGTTAAATTTTTGACCTCAAAAATTTGCTACGATCCCAATAAACTTGGTCAATAAATTTAATAAATGTTTCTGATCCTAAATTTTTATGGATCGTAGTAGCTTAGTCATCAAATAAAACGACCTTAAAAGTCAATGACTGGCCCTAATGAATACCAAGATTGCAACTTTTTGGGTACCCCTGACTTTAAACTTTTACTAGTGTTCAAAAGCTTCTATCTATCAAACAGGTCGCATAGGCCCACTTATCGTATTTGTCACTGAGAGGCGTTGTTATTTGAAATTAATGCTGCACAATCAAAAGCCAAACGCGACTGCTCAATTTTAATTGTTTTCGGCCAATAATGTAGCATAGAAGCCAAAATAATCACATAGTTTCATTATGGCGTGAGAATTCAATGAATAAATATTCTTGTCGTTATTGCGTTTGATATTATAACAATTTTTAATCTGTTCAATAATTGATTTAACTTTTAATACTGTAATTAATTAAATTATGCTACATCTGAGAGCAAGGCACGTTATTTCAAGAAGCATGAAGTTTGAAAACAAGTGTCGTTTTTGCGAACAAATTTGCGTCAAAACTTTGCATTTCATAGCGAAGTTTACGTTTCGAAAAACCACCTGCCATAATTGGGACTTCGCGCGAGCGCGTAGTACCATTGGTTTTGTTTGCGTATTTTGGCAAATGAGTATTGATTTGCTCATAACTAACGAACAGTAAAACCTAAAAATTTAAAATTTGGATTCAACATAGCAATTAACGAAAGCGTCTTCTGTGCCAAATTTGGGAACCTAGGTTATATGATCGTGAATTGAGACACAAAAAACATAAAAAAACCCAAAATTTTTGACTTGAAAAGTTATTATAAATCGCTTATAATTCCAAAACCACTTGACGTGCAAAACTGAAATTCGTACATAATGTGTGTGTTTATGAATGCTTTATGCAGAGCGAGTTTGGAAGCGCCCAGTTACGTGACCAAAATTGTACAGGCCAAAAGTGGGGAGAAAGTGGACGATTTTGAACCGATATATCTCGGTAATTACCGATATTGATGAAAAATAGTTTGTGATTTTTGAGCACACTATCAACTGCTTTTATTTTGGTTATGTTCGTTTACCCCAACTTGATACTATTTTTCTTCTTTTTTTTCTTTTCTTTTACTTTTTTTTTTCTTATTCTTCTTCGGCTATTTACTTTTAAACCGCTAAACGCACTGTATTCAAAGTTTGAGCGATTGAAGATGTCAGGGAGGACTAGTGCCCGAATGAAATTGGAGGTGCCAGGTTGGGGGATCTCCCTCAACCTGGCCCTCCAAAGTTTTGAACTTTTAAACCGTTAAAGCTAGATGAATCAAATTTTCGGAATGGGTAGAAATTAGAAATAAACTAAACCTAACAGAAATTAAGGGAGCCACAATGGGGGGGTTCCCCCAAACGGGCTCTCCAAAATTCAAACTTTTTACCCTTTTAAGGTAAATACATGAAATTTTTAGGGTAACTAAATATAAAGGAAAGATAAAATTTGTCAAAGTTTGGGGGTACCAAAATGGGGGGTGTCCCTTAAATGGGGCATAAAAAATTCAAACTTTTTAACCACTTATGCCAGATACATGAATATTTCAGAATAAGCAAATACTACAAAAACATAAAATTTGACAAAGTTTGGGGGTACCAAAACGAAGTACGCCAAAACTCAAAAGTTAACCACTTATGCTGGACTGATGAAATTTTCAGGATAAGCAAAAACAAAGAAAAGATAAAATTTGACAAAATTTGGGGGTACCAAAATGAAGGGATCCCCCTCAAACAAAGACGCCAAAATTCAAAACTGAACCATTCACCCTGGACTGATAAAATTTTCAGAATAGGCAAATATGAATTTTTTACTTTATTGTCACTACAAAACTTCGATACCTCTCTACAAATCTCACACCTCTCTGCCGATCTCACAAAATCCTTGTGTGGACAAAAGAGAAAGTGAATCTTTAAAGGAACCCCTGGTGACGGTAGCAATTAAGCGTAGGGCTTTGCATTTTGGGTAGAAATTGACACAAAGTGTCTAGATATAAGCACCAACGGAAAGGATGAGCAGAGTCGCTATTGACTCAAGTGTCTTGAAGATGGACTGAACTACAGTGGATGCTTAGAATGGGCTGTAGGAGGAGGACCAGGTGGCAAAACCATTAGCATAAAAAGAGGCATGGGTACAAGTGGGGAAATTCCTAGTTAGGTCGTGGACAAAAAGCACCAGAAAACTTGGTAAAGCACTTGGGGAATACCACAACTCAAACAGATCAAAAAAACTGATAGGATACCTTTGAGCTAGACTTGAGCTCTTCGGCAGACGAAAAAAAAATCTAAAACAGAAAAAAGTTGAAAAAAAATAAGAGTAAGAAGCTAAAGAAAAAGGGCTGAGAGTGCCAAATGGAATCAAAAACTTTTGGCAAGTTACCAAAACGCTAAAGCTGTTTGGTCTGGAGGTTTTCTTTTTAAAGCTCTCCAATAGATAAATTTGGAAAGACAGACAAAGAAAGAATTTGATCAAGAGTTGATCTGCCACAGGTCAAAAACCGGCCGGACAAGAAAAACTAAGTGGTTGGCTTCGAGACAAAAAGTGAGACGAGAGTCAACCAGGTAAACCGATCAGGGGTCAAATAGATAGAGCTTCTGCTACTAAAGTCGTAAACTCGGGTCGATTCCCAGTCGGGTCAAACCAAACACTATAAAAATTGGTATTCACAGCTTCCCTGCTTGACGTTCAGCAATTAAAGAGACAGCGGAAGCCTTCGCTGTGTGTGGTGGATAGGTGTGCAGGTGGCAGCTTGACTCGTAGACCGAATAATCTCTTCGCTGTCTCCTGGTCAATGCAACTAGGTGAATAAAATGTAATTACAATTACAAGTGCACAAAAACTTTCAAAATGCAGGAGGTCATAGAGATTAAGCGAAAAAAGGTCAAGAGGAAATGGGTTTTCACTCAGACATGTTTGTAGGAAGTGGGGATGATGGTGACTCGTTTTAAATAAGGGAAAGTAATTGGTTGAAGACTGCTTGATTGGTTTATATTTATATCCTCGACTTACGAAGAAGAAAGGTAGAACTTTGTTTTGGACAAATGGTCTTCACAAGGTTAGGAGCTGACTATATTCCAAGCTTTTCGGTTAAAGTTTGACTTCGTCTTACGTAAATTTGTTACTTGTTTAAAGCTAACAAGCAGAAATAATTATCGTGAATTGCAGAAATAATCATCGAAGGACGCAAAAATGTAATCGGGGTTCGGGTTAAGCCTAAATCAAGCGATCAGGGTCGTCGTAACTACCACGCCTTTATCTTTCCACCACGCTACCTTTACCCTTTTTCGATCATGAGTAAGAACCAGGACCTGTTCAAGAATGAGAGAAAAATAAGCTATGCTTGTTTTGGGAGATATTTTAGGAAAGGACAAACAGTATGGTCTGGACCAGAAGCAGAATAAGACGAGAGCTTAAATGACAGTGCAGCAGTCACCCGATTAAAGAAAAGGAGGAACAGAAGGAGTTGTGAAGCGAAGACTAACCTTCACAGCTAGCCTTACTCATTTCATTTTTGTACTGATGCTCAGACCACGAGGTAAACACGAAGGGTCTCTCATAAGATATGACAGCAGAGTTAGAAAGCATATTGGTTCAGTGCATGCAAGAAGAATAGGAACCAGAAAAATATGATGGGTCTTGGGTTTTGTCGTTTTTGCCAAAGATTGCTTTAAAATTACCTAACTGAGCACAATACTTGAATTAGAGCGGGGAGTGAGAGTAGAGCCGATGTTTCAGCTTTAGATTTGGTAATAACTGAGGATATGTTTGCCCTCCAAAAAGAAAACAAAAGAAAAGCAAAAAAAAAGAACATGGCATAGTTTTTAATAAGATTAAATCAAAGAGAAAGAATTTTTTTGATACCAACATTAATAGATCTACAGTGTTTCAAAAAGTTATATTTCATTTGGAAATAAAATTTAACTTGCATTTTTTTATAGAAGGTAACTTGAACTTTATGTTACAAGGGTATTTGACAAACGCATTTTACGCGAGGAAGGGTAAAAATGCCCCCTGTCTAACTTCTAAACCAAAAGTCATTGGAGCACCAAAGTTGTCTAGAGGTTGGTGTTCACCAAAGTTTTTCAAAAAATTCAGTTCGAGTTTATGACGTCAAGACCCTATTTTCAAAACATGACGTCATTTTTATGACGTTTCAGGCGGTTCAAGTTTTGTACCAAGTTTTTTCCAATACTAAATCATAAAATGCCGAAGTCGAAGTAGTTACGTCACAAAAAAATGATATTATTTTACTTAAGTTTGGTTAAAGAATACTAAGATTTCGAAAGTGACTTCGAGAAACCTTAAAATTGGGAAACTTCCAGCTACCTTAGCAACATCAAACTTTTATGAGTTATATATGATGGAATTTAACTCAAAGTCAAGTTAATTTAAATTAAAAACAATCTGGTTGAAGGAATTTATCACAAAAAAAACTAAGAGTAAGGTAAAAAAGACGCCCTCGTGTAAAATAGGGTTAAACTAGAGCAGATTGTTTTAAATATTATTGCTGAGGTAAGAATATAGCATCAACATATGTATACTTCAATTAATAGTTAAGTTTCATAATCACATTTTTCTTGTAAAGTTTGATTTTAAATAGTTTTTGACTGAAATACTGTTTCGTGCTTTCAATGTTCTTGAAAAATTCTCCATGGATTGTATTTGTGCTAGAACGGGATCATTGATTTGTACCTTTTAAAACTCGCACATTTTAAAAACTTATAGTGCTATGCAATAAAAAATGAGTAACCGAAAAAATGAGTAGTTTTGGAGTAATACAGTAATAAAAATGATCAAGTTTGACAAAATAATTGCATCCAAGTATGTTTCTGCGACATAATTAAATTGAACTTGAACTTTGCTGCACTACCGAAAGTTTATTGCCAGGGTTATCAAAAAACTTGTGCTCATGTTAAATAGTGACCTTCTATACTGTTGTCAAAAATTGGTGTTCAAACCTGCCTCGTTTACTAGGCCACCTAATGTCTACAAACTAATGCACTTAAATGCAATAAAAAAGTATTACTAATCGAATGCTGAAAACCTGGTTTAGATGCACGTTCTCAGTTTCAAGCTTTCGCGTTTTTAAAAAGTGACATGACGTCATTAGACCCAAGAGTGTGGTGCCTTCGACTAATTTATCTTTGCAGAGGATAGGCGATTTTGGAAAGGCATGTGATAACAGCTTGCTAGTCAAAAAGTGTTGTGCAAAAAAAGGCGTAATTAGCTCAAAGTAAAGTCGAAGGCACCAAACTCCTGGGTCTAATGACGTCATGTCACTTTTTAAAAACGCGAAAGCTTGAAACTGAGAACGTGCATCTAAACCAGGTTTTCAGCATTCGATTAGTAATACTTTTTTATTGCATTTTAAGTGCATTGGTTTGCAGACATTAGGTGGCCTTTAAAGTTGTTTACACACAGCAGTTTTGACGACGAGGAACGAAACCATCAAAAGTAGCGAAAACTCGTTTTCAAGCCCGGTTCTACAACCTACGTTTTTCGAGATTTTTAAACTCGAAAGTCATTTAAAAAACAAAGTTCAGATAATACCAAAGAGTTCTTGCCTATTCGAGCGCTGAAGTTGTTTTTGCGGCTAATCTTAATCCAACGCAATACACATCGTGCGATCGAAGTTTTTGTATCAAAGCGTAAATATTTTAGAGCAGGCGACCTAGAAAAGCAAAAGGATTAAAGGATTTAAATGGAAAAGCGATGCAACTTTTTTGTCGAGTTTTAATTAGTTCACGAGAAATTTGCTTCCTACAGAGAACACTTCGCTATTATTGCCTTAACAGTAATTGTCTACTCTCTAGTTTGCAGAAAAGGTACAGTAACTTGGTTAATATTTGCAGCCCAGCGGAATGAATCAGCAAGTTTAATTTTTGACAAAATTTAGCAAATGCATAAGAAATGATTAAAATTTATTCCAAAAATTTTTGGCGCATTTTTAAAATCGTCCTCTTCAGCAAATTAAAATGCAGTTCACAGCAACTTATTTTTTCATCTTAAACAAAAAATATTTCCAATGAAAAATTTAAACAGTAGCATTTTATGTTATTTTTATGCATATTGTTTACTTGTTGAATGTAGCATACTCAACGTTGTCTTACTGTTATGCTTTCTAAAGTTATCGCTGCATGAATCATACATATTATATAATTACTGTACAGATAAATGTTTTTTTTGCCTTTTACAGTTTTAGAAATATTTTGCAAGTCAAAGGTTTCTGATTTACTTTAGTGCTGTTCAAAGTTTGAAAGCGGTGTTAAAAATATCACCATTTGCATAATTTATTGATTAATAACTCTTACTGAAATAGCAGCAGCAACCGTGCATCGTTTTATTTAGCACCAAAGGGAACTGTTATTGGAACATT
Source organism: Trididemnum nubilum (assembly GCA_963965965.1). NCBI lineage: Eukaryota > Metazoa > Chordata > Ascidiacea > Aplousobranchia > Didemnidae > Trididemnum > Trididemnum nubilum. The sequence goes on from OZ014469.1 coordinate 8,965,975, forward strand.
TTTGCACTTAAAAAAATAACAAAAGTTTGCTTTTAATTGACAAAAATAAGTGATGTGTATAAGGTGAAATCAAAAGTGACATCTCAAAAACAGTAAAAAACAGAAGTAGAATTTACAGCTGAGATCTTTTATACTATTCTGAACTGTTAAGACGTGAAGCGAGCAACAACACCTTTTACTATGGTTCACCATACCTGGGTAGAAAGGTATGTTTTGTGTAATTGACAAACAGTTAAAAATTGCTGCTTAATTCCAATGCAGTTATTAGATACAGCATATACAATACAATCGATAGCAATAAAATAAACTACATTTTACAGATACGCTTCTAATTTTTCACTTTATACTGTACTGTAAATTAGCTTAAACTTTGCCATACAGTAAATATGAATGCTTATCTCGCCATAGAATTTGCTGGACAAGTTAACATTGTCCCCAAGTCTTAGATGCAGAAGGAAGAATTGCGTATGTGGCCTCCGGCTGCAATCGCTGTTCAAGTCCACAGACGCGCCAAAGAAAAAAACCAGTCACGGACAAGGTTGGGAAATATCAAAGATCAAACGAATAATTGCTGAAGTAAGTAAGCAAATATACTACGCTAATGAGTTGGTTAAACTATTAATCCAAACTGCCAAACAATTTAACCAATTATGGAAAGAGTTTCTGAAGAGAAGGCTGAGTAATTTAACTGTGTCGAACGATTTTTAAAGTTTAGCAATAATGGTTCTTTTAATTGGCTTTACAGATGTGCGAAATGTTATCTCGAAAATATCGTTAAAATAACCAATTTTCAAAAAGTTACAAAAATCGCCCAGGTCCATATAGCCTTCGGCAGCTGGGAGCTTCACGCTAGGTTCGCAGCTATAAAACCCAGATAAATTTTAGCCTTGGGCTCAAAGCCCTCTCAGCAAAATACTGTTGCGCGTCTGGTTGACTCTATTTTACCCGGGGTGTTGACCAACGGATCTTACATGGGGGGAAGGAGGCATTTTTATCCCACTTCATTTACCTCTTAAGCCAAAAGTCATGGTAACCATAAAAGTTAGCCTGCGGGTTGATGTTTACCAAAATTTGTAAAAAAATTGCTTTGGGTTGTTGACGTCATTATTGTGACATCACGTCCATATTTTTGAAAAATGACGTCTTCTTTGCGATAACATAACAATTATGATTCAAATTTTGTGCATAGTTTTTTTTTTCTTGATTCATAAATGTATAAGTCAAGTTATTTACGTCACAAGAAGACCTTATGACGTCGTTTAAGTTAAGCATTGATCAAAAACTGCTGAGATTTTGAAAGTAACTTTGGAAAATATCAAAAATTGGTAAAATTTTCCGTTACTTTAGCCACTTCTAATTCTCGGGAATTTTTTGTTTTAAAATTTAACTCAAAGTCGAGTTGATTTTTACTAAAAATCTTTTTTCTGAAGGGGTTTGTCATAAAAAAGACAAAAGTGGGGAGGTGGGAAAATCTTTAAAACAATTTTACAATTTTGAAAATCTCTATTTATAAGTTAATGTTTAGTTTTGAATTTGGAACTAAAATATGCTGTGAGAATAATATAATATCTATAAGCATGTGATTCTTGCTGTTAGGCAAGCCAGGTATAAGCCGGATAAATTGCGCTGCAGTCTCATCAAAATTCACTATAAGCTCAATCACAACTACGCAATTTTTGTTTTGCGGTAACATTTTTGATTGATTTCTGTAAAAAAGCTTTGTAAAACTTAATTTATCAACGATTTATTGAAATTTTAGATTTACACCCCTGAGACGAAGATATTCACGCCAAGATGAACTTGAAGACCGAAGCAATTAGCAAAACTCTTTGTAAGTTGTCGTAACCTTGACATTGATTGATTGATTGATTCATATTTATCATCCACCCAATAGGAAGCGACAGTAGCGCTTTTATTCTGAACATATCTTCACCCGCTCAGGAGTAGACTGTAATCCAAGCTTTCCGATTGACGTTTGACTTTTACTCACGTAAATTTGCTGCGTGTTTGAAACCACCCAGCAGAGATTATCATCGTAAAGCGTTTTATCCAAGGACGCAACAACGTGACCAGAGTGCAGGTTGAACCGAGATCATGAACGTAGTAAAAACGATGCCTTTGCTCTTTAGGCCATCACGCTGCCGACAAACTGATAAATTATTAGCTGCCTGACATTAGCTTCGCTTTGGAGCTGATATAAATCCTGCTTAGCCATTAAGTTTATCGGCAATGAAAAGCTCCTTTGCTTATTTATGGTCTACCTTAATGAATTTAGTTAGGTGAAGCAGGATAAATATGGAAATTTAATTTAGAGGTGCATCAGAAAATTAAAAGCATTGTGCATTTGTGCAAGCCCGTGTATTGCACCTATAATTACTGACCAATTTTACAATACTGTACACTGTAGGTCTGCATGATCTTGAATAAATCATATTGCCAAGGTTGCTTGATTTGAATTGAATAAATTAAATTCATGATTTAAATCCAGATCTAAATTAACCAAAAAAATCATGATATAAATCTTTAACCAACAAGTAAAGATAGTTCAAACTGATGATACTTAATGCTAAAATTGCAATACTTCAATTTTTGGCTAGAAGGCAATTTTTTGTCCCGAAATGCTGTTGTATTTTTTCAAAATTAATGTGTTAATTTTTAGACAAACTTAAATGCACCAAAGTCATTTTAACTACTAAAGGATGGTGCTACGATCGCGCTGCATGAAGCAGTATCACACTAAAACTTATACGATTAAAACATTATTTATGCAATATCTTTGAAATTTGTATAAAACATCATTTGGTTAGCAGATTGTAGTGACTGCACCCCCTTTCCCAAAATACATTCAAAAAAGGCAAAAACTAAAAAATCTGATTTAAGTAAAAAAAAATTTAATGTACTTGATTTTGGGACTTCGTGCGAGCGCGTAGTACCATTGGTTTTGTTTGCGTATTTTGGCAGATGAGGATTAATTTGCTTATAACTAACGAACGGTAAAACCTAAAAATTTAAAATTTGGATTCAACATAGCAATTAATGAAAGCGTCTTCTGTGCCAATTTTGGCGAGCCTAGGTCACTTGATCGTGAATTGAGACACAAAAAACATAATAAACCCAAAATTTTTGACTTGAAAAGTTATTATAAATTGCTTATAATTCCAAAACCACTTGACGTGCAGAATTGAAATTCGTACGCAATGTGTGTGTTTATGAATGCTTTATGCAAACCGAGTTTGAGGGCGCCCGGTCACGTGACCAAAATTGTACAGGCCAAAAGTGGGGAGAAAGTGGACGATTTTGAACCGATATATCTCGGTAATTACCGATATTGATGAAAAATAGTTTGTGATTTTTGAGCACACTATCAACTGCTTTTATTTTGGTTATGTTCGTTTACCCCAACTTGATACTATTTTTCTTCTTTTTTTTGTTTTTTCTTACTTTTTTTTCTTTTTTCTTCTTCTCAGGCAATCTACTTTTAAACCGCTAAACGCACTGTATTCAAAGTTTGAGTGATTGAAGATGTCAGGGAGGACTAGTGCCCGAATGAAATTGGAGGTGCCAGGTTGGGGGATCTCCCTCAACCTGGCCCTCCAAAGTTTTGAACTTTTAAACCATTGGAGCTAGATGAATCAAATTTTCGGAATGGGTAGAAATTAGAAATAAACTAAACCTAACAGAAATTAAGGGAGCCACAATGGGGGGGTTCCCCCAAACGGGCTCTCCAAAATTCAAACTTTTTACCCTTTTAAGGCAGATACATGAAATTTTCAGGATAAGCAAAAACAAAGAAAAGATAAAATTTGTCAAAGTTTGGGGGTACCAAAATGAAGGGATCCCCCTCAAACGAGGACGCCAAAATTCAAAACTGAACCACTCACTCTGGACTGATAAAATTTTCAGAATAGGCAAATATAAAAAGATAAAATTTGACAAAATTTGGGAGTACCATAATGGGGGTCTCCCTCAAATGAGGATGCTAAAATTCACACTTTTTACTTGTGCAAGCTAGACACATAACAATTTCAGGATACACAAGCAAATACGAAGGAAAAATAAAATTTAACAAAAAGTTTGTGGCACCAAAATGGGGGTCCTTCAGAGTTCAAACTTATCAAGCATTTAAGCTCGACGTATAAAACTTTTAAAGTAGGCAAAAATACAAGAAAGATAAAAGCAAAATAGATAAATAAAATATCACTAATTTGAAATGCCACAATTGGAGAGTCCTCCTCCAACGGGTCCTGCAAAATTTTTAACTACTCAAGCTAAACAAATAAAATTTTCAAAATCGGTAAAAATATAATTTGAAAAAAGGTGAGGATCTCATACCATAGGGGTGCTCCAGTTGTGTTGGCACCTCTCCCCATTAACTACAAAAGCTAAACAAACTAAATCTATTCGATGTTAAGAGGAATCAAAGATTAAAGATAACAAATTAAATTGGCCACATTGAGGAGACCATGCCAAATGGGTTCCTTAAAATTTTTAAATCTTTATTACGAAGTACTCCAGCTAGACATAATCAAAGAGTACCGGTAGGCAAATATAAGAAAAAGATAAAACATGCCAAACTTGGCAATACCATGTTGGACAATTAGCCCTTAAATGGACCTTCAAACTGTACGTTAAATTCTCACAATGAATTGGCATAACAGAAGAGAGGAAGAGTAAAACCTATCGGATTACTGCAACATTTTACACGTTGAAGTACTTGAGCTTAATGACTTTATTAGATTTAAGCTGTATGACCGAGTATTTTTACTAAACTGTCGCTGATGACGTTGAAAAATCTTCTACTTGCTCTTCAAAGTTTTTGAACAATTTATTAAGCAAGCTTTTGTGCTGAATAATGGATGTAATACAATATACTGATGTACAATATCTAATATGTTGGCCATTAGGTCGCATACTAAATAGCGTTCTCAGAATACGAATAGTTGTAAAATGCGTGCTTATTTTTGGCCGTCGATAGCGTTAAGTTTGGCTGATGTAATAAAATCGCTGGAATTTTAAAGATCGCTCTATGTTATTTTATAATAAAGAGAAAAACCATCAAAACTCCTCATAGCTTTTTGATTGACGTTACTTGATAACTTTGATAACTTTTTGAGACCTTTAAGCATTAAGAGCGAATGACCTCCAAGCTGTTAAAATGAACTAAAAAGAGCGCAATGTGCAAAAGAAGTAGATGATTTTTGGTAAATAGTTGTTTGACTTTAAACATTACATTTAGTGTTTTGGAAAGCATAGAGTTGAGTAAATTATTATGAGTTTTCAATGTAAAGTCATGGTAAAGTTAGACTCTGTAATATCACTTATAAATTTATTAGAATTTGATTTTTTGTTTTTAAATTTTGTTTGAGTACGTATCTTTTTCCATGCTAATTGCTAAGGCAGACATTGTTTGATTTAGAGCTTAGATTTTGAGAAAAATTTGTCGAACTGTTCATACATGTGCTGGTATAAAATTCGTCTTAAAAAATATTGTAGTGGTCTAATTAAGGTGTAGATTTGATATTTTGGATAGTGTGTCAAATTTCTGGTCAAGATAATGTAAGTTGCAAAATCCAAAAATCATATTGGCATTTTCAGATCAAAAGTTTTTGTTTCTGTGTTTCAATCGAAGCAAAAGGTTGTTGTCCAAACATTTGTTTTACCAAGGGTTTTGTGGTGACCGAGTGAATTTAATATTTGTCCTGGTGTAATTGTCTGCCGTATCCGGTTATTGGCACATATTGCTCATTGTTATGGGTGGTATTGCATAATGAACGGATATTGCGAGGCAAAAGGAATTTAGTTAATGTTGTTTTGTTCTCGCTTTTCTTTGTTTACTCGCTACATAGTGGGCCGTAAGTCGCGTACCAAAGCATTAAAAACAATTTTAATAAACAACTTAGTACTTACGCACAAACTATGCTTCATTATATTCTACAAAAGAACCCGTATTTTACACCCAAGAAAAGGGCAAAATTTCAACCCGCAGATTTTACATCGTTTGACATCACACTTCACGTAATTCTGTGGTGCTCGACTTATGGCCCACCCTGTATATAACGCTGCTTTGTTTTATGTTACAATTATTAATTAAATATATTCTACTTGTGGATAAAAAAAGCATTACGTTTTGAGACTCATTGCGTGCGAACTCACTCATTGCATGCCCCGTGTGAGAATCGCCCAAAGGGGCACTCACCAAATTGGTGCCCCGTGTGAGTCTACGCAGAACCAAATCTTGACCAAGAAGCTTTTTAGAATAAAAAAGAAAAAAAAAATTAAGTAAAGCAATTAAGCTGAAGAATTGCTTAATTGCTCGAAAAGATTCAAAGAAAACTTCGAGTAGAGTCGGAGAAGAGTTCGAGATTCCAGAAGAGTCCAGAGAACAAAGTGCAGTTTACAAGTGGAGTGCGGTTCACAAGTACTCATTGCGTGCGGACTCACTTTAGTTTTATTTGTAACCGCATTTTAACAATTGCGTTGCTTAGCAGAAATTCAACTAACTCCTTAAAAGTTGAAACGAGGTCTGATAGATATTTATACATGCCTTTTCTAGACATTTAAATTTTGGAAGCCGTTAAACACAAACTTGACTAAGTTAATAGAACATTATGAAATTCGAAAGCGATGTATTTCAGATGTGATTATCAACAACTACAAACACGCTTAATGCAATCGTGAAATTCTTTTGTTCAGTAAGATGAATACTTTCGCGAAGGCCCCGGATATCGCTTGCGATGTCATATTCTAGTTTTTTTGCAAATTTACAGTTTTTGTGTACCGTGAACGTGGTTAATAATATCTTTCTTTTGCAATACTCAATCATGCATGTTAAAGCTTGCAAGCAGGTGCGCAAACCAGGTTTTTATTAAAAGCTGGTGGCTTGTGAACTCAAAGCTGAATATTTTTTTGCTTCTCACTGACTGGAGCGGAGACTTCCAGCCATTAAAAACCATAGAGCACTGGGCAAAGCCCCCAACGTTAAAAATTTTTTCTTGATTCTTGGAAAAAAATAGCTATTTTCATCGCATTTGAAAAACCATAAAAATCAGTCTATAAACTCACAAAGGACTAAAATTGATTAAAAATTTTTATACAAATGGTAAAATCAATTTCGGTCTCAAAAGACCATCACTAGCAGTTTTTTTGGAAATAAAGCTTTTACCAAAAAATTTCTACTTAAATTAATCTTATCGGATTTCGCTGACAAAGCTTTCCATAAAACTCAACCTTAAGCGCATACGTTTTCCTTGGAAAAAAAATTGTCCACCTGCAATTAATCAATGATGATAACTATTTTGCAATTTCTTAATCTCGGCTACCACTTAGCGACAAATACATTATGCAAAAATGCTAGCCTACTAGTTTTGTGATACTGTACTTTAAAAGCAAAATCGTTATTGGGATTTAGCCACTAACGCAACTGCGCGCACGTTCTTAAGACCTTTTTTATATTATTTATTGATTCGCGAAACGCAGTAGCAGTAACTGTAACTCATTAATTTTTTAATGCACTATGTTATTTATAAAAACCAGTAAAATTTGAGTTGAGACTGGCTGTTGTTCATTTTTTGTCCATTTTCAGCCCTAATATTGTTTTTAAACGCTTTTTTGCTGCTCTAGCAGCATTGTAAAGGCATGGAATTAAGCGAATGTGCGAGTTTTTTTCTATTTCAACAACAGCCAAAACTTTTCTCGCTTGCGAATTTCCAACACTACTCTGTAACTTCGAAATCGTTGCAATTTTGGTGGCAATTACTGGAAAATTACTAAAATCTTGTCGTTGTGAGTCACTGCAGATTTTTTTTTAGAGTTGAAATTCATTCTTTTTCGTTTGTTCATAATTTTTTTACTGCAACGGCTGGCATTGCTCTTAATTTGTTCTTAAACTTTAGACAAAAATGAGTCTAGTATTCTTATAAAATGGTTCGTATTAATAATAAGTGCAACTCGAAACCGGGCTGAAGTTAGAAAATTGAAATTTAAAAACACCTTAGATATACGTATAACCACTGCAATGTCAGAAATCAGTTATTTCAATTTTGGTAATTATAATAATTCTGTAATATAGTGATTGCATTCAATTTCGTTAAATAATTACTCTTTTTCTTTGCTTTGCAGGATCTCTGCAAGAAACTAAGTACCATGCAGCAAACGTGACTGACATTGGAAACATTTGCAAATCATTTGTTCAATTGCCCGACTGGGAAGGCGGATGGAACGAGCGATCACAAAATGAATATTTTTTTCCGATAAATTTGTTTTTCGATTAATTGCATCACTGGTCAAGTGGGTAGAGGGTTGCTAAAATTAAATTGAATTGGTCAGCTCATTCAACCCCCATTCTATTCATATCCCAAACACGTTTAAACGCCTGCATTTTCAGTTAAGACTTTCAAGTGGCTTGGATTAGGAAAAGAACACTGAAGCCTTCTTAGTCATTCTCCAGGTTGCTTCACTGAGTCTGGCCTATCTTTTGTTTTTCAAGATTTTGATTGGTTTTTGGTGTTTATTTAATCGTAGCTCTTAGTATCAGATCAAATTTTTCATGATTTAAATTTTTTTAAAAGGTTTAATTACAATTAACGCAATTATTTAGGATTTTGGGGGATATTTTTCATAATCGAGTATTGGCATATTTACACCATTGTGGCTGTTGCCATAATAGGGCATTTGGCACGTTTTCAAAATCTATTGTTTGTTGTGGAATGATTTTATGAATAGAAAAAAGGTTAGTGTATTTATAGTGCAGTGGTTCTCAACCTTTTTTCAAAGCGACTCAAACTTATAAAAAAAACCGAATGCGTGAAATTTTGCGACCCACAGACAACCAGAATTTATCTCAAACCAATTCGCGGAATGTGAGGTGAAGACCAAAAAAGGTCTTTTCTTCGGAAATACACAAATTTCCGTGGGTATAGTCAATCATTTTTTATTGTTGCTTTCTGCAAATTTCACTATTTGTAGATGTATACAATAAAAAAACAAGCAACCCAAATGAATATTTTTATGCGACCCAACTTTGGGTCGCGACCCATAAGTTGGGAAGCATGGTATTATTGTATGCTTAATACTCATGCTCAGTCCTATGGAGTAGGTATAAGAAATTTCATTTTCAAAGGAGGCGTAAGACAAAGATGAATTACAAACCTAAAGTCTGCCTGGTAACACAGCGCACCTAGCGATCAAACATTTGTACAACTTTTCGAGAAAATTAAGTTAAATTCAAAATTATTTTGCTTCAAATTTCTGTTTCAAAAACTTTTTTTAGCAGCACAAAAACAACTACGAAGCATAAGATATTTTATAAACGATTCCTTTTTGTGGTACTGTATGCATTTCTACTTTATTAAGTAATGAAATAAAGCTTTTGTAACTGATTTTACTTGCAACAACCAAGACAGCAAACACTAGAGCATTATGGAATTGGCTGGAAAATACCACTAGCAGTCTTTGAAATTCAATAGCATTACAACCTGTCATGGCCCAAATAAAAAAAATGCCCTCCTAAAACATTTCGTGGTTGCTGATTTTTTTGTATAGTTTTTATGCCATGGCCCAAATGTGAAAAGACGTGCCACATCAAATCAGTTTCAGCATTGGTTTTTGGTATAGTTGATTTTAGAATATGTTTGACTAATTTTTTGAAAGCGCTGATTGTTTCAACTTCTATAAATCATATCCAAAAGTCAGGTGCATCTTCAGTCTGGGTTCGTTTTTTTGCGCTTTCCCATCGAAAGCTCTATTACTTTTGCAAAGATATTATGCTTGAAAGCGTTTTGTTCATTTATTCGATACTGATTACAATGGAAATAATGAATATAGAAATATTGGTTTAGGATAAGAGGGTATAGTAATAATGCCAAAAAGGCTACACGATTGTAAAAAATAATATTTAAAAACGAAAATTTTGTTTGCTTAGTCTTAACTAAAGACCATTTTAAACCATTTAACTCCGGAAAAATTTGATCTGGTTAAAGGCCTTTTGTTTTGAACTGTATTGATATTATTATGGATTTACGATTGTACTTATAAACTTGTAATCATTTCAAGTTTTTGAATAGTTGAAACAATATTTAAAAAATGAAAATACACCGCGACTCTTCCACGATATTGTAGTATGAAACTTATTAGATGTACTGTATATAGTGTACAACTGTACGTATTAGATCTTTGTTGCGTCACCATTGTGTACTTTTTTATTTTTATTGCTTTGTTGAATTATGGCTTCTGTCTATGTGATTTTGTTGCTTTATTATACAGATGTCAACTGTAGCGTTGTTTTATTATGCTAGTATATGTGTTACGCTGCTGTATTATTAGAGAATTGCTGCATTTGAATACGCAACTGTTAGAAAATTTTTCGCAGCCCAAATGCGACCTCTGGCGGCACACAATTTGAAAACCTTAGCGTTAAACTGTAAATCATTGCATTGTTGAAGTATTATGCCGGTATCTATTGCATAGGTGGTTTGTAATCCCAGTATCTATTACAACATTAACTTAAAACACAAGTATCTATTGCATATCTATATATCGCATGTGCACCGGTAACTGCAATTCAATATAGTTCGTTAATTTTGCTGACATGTTTTCAATTCGTTGCTTTACTGTAGTTTCTCATTCCGATATCCAACCATTATCGTTTTTTTTTTTATGTTGGTACAGTATCGATTACATTATTGTTGTTTTTGCAGTTGCAATATTTATAGTTTCCTGTTACTGGACTGTGTTTGACGCGAACAATTGGATAATCCCTACACTGTTCTTTGCAATGAGCACTAAGCATTTGCATGAATCCGAACCTATTTAGGAGTTTTTGGTGGTCCAATTCACCTGTGAAGTTCTTTTTGTGCTTGCTCGAGGATACCATGTAAAGATACCGTATTTATTGTAAAGCGTCTTAGCAAAGGATGCAATAACGCGATCATGGTGGGCTTTGTACCAGATCATGCGATCGCGGTTGCTGGAAAAGAACGTTTTTGTTTTTGAAGCAAAGCCAAACTTCTTGATTGTTGGATTAGTTATACCGGTATCTGTTGCGCTAAAGTTACGCCAGAATATAGATTAATTGCACTGTTGGATCATTATATTAGTATCCATTAAAATACTACACTGTTTACCGGTATATGGATTGCTACTACCACATTGATCCAGTAATAGTAGGTGATAAAGTATTGCGCGAATATCATTAGGTTTTTATTGGGTTGTAGTTGGCTTTCTACTCATTTAACATCATTGAGCCTATATAGTGTTATGAAATTGTTATTGATTGCTATTACTCATTATATATATTATTGATTGCATGTTTGGCCCTGTTTTTGTTGTGTTATAATGTCGATATTTTTATCGTATTTCTGGCGTTTTACTGGAGCAATAAACCAGCATCTGCTATGCAACTACTGCGTGATTATCATTGGGACAGATACTTGGACTATCACTGGGGCAATAATGACCCAGTTATAATAGGTGATAAATTATTGCGCAAATATCATTAGGTTTTTATTGGGTTATAGTTGGCTTTCTACTCATTTAATATCATTGAGCCTATAATGGATTTAGGTGACCAATGATTTGCCATTATTGGGATATCATTGCACTACAATACGTTTATAGTTGATACAATATCATTGGCCCAATATTGGGCCGAGCACAATCAAATTCCATACGCCAATACTGAATTTAGGTTGTCATACTATTGGCTTGCCAATATTGTCTTACTGTTGTATTACTGTTGGCGCTAAATTATTGAATATTATTGGGCCATTATTGGACCGACGTTTCATTTCCCGTCATATGCCAATATTGGCATTTGGTTGGGTAGCCATTGATGAGCCAACATTAGAGTATCATATTATTTAATGGTTGGCTTATTGTTTATTAATCATCATTGGCCCAATAATGATTAGGCGTTAAGTTTGCGGTCATACACCAACAATATTATTACTGGGTTTAAGTTGGAATTTTATTGGCTGGCCATTATTGGGGAATCATGTCGCAATGATAAAACATTATTGGCCCGACGATAAATTTTCTGACTGGGCACCTCCCAAATAGCCCATTTATGCTACCAGTTTAATCATGTTTGCACTGCCAATTTGTAAGCCACGTTTTAAAGCATTATTTTTCAATCAAAATAGCCCTAAAATGAAGTTATTTTTGCAAAAAAATGCAAAATTTTGAAGCGCTGGGGAAATTTTGCAAAATTTTGCATTATTTTTTAATCAAAATAGCCCTAAAATGAATTTATTTTTGCAAAAAAAGGCAAAATTTTGGAGGGCTGGGGGAAAATGCAAAATTTTGCCTCCGGCGGCTGGGGGCTTAGCCCCCAGACCCCCATTGGCCTCCAGCGGCTGAGAACTCCGCCCCCAGACCCCCAAACACAGCCCCCTATTGCGAATTTCTGGCTACGCGCCTGCCCCTGGTCTACACTCGGAGCTACAGAAGCAGATTCAGGGTCAAAGATAATGACGGATTGTATAGTTGTATTTATAAAAGAAAATCGCCTGTGTCGAGGAGCCGTGTTGGAAAGGAAATTAGTTTTTGTGTTCAGGGAGAAATAAAGCTGAAATTGGAAAAATTTTACGGAAAGGCACCGTAAGAAGTGAAGCCAGTTGAGGACAGCAAAAGCACACCCTCTATTTTAGATCATTGGTTTGCTATCTCTCAAACTGGCAATGCTACTGAACCCTCTCTCTAATTCAAGATTTTGCAGCAAAAGAATAGAAAAACGCAGCGCGAATTAAGACCAGTCAGCCAGGCGCTTTATTCACTATATGCCATACAACATAGAGGTAACGCTGTCAAAACGTCAAAGTACTGTTATTATCGTATTTCAGTCGAGATAAAGAGAAAATGCAAAAGTTTAAAAATATAAGGGTACATTTCAAAAAAATACAACTGAGAGCTAGACTACGACTATCCACGCACTTCATCAGCCACTTACCCTTCTTGCTTTTCAATGCTAATGTAATTTGTTTCTGTTGTGCGACAAACAAAGCAGATGCACAACCGAGCACCGAATTCCCGAATATTCCTTTCGATTATCTCTGTTACGTCAAAGGAAAAGTCGGAATGAATTTCATATGGGATACAAGACGTCCATCTGTGGTTGACACAAAATCAACTTATCAAAGGTTTAGTTCAAGAGCGTCCGCTACTGAAACAATATACACGAGTTCGATTCCCGGTCGGGTTAAACCTAAATACTGGAGTTTAAAATACAGTAATCGTATTTACAGCTTCCTCAGCTGCCGCTCTTAGCATCAAAAGAGACAGTGCGAAGCGTCCATGGTGTGTGGTTGACAGGTACGGCATACATTGGATGCCAAAAATTTTTTTTGTTGTCACCGGTCCAAGGAAAATTTGAGAAAATATATGAAAAATATGTAAACAAAAATTAAACAAATATTTCAGTTATTTTGTAAGGCTAGCATTGTTTGTCCATAGATTAGTCAGATTTTTTAAATGCTAACCCAAAGCCATAATTGTAGCGATCCAGTAGCTTGGGACGACTTTTATTTTTGAGCTTATCGTAAAGTTTGTCCGCCATTTTGACTCACCCCACGGGCGGGAAAGGAACAGCGCTACCACGTTTAAGGCGGCGAGACGTTAATGCAGTTTGACTTCTGTACCAAACCTTTAATTGTGGCCAGGTGTTGAATTTCCTCTCCCTATCTCTCGGAAGGGGTCGGTTAGAACCACCACCATCACCAAACTATTTTGACTGAGACAGCGCAGTGCGTAACCACATTTGAATTAGACACCCAGGAACAAAAATTAAAAGCTCTGTATCAAGTTTAAGCTGGATAAATAGTCTTTTTTATGACACAAAATTTGTTTTTTGCTAAGTTTTCGAAACTAAAACTTGTTTCCTGGTCTTACAATATTGCCAGTGCGTGAAAACAAATGTTTCATTTCTAATCGCCATCCGAGGAGTAGAGTCCAAACACTGCTTTATCTGATTCAAGGTCAAACTTACTTTAAGCCAGAATCGAGAACTGCATTTTTTTCCAAATTCTTTTCAGCCTGTGATGTTAGGCGAATATCTCCTTCGAACAGATTGTTTTCTTTCTCGGAGTTAATGCGAAGAATATCTTCCATTGCACCTAAAAATTCTGCAATTATTTTTTCATCAAAGATTTGTTGTGCATATATTTTCTCTTGCTTCAATGCCCACTTTTCCGTAGAGTTTCAATGGCAGCAGCTTCAGATTAAACCACACCACTTCACATTCTTTCATCACTCCCATCATTTCTATTAGGTGAAGTCCCAAGCGATATCCCCAATTTTATTTATCCACTCGAATTCGGGAAATCCAGCTAAAGTTTTTTCATTTTTTTTGCGAATAAAACTTGCTTGAAAAGCGTAATTTTTAAGTATTGGCACTCAAAATAACGTCGCACTCACACGAGGATATTCACTGTGTTACACCGGCACGTCTAACTGTCTAACGAGTCATCGTGCTCTTCCCGAGTCATAACTCGTTAGTTTTTGTATGAGATTTTTGATTTCGGCAGTTTGTTGACAACATTAATTACTTTCTCTCTAATTCGAGCAACCAAAGATTTGAATCTCAAACATTTTTTACAAAGGCAAGCGCAAAAAGCATTTGGTCATTGGCAAAGATTACAATGTATTATGACAAATACAACTTTTTTCAAGACACTGACCTGCTTCATGAGCTTTGCTGTACGTGTTCTGCAAAAATATAAAACAATCCCTTAGAAACAATGAAAGATATCTGTAATCCAATTCTGCATTTTTTGGTTTAATCAAACTTGTTACCGAACGCAAGCATGGTCATTATACGAAAAAAAAACATATTTATTCAATGATTCGTACAGTAAAAAATATATTTATTCAGTGACTATACGATCTACGTTCGGTAGTCTCAAATTCCGAACGCTTAATTATCACCAGGGTATATAAGCATTATCACTAGGACAAGTTTTTGCAACTTTTTTTTACAGCTTCCGACAGCTTCCTGAATACTAAGAATTTATGTAGTACAATGTTCTAAGTTGTTTTTAGAAATTTTATATTGCAACTTTTTTCTTTTTTACATGCAACTTTTTACTGCAATTTTCACTAAGAATGGCGCAAAATGTTAGTGTGAATTAAAAAATATGCTATAAAACTATTTCACTACAGTTCATTTGTCTTTGATTTGCATAACAAAAAGCTATGTGACGGGTTACCTTCGTTTCATTGTTATTTATGGCGCAACAGTTGACTTAAAACTTCTTGGACTGTGAAGCGAAGTTTTAGCATGCTTCGAAAACTGTTGGCAAAAGATCTCCATTTCTCCTCCACTAATGTTTGTAAATATTTGGCATTACATGTAAATAAATCGCGGGAGTAAATCACTGTCGTTTTTAATGCTTGTGAATAAATGCAACTTTTTGCAACTTTCGTTAAAAATAATTGCAATTTTTTCAACTTTTTAGTGCAACAAAAACTTGCCCTAATTATCACTTTTCGAAAGAATAAAGATATTCTTGGACATGCACATTTGCTTACCTTGACTAAGGCAGTGTCTGCTTTAAAACTGAATAAAATTAATAGAATAACCAGCAGCATTGTGTTTAATAAATTGAAAATCAAAAATTCTTTATGACTCCGTCAATTTCATTGCAATTTTTACAAACAATTTCTTGGCTTGGCATATTAAACACAATGCTGTCAAATGTCAATTTTTTTCTTATAACCTCTGATTAATTCTATGACAGATATGCAGTGTAACTCATGAAGTAGTTTATTTACTTCTCAGCTATTTTTCCAAATTTATTACCTAGATAGGGAAGCATTTTAGTCTCCCCCTGGTGCAAAATGCGTTTTAGAGATACGGTAGTTCACAAAATAAAACAGAAAATACTGCATAATCCTATTTAAAAACGCTACTTCAGGCCCTTAATCGAAAATTCTTCTGATTAGTGGCTACGTAACATAGTTTTACTTTTTCTAACTGCTGTAAATTAAACAAAATCTGTTTCAACAAATTCTGTTTTTGGTTCTTTTCGTTGCATCACCATTGCAATTAACTGAACTCTAACTTTCATTTATGAAGGCAGCCCGAGTTACAGGCTCAACACACCTTTTCATTATCTTTTTCAAAAGATTTAGAACTTTAAAAGATTTCTTTTGAAACCTGATCCTTATATTGCTATTGTTCTGATATTTTTATTGTTCTATATTTCTGTAGTTTCTTTTTTAATTTTTTTTCTATTGTGCTGTTATTGTTGCGCAATTACTAGTGGTATTGGGGTTACACAAACGAAATAATTGAATGCGAATTGTATCCATCCAAAATAGAAAATAACGTAATATCTACGTTAAATTTAGTATTCTATGCCTTGTCTAGATTTAGTTAAATCACCATACGCATTTTTAAGGAAAGGGTCTGTAAAATAACATGTCTGTGAAAAAAATGCCACTATATCTTGCGCACCACTATTTTTTGCTAATTTACGATTGATTAGGTTAAGCTACGTGCAGACCACTATGACTGTATGTAGAGTATATGCCGCAAGCAATAAGCTACTGACTCCAAAATTTCATTTTTAGAGCCTATGCTCTTGCTTTAATTACTTATTAACTAAATTTTATATTCATAAATTTTAACCTCTCTCAACTCTCAATTGACTTGTAACACCATACTTTTAAAGGTGAATTTATACAGTATCCCTTTTTAGTCCAATTTTGTCCGTTTTTTACGGTTTTGCTTTTTCTTGAAAAAGTATGCGCTTTTTCATTCGCATTTTTATAAGTCCATATCCGCGCTAAGTAGGCTGTTGTGTATAGATAAAAATTTTGTTCAAAAATTTTGTGTATGAACGATAAGAGCGATGTTTCACAATATATAACGCAGTACCCCTTCACAAAAAATTTTTTTCGGAAAACTTTTGTCCAGTATGTGACTGTCTGGTTAGTGCGGTATGAACTTATAAAAATGCGGATAAAAAAGCGCATACTTTTTCAAGAAGAAGCAAAAACGGACAAAAAACGGATAATGTGTAAATTCACCTTCAAATTGCTTTTGGGTTTGCGCTCACCGAATAGTCTATAGAATTGCACCCTCAATCACGCGGCAAAAATGTTTAGTGTTTATAAGTCGTCTTTGTCATAAAAAAAGATAAATCACGTTTAGCTTTACTTGATTTTGGGCTCAAGCAAACAACTCACAAGTTTATCACTAGCATTGTGAGCATCGAAGCCAGAGGGTGGTTGCTCGGTTCTCAGCTTAATCGTCCAAACAAGCGGCTCTTTTGCGAAGTAATTAATTAGATTTCAAGAGCAATAAAAGTGAAATTTTACTTTACTCATGTGAGCACCTAAATTATCACTTAAAAGAAGGCCCGGTTTACATTTGGCAGAAAACCGTGAGCGTTTGCATGAGGGCTCGCTATTTTCATTTTAACAAAATACAGTTTATACGCCGATTAACCCCCTTGCCGGGCGCAAAGCGAGTTTTATACGCCGATAAACCCCCTTGCCGGGCGCAAAGCGAATTTTGGCATAAAATAAACAACTAAGAATGCACTCTTACGCTTACGATTTTACGCCGAAATATCGGGCTTTTCCTAATCGATCATAAGCTTCGAATGCATAGTTGTATCATTTATTTATGCATACTGTACGATTAGCATCGACAGAAAAAACAGAAGAAAATACGGGAAAAAGATTATTATAATTGCCGTTGAATTACATCACTTAAAATGCTATTCCACAACATAGACCTATGGTTGCATCACACGTAAAAATACACAGTTAATACAGTGCGCTAGAAGAAAAAAGTTCAATATTGCGTTCTTTTGATCTGAAAAGGTAAAACAACAAAAAGTTATCATCACGTGGAAAAAATAGACAATTACAATAGATAAAATGTCATATAATAGGATGGCGGCTCATCATCGCAGCGACATCGTCTGAAAAGTATTCGGTAGCTTTGATGCAATAATAAAAAAATGGCTCCGTTTACTGGTTGGACGTTCAAGCGTTTCGTAGCGAGTAATACTGTACAATACAGTCAAATCTCGGTAATCGAAGAAATATGTTCTCGACCAAGTCGGTTTTTGACCGAAAAATTCGAGATTTTTACGTTTCAGACTTCGAACATAAATCCGGGTCACGACCAAACCGAAAGAAGCCAAGCGAACACGAACGCGCCATGATGCTGCATCCGTCGGCTTTTTTCACACGATCTTTGATGTAACTGAGCTGTTGTATTTTTTTTACTGTTTCATTATAAATTTCTGCAATTTTTTCAAAATTTCTCGTACTGTACAGTATCTTAACCTTTAATGGTTTCGATGTTTTAAAGGTAAAACATGCGAAAGGTTTACTTTTTGTTTTTTTTCATCATCTTAGATAAGAAACCCTTTATTAAAATAAAGCGCAATCTATTTTAATCCATTTTTATTTATGGTTTACAGTATACTCTACAGTTTATGGTGTAAAATAGCAAAAAAATACTTAAAAAAAGTTGTTTTCTAAACTTGGAACGAATTAAAATTATTTTCATTAATTCTAAAGGAAAAAATTGTTTCAGATTCGGAACAAATCACTTTTCGAACAGACTTCTCAAACGGATGATGTTCGATAACCGAGGTTTGACTGTAAATAATAGATGAAAATAGTAGTAACAACATAGGCTTAGAAAAAAATTCTTACCGACAATAAGATATCAGTAGCATTGTGTTGCTTCATAATGTTGCTATTAATGCATTTATAAACAATAGGACTAATGTTCCTTTGAAAGAAGCACCATTCGTAGCTGAAAAAAAGTACGAGTTAAACAGTTTTTCAGCATATATTTTCTTTATTCATTGTATTTCAAAACGCCTAAATTTTACTAAAGCATGAGACGGATTGTGCCGCTATTTATCATTAACAAAGATGGCGCGAGCAAAATACCGAAGCGTATCAAAAATAAATGGTAATGTGTGAGCGCTTTCTTTTTATGACGCTTTGCTTTTGTCAAAAACAAAAGAGCATATAGTTCCATATAACATTGAAACGTATGTTTGGGTTTACTCGTAATCTACTCCAACAGATTCAATTTGAAAAACATTGATACTTGACAGTGATTTATCAAATCTTTCATTATACTCGTTGTATTACGCCAAAGCGTGTAATGAGTTGGCAGGGCCCATCTCCGCGTCAATGCGCCCGGGCAACACAGCTTCTTTCGGAGAAATGTTGCAGTGGTGGCGAGTCGTTGGCAACACTGTGTCTGACTTTTTTGTGTCTTTGATCAAATCAGACGCAGTGTTGCCTACGACTCGCCACCGCTGCAATTTCAGGGCCGGGATTTGAACTTCAGACCTTCCGCTCCAAAGACAACCGCGTTACCTCTCGACCAACTGGCCGGTGACAGTAATTCATAATAAACCAAGAAGTTTCAATTGTATTGGCTCGTTTGCTTCTGATCAAAGTTATTTCAAATTCAATCTTTTCTATTTTAAGCAAAATTGATCAAACCAATGTATTTTTGAAGCTAAAGCACAAAACTAATTAGCGATCTTTTGTACATAGAGTACAGTTATTAAAAACCTTCTATCTAATTATTTAATCGTTTTCCTGCTTTCTGATCTTTAGGCAGGGTGGAAGTTTAGCGAAGAGCCACCAGTACGGCGATTGCTACACAAAAATTGCGAAAAACATGTCCTGCCACAGGATTCGAACCTACAGCACTTTTATATAGGCTTCCTCGCTGGTAGTCTTTAGGCCAAAAAAGCATCCAAGCAATTACAACAAACTTACTGCCTCCACTGGTGGTTGATTCTGTCAACTCTGGCACATTTGTTACCGATCTCCCGGTTGCGTCTTCTGTCACAATTTCATCTATACAATAAAATCGACTCTTGATAAATAAAATTATAACGTTAGTTTTCAAAATTAGCGAATTGGATTTTTTAAAAAACGATTTAAGCAATTTTAATAACCAAAGTTTTGTCAATTTTTTATAGTTTATCGTTTTGGTTAAAGGTGCGTCTACTGTATTCAGCGGCACAACCAGCTGGGGAAGCGGCTAAAGGGCTTTATTACCCCCTTCCCCCCTTAGCTAAAGACGCTTAAGAAATTTCAACCAAAGTTGCAAGCGTTTAAACGTGTTTTGGACTTGACCTGTGAATAAAGAGGGTGAAGTGGCTGGGCAATTTAATTATTCAACTAGCTTTTAAATCTTAGCAATTCAGTTCTTTCAAATGCTCTAAAAAATACGAAATTTGATCCGAATTTCTTTAAAATGGCTACTTCGCCTCCACCCCTTTCCCCGTCTGTGATACGCGTGAGTTACACCTCTTCGCACAGCACACAGCCGAATTGAGACATTTCTGAAGCAAAACCATTGACTTTTGGTTCTATTTCCCCTCAACAAAATCTTGGTTGGGCTTCTGACTGTTCTATTCAGATTCGATTTCCATTTGCCGAGTAAAATTATATATATCGACATTAATATTGACAGCTCCTTGCTTGAAGTTTAGCGATAAAATCCTTATTAACTATCTTTTGTAAATACAAAAAGTAAAAAGACTTCTATTTAATTATGACCTTTCTTGGCCAGAGTGTTAATAATTAAACCTTTGCCTGCTTTCTGTGGGCTAATTGATAGCATCGAAATCTAGAGAAGAGCCACCAGTGCGGCGATTGCTAAAAAAAATATGAAAAGGATATCCCCCCACAAGATTCAGAAGTGCAACTCTTTCTTCGCTGGTTGCCTTTTGGCCAGAAACATCCAAACAATTACTCCGAACTTACTGCCTCTACTGGTATTTGATTCCGTTTGCTCCTGTGCATTTGTTACCGATCTTCTGTTGGTGCTTGCTGCACTTTCTGTCACAACTTCTTCTATACATTAAAATCAACTATTGATAAACAAAACTATAACGTTAGCGTTTCAAATTTGCGAGTTGGATTTTTTTGATACGATTCAAACAATTTTTATTACCAAAGTTTTTTCGATCGTTTAGTTTTTTGTTGGTAAATGGAACATCTACTGTACTCAGTGGTGCAACCAAGGAGAAACGTCTTTCTGTGCCTAAATATATTAGGTAAGACTATTGGCCGATGTGCAATTAATTATGACAGAAAAAAGGTGAAGACAATAAAAGGTTTTGGAAGCAGTTTTGTTGAAGTTTGGGCCAAAAACGGGCGAAGCTCAATAAGAAAAAGGCCCTTAACAAAGTTCTTGGACTGATTAGATCGTCGGAAAAAAGTAAAGACTTGGCGAGGGCCGAAAAAAATTTCATTTACTTTTGATTAAAATACGGTAGCATCTGCTTGCAAAGAAACCGGTCTGCTACGCGAACAGTAAAAAATACTTAATTTTGTATTAGTGAGTGTAAGATCAGTGCTTACCGTTTAAACTACTGGTAGTTAATATCTCGGTCGCAGTGGTTGTTTGCCTTGTCCTGGTACCGGTCGTGGTTTTATCGAACTGATCAGGAACCTCTAAACATTGATAAAAAAAAACTGTTGACATTATTGGAAAAAAAATACAAAACTTATGCAAACAGCTGGTACGGTACTTATCCCCCCCCCAAAAAAAAAACAAACGAAAATTTTAGTCAACAGTTTTATACAAGGTTCAATGGGATGTGTGTCTTGCTTGTCTTTCAGCAATTCTTCTATGATTCCGAACCCGGCCCGAACCTGAAAATATAAGCCCGAACCCGAAAATTAATTTGAAGCCCAAATCATGCCCGAAAAAAACGAAAGTTAATTTAGGTTTGAAAACTTTATCAATGTTGCCAAGTTATTTTGATTATATTCTTGTGCACCTAAGACAAAAAGCACGTTTCAGGCCCGAACTAAGCCCGAAGTTTTTGTCAGCTTTAGGCCCGAACCCCGCCCGAACCCAACTCGAAAAGCCCGGCCCGACTTACAACTCTGTGTTGGATAGGGCTACCGCTATGGCTAGGTTTGGTGTTAGTTTTAGAGTAAAAATTTCAGTTTGACCTAGTTTTGAATCAAAATTAATAAATACAGTAAGTAAATAAAAAATTTCTGTAAATTAATCTCTTCCTAACACATAACTGACGGGCATCGGTTTTTAGATTCATCTAAATTTTTATGTTCCATCAACGTTACATACGGCGTATTAGAAACTTCTTTGCGGACCCCAGTTTAAGAACCACTGATTTAAGCTAAACTCAAACGATCCCTTAAGGGAGAAGTAGACTATATAGAGTTTTTAATGTTTTTATTTGTTAACCCATTAGTTCCTACTGGTCGATATATCGACCATTTTTGTCATTGCACAATACTAGCCTACAGTTAAAATTTAAAAGTTCCTTTTTTCGTAGAAACTGTTTTGGTGATATATTAGATTACTCAGGCATAATAAATTCCTATTTTATCAAAAGTCCGATTTTCGCTCTGTGCCACACGCAGCATTTCCTGAAGAACAAAAACGGCTGAAGCATCTCAGTAAGTGTCCTCTTTTTTATTGTTTTGAGTTGGATATGAAATACCAGTAAATTTTTTTGAAACTTTAGAAAAATATAAGTAATAGTACTAACTTTCATTGAAAACTAAAAAAAGATTTCAATTGAAAAAAATTACTTGGAAACATGGTTTTGAAGAAAAGTGGTCGAGATCTCGACCACTAGGATAAACTATGTCAAACTCGTCAAATTATTATTCTGCGGTTTATTTTTTCTAGAGATTAAGTTTTCATTGTTTGCAAAGTTCTGGATATCATTGAAGAGGGAGAAGAGTTTGATGTTGTGACTGGGATTGCCATTGAGCCTCCGGAAGTGCGAGCGGAGCCAGACGAGGAGCTCGATCCTGGTTCGGCCAGCAGGCTCACCTGCTTTTACTAGCTAGCTCGAGAGTATTTGCTGCGAAGAAATCACGATTCTGATTTCGACAATTCAGATGATGAGGTTCAAACTCAGACGGCTCAAGCAATCATGGGCTTCAACAAACAGAAAGAAAAGTGAAGCATATGTGTTCCGCAGCGTATCAAACTGCCCATCAGGTTTATTACCAATTTTTCCTCCTAATTATTCGGCATACCGTGATATGAACCCAATAAAATTGTTTGAGTTGTTTTGAGATGAACTTCTGATTGCAAATGTTCTTGGTCAAATGAAACTTTATTCTGTTACGAAAAGCAAAGATGTGTTTGTGGCTAGTAAAGCAGAGTTTCGCACTTTTCGTAGAATGATAGAGCTTTCTGGCTGTAACAAACTACCCCAACGAAGATTGTACTGGTCGCACGATTCGGATGTTGGAAACGATGAAAAAGCCCCATGCGAAAAAATAAATTCGAGCAAATGATACATTTTTTGCATTTCATCGACAACACTGCTTTGGATGTGAATGATAAGTAATGCAAACTGAGACCTCTGATATCGCACCTGCAAAAGAATTTTGGCAAGCACTTTGTTCCGCGACAATATCCCACGACGAAGCACTCATTGAATATCTTAAGCGAAACTCATTAAAGCAGCACATAATTCAAAAGCCGAAAGAAAGTGCCAATTGGTCCCCATCAAAGAGATGACGAAAAGCAATAAACGAGGGAATATTTGTGCAGCTGTTTCGAGAAACACTGACCGTAATGAAGAGGTAAAATTGGTGCGATTGGAAGATAATAACATTGTGACTGTGTGCTCTACAGTATTTGGAACAGAACCTATCAAAAAGGTGCAAAGATGGAGCCGCATAGAAAAGAAAGAGATTGATGTAGACCGTCCACATATTGTTGAGCCATACTGCAAGACCAGGGGTGGCACAGATCGTCAAGACCAGCATTTTAACAATTATCGCAGTGGAATTCGCGGAAAAAAGTGGTGATTTCTTTTATTTACGTGGCTAGTTGACGTAAGCATCCAAAACGCGTGGTTACTTGGTCGTGAAGTCAATTGCAAAGACTGTGATAATCTGCTTACTTTTCGTCGCTCTATAGCAATTTTTTATTTGAAGCATTATGGCTCTGAACGAAAATGACCAGGAAGGCGAAGCTCCAACGCCCCTGCTAAAACTGAGCTTCGATTTGACCGCATGGACAACCACTCTATTATGCTCAATGAAGAAAACGCCAGGCGTCGTTGCGTTTGCGTGGTAGTCGAAGTGTGTATGTTTGCAAAAAATGCAATCGAGGTCTTTGCCCAGAGTGTTTTTTCGACTACCACACGGAGCACTAAGCGAAAGAGCTCGAGATGAAAACACCAAGAACCAATATTTTAATACAATATGAACAATTATTGCTTTGAAATATGGCTGTAAAACGTTTAATTGCTCTATGAAAACGCAATAAAGTAAAGCTCATTGTTATATTTTGTGTAGTTTTACTTTTAGTTTACACAGTCACCGATACTAGTAAAATTCCGTCCGCGTAAAAAATTACATTTTATCAAGTAACAGCGTAGAAGATATTACGACGAGCTTTAAAACTTCAAATAAATTTCAAAAAGTATTGTCAAAGAATACAGCCTTCTTGAGAAGGTAGCAAGAACAAAAAAGTGTACTTAAAAAAAAGCTATCATTTTTTGTCTCCATAAGATTTTTTTGTTCGAAAGCAGTCTTGCATTGATTTACAATTGAAAACCCTTCTAATACTACTAATAAATATAAGAATTTAGCTCAAAACAATAAAAACAATCTTGACGCATTTGTTCCTAGTGGTCGATTTCTCAACCATGTTTATTCTTTTATGACGTCACAATTAAAAATGATCTGGCACTACCAAATGCATTCATATGATATTCTGTTGATGATATAGTAAGAAGGAAGGTTAGTTACAAAAAACAAAATTTTAATTTAATTCAGGAACTAATGGGTTAAGTGCTGAATATTTCATTAAATTTTAATATTTGCTGCAGCTTACGTCTGTTATAATAGTACCGATACCTGCTCAAATTTTTGTATTATGATATATTTGTCTTGGTACGACAAAATAAAGTTTGTTAGAACGAAGAAATACCGCCCAGTTTATCGAGCGGTAACGCGTTCGTCTCTTGAGTGAAAGGTCTGAGATTCAAATCTCTGGCAGTTCAAATCTGACACAGTGTTGCCTACAGCTTGTAACCGCTGCAACATTTCTTCAAAAGAAGCTGCGTTGCCCGGGCGAAATGACGCCAAGATTGGCCCCACAAACTAGTTACATATGCCTCGGCGTATAATACAGCGAGTATAACAAAAGATCTGATTTTGATTCAAAAACAAAGAACCCACCAAAAACAAAAGTTTTTACTTCATTTTTATTAGAAAATAGAATTTTCGAAACTTTAATTCCTTCTGTGGTCTGCTATTATAGGTGACGCAATATCTAAACTTATTGTGATTGAACATACCGATTGCTGGCAATTTAACAGGTTCACATCTTTCCGATTGGCCTCTGATTCCAGTGTTAGCTTCACAAAAATACGTTCCGCTATCTTCAGCGACAACATTCTGAAACAAAACAGAGCCAAGGTGAAACTTATGGGAAAGAAAAGCGAGGCTAAGAGGGTAAAGGTTTCGCTTTTACGACGATCTCGATCGCATGATTGGGGTTCAACCGCACCTTGGTCACGTTGTTGCGTCTTTGCGTGAGACGCTTTTACGATGATTATCTCTGCTTGATGGCTTCAAACAAGCAGCTAATTCAGTGGAAAAGAATTCAAAGAAATCCACATGAACATTGGATCACTGAAACCTTCTAAGCAGGCGAGAATTCTTCCAAACACGGAATAGTGATGCAACTTTAGTTTCAAAGCAAGAAATCAATTCGCTCATTTGGTCGAAACGTGTAAAGAGTGGGTAACATTTTTTGTTTGAGCACAGACAGGATCAATTGTAATGGATTTTTTTTTTTGCAGAAAGTAAGAAAGCAAACTTAATTTTTGGCCTAAGCCACAAACGATCAAAAAATAAAATAAAGCGTATGAACAACACGATGAAAAAATATGCAAATAATCGAACACGATCTCTGACTCCAAGGAGCACCGAACAACCGTGAGGCGCATAACTCAAGGCGCTCCTTATAGTCCTTGTCATTACCACTACAATCTAAAAGTATTAATTTTTGAAATAATATTATAAATAATGTAAATTGTGCAGTTAAAGCACAGTAAAAAACGAACAACATAAAGAAAAGACAAACAGGTAATTAGCCTTGAATTGCTCTCATTACGAGTCGGGCCGTTGGAAAAAGGGCAAGGGGCAAGAGGGGGCATAGTACCCAAGCCCTTTTAGATGACCTTTTAGATGACCCACCCAGATTACAGAGCCCCCGAACAGTTTGATTGTCGAGCTCAACCGAGGACCAAGCATGATTGATGAACGGAGCTCAGGCAAAACTTTAGGTGTCCACAATCATTAAACGACTAAGAAAAACTGATCTGATTCGAGTGGACCCTTTATTGGTCTTCACCTAAAATCCAAAAATTAGGTCTTATTCCGACGAAGACTTTTTTTAGTGGTCTATGCTTCTAAAACTTGTCTGCTTGAGAGCTTGTTCGTGATTTTTTTTTATTACCATGAGCCCAAAACTTCTTCCAATGGCCCTGTTTTAGCCTTGCTGGTTTCTTTCCAAGTTTTTTTTGTTTTGTTTATCAAAAAAGAAAAGCAAAATCGGGGGAAAAAAGCAACAAGATAAACACTAAAAAAGTGCTGGTTAACGAAACCTTAATATTTTCCATTGACACTATCGTTAGTATCAGTAACTTACACTGAATCTTAAAGTTCCAATAGTTGTGCTGTATGTGAAGTTACTGCTTTCAAATCCTGGTTGCTGAGAGGAGTTTACTGGTAATCTTTGGTTGTCTTTATACCACGTGTATGTAGGTCCAGGAAAACCTGTAATGTACAAAAATATTATTTGTTCAAGGTTAAACGAAATTCTCCCGCCACTTTGGCAAATTGGATTCTTGGATTGTCGCTCTACATCCAAAGCAAGACAACTAATATTCGTGCCAATTTTTGAAAATTTTTTCAAATGTTTTTTATCATTGTAAGCTTTGTTTGGCATGATTTAAGCTTGAACTAAAGCTGTTATTATCTGTTTTTGTGCTACAGACAGGACCGGATTTATTACATAGTGAAATGGCATAGTGCTCGGGGACCAGATTGCAGCGAAACTCTGGAGCTAAGACCCTGTTTTTGTTTAGTCGTCATTTTTGTTTAGCAGGAAAATGTAGCTGAAACCTGAGGAGTACCTTTTTCATTTTTTATTTTTTTTGGTCTCCACTCTTATTGACAAGAAAATGCAGCAAGAATTTCTATTAGTGCAAGAACCCCGTGCAATTTTACGTCGGTTCTGTTTGCAGATAATGAAGATTTCGTTTGCAGTTTATAGGCTGCAAAACTCCTGCTGGTTGCTGGTTAATCTTTGCATTTTTAGGTGATACTTGTTTCTTATGTGATAAGTGATAATATTACGTTGTTGTGTAATCACTGTATAGTGATGAAAAATATGACTCTACAGCTAAGAAATAGAAAATGAAAAAATTACAAAAACAATATACTGCGAATTCAATATTTTAGAATTAGCCAAAAACGAAAAGTACTAAGATCCAAGTTAGCCACAAATAAGTAAAAAATAATAATTCTTTGAACATTGGCTCTTAAAATCTGGCCATATACAGAACGACTACCTTCTGTGGATGAGCACGTCAGAATGGCTCTAATACCGATTATAAGAATCATTCCCGTAGGAAACCCACAAATAGGAGTAGATGGAGGAGCTAAAAACAAGTAAATAAATTTTCAGATTTGGTCCGCAACAAAGTATTTAAATTGACAATGCAATTGTGCTTGGTCTCTTGTAGCGTCATAATGAGTATCCATTTTTTATCTACTAGAACAAGAGCAAAAGATGGAGACAAAGTTTTCGAATGAAAATAAACTATTGCGAAGTTCGTAAACTTTAGCATGTAGTTGGTCAAGCGGTAAGGCGTTCGTCTCTGGAGCGAGAGGTCTGAGGTTCTAATCAGTCAAATCGGACATAGAGTTATCAACAACTCGCCACCGCTGGGACATATCTTTGAAATGAGCTGTGTTGCCCTGGTGCAATGTCGCGGAGATGGACCCCCGCAAACTCGTTACACGCTTCGGCGTATTACAGCGAGTATAACGAAAAATTTGATTTGCGAATTTTACAGAGATTATTTGATTCTGAAACGCAAGTAGAGTTATAACTCAATCATCTAGACAAGCAAAAACGTATTATGAATAAAATGTACGTTAACATCAACACTTATTGAAAATAAAAATTTATGAAAATAAAAAAATAACTGACGGTGAAACAAAATAATAAAGATAAGTTCAAAAAACATGCAAAAGTTTCGTGAAAAATTGTAACGTCTAAATAAATTTGTTTCAAAGTAAAAAAAACCTTCTTAAATGACGATAGTTTTTGCCAAAGATACGGTACATGCTGATATAACGGAAGCCAGCAAAAATTACTCAAAAATGGAAAGTTGCGAAACAGAATCAGCACACGGTAATGTGTGTCAGCATAGCCGATACTTCCATTCGATACATGAGTCAAAAGCCAAACAAACATAAAAAAAGAAGAAAAAAAAAAGAAGTGGTTAATTTTGATGGGCTTCAGTTTTTAGTTTGACAAAAAAAAAAAAAAAAAACACGACTGCATTTAAGCACACAATCAGGATTTTGCGATTGATAGTGGGGAGGGTGGGCTTGAACCAAAAAGTAAAAATGTTTTCTGTATGAAAAATTCTTTCGGACGGTGTGTTGAGCAAATTATTCCATGTTATTGTACTATGAACGGAGTAGTAAGATCGTAGCACCTGCCCCGAGTTGCTGGAGAATTTGGGGGTTTGAGGGCTTCGCACCCAAGCGCTCAATAGTTTTTTTAATTTTTCAAAAAAAAAAAACAACTGTTCACGTTTTGAATAACATTAAGATCGTTTTAGAGCCATTTTAAAGTACTAAACTAATAGAGTTGAAAACCGCTTACTGTAGAGTAAAAGAATCGCTCACTGCTTAGTTTCTTCAGTTTCTCCCCATTATTGGTTTAGTTTAGTCCAAAACAAGTATAAAAGTTTGCAAATTTTGGGAACAATTTTTCTAATGACTTGGCTAATAAGAAGGAGGCCTTAGCTAAGGAGAAAGTATGGCTTTTTGGTTCGCCACTGAATAGACACATTTAAATAATTATCTGAGCATAAATAGATGTAATTAGTGAAGCAACTTTCAGCCCTTTTTTGATTTAGTTCGTCTCGCTTTGCTCTATCCTATTCTTAAAAATCGAAAAAATTTGTAAATCAAGCAAATTGGATCGGCGATACAAATTTTCTAAGTTTTAAAGCGTCGTTATGCATTATGTTTAGTTTATAACTAAGTTTATACATATATTGCGCCAACTCACATAAAAAATTATTTATCTGTGTATATTTTATTTGCTCAATTGTGATTTTTGTACTTTTTTGCTGTAGCGCATTACCTTCTTACTTTGACCTTACGCTCCCTTTTTATTTGGCCAGGGCAGCGGTTCTGGTTGCACTTTCAAAAGTAATGATTGTTTTGAAATGTGTTTTTCATTGCGATCTCTAAATGCCGATTTGAAATAAGATTAAACGATATTTTTCGTTTGGATTTTGTTGCAATGTTCCATGTAAATTTAAATAAATGCGCTGAGCTCCGCCGCCAAAAAAAGTTTGGGAAAAGCCGGATTAGAATCAGTATGAAGTTAAAGCAAAAAAACAACAAAAACATTTACATTGCTGCAGCATAGAGCAACGTGCTTACTTTGCACAGAAATATTGTAAGTTCCAGAAAATCCTATCACGATAAAGGCTTCTTCACCATCACCTGTTATAGCTGCTTCACAGTCGTAAAATCCTAAAACAAAAGCATTAAGTTACAACGTCACAATAACTGTCATTATAGTCATCCAATACCTCATTAATGACAATCCAACCAAATTGGCTTCATTTTTGCATAAAAATATAACTGCTACCAGTATAGTTAAAGACACATTTTCAATTGTAGGAAAAATCGCTAAGATACTTGATTTCGTGCAATTTCAAGATGGCATTGACTTTTTTTTTACGCATGGAGCAATCTCTATTAGATGGAGATATGTATTGTCTGTATCACATATTGAGTTGAACTTTCACGCTCTTTCCATTGTTACTTTTGTCCATGCGTGCAACCAAGATTTTGCTCACTGGGAGGGCAAAAGTTAAAATTTTTCTTTTGAAAAATGCCTCGATTGGGCTACGTGGCGAACAATCTGATGCAACTTCAGCGTATCACACAGGGAGGTCTAAGAGCAGAGCCCCCAACAACACGAGATCTGGGGCAAACCACCCAGCTGCTTTTTTATTTTTGAGAATTAGGAGCCAGTCTAATCGTCTTTGAATCTTTAAAGCCATTTGAAAGAACTGAATGAATAAAATTTGGAAGCTGGTTGATGAATTAAATTACTTAGCCCCATCATTTTATGAGTCATCTTTAAGTCCAGTCCCATCATTTTTACTTATTGATTCAGTTCATAACACGTTTAAACGCTTCCATCCAGGGGTTAAATCTTCTCAGTGATTTAGCTACGGGGGCTAAAGCTCTCTTACTTCCCCCACTTGGTAACACCTCTGCTTTCGTCTTCGGTAATTGTTTTTTTACTAGTATTAGCTACATTAGTCTGATTGCCTTCCAACAAACAAAAAACAAATTTAATGAAGGTAAAGAGTTGAAACGACCAAATAAAAAATTAAAAAATTGAATTATCCAAATGCAGCAGTAGAGTATTGCAACGTTTTGATTTTTAGAATCACCACATTAAGTTTGAGTCAGGGTTTGAGTCACTACCGCCATTGGCAAGGTGCAGGGCATACATACACTTTGGCTTATTTTTCTAATCCAGTACAACTGACGTCATTGGTCAAATGCTGTAACAGGGTAAAAGGGATGAAGGGTCCAGCTAGGCTTATATGCTGAAAATAAAGAATGATCAGAAACTTAACATCACCAAGTTTTAGCTGTCTACGACCTATTATTTTTGAAATAGTTCATTTTAAGTTTAGATCTCCTGTAGCAGTATTGCTAACTAAATTTCATCTTTATCAAAAGGTTGTTTAAGCATTCTTTTAGAACTGTTTTGAAAGCACCTGAATGCAATGCTTCAGCATGAATTAGTGTTGCAACAGAATTCTTTTACAAGATAGGTAAAATATAGAGATGGCGCGGATAACAAAAAATGCATCCGCATGCTGCACTGCATCCGCAAACCTTGTCGCAACCAAACACAACTAAGTTCATGCTGAGCCGCGCCGCACCGCAAGTTAAATATCCTTTAAATTTCCACTAACATCAGAAAAAAATTAGCTCTCTAGCTTACAACATAAAAAAAAGATTTTAGGGGTATTATTTTGGAGAGTTTTCAAAAGAGTCGCTCTCTCAAACCACGTCAAAATATTTGTATTTTAAACATCTGCCGATATAAAAAAAGTATTGCCCTAGCTTGAGCCGTTCAAAAAACTGATTTCTGGGGAGTCCATTTGGGGGCCCCTGGGGGGAGTGGTACCTCCATACTCTGTCAAACTATTTGTTGCTTAAATATCTACCAATATAAACAAAAAACTATCACCCTAGCTTGAGCAATTGAAAAAATTAGTTTTTTAGGGCCCCATTTTGGGGGGGTCTGGGGAGAAGCCTCAAAAATTTTCAGGAGACAAAATTGCATTTGAAGCTCAACAAATTTACACAAAAATTAGATATCGCTGTTGTATGGTTTAGAAGAAGAGTGCACAAAATTTAGAAAGAAAAAAAAATGAAAAAAGAAAAAAAACTCAATGCGCCTAAAAGTGTAGGTAGGGATGAAAGAGTATCTTACGACATATAACCATGTGAAATATTTTTTGCCGTACTCAAGCCGTTTTTGAATGAGACTGCTTTTTACACTAAACTTTTGGGATGATTTTTGGGTCCTAAAACTGAAGTTACGGGACTCATTGCCTTGAAATTTGGCACACACAAATAACTTATGAATCTCAAACTGCTGTCAAAATTTCATGTAGCTAGACCAAACCATTATCGAGTGATAAGTAAAAGTCTAAAACTTCGAACTCGATAACTTTGAAAATGGCCGAGTAAAAACTAAAAAACATGCGACATAAAATCAGTCGTTTCGATTATAGGCCTTCAGGTTTAATTTGCCTTGTGTGTGCTTTCTATCAGTTTTTCTGCACCATATTTTGGCAATTAAAAACAATCTACCAGTCTACCTGACAATTCCATGCAACTACTGTACTAATCCTGAACCAGTAGCTTAAATAATGAAATATAAGGTATCACGGACTCTGCATGCTGTCAACAAGCTACTACATTTGTATGTAACTTCCGTATGTAATATACTGTACCTTTGCCGTTTGCATGTGTGGTTGATTGTGGAATAAATTTTGCTACTACGTAGGCTATTCTGTCATTGGAAATTTTTGTAGCCTAGTCTTTCTACTCTACTACATAGGTCTACCATTGATTGATTGATGCATCTTTATCCTTCTTTCACGAGAAAGCGACGGTGGCGCTATCCTTTAGACCAGTGTTCTTCATTCAGTGTTTTTCAACCAGTGTTTTTCAACCGGTGTTTTTCAACCGGAGACCGTCACGTGTTCCGCAAAAATTTCTTTGTTTTGCACAGCATGACGTAAGAGCGTAACTAACCTTGGGGTGAGTACCAGGCATACACTACGTCTACGACGTTACCATTAATCTGATTGGTCGTATATCTTTCAATTTTTATTGTAATGGATGAATCGATTTCTGAATAATGTTGAGTCAATCGAATTAATGAAAACACGATGATTGTCATTGTGATTGTCATCTGTTACTTAATAATAAGTCGGCAATAGACTCGGCATGTTTGCT
The DNA here is from genome assembly GCA_963965965.1 of Trididemnum nubilum. Lineage (NCBI taxonomy): Eukaryota > Metazoa > Chordata > Ascidiacea > Aplousobranchia > Didemnidae > Trididemnum > Trididemnum nubilum. The sequence continues at coordinate 8,998,798 of OZ014469.1, forward strand.
ATTTTAAACGCAGTCGCTGTGTGTAAGGTAAGCTTACAACTGCTGTACCGATAGTAGGTTAGTATAGTTAAAAAAAAGGGAAAAGTATTGCTGCATGAATTGAGTAAATGCCATGGATCGCTATTTAAAAAGGAAGAGTGAAAATGAAACGACTGGTAACAGTAGGCCTAATGAGAAGAAACAAAACTCAGTTGTTATGAGACAATACAGCGATAGTTATATTTCGTATGGATTTACTTTTACTGGTGATACGACTGCCCCGATTCCACTATGCTTGGTATGTAGAAACGAACTATCTAACAGTGCAATGGTTCCAGCCAAGCTGAAACGTCACCTCGATACCAATCACCCGACTCTTAAAAACAAAAACACAAGTTATTTTCGGCGCCTTCTTGAAAGTAACAAAAAAGAAGTGGAATGCATGAGACGGGCAACAACCGTTTCTCAGAAAGCTCTCAAAGTGAGCTGTCTTGTAGCTGAGCTTGTAGCTAAAGCAAAACAACCACATACTGTAGCTGAGAAAGTAATACTACCAGCTTGTAAGATTATTGTTAAGGAAATGGTTGGTCCTGATGCAGTTAAAGAAGTTGCTAAGCTTCCTTTATCAGACAATACAATAGCCAGACGGATTGAAGATATGTCTGTGGATATAGAAAATAATATTCTTGAAAAGGTCCGCAGTAGCGGAAGATTTGCACTACAAGTTGATGAGTCCACGGACATCAATGGACATGCTCAGCTCTTGGCAAACGTTCGTTTTATCAATGGAGATGCGATCACAGAAAACTTTTTATTTTGCAAAAGATTGCCAGTGAACACTACCGGAGAAGAAATTTTCCGTGTTACGTCTGATTATTTTGAACAAGGAGGACTTGAATGGAAGAACTGTATAAGCATATGCACGGATGGAGCAGCCGCCATGGTTGGACGTTACAAAGGCTTTGTTAGCAGAATTAGGGAAAAACAACCAGAAGTTATAATTACGCATTGTTTTTTGCACCGAGAGGCGCTTGTTGCGAAGACTTTGCCGGCTGATCTAGCTTCGGTACTCAATACTGTGGTAAGCATTGTCAATTTTATCAAAACAAAACCTCTGAAAAGTCGCATGTTTGCAAATTTTATGTGAAGAAGTGGGGGCAGATCACACGAATTTGTTACTTCACACGGAAGTTCGTTGGCTTTCACGAGGTAAAGTCTTAGCTCGTGTTTATGATTTGAGAAATGAACTTATAGTATTTTTGACTAATGAACGACGTGATGAGGCAAAACTGCTGGCAAGTGACGATTGGTGGGCAAGGTTAGCATATATGGCTGATATATTTCAACATGTAAATGAACTTAACACTCGGATGCAAGGTCGCTACGAAAATCTTTTGACGAGCACCGACAAAATTAAAGGATTTCGCTCAAAAGTGCAACTTTGGCAACAGCACGTGAAAAACAATAGTCTTGAGATGTTCCCTCTTAGCCAGAAATGTCAAAAAAATGTGAATACTGTTTCTCTAAATGAGACCATACAAAAGCATTTGATTACTCTTGAGGAGAAATTGTCCTTTTATTTCCCTTCCACTGCCATGAATTGCTATGATTGGGTCAGGGATCCTTACAGCTCAGTGGCAGAAGTCGACAATAGTCTGACTTTGCAGGAGCAAGAACAATTGGTTCAAGTCAGGCAAGACCGTGGATTAAGATAACGATTTTTCGATTGTCCTTTGGAAAGCTTTTGGTTGGAGATTTCCAGTAAATTTGCTAATCTGGCACATACAGCAATTTCAGCCTTGCTCCCATTCTCAACAACTTATCTCTGTGAGACAAGCTTTTCAACCATGGCAGCCATAAAAGTTAAAAAACGAGAAAGGTTGAGAGCTGTTGAAGATGAGCTACGGGTTTGCCTTTCGTCAGTTCCTGCTCGAATACCACATTTATGCTCCTCGAAGCAGGCCCAAATATCACACTAAAAATAACTCTAAATGAATAAAAACTGTGATGAGTTTATTGTGTTTCATATCGTAATTTAAATCAGTGGTTCTCAAGATTTCATGATCTGTGACCTTTACCGAAAACGTCAAACACTCATAGCCTTCCTTCAACAAAAATATAGATTTGAATTAATAGATAGCCTCCGGTAAAAACCTCTTCTCGTTACCCCCGCCGAAAGCTTCGTGGCGGGCCCGGTTGAGAACCACTGACTTAAATTTTGTTTATAATTTCTTTTGATGTTCCGCAAGATTTTTTGTATACACCAAGTGTTCCGTGGTTGAAAAAAGGTTGAAAAACACTGCTTTAGACGAATCCGCACCCGCTTAGGAGTTGACCATTTTCCAAGTTTTCCGGTTGACCTTTGACTCAGGCGCGTCGCCAGCAGGGGGAACTTTGTCCCCCCCGATTTTTGTGTTTGCCCCCCCGATTGATTTCTTGCCCCCCACTGTATTTTTTCTTGAAAGTGAGCATCGGATTTGATTTCAGCAAGAAAAAGCCTTCGGAATTCGGCGAAGACCTTTTTTTTATTTTATTTTGGAGATCATCTGATTTTCACTGAACATTCGCCTAAATCCAATTCAGAAATAATGAAACTTTGGGTCAAGTTCAACGCTGGTTTTTAGCTTTGCCCCCCTGATTTTAGCTTTGCCCCCCAATCTCGCTAAGCTGGCGACGCCCCTGTTTTGACTTCTCACGTAAATTTGCTGCTTGTGCAAAGCCACCAAGCAGAGATAATCATCGTAAAGCGTCTTATCGAAGGATGCAACAACGTGACCAGGGTGCGGGTTGAACCCAGATCATGCGATCAGGGTCGTCGTAAAAACGACGACTTACCCGCTCTTGGACACTCTGCCGACTACTGAGATAGGCTCCAGACATAGGACCGAAAGCCTAATTCTTGATGCCATGACCTGTTGACGAATAGGCTACACTGAACTAACTCTGTCACTCTGAAATGCAAGCGCATGTGTAGTAGAAACTGTTGTCTAGCCTTGGGCTTGTACCAATACCATAGGCCTACTGCGTACAGGGTGGGTGTGTCGCTAGGTTTTGTTTTGTGCCTCTACTCTGATGATTGCTTCCCACAAACCCGTTTCTTCTACATTTCTCTGCCTTTGTTTCATTTTCTCACCGAACGTCCTAAACCTTTCCTAGTCTACCAAAACCAAAATCTTTTTGTTGGTGTCAAAAAACACGTTTAGCCGATCAAAACTAAGTTGCTTAAAGCCAAAATAGCCCATTCTAGAATGCTCCGAATTCTGAAAAAATAAACTTGAACCGAAGGCACCTTTTATTGTTTTAGTAGCATGCATTGTCTTTAATTCATATTATAATTACTGTACATCCAGACTAACCATTGTTGTTCATAAAGAGAAAATCACCAGCAATAATTGTAAAAAAAATGCAAAAAAATTATTGTACGCGGCACTGCGCTGACGCTGTGACGTAATGCAGATTTTAGTTGCCACGCTGCGCGGCGCGGTGCACAAACAACAGCGCGCGGTCGCGCACTCTGCGCTGTTGCCATCTCTAGTAAAATATTCCAATTTCAAAGAAATTTAATTTTAACTGGCAACACCGTTGAAAAGATCTCATAAACTTTGAAATACAATATCTCAAAAATTAAAGGCTGAAGAAAACTGAAACTCGGTGAAGTAATGTTGAACAAATGATATTTCTTTATTTTTTCCACGTGATCCTGTGTTAGATGATTCACTCCCATCAAATCTAGGTTAGGGACCTTGGGTTAGTTTAAAAGGTGGGGATAGTTGCAACCTAGCCATAATACTGACTGAAATGAAACCCTAAATTCAGCCCAGTTAAGCTAACTTGAAGTTCGATTAATGACGTACAAATTAGTGTAAAACAATACGAAAGCTATACCTGCGTCAGAACGGTTTAAAAGTCTCACAATTAGATTTGTGCCGGAAAGGTTGAATTGGTCTCTTGCCGAAGGGAGAACAGCACCATCTCTAACAAGCACAGTTTCAATCTCGGGTTTTGAGTTGACTGTTGGTCTGTAGATCCATGACACCCTGAAACCAGTCAAAACAACTTAGAAAGAAAAAGTGACCATATCGTACGAAAAGAAAGAATCAATTGAAAATTTGGTAGTACCAAACTCGTTACATATAGTTTGGACAGTCAATGTTACACTGCACCAGAAAAAATGAACAGCAAAGTCAAAGTATTTAAGGAAAAAAAACTGCTTATTTTGTAGAGACTAAAGTTAAAATGTTACTGAAAACCAAATCAGTTTCCGATATTATCAAGTGTGTAAGAAATCCTATTCCAGTCATTGTGCTTTTGTTTGCAAATTTGTTAATTTTGCTTAAAGGGGCAGCAAAGTCTAATTTTACCTCAATTTTTTATATGCAAGCAAAATTTATATTTTTAAAGTTTTTTTTGAGACTAATTTTAGAATTCTTCGACTTCTATAGCGAAAGATATTTGCATTTCTTTTTCCCGTTATTTATAGTATTTCCCTTCACTTTTTTTAAAAAAATTTGAATTCTACCGTTGGTGTCGTTGTGCTCTGTTGCTACCATAACGCCGCAAGTCAAGCTGTTTTTAAGTTAAGATAGCAGGCAATTAAAACGTGATCATGATTGCCGCGAAGCTAATGGGGAAGTTGCACGCCACATACTGAGATAGACAGAGCAGGGCTACATATAGCCTGCTTTAGTGAAAGAGGCTATGGCCAAATCCAGGTTAGCTATCTAATTTTCAGAATAGGCTAGGCTTCTGTTAGCTTATTAGTATCTGTTTCACTTCTGTAGTTATCAAGAGGCAAATTATTCGCACTTAGATTTCTTTAATGCAATTGTAGTTGATTTAAACTTCGTGGTCTTCTTAACCTACCGGTATATTACCGATACATTGCAGATTTAAGCAACGGTATCATAGGCCTGGTACCAACACCTTAGACCTCCTTCACTATCAATAACCTACCTATAGATTTTAAAAGCTATAAAGCCTAGTCTAGTGCTTTTTCACACTAAGTTTTCCTCTACTAATTACAGGCAACAACTAACTTTCACTGTCACTTCAGTGGTAGCCTAGGCCTATGATTCAAGTTTCTTTGTAAGTGCGACAAATCGAATACCTTTTGCTAAAAGAAACAAACTCAAATAAAAAAGCGTAATTTTACTTTGGAAAAGCAAGTTTACTTGCTAAAGGCACAGCAAAAACCCATCCTACCCCGATTGATACCCACGATCTGGCAAAGCTCGTTTGAAAACACAGCTCATTTGAAAATATGATGGTGTAATGTTGCCACAGCCGAAATTTCGTCCCGTTAAGTCAAAATCTGTCCCGTTAAAGCTATTTAACTACAAACAATCAAAGAACGGGACAAAAACGTTGGTAATCAGTTATTTTATTCATATTTAGTGTTAAAATTCAAAAATTAGACTTTTCTGCCCTTTTAATGGTCAGTTGGCGTGAGCATACCAGTATATTATTAATCCGAAGTGGTTGCGTAGCTTTGAGATTTGAAAATCTCTTAACATAAAACCGTTACTTCTCCGAATTGAAAGATCTCAGCTTAGATGGTTTGGCCACGTAAGCAGATTGGCTCAGGAAAGACTCCCCAAACATGCTTTACTTGTCAAAGCAAATGGGAGAAGATCAGTTGGACGACCTAGAACTAGATGGACCAATGGCATTGATGATCTTAGATGGCAGAGGTGGAGTCCTCGAGGACACACTTTGAAGTCCTTGGCCTTGGCCTCGAAGGTCAAGTCCTTGGCCTTGGCCTCGAGACCTCAAGTCCTCGAAAATTGGCCTGTCCTCGGCTCGAGGACAGCACAATTTTTTGGAATGTTAAAATTTTGTGGAGCGCTTGAAAAATTTTTTGGAAAACGTTTTTTAGTGGAGATCGCCTGAAAAATTTTTGTGAAGACCTTTTTTTTTTTTTTTTTTGGAGAGCACTTGCGCTTTGTGTCCTTGGTCCTTGGCCTTGGCCTCGAGCATTCCTGTCCTTGGCCTCGAGAGTGTCTGTCCTCGGAAAGGCTGTCCTTGGCCTTGGCCTCGGATTTTTTTTGTGTCCTTGGCCTTGGCCTCGAGCCTCGTGTCCTCGACTCCACCTCTGTTAGATGGAATCGCGTGGGACTTCACCCAAGCGAAATGATGGATGTGATAGAAGACCGTGAAGTGTGGCGGCCTAAACTATAGCTGCTGCCTCCGCAATCCTCACGGAAAAGCGGGCAATAAAGAAAAAAGTTGGTCTAAAAATGGAGAGAAGCTAAGGCAAGGGTCATAATCAAGATCTTCCCAAACCGTTGTTGAATGAAAGCAAACAAATTTTACTGAACTCTTTACGACAATTTTCTTGTCTCTATTTTTTGAATTGTAAAGTGCTGATTAGAATTACAGAGTGTGTATTACTGGAAGCATTGCCCCCAAATCCCTAGCCTCCGACGGCTAGGGTTTTCACCCCCAGATCCCCAAAATAAATAGCCGTCCCCATTGCAGATTTGAGGCAACCCACCAGGCTAAACTAATAGCCAGCGTAGAATTTTTTTTTGAAACAGTGGCTGGTTGCACCTAAAGCCATCAAACTAAAAAGGGAAACCGTTCAAAACGTTTTGCAAAAGTCGTATAATATCTTGAGCGGGCCTACCCTGCAAAAATTTTTGAATCCACCTCTTGCTCAGTTACGTAATATTTTGCGTTTTTCGACAATAATGAGCTATTATTCGGTATTAATTTTTGTACTTATAATTAATTTGAAATTTAACTTTGTGCAAATCATTTTTAGTGTAAGCAGTAAGTAGACCTAGCTTGTAAATTTTGGTAGAAGATAGTAGATTTCAGCAGTAGTAAATTTTGAAGATTTTGAGTCAGGGGCGCCGAGAGCCGAACGTGGGCCCGAGGTCTACTCAAATATTACGGATCTCCGGTTTTGTGAACTTCAAAACAGACGAGGAAAATGCCTCAGTTTTGTGCGGGTTTTCATGTGATCTCAAAACAAAAAAAAAGATCTTCGGTCTTCCACAAACTGATTTCTCAGTGTCATTTCGATGGGCCCTCTGCTGGGCCCCCTGAAGCCAACGGGCCCCATGATGGACCCCTAAAAGTCCATGGGCTCCGGGGTCATTGTGCCCCCTGCCCCTTCCTCTCGTAGGCCCTGTTTTGAGTAGACAGTGTTTAGTGGTGATCGGAAGCTATAGATAAAAAGTTTTGAAGTAGCAATACTGCACTTGGAGACATAGGAACGGTATGAGATGGGAGGCATATTTTAATTACATTTTCTTTGGCTTATAAAACAAAATTGATCTTTGTCGTTTGATGAATCACTTGAGCAAGGACGAAACGCGCCGCGAGTGCTCTATTTCATACTGTCTTTAAATCATTATTCATTTTGTGAAACAATGTTTTTAGTGCTTTTATCGTGAACCCCCTTAACTAAATTTGACATTGGTCAGTATATAAACTTGAATTAATGTTTTGCTTGTGCTTCTTTTTGGGTATCGTGTTACAACTTGACATTCGAAATCAAATTCTTAAAAGAAAGCATGACAGCATTAGTGTGCATCGCGTGCTTGCTATCTGTTTGACAGACATGCACATTTTTTTTCATCTAACATAACTATGCATGAAGGAGCGTTTACGCTGGATGCAAAGCGACGCGAAGCAACCAAAAATTGGCGTCATTGGCAACTTGTGAAAGGTTTCAACTGCTCTCAAACTTCGTGAGCAGTAGCTTAACTTCACTTGGACAAAATTGTTGTTGAGTGATTGGCTTATTTTAAGCAAGTGACGAAACTGACCACTTGCAAAAGTAACAGCCTTTGCTTCGCGTCCTGTGTAAACGTTTATTAAAACCTTGCACTATGAGAGCACACTTAAGCCAACCCTAATTAAGTTGGTTCATGAATGAAAATCTAATTACAAATTATTCATTGGCAACGACTCTGTATTTTCAAGGTTGACATATACGTCCCATTTTTCCGGAGCAGCCACGTTTTTTAAGATTGTCACGATGTCCAACTTGGTTAACCATGTGCTTAGGAATTTTTGTTTGGTCCCAAAATTTTGAATATTTTACCAATTTTATCGAAAGATTCTGTGAAGATAATATTTTTTTTTATATTTGCACTCTTTAACTAAGATCTGATCTACAAAAAATGTGGTCTCTCTGAAACGAGAACTTTTTTCGTGGTTCCTTCTCTTGAATCTGAAAAAAGTTGTGGTTTGACTGAGGCGCAGACATTTTTTTGAACTTCTTAAATCCTCAAAAATGCGTTTTTTAGATCCTGCCCCACTTTACAACTTCGAAAATATGCCAACTCTATGTATATTGAACTTACCTGGCGTCAGCTGACGTATTGCAGATTAATTCTACGTCTCTCGACCCTTCTAAAAGAAGCTTATTTACTTGCCCTGTTTGGCCATTTTCTAACCGGACAGTAGCACGAGTAAAAGAACCTGCAGAAATATTGCAATGTTGTTGTAGAGAATATTTGTCCTCCTCTCACCGGACAGCGTCAGACTCAAAATGTTAGACTATCTGCTCACTTTTCATTGCAATGATTACTTCGTGGTTGGAATCCGCAGCTTAGGGAGTCTCCAGCGATTCAATGTTTCTCTGGATTTTTTAAAATTCTTGTCTACTAAAATTGCTGCTTGATCGAAGCCACCAAACAGAAATGGTCACAGTATAGCGTCTTATCTAAGGATGCAACAACCAGGTTGCCGATTGAACCCAGATTATGTGATCAACGGTCTTCGGAAAAACAACCCTTTACCCCTTCGGTCACGCTGCCGACTGATAATTTGTCAACTTACGCCTTGAAGTTTGATTAGTGTATCGCAAATCAACAAAACGACGAAAACGATAAATGCAGTTTTTTTTACAAGAACAGTTTTTTACGGACACGTGACTCATTTTCGCTCAAAATTTAACCTCAAATTAAAGAACAAACCTAGCTTCAGCATGAAAAAATATATAGTATAAAAACACCGGCTATAGCACACCGTCAGAGTACTCAGCATAAATTTCTTGTCTTTTTCGACGTCGCCTATGGTTGATTTGTCTAACAGTACTTATGATGTATTCAAAAGAGAACTCTTAACTAAGTAGAACGAAATATGTGTCCCTTTATCCAATAAAGTTAAGCACACATTAAACTAAATATTCGGGAAAATTTTAGAGCAGCCAGCGTCAACAACTAGTTTTCTAGTTCTTAAGAAAAAAAGTGTAATATAGTTCCACAGTAATATTGCAAGTTATTATAAAGAATCTGGCCCCAAAGTTAAGGGTTCAATCCCCTTTGTGGAGAATCAAATCCTTTGCTTATTCCAAAAAGCGCTTTTTTACACGTTTTTGATTTGCATTTTATAATTTTTTTGCGTGTAACGTTCTGATTGGCAGTCATGCGTGGCGTGATCATCTCTTTAGGAATAACACGCTATGCGTTGATTGTTCATTTAGATCGCAACACGTAGGGGGAAAAAGAATTTATTCATTCCGGTTTTGAGTTTATGCCATGCGGACGCTTGAGTTATCAAGTCTTTTCTGTTCTTTTTGCTACAAGTTTTATACAATTTATCTGAAGTTAAATCGTTTTAGTTTGATTTCTTTTCAAAGCAACATTTTTTATTGCTCTACCCTTTGCTGTTATCAATTTTCCAAGTTATTTGTCGGAAAAATGTTTTGTTCGAAATTCTAATCTTTAATAATCACATTGAAGATTGCATTTATCAAAATCTTTGATCAGAATCAAAAAACATTATAAAAAAGCGTCATGATGTAGTTGTTGAATCGATATGCAGACTCAATAAAGACGATTCATTTAAGCGTATAAACCACGCACTCTGCAACTGCCTAGCAACACCAACGCTAAGCACTCTTTTCTCGAGCATTTTATGCAAATTTTTCGTCAAGCTAGCCCACCACTACAGGTTAATTGCTTGGCCTCAATTAGAAATAAACGTTACGTGTCCCACCCAAAGACACAAAAACGCTTTGCCAGTAGGGGAATTAAACCCAGAGTTAGCAACTTTTGACCACTAATTCGCTCTACCGACTGAACTATTGCTGCCAAAAAAAAGGGGTTAGTACAATACGCGCAACTGCTGTAAAAAATAGTATACTTAACATTTGCAAAGCTTCAAAAATCAGTCAACGCAAAACGCAGCAGAATGATGAGAACCTAATAGTTGATTAATATTATTGTATAATACAATCACCAATACAATGTGTCTCTAACGAAATTATGAAATGCTGGGAAAGAGCATAGAAGTTTTTCTTACCAACTCTTTCGTGACTTTGTATGAAATAACAAAAGGCTAAACCTTAATTTACGTACCGGAATTCAAAACTGTGATCAAAACTATAATCCAAAGACAAAATCTTTTCATTTTCCAAATTTGCCTTAAGTTTAACAAAAATTTAAAGAAGAATAAATCCTGCAGCAAATTAATGTTAAAAATTTGCTAGAAATGGATACAAATTACAATTGCTAGAAATGGATACAAATAATTCAGCGAAAAAATTTTTTCAGTTTTAGATAGTTAATATCTGATAATTACGTGCGGCTTAAAATGGATAAAACCTGCTTTGAATTTTATCTTCAGACGAAGCTTTGATTTTAAAAATGACGAATTCCAAAAATCAAAATTTTCCTTGCGCACGATATTAGTATTACCCCGAAGCGTGTAACAAGTTTATGGGGCCCATCTCCACGTCATTGCACCCAGGCAACACAACTGCTTTCGAAGAAATGCTGGAACGGAGGCGAACCGTTGGCAACACAGTGTCCGATTAGCCTTGTCCCGGACTTGAACTTAAGACTTCTCGTTCGAGAGGCAAATAAGTCACGCTCGACTAACTGGCCGGTTAGACGTCAAAAAATGTTTTTTGAAACAAAATTATAAGTCGACGGGCAGGGTTCAGGCTTAATTCCGGCTTGAGATACGTATCTTGCCTTGTGTTTTCGCTTTTTAGGTGCTATAAAAGCGTAATTAAGATAACTGTTAGACTGAATAAAGACTGTCTTCGTTTGAGCATCAATACGATTTTGTTGCACAATTAGTATTATTATACCACGATTTTTCAAAATGAATACCGGTAGTCAGTGGCGTCGCTAGGGGGGGAGGGGAGGGGGCGGCCCGCTCCGGGTGTCACCATTTTGGGGTGACACTATTTTGGGGTGACACCATTTTATAATGTGGTGACACCATTTGTAATGTGTTTGACTTTTTCTTTCAATTTATTGGGACTCAATCCACAAACGCAGCGAAAACCCACAGTGTTTTTGGCGAAGACCTTTTTTTTTGGTCTTCACTTACTTTTGAACCGAAAACCCACTGAATTTTTGGCGGAGATCTTTTTTTTTCTTTTTGGTCTTCACTAATATAGGGGTGACATCATGAAGGGTGGGTTACACATACAGGGTGACACCACACACTCCCGCCCCGGGTGTCACCATCCTTAGCAACGCCTCTACCGGTATTTTTTTTAATCGTGTACGAGCAATAACCAAAACATTTTTTTCAGATCTAACATAATTTTCGGGCTTGTTCGGGTCTGGTTTTGACTTCAAATAACTTTTCCAGTTCTGCCGGGTTCAGGCTTATATTTTTGGGATAGGGCCTTTTAAACACTTTTCGGCCCGTTTAGAAACTCAGTGTTCAAATGTTATCGATCAGTGGTCGCGTGGCTAGAGACTAGAGAGAGCCTGCTACCAAAACAAACGCTAGCTTAGACTAAAATTGAATTTCCGATCAGTTCAATTCAAAGTCAAATATAGACCAAAAAACAAACGCCTAGCTATACTGTTTCTTTTTAGCAATCATAATTATTTCGAAATAATTTTAAAACTTTTGTACCAATAATTAATTTCGAAGTTACAATAATTAACCGAATTCGTATACCGCAATTAGTGAAATTCTAAGTTTTACCTCATTTATAACCAGACAACGCCAGAACTCTATAACTATAAACACACTATTACTTCACGTACCGCTACAGCATTTTATTCAACATGAATCTACTATTTAGCATAATAGTGCTATGTAAAATTGACAAGAAACTATTTTTCTTATCTAAGTCGTGAAATTGAACAATTCGTTTGATATGTGGTTAAATGACGTGTTCAGGAAGTCATTCGATTTATGAGTTGTAGAAAGTGGTTTCGTTTAAGTTATAATGAGGCAATCACGATGCTATTGTAGATTTATTTTTGATTTACAAATAGTAGAACAAAGCTGAGGCCAATGACGTGGACAGGTATTTTAACCTTATTTTATGCGGGCTATTTGGCCAAAGCATTTAACACCGGGGAGGGGGATGGTGAAAAAATGCCCACTCTTTTTAACTCTTACCAAAAGTCATAAAATTACTAAATTTGCCACGCAAATTGGTGTTTACCAAAATTTTTTCGAAAATTTTATTTTGATTTGATTACGTCATCGTAAGGACGCCAAAGTCATATTTTTGAAAAATGACGTCATTTTTGCAATAATGTCAGCATAAACGGTTGAAATTTTGTGCAATGTTTTATTTGGAACTGAACTATAAAATGCACTAGTCAAAGTAACTATGCATTACAAACACGTCATGTGATGTAATTTAAGTCAAATGTAGACCAGAAAATTTTTAGATTTGAAAAAGTTATCTTGGAAAAACTCAAAATTGGGAAACTTCTTTCTACCATTGCAACTTCACATTGTTAAGGGTTATTTGTGAATAAATTTGACTTAAAGTCTGGTTGGTTGGAAAAAAAACTGTTTTCAGAAGAGATTTATCAGAAAGAAACAGTGAGAGGAGCAAAAGTTCTTTCTCTTTCTGTGTAAAAGGGTTGAAATGGGGGGAAGGGGGCATAAGTAAAAAATTATATCACAGAATAGGGATCACCGGACTGAAACTTCAGCTGTCGAAAGCAAGAAATCAGGGAGCGAAAATCCCAGCGATCAAGAGATTTTTCCGTTGTTTGAGAAAATAACTAAAGTTTATGAACGTTTATGGGTAAATTTTGGTTTAAAAGTGATGTTTTTTAGAAACAGAAATGTACGCAAACTCAGCATAAGAACAATAATGAAGTACACAAGCTATTTCTAATAGCCATCCTCCTTTATTACTAGTATGCTCCTGTACGTCAGACCAAGAAAGAAAAGAAGAATTTCGTCAATATTGGTTACAGACTATTTGCAAATTGTAAAGCAGCAAACGCTAAAGTATTCATAGAAAAGATTTTTGATTGGGAGGGGGGCCCACAACTGCAAATCAAAAATGCAATGTCGTCATTAGAAATTTTCAAAAGGAGGGACTTTTTGGAAAAAATACATACCATAGAATGGAAGATCAATACAGATAGATAGGTATTAGTTTCGGAGAACATGTGCAACCATGGGTCCAGGTCTCTCAATTCAAATTCAATGATTTGTTCAGATTCTTCCTAGCTAATTTTTTTTCAAAAGTATTTGTCGCATAAAAACGGCATGGTGGATTGTAAGTTAATGTTGGTACAAACAGGTTACTAATTATGTAATTGCATTAAGTTCAAAGAAAAGTTAGATTAGGGCTTGAGGATACAACTTTCAGAAGAAAAATCCTAAATTATTTCGAGTGATACATTTAAATTGGTAGACGAAAATTTGAATTGAGGAAGCTCGCCCCCTTCCCCCGGTTTTTAATATCAATATCATTGTTAAGTATATTTCTGTAAACAGAAATGCAAAAAGAAACTGCAGTTAAAAAACAATAGACTTTGTTATCATTATTTCTATGATTGGTGCTATTTTAATTGGGAAGGAGGAGCCTCAGAATGTAAGTCGGGCCGTGCTTTTTAGTTGGGTTCGGGTTGAATTCGGGCCGGGTTCGGGCCTAAAGTTGACAAAAAATTCGAACTTACGTCGGGTCTGAGACTTTTTGCCTTAGGTGCACAAACAAATAATCAAAATAACTTGGCAACGTTGCTAAGTTTTTCAGACCTAACTTAACTTTCGGGTTTAACTTAACTTAAGTTTCGGACCTAAGTTAACTTTCGGTCTAACTTAACTAACGTAAATTTCGGGCATGAATTGGGCTTTAAGTTAGGTTTCAGGCTCGGACCGAGTTCGGGCTTGTATTTTCGGGCTCGGGCCGGGTTCGGACCTAAACTAGTCGGCCCGTTAACAAATCTGAGAGGCCTGGGTTAATTTTTTTTTGGTATTACCAATAGCACTGCAACTAAACATTTTCAAGAATTGTTATTCTATCACACTGAATTAACTCTTTTCAAAAAGCAGACTTCATCTACACAACTGCATTCCTGAAATAAATACTACTGCCAGTGTCCATAACATTTTCTTTGCTGAAACGTTAATCATAACTTTTTCTCTGAAAAGCTTAAACTGGAATTAAAAGCATACGGTAAAAGCTTTCTCTCTCAATCAATAATGGGGTAAAAATGTTCTTATTAAGTGATTTGGTGTTTAAGTATTCGTCTTTATCATGAAAAGGTTGATTAACTACGTCAAACTTTTGTTGATATTTGGACACCCAAAAAATCTCAGCTAAACAACTTTAAAGTGAAATAAAAGATTAGATTTCAAGACTAATGAAAATGCTGTTTTACTGTTTATCCATGTAAGCACCCAAATTGTTTCTTGGGAGGCTCGGTCGGATATTAACGAAGTGCATCTTTTTAATTTGGATCTATACGCTTAAGGAAACAAATTCGATCCACCACATCTTGACAACTTTAAGGAAATATGCTGCCCTGTATGTAACTGTACATTTGCAGGAAAATTGCCAAAGTTCAAGGGTAGGTTTGTTAATTTAAGCCTATATTACACGATGGGAGGCATTTTTGCCCCGTCTAGTTTTTTTCGTGATAGATCTCCTCAAGAAAATGATTTTTATTTTAAATTAGCTTGACTTTAAGTCAAATTTTATCACAACTCCTGAAAACTAAAAGTTGCTCAGTTAAGTGAAAGTTTTCCGATTTTTAGGTGTTCCGAAGGCACTTTCCAAATGTGAACATTATTTGGCCAAACGTTAATTTAAATGACGTCATGAGACGTTTTTTGTGACGTAACCAACTTTTACCAAAGCATTTTATGAATCAGCATTATAATAAATCAACCTATGCACAAAATTTAAACCGTCTGTTACGTCATTGCAAAAATTCATCATTTTTTGAAAATTTGTTTGTAACGTCACAATGAGACGTAATTATTTCAAAACCAATTTTTCTGAAAATTTTTTGGTAAACACCAAACCCATACCAAGTTTGGTGCTCCTATGAATTTTGGTTTAGGAGTTAGGTTGGGGCTTTTGCCTTCCCTTGGAACGTGTAAAATGCTTAGGTCAAGTACCTTATGAAAAATAGGGCTAACTAACTGCCGGTTGTATTGTGGCAAATCAGAACACGGAGTAGGGGCAGGGGTGCCGATCTTTGTTGAGCATTGGGGGAATAATTTGCAATTTTACCCCAATTTTGACTTATTTTCAACATTGAAGGGAATGAACCTCGACCACGATTTTTTTTAGGTAAGCAAATTAAGTGAAGACCAAAAAAAAAGTCTTCACCAAAGATGAAATACTTTTATTCTCCGAATTCAAGTGAAGACCAAAAAAAAAGGTCTTCACCAAAGATGGAAGACTTTTATTCCCCCGAATTCAAGTGAAGACCAGCGCACAGATACAGACCAGAGTCAAATTATTGGAAGGAATGCAGACGCAGACCATACTCAAATTATTGGGGGGATGCAGTCCAATTATTGGGGTAGATATAGCTCCCATCCCCCCCCCGGGTTTCGGCACTTCTGAATAGGGGTATCGAGTTTTGGGTTAAAATAAACTAAGATTACGCTCGTACATTCACTATTCTATGCCCAGTGTAGACTGCACTTTCTTCAAACAGATCATTGGCTTCGAATGCATAATAGCTGCATCATTTATTGCGACATAATAATTATAAATATAGCATAGATTGACCAACATAATTAAATGCGCGAAAATGGTAATTATATCCGCTGTAAAATTACAGAAGTCAAGAAGCTTTTCCACAACGTGACATTTCGTTGCACACTGAATAAGCGAAAGTGAGCAAGGAGAAAGACTAAAAATTTCAAGCTTGTGTTCTTCTGATCTGAAAACGTAAAACAACCAAAATTTATCATCACATGGAAAAAATAGACACATGCAGTTTTTCAAATGTTATATAATAGAATAGCGGCTCATCATCGCAGCAACAGCCTCTCAAAACAATTCAGTATCTTTGGTGCAATAATACAAAAATGGTTCCGTTACTAGTTAAACGTTTCAGCTGCACCCGATAGGCCCCTGTGTTATTTTTAACGTTTCTGTTGTGATCCGTAATCTGCAGTAAGATCTTTTTAAAAATAATAAATAAATTAAACGGCTGCCAAAATGTCCAGAAAGTAAGAGGCAATAAAATGACCCATTGTTTTGGAATTCGATATACAATAATTAAATTACGAGTATAAGCTTTAAAAAGGAAATTCTTACCCACAATAACTTACTGGAGCATGCGTGTTTCTCATAATATTGACATTATGACATTCATAATCAATAGTGTTAATATTCCTTTAGCAGTTACACCATTCGTAGCTGAAAAAAAAAAAAACAAAAAACACGAGTTAAACAGTTTTTCAGCATACCTTTTCTTAAAGACGGTGAATCATCCAGCCACTTTCGGTGGTTTGCAATACTGTAGCTAAAATTGAACTATAATTTTTCATATTTTTTCTTTTGATTTTGGTGCTGCGGTTGCAAAGATATTCAACAAATACGAAAATATTTTCCCGGACAAAAAGTTTTTGGAAACTCTGAGTTTTGTTCTTCCCGCCAAAACCACCATTCTTTAAACTATTAGGCCTACTGTGGTTTTGGCGGGAAGAACAAAACTCAGAGTTTCTAAAAACTTTTTGTCGGGGGATATCTTTTTGTATTTGTTGAATATCTTTGCAACCGCAGCCCCAAAATCGAAAGAAAAAAAATGAAAAATTATAGTTCAATTTTAGCTACAGTATTGTAAACCACTGGAATTGGTTGAATGATTAACCGCCTTTAATGCCTAATATCTCAAAACGCCTAAATTTTACTAAAGCATGAGAAAAGTTGTGCTAACATTTGTTATTGATGAAGATGGCGCCAGCAAAATACCGAAACGTCTTAAAAATAAATGCTAATGTGTTGGCGCTTTCTTTTTATAACACTTTGCTTTTAGCAAAAACAAAGGAGCCTATAGTTCCATATAACATTGCAAGGGATGCTTTGGTTTACACCTAATCTGCTCCAACAGATTCTACTTGAATAACATTGACACTAGAGAGTGGTCTACATTAAACCAAAACGTTCCAATTGTATTGGCTCTTTTGTTTCTGATCAAAGGTATTTCAAATTCAATTTTTTCAACTTAAAGCAAAATTGATCAAACCAACGCAATTTTGCAGCGAAAGCGCATAAGCAAAACTAGCTAAATATCCTTTGTAAATAAGGTATAATTATTAAAAACTTTCTATTTAATTATGGCACTGCCGGGCCAGAGTTTTTAATGTTTAATCGTTTGCCTGGTTTCTGGTCTATAGGCCGTGTTGAAACCTAGGGAAAAGCAACGGCGGTTCAAGAAATGCAAAAAAGATGTTCTCTCACAGGATTCGAAAGTATTCGTTTTCTTCCGTGCTGGTAACCTTTAGGCCAGAAAAGCATCCAAACAAGTACACCGAACTTACTGGCTCCACTGGTGGTTGATTCTGTCAGCTCTGGTGCATTTGTTATCGGTCTCTTGGTTGCGTCTTCTGTCACAATTTCTGCTAAACATAAAATTGACATTGATAAACAAAAGTATAACGTTAGTTTTACAACTATAACAGTAGCGCTACTAGGAGGGATGGGGAGCTACGGCGCTTCAGCCATCCCCCTAAGCCAAGTCACTTCGAAAATTTAAACCTAAATTGCAAGCGTTTAAACATGTTTGAACTTAACCAGTGAAAAATAGGGCTGAAGGGATTGAACAATTTAATTCTACGGCTGGTTTTCAAATCTTTGCAATTCAGTTCTATCAAATGGCTCTAAAAAGGTGCGAAATTTGATCCGAATGTCGTTGATATGGCAAAATGTCTATTTCGCCCCCCACGCCCCGCGTCTGTAATACGCGTGAGACACACTTCTTTGTGCAGCACACAGCACAATTTGAGACATTTTTAAAGCCAAAAAAATTGGTCTTTGGGTCTAATTCCGCATAACAAAATTTTGATTGGCTCCTGACTGTTCAATTCAGGTCCGATTTCCATTTGTCGGGTAAAACTTAAGACTACATAAAAGTTGATATCGACAGCTCCTTGCTTGAAGTTCAGCGATGAAACCAATGTATTTTTGGACCTAAAGCGCGTAACTAATTAACTATCTTTTGCAAATACAGTTAAAACTTTCATCTAATTATGAAGTTTTTTAGCTTTGAGGCCAAAAAGAGTCCAAACAGTCACACCAAACTTACTGCCTCCACTGGTAGGTGATTCTGTTAGCTCTGGTACATTCGTTACCAATCTTCCTTTGGTGCTGGTTGCGCCTTCTGTCACAACTTCTTCTATACAATAAAATCGACTATCAATAAACAAAACCATAACGTTAGAATTTCAAATTAGCGAATTAGATTTTTTTGCAATGATTAGAACAATTTTTATTACCATAGTTTTTTCGATTAGTTAGTTTATTGTTTGCAGATGGAAAGTCTGCTGTTACTCAGTGTTGCAACAGAGGAGGGGATGGAGGACAAAGGGTTTGAGACGAGCCCCCTTAGCCAAGTCACTTAGAAAATTTAAACCAAAATTGCATGCGCTTGAACATGTTTTGAACTTAACCTAGAGCAAGGGGGTAGAGTGGATGGGCAATTTAATTCTTCAGCTGGCTTTCAAATCTTAGCAATTCAGTTCTTTTTAATGGCTCAAAAAAGGACGAAATTTGATCTAGATTTTAAAATGGCAAAATGGATTTCCCCCTCCCACCTTCTCCACCCGTCTGTGATACGCGGAAGTTACACCTTTTTACTCAGCACGCAGCCGATTAGATCAAAGCAAAAAAGTAGCCTGGGCGCGGGCCGGAAACAATTTCATTCACTTTTGATTGAGAAATCAGTACACTACACGAATACTAAAAAACACATGAATTTGCTTTAGCGAGTGTATAAGATCAGGGCTTACCGTTTAAAGTATTGGTGGTTAATATCTCGGTCGCAGTGGTTGTTTCCCTTGCACTGATACCGGTCGTGGTTCCATCCATCACACCAGGATCCTCTAAGCGTAGACAAAAATATTAGTGATAACTGATGACGTTATTGGAAAAAAAAACTTGAGTTTGGAATACACTGATAATACTGTTGCGATAAAAAGAAACATAAGTACAGTGAGGTACAGATTTGTAAGCCGGGCCGGGCTTTTGGGGTCAGGTTCGGGCTCAAGATTGACAAAATGTTGGAAGTAATTTGGGCTTCTTCCAGTGGCGGATCCAGAAAATTTTGGTGGGGGGGGATTTGAAGCCAAAACCTCAAATATTCGGATGTCTTCACCAAAATTGAGACTGATTTTTCGGCCGAAATCGGAAATTCAAACGTTTTTTTCGCCCAAAATCAGGTGGTCAAACGTTTTTTTCGCCCAAATTCAGGTGGTCTCCAAAAAAAAAAAAAAAGGTCTTCACCAAAATTGAGACTGATTTTTCGGCCGAAATCGGTAATTCAAACGTTTTTTTCGCCCAAAATCAGGTGGTCTCCAAAAAAAAATTAAAAAAAAAAAAAAGGTCTTCAACAAAATTGAGACTGATTTTTCGGCCGGATTCGTTACGTTTAGGTCGGTAGGGGGGATGCATCCCGAAATGGAGCCGAATTATTCAAAATAAGGGCTAATTTTTCGGCCAAAATCGTAACTTTTAGGCTGGTGGGGGGGATGCATCCCCCCCATCCCTCCCCCTAAATCCGCCACTGGCTTCTTCTTCTTTCTTCGTTGCCCGCTTTTCCAAGTGGATTGCGGGGGCAGCATCAGCTCGACATTAAACCGCCACACTTCACGTCTTCCATCACATTTCACTTGGATAACGTCCCAAGCGATTTCATCCAAGATCCTGAGTGCACTTGGTCCATCTAGTTCTAGGTCGTCCAACTTGTCTTTTCGCATTTGCTTTAACAAGTAAAGTTTCTTTGGAAAGTCTTTTCTGAGGCGTTCTGCTTACGTGGCCAAACCCATTTACGCTGAAACGTTTCAATTCGGAGAAGTAACGGCTCGATTTTTAGAAAGTTTCGAATCTCCGAGCTTGGCACCTTTGTAAATAGTGCAGAATTTTTAATGCTTTTTGTTTGTCGAGTGCTAAATATTTAATTATATGTAATATTTGCCACGACTTACGTCTGCAATAGTACCAATACCTGCATAAAGATCGTATTGCGATATTTTTATCTAGGTTCAACAAAATTAAAATTTACTAGAAGCAAAAAATACAGCTCAGTCGGTCGTGTGGTAGCGCGTTCGTCTCTAAATCGGGAGGTCTGAGATTTAAATATTGGGTCGATCAAATTGGACTTTATAGTGTTGTCTTCGGCTTGCCGCCGTTGCAACATTTCTTCGAAAAGAGCTGTGTTATTGGGTAGCAATGACGCGAATTTGTGCCCCGTAAACTCGCTATAAGCTTTGGCGAAATACAGCGAGTATAATCAAAAATTTGGTTTTGATTTTGAAGCAAAGAATCTACCCAGAACAAGAATTTGTAGATCATTTTTTTGTGAGAAAATAGGATTTTCAAACTTTAATTCATTCTATGCTCTGCCATTAGGTGACACAACAACTAAGCGCATTGTAACTGAACATACCGATTGCTTGCAACATAACACGTTCACATCTTGAGGATGGGCCTCTAATTCCAGTATTAGCTTCACAAAAATACGTTCCGCTATCTTCAGCTACAACATTCTGAAAACAACACACAATAAAGGTGAAACTTATGTCAGAGTAAAGCAGGGGTGAGAGGGTACGAGAATCTTTTACAAGAATCTCGATAGTATGGTCTGGGTTCAACCCGCACCCTGGTCACATTGTTGTGTCTTCGAATAAGAATTTTTACGATGATTATCTCTACTTGGTGGCTTCAAACAAGCAGCAAATTAAGTGGAAAAGAATTTGAAAAAACGCATGTAGGAATGTTGGATCACTGGAAACTCCTACACTGTAAAAAATTGTTGTAAATTTACATATAAATTTTGGAGATTTTGTACGTAAATTCAGTTTACGAATAATTGAGGTCAAATTACATAGAAATTGCATTTTCAAATCACAATTTATATGTTTTAACGCAGAAAACATTTGTTGTATGATTTAACAGATTATATTTTGTGTTATTACAAAAAATATTTGTAACAGTACATTTGTGTATGTAATTTCACAGAAAGTTATGTAGTTTAGTTTTACATCAAATATTTCAAATCGACTTGTTTTATGTTAAATTACAATTTTTATGAGGCATTTTGTTGTGACTTGTTTTTTTTGTAAAATTACATCCTTTTTGTAAATTAACATTCGGCATCACGTTTTTTTCATTTGTAAATTAACATACGCTTTTGGCAAAAATACCTCTTGTGTGTGTAATTGTAATTTTACATAAAATAATAATATGCAAAATTACAACAATATTATGTATAATTATGTAAACTTAAAATTTTATGTAAAATTAAAATTTTATGTAAAATTAATATTATGTAAAATTAATATTATGTAAAATTAAAAACATCAACAATTTTTTGGAGGTCACAAAACTTTGTTTCCTCTAATTCGAGAGTTAAACAAGAAAAAGATCTTCATCGCAGAATCTGCCAAAAACCGGCTCTTGCGCATGGTTTCTGGAATGGTGATCAGTATTTTAAAGGTCTAAGGCCTCGAAGTGCACTCCAATGGCACCGAGTCTGTAACTTTCTTTGGGGCACAATCCTCGCTTGGGGACACAATTTTCATTTGGGGGGCACGAGCAGTGATTTGGGGGGGGGCACGACCCCAGAATGCCTATCGTGGCGGGGGCCAAGGCTATATTGTACCTGTCTTTTAACCTACTTGCGCGGTTTTCGCACCATATTGCTTCTTTAATGGTTCAGCTTTTTCTTTTGTAAAACAAAATGCTTCAAGCATTTCTTTTAACATGGGAACCAACTAAATAAATTTTATTATTCCATTGCGGCATAAAAGCACATCTTAATTGCGGAATTGCAGCAATTTTTTTCGAAATTTCACAGAAATTTGCGCCAAAAAAAAAAAAAAAAAATGGCGGACCGAATTGCGCAAACGCTCAAACACAGATGACATTAGTTTGCTTGGAAACTTAACGCCATGGTTTGCAACGGAAACCGATTTTAAAATCAAGATTTTTTGATTTTATTCAGTTTTCCGATTTTATACAGTTTTCGGATTAGGAAATAATTGAGACGTGAAAGCAAGCAACCGTTATCTCTTGCTAAAGCTCTAAAGTCGTTATTGTGAAAATATTTCAAGTGCAGTGGTCAATCAAGTTTGTCTTATCATCTTTTTGCAAAAGGCGCTAAAAAAATAATGGCGGACGATTTGTGATTGGTTAAATGAGTCACATGATACAAATCACGTGTTCATCAATAAGAGGCGAGACAAAGCGAGATTATTTTGCAGAAAGTTGTCTTCTGTACACTGTTGCCGCAACGTTTGAAGTTTTAAGAAGAACAATGTGCTTAGAAATTAATGATAAACTGTTGACAATATCCAGAGTCTCAGAGATAAATCAAACCTGTGATTAACAGCCTAAGACATTCCGAAGCAGCTAAAAAACCTGTAGACAGTTTCCAGAGTCTCAGAGATAAATCAAACCTGTGATTAACAGCCTAAGACATTCCGAAGCAGCTAAAAAACCTAGACCTCCTGTAGCGGTAGCCCATTATTTGCACCAATTTACGGTAGGCTTGTTTAGAGGTAAAGTAGCCTACAAGTAGGCCTACCTTTCTTGAACTGCCAGTGTATTCACACAGATAACATTTTTAGCATTTCACATACTTTCTAGTTCAGAGTTAAGTGTGTGTTGATAAGTAAAGCTGTAAAGACAGTAACCTTAAGGTGAAAAAAAAGCATGAACGAGAAACTGCAAGGGACTAAATCATAAAAGTTATGTAAAAACTAGGCTACTCTACAGGCATAGACTTTTTTTAACTACCGTAGGTCAGCACAGTTGCCTAGACTACAGAAAAATATGTTGTAATTTGTAAATTAGTGCCACTAGGTCAGAGATCACATTTGCATTGATTTAATCTTTAGCTGTAGCCTCTCAAAACTTAAAGTGGTGTGGGCTAAATCCTGCCACTTTCGGTATAGGGTGGTACAGGTATGACCTGGTTGAAAAATATTTACAATTATGCAAACTACCGTACGCTAAAAAAATCTAGAAAGAGTCTAGGCTATTTCACTAGAAATTTTTATCTACATTTTTAGAAATTCTGACCTAAATTTAACCTAAAACCAAATCCTTGCTCTAAAACTAACCCCAAACACAAGGCTACCGGTAATCTTAACCCTAAAACAACTTCTAAAAACTACCGGTAAATGAAAAATGTGTCGATACCGGTAAATATTCTTCAGTTTCATTTCATTCTTTCGACTTAAAATTTTTCAGTGAGATATCGGTAGTCACTACCAAAAACCAATCTGTTTTGGGATACCTTAGTACTGGTATTTCTCATTTGGCTTTGCGAAATAATTTCCTCTTTTTCTTAGGTAGGCTACTCTTCAAAATTGTTGTGGTCACATTTTACTTGAACTGCCTACCAATCAGAATCTTTTTACTTAGTTAGCCCCACAAAATTTTTTTCGCATGTTAACTGCCTAGCTTTTTAATTTAGCACTCTGCAATACTTTTGTTAGAGTTTTTGTTAAAAAAATGTTCAATTTTTAGTGGGCTATGGCCTGTGACGGAATCGGCAAAAATTAGTTCAAATGAATGCTTAGTGGCAGAAAGCGCTAGTGTGAAAAAGTTGGAGCACAGGTTCTAACTGTATAAAAGAAAAGTAGGGTAAGATCGGGTAATTCTGGACAGGGAAAATTCCGAACAGCCAAGGGTAATTTCGGACATGAAAGTAAAATTGCAATTAGTGAGTTTTTGTACTGCCTATATCAATGTAGATAATCATTTTGGTAATTAAATAATTGCTTGTTCATTTTATGTGCAATAAAACTATTCTGGGTAGATGCACTCTGCTTTCTTTTGCAGATTAGGTTAGATATTAATTTGTCCTATATTGTACCCAAAGATGCTCTCACACCCTGTTTTCCAAGCAAACCAGATTCCTGCTTGGTTTATTGATTCATAACTTGAATTTTTCCGGAAAAAGTTAAATCCATACCTACTCCGTGTCCAAATCTAACTTTAAAAAAATCTGTAAGACTATGAGTTTGCGAGTTGAAATGATTGTTAAAGAAAAAAACAATTTAGAAGATAGCTTGGGGGTAAAAAATAATAAAGCCTAAATTGCTGTAGGTACAAAAAGGCCTATGCATTAAAAAGTGACAAGCCGCACTCGATAAATCCGCAATTCACGGAAAATCACAGATAAATCCATAAATCTGGCGTTGGCGTGGCGCAAAACAAACCAAATCCCCAACTCAACGATAATTTCAGAGTGGTTTTAAAATAAAAAGAGCTGTTAATTCAAGCGCATTTTGCAGAATAAAGATCTTTATTTGACGTTCAACCACAATGAAGGTGTTAAAAGGGAAATTTTGATCACCATGGCTTAGGTTTATCCATTTTAATCGACATGGCGCAATGACTAATTTGGCACTAGACTGGTGCAAATGTCCTGCGGAGTGCATTAAAATTTTCAAAAAAGTACCTAATTACGCTTCTTAGCATGTTATTCCTAATTATAATATTTATAAATATGCTATCAAAAAGTATCAAATTTGAACTTTTGCCTTTATACGTAGATGTCCGGAATTACCCTTTCAAGATTAATTCCGGATATGTCCGTTCAGACCAATTTTTTTATCCATTCCTAAAATATTTTTTTTGAACCAGTGTGAAAATACTAAAGTCCATTATTGAAATGCACAAATGAAGGCAATAGATCTCGAGTTGATTAAAGAAGAAAGCAGACAGAACGAAAATAGCAGATTTTTTTCCAGAATTACCCGATCTTACCCTACGGTAAGATTGAAGCAAAAAGGGCTGTAGTTACCAGAGATAGAGTCCTCAAGGACATCCTTGGCCTCCACAAATTTTGAAGTCCTTGGCCTTGAGGCCTCAAGTCCTCGCAAATTGGCCTGTCCTCGGCTCAAGGACAGCACTAATTATTTTTTGAATTGTTAAAATTTTGTGGAGCGCCTGAAAAATTTATTTGGAAAACGTTTTTTTGTGGTCACCTGAAAAATTTTTGTGAAGACCTTTTTTTTTTGGAGAGCACTTGTGCTTGTGTCCTTGGCCTTGGCCGCAAGCATTCCTGTCCTTGGCCCCAAGAGTGTCTGTCCTTGGCCTTGAATTTTTTGTGTCCTTGGCCTTGGCCTCGAGCCTTGTGTTCTTGATTCCACCTCTGGTAATTACCTAACACGACCCTAACCAAATTGACATTTGTGCATCTAGTGTCTAGTGTTTGATATTGCTGAATGACCTAAAATATACAGTGTGACTCAGTGCTTTTTTAATACTTTCAAGCAGAATTAACAAGCCATGAGCGGGGTTGCCTAAATAGAATTTTCCTACGTATCTTAAAGTGAACTGTTAGGACTTTCAGTAGTTTTGAACACAATATAGACACTGTATGATACCAGCATCTTGCCCTGAATATGCGTGAAGCATTTTGACTTGGATATCTTTTGAACAGCTGCAGCTAGAAGGATAAAATCAATGCGAATGTGATCTTGGGACACTAGTCACACCACTTTACAGTACTGGTTTTCGTTTTATTTTTTCTGTATTAAGTTCAGGCCTTATTAAAAAAATGAACAATAAAGCAACATTGTAATAGTACAGGTAGTTGGCTAGACTATTGCTTAAATACAACAGCATAGGGGTGTTTGTGAATGTTTTGCAGCATTTGCTTGGAACAATTTTCAATTCCCATTGATAGAAACTTTTTTTTTGTTCATATGTGCATACATAGGCATACTAAAAATGCCAATTTTCATTGGTTAATGCGAAATTGTCAAGTCATGTACACAAATTTCAATGCATTTTAAAGTCATTTTAACTGGTAACAAAGTTTCAAACTATGGACAAGGGTAAAGACTTGGACGAAGAAACCAAAGCATTGCTTAACAAGACTTTTGCTAGAATGCGGTCATTAATAATGTCTCTAACAAATACAATTCGTGAACTTCGAGAAAAGTGGCCTATTGTATTCACAATACTTGGATTTGGCCAGCATTATCAACTAGTTGTGGCTAAAGATTTTAAAATGTTTAAGGAAAATTTGTCTAAGTATATGATTCAATTTCTTTCATTCATGCAAAGTCTGCAACTAAAAAAGAAAGAACTAAAAGCAGTAGTGAAAAGAATCAATGAAGCTAAAGGTAAATCAAAAGATGATGGTCCAGAAGTTGTAGGAATGATCGAGTTGCTCAGTGTGTACTTCAATGAAAGCTTTGAAAATATCATTTTGAAAGAACCAACATCGGTAAGTGACTGCATGTTTTGTTACGGTACAGTAAAACTAATGTTTGCAAATTTGTGTTAACAATTGTGTTTTTTAATGATCAAGTGACAAATAAATAGCCCACTCAGTTCCTTGTATACTTCAGAAGATACTGTAAATGTGGTTTAACCTACCTTGGGAATGACACTTGATGCCTGAATCCTTGGTTGATTCTTGGCAAGCTCTGGAGCCAAGCATTTCACCCATCTTGGTGACCTTGTGTTGAAAACAGTGCAAGAACGCCAAATACTACAGATTGCACCACGTATCAAGTGCATATAAGTTATGGCGTGCCTGGGTAGAAAAAAAACGAGAAATCTTTCCTATACAAAGATTAGTTATGAGATTCCAGTGATATTTTCATTTTTTTAGTTGCTTTTTTCACTTCGATTATTGGTACAATTAAACAATGTGCGATACTAAAAATTATAGCCTATGCTGTCTTTATCATTTTTTAAGTGCCACAGAAAGCCATTTATGTAGTACACTGTAAATAATTTATTGTTTTTTGTTATTGATGCATGAGCTAGTTACGAGGGCAGCAGCTGGTAGATGTGCCAGGCTAGTAGCCTAACTAAAAGTTTGCTGGTTTCTAATGTGATACTGGAACTGGGCACTGAAGCGTTGTTTATGTTTCGGAAAGCCACTTAACACCTACTCCTTTGGCTTGCTCTTCAGCTATCGTTCATTTATTTTTTTTAAACTTAAGCTACTGTATTTTTTTCTAAGTTTTTGCAAACGTTTGTTTTGTCTTTCAGGATGTGGAAAAATTTCCGAAGACTCCATGTATTGTCACTCATGGTATGCTAATGCATGATACTATCGTTTAATTTATGTGGTTTTTCTTTTTGGTGTCTGGAAGTGATTTAACTGTGTGCGGTTTATCGCAGTACGTATGCCAAAGATTTATAGTTTAAGGAGTTGGCTGGGCCTATTTCTGTAGCATTGCGCTTGGGCAGAACAGGCGCTGCTTATGCAGTTGTCTCATTATTTCAATTCAGTTCTCATTTAATTGGCCGGTTTCACAATGTAAACTGTATTTTAAGTCTAGAAAAGTATCTGAATTTTTTCTTTTCCGATGACAGTATTGTTCATACCAAATGCTGTACTTGTCTGTTCGATTAGTTTTTACCACGTCCATTACAGTGAAACGCCTAGTTCAGCATCAAGGCCGCAACCAGTCGATTGCTGACCACCACCCTGCACAAATGAAGACGGTTATACTTTTTCGAGTATTTGTAGACTAATAATGATTTTACAACATGATTTCATAATGCATGGTTCGTTGTTTATGTTATGCAGTAGGCTTAGCTGTTTCAATTTTTTCTATTAGTTTGATGATCTATGCAGATCTCTACTTCGTATGCCCATCACGAGGAAAATAGTCGTAAGGAAAACTACAGTACTTGTAATGTAGTATTTTTGTTTGATCTTTTAATTTCAGGTACGTGAGTCACCAAAGTAGAAAGTGAAGACATTAGACCAATTTTAATTTAGCAGTGTGTTACCACCGTGTTGTTTGGGGAAGATAGTTTTTGTACCCAAGTGCACCACCACGTATCTGCCACTCCAACACATATTGCACCTTATTTTTGGTCACTTTCTATTAGCGTTGAATAGTTAACACGGGACCACCACGATGATAGACTGTTTAGCACCAGTGTTTGCCAAGAACAAGCCAAAGACTCAGCAGTGTTTCAGTGTCCAATTTGGGTATGGAACCAGGACCCAGCAACCTCTTGAATACAAGCCCAAGCCTCTACCAACTGAGCTATGTTGCTGCTAGTCTACTGACGGCAACCAAACAAACGACGTAAAAATAAATAATCTTAGGGATGTTAAAAACCAATGTCTGTCCAGCTTAAAAAAACACCTGTGAGCGCTTCTGCTATTTTTTATTGCTTTGACTGTTACCTACCTACTTAGGTGCTGATGTTTATTCATCTCGGTTGTATGACGTATTTGTTGATCGATCACCTGCTTTCCAAGATCTGAATTCTATCGTAGATGCACTCTGCATCTTTTTCGGTTGCTTTTACGCATTCAACATTGAGTATCCAAGGGAAAACTCTCTCACTTTGGAATTTTTGCAATGGTATGAATTTTAGATTTTTCACATTGTCTGCTTTATAGAACTTACTCTACTCCTTACCAATAACTAATAGCCCAATATATGTGACCAACTGACCATTCTTCAATCGGAATTCCAATTTGTAATTAATGTAACAAATCAAATAATCGTTTCTGAAATGACGTCATTTTATTCACAAAATAAACAGCTTTCAAAACGTTTAGGTAAGTTAAATTTTAAATCAAAAATTCGTTGGTAACAGAAATAGATGGTTCAAGTTGATTATCATAAATCTTTTAAATTTGAAAATTATAAAACCTGTTAGATTCAATGAGTTTTTAACGATTTTGACAATTGTGCTAGAGGTCTGAGGTTCAAATCTTAGGCGTGCCAAAAGGGAGTAGTCTCAGCTTTGACGTTTTTATGTCAATACAGCAGATATGTTGTCTTGGCACAAAATTGCAGAGATATGCTTCCACCTTGGCTATTTCATAAAGTCAGGAATTATTGAGATCATTTCATCGTATGGAGAATTTTTATTTGTGTGACCCTGAGTATCATCACGTGCTTGCCTACTCCAACACGTGGTGCACAATATTTGCAGTTAATCTTAAGGTTTGCATTCTTTTGTCGATGCAGTGCCACCAATACTTACTTTGCTCCCAGAGTTCGCCAAGAAATGAGGCAAAGATAAATAGGCGTTAAGTGTCTTCTCCAATGAATTAACAACGTATCAATGCCTATTGCCAAATTCGAATATCGAACAGTTGGAGCCAGTAACTTTTTGATTACTATCCCGGTACCTCTAACAACTATGCTACGCTGCTGTCTATTTAGATTACTTGTTTCAACTTTTTAGTTGAAATGCAGTTGTACATTATGTGTAGTTTTAAGGTATGTTGATTGAGATAGTGGCGTCTTTAAGTATTCGAGTATAGCATATTAAGTGTGTTAAGCCTAGTCAATGGTCATCTTAGGAGGAAGAGTATCTCAATGCAACAGTCACGATTAACTTGCTGTGTCATTGGAGCAGGGTTCCTACGATGTTTGAAAAATCTTTAATTGTTTGAAATATATATCGCATTTTTTGCTTTTGATATCAATGGTTATATCTTTTGCATTTACAGGGCATTGGCAGAAATTAACACCGTTAAGGGAAACAACACGGAAAAGTCGCGGAAAAACCGAAGCAGAATTAACGGTGTGCAAGCGAAAGTGCTTACATTGCTGAGTAGCATTAACGACTTTTGTGCATGCGTTTGAAAAGTCGTTAAGTACAGTGGAACTCCGCTTACGTGACCACCTATGGGACCGTAATCAAGTGGTTGCATTAGCGGTGCGGTCATGTTAGCGAATTTTGCTTTGGAGCATCCCAGATCTTGTTTGTAGCAACTCTGCACGACTTCTTCGCCAACATAGCCACTCTCTCCGCAAATAACAGCCTGAGAAATGCTATGTCGTGTCTTAAACCTGTTTAACCAACCATTTGAAGCTTGAATTTAGCAAAGCTTAGAGCTTTTTTTGAATCAGAGGCCCACTTATGGTCACAAAAGCACATTATCAAGCACGTGTGGTCGCTTAAGCGGAATTAAATTTGCAGTTTTGGACCGAAATATGGCGGTCCTGGTCTGAAAATCGGGGTGGTCGCGTTATTGAAACAAACTGCAATGCATTAACTACCATTGTAAATTATTCAGGACTGCACTGAAGTGGTTCTGATGAAGAGGTGGTCGCTAACCAGAGTTCCACTGTATTATTTGAGTATTAGGAAAGTGGGGCAAAACGGAGCATTCGATTTGAAAGAAATGTGTTGTCTTTATCGAATTACTCCTTTGTGTAATTAGAAATATATTATTGAGTGTTTTTGGAATTGTTTTTGCATTTTGATATATGATTGATTAAGTGTCCCGTTTTGACCCACGTTTTCTTGAGCTTTTCGTGAGCCCATCTTTCGTTTATTCGTTCAGAAAGCATAATCTTTCTTGCTATGAGAATGTCATTTTTGCTGATGTGTGCTACGTCTATTCATTCTCGGTTTGTTTAGTAGTTGCGAATCAAAAGTGCAAGTTCGCTTAAAATTCTGAAAGTCTATTAAGGGAAAAATCTTGGCAATTTGATTCTTCCTGTCCACATTTAATTGGTGCATTTGCCACTTAATTTGTTTGCTATTTTAAGTGAGGTATAATCGCTCCATAACTAAAGCGACAAGCTTTGAACTAACACAATATCATTTTGCTGATGCTGTAGTAAAAGCTCTGTTATTTTGATGTCTTTATTTTGACAACATAGAATAATTAAAACTTTTTCGTCATTTCAAAACAATTGCCGCCTGAAATACCAATACATATGCTTATGCGTTTTTTGGTTTTGCCATACTGTTAAGTTTTTTTGGTGTTTTACACATCCAAAAAAGCAACCGACCTGGGTTTCCTATATTAGCTTTTTTCAAAATTTGCTTTGTGTATTCGCTGTTCATTTGGTTTGTTGCAACAGGTTTGCTGACTGATCCAGATCCGCTAAGCGTTGGTTCAGCTTGATAGTTGAAATTGCAAGTGCACCGCGAAGAAGAAAGCGATTAGCATGCATTGATCAAACAATCGAGTTTGGTGCTTAAGACTAAACAAACCAGGATACCGTGTAAGGCCTTGACTATGGGTGTTCGATATGGAGTCGCATTAGCTTACTGCAGTTACATCTCGGCCCGTGGGTTAACCAAATAAATTCATAGTTTAGTAAGCCTTCATAATATAAGTTTTGCATAACTTTTTCCGGCCAGATTAAATCCGTTAGAACATTGCTGAGATTGGTACCGCCGGGATTAAGTTTTACTGTAGGTTAGCTGGCTGAAATATACCTGGGTAAAGCTAACCAGAAGTCTCTTGAAATATCCATTTTGGTCAATCCGTGCACCATTGACACTTATTTGTCAATGCACTAACACTATAAGCAGGTTCAATTTTTTATAGTTAGTAGAGGCCGAAGTGTACTTGGTTCGGTTTGGAGCAGCACACTTGGCTGCATCAGCACATGCAAACTGCTATCTTCTTCGCAAACTAGTTGGCCTACTGTCACAACTTCAAGCTCAACCAAACCTTTCACTAGTCTGAAGCACGTCGCTAACCACTTCTTACATGCCAAGTAAGTTAGGTGGCAATTTTTAGGCGAAAAATAATTGCTTTTAATGTGTGTTGTTTTGCAGAAAATTTCTTGCAAGCTGCGTAATCCTGATATTTTTAAGACAGTATGAACAGCAGTAATCACTGCCGCAATTTTGCTGTAAAGCGAATTTGTTTTTTATGGCTATTCAATGCATTCATTCAGGAAATTTAATTTTGTCAAAAAAAGGTAAAACTGCCAGTGATCATTTGAATTTTCTGGAAATGTTTTCTAATAAAACACTGTTGCTTTGGTAGGTTGCAAGCGCAGACAATGCAGAGTTGTAAACTGGGGCCGTTTTTTTCAAATAGGATTCTGGCCTAAGTTTTAGAAAAGTTTCGCTCCAATACCAGGATTATCTTGGTTACAATAAATATTCAAAATCAACACACAATATTAGCGAATACCTTTAGCTTAAAAATTATCAGCAACTTTCTTCGTATGTTAAAAGTGGTTTCGATGTGCTTCAAGCTTGTGAAAGGAGTTGGTTGAGCTAAAGTTTGTAAAAGTAGACCAACTTACTAGAATTTGCCATTAAGAAAGCAGTTTGCATGTGTTGATGGTTTAAAAATATTGCTCAAACAGTCAATGCGAATCTTTCCAAACATAATTTTGTTTTAATTGGCGCTGCGTTCAAGCTAGCTTCTCATTTAGCTAGCGTACAAAAACCCAAAGTTTATTGATTTTACAAGTTATACCATTATTCCAAATTAAGTTAACCTAATTAGTATCTAAAATAATTTTTGAGACTGTTTAGGGCTTGAATTCAATTTTGAATTCAAGCCGAGTTGGGGTTTGCACTATGGTCAACCCGTTTGCAACTCTGAGGCGTAAACAGTTTTGGAAAGTTGCAATAAGCTGGAAAAGTAAACGATTTTTTATTTAGTGTTGACTTTGCACCATGTATTTATTGCACACAGTCCTGTTCGTTTATTTTCAAAACAGTAAATAAACAACGGTCATCACTGCTGCATTTTTGCATGTTTGTATTGAGTCGTAAGCGCAAAGGGCTTGTTCGGTTATTCATTCGGTGCCTTAATTCTGTGATACATTAAAAAAATGCTGCAACTAAGTTAGACTTGAATTGTTAGAACAGCTATCTAAGCGCCTTTAAGATGTTTGTTATTTTCCGTTTGCAATTATAAAGCATAACTGATGTACAGTTTTGCATGTTATTGTTTCGGCATGTAATCAAAGGTTTCGCTGATATGAGTTGCCATGCATCAGTGCTGGGACTCCACTTCTTTATGCGCAGTAATGTTTATGTCAATTCTCGTTCAAAATTTGTTACTTTTAACGTACCGATACTTAAACTTAGTGATCACTTTAAGACAATTGCGTTGGTATATAATCAAAAACTTTCTAGTTTCACGTAAGGAATACGAAAAACTTAAAATGAGTAGGTAAAAATTTCATAACCTACGGTAAGTAGATTGACATACTTGCAGTAAAAAAAGTGTGAAACTACGTACGGAATAATAACCTACAACGGTTGTTAATGGGCATACATTCGGTGAATATACGTAAAAGCTGCGTAAAAATAAAACACAGAACGTCCGTAAATTAACGCAACTATTTGTAGTTTTACATGAAGTGGTATAATGCCTTTACATAAACTTCGTAAATATCAAAATACAAAAAAATTGTATTTCAACGTAATTGTAAGTAGTTATACAAAAAATATGTTTTTGGACTGCACATACAAATGCGTAAATAAAAATTACATACATTTATATGGCATCACTGCTGCCATATAAAATATGTAAAATTCATGGAAAAATTTTTTACAGTGTACGTAGGCAGTAGCGTAGCCAGGGGGGGGGGGGCTCAAGCCCCCCCATTGGCTTGTGAAGTTTGCAAAATCGCATGTTTTTTGTGCTTTTGAGGCCGATTTTCTGAGAAAAATGGAAAATAGCCCCCCCCCATTCGAAAACAGCCCCCCCTCAAACGACTGAATTTGCGAAATTGGACGAAATAGCAGCCTCAATTTTGGTGAAGACCTTTTTTTTTTGGAGATCACCTAATTTTGGGCAGAAAAAACCTTTGAATTTCGGATTTCGGCCGAAAAATCAGTCTCAATTTTGGTGAAGACCTTTTTTTTTTCTGGAGATCACCTGATTTTGGGCGGAAAAAAGCTTTGATTTTTCGAGCTTTCCGAGAAATTTCGTCTCAATTTTCGGACAAACCGTCTGAAACTGCTTCTAGATCAATGAAAATTCCAGTCAAAGTCGTTTGCACACTTCTCACTGTTTTAAAATAGCCCCCCCCCCCTTTTCCAAATCCTGGCTACGCGCCTGTACTTAGGTAAGAATTCCTCCAAACACAAAGTAGTGGAACGACCAGTTTAAAAGCAGCAAATCAACTCGCTCATTTCGTCAAAACGTGCAACGAATTTGTCAAATTTCTGGTATGAGTAGACAGAATTAATTGAATTGTAATTACATCTGAATTGCCTTTATTCGGAAATAGGGCCGTAGGGAAGGAGGCAAGAGAGAATGTAGTACCCAGGGCCAGTAATTTTTAGAGAACCAGCCCAGATTGAATGGCACCAAATGGTTTGAATGTCGAACTCAACCAAAAACCAACCATGATTGGTGAACGGAGCCCAGATAAAACTTTAAATCTCCACAATCATTAAATCCGTGAAAAAAATTGATCCGACTCCAGATAAAACCCTTTTGGGTCTTTTCCAAATATCCGAAAGTAAGTCTAATTTTGGCGAAGGCTTTTTGTGGTCAATGCTTCCTAAATTTTCCTGTTTGAGGATTTGTTCGTAATTTTTTTTACCACGACGAGCCCAAACCTTTTCCCAATAATCCTGTTTTTAACCTTGGTGATTTCTTTCCAAGTTTTTTTTTGTTCGTTTATCAAAAAAGAAAAACAAAGTCGGGAAAAAACATAAAAAACAAGACAAACACTAAAAAAAGTGCTGGTTAACAAAACCTTAATATTTTGTTATTTTCCGTCCACACTACTATCGTTGCAGTATCAGCAACTTACATTGAATCTTAAAGTTCCAATAGTTGTGCTGTATGTGAAGTTACTGCTTTCAAATTCTGGTTGCTGAGAGGAGTTTTCTGGTAATCTTTGGTTGTCTTTATACCATGTGTATGTAGGTGCAGGGAAACCTGTAATAGGCATTATTATTTGTTCGAGGTTAAACAAAAATCTTCTGTCACTTTTGCGAATTCTTGGATTGTCGCTCTGCATCTAATGTAAGACGAATAATTTTTATTGCAATTTTTGAAAATTTTTTTAAATGTTTTTTATCATTTTAAGCTTTGTTTGTAATGATTTAAAGCTTAAGCTGAAGTTATTATTATATGTGTTTGGTGCTTTTTACAGGACCGGACTTACCTCATGGCGTAATGGCGCAGTGCCAGGGGTCAGCACTTGGGTGGAGATGGCAGCGAAAATCTGATGCGAAGATTTTTTTATTTGGTCTTCATCTTTGTTTAGCAGAAAAATGTAGCTAAAGCCTGGCAAAAACCTTTTTTTATTTTTTTGGTCTCTATCTTTATAGACAAGAAAATGCAGCAAAATTCCCAAAAGTGCCAGGGATTCGCTTGCAGACTCGGTTCTATTAGCAGACACTAAAGATGCCTTAATTTTTTAAGGTGAAGTGCGTCTGTGCATCTTTTAAAAAAAGTTGTTGAAAAAAAGTTGAAAAAAGTTGCATTTATTTTTAACGAAAGTTGCTGAAAAAGTTGGATTTAGGCTTATGCACCGCAAGTTTAAGCAACATCGTTACAAGCATTGAGAACTCCAGAGCCGGATTTGTAGCCAGAACTTTTCTGCATTGGCTCCGCAGCTCTGGTTGCGATACTGTGGTAGTAGTACATAGGTAGTAGGATTGTAGCTAAACTTCGACATTATAATGCAAAGCAACTGTTGCATCGTAGATAACATTGTGACGCAGCAAATCCATCACAAAGCTCGCTGTTATATTCACTCTATATAATTCAAAGAGTAACACTAGAATGAAATTAAAACAGAGTTGTAAACGGCGGCCGACTAGTTCGGGCCCAAACCCGACTCGAACCCGAAATCTAATTTGAAACCCAAATCATGCCCGAAAAAACCCGAAAGTTAAGTTAGGTCTGAAAAATTTAGCAATGTTGCCAAGTTATATTTTGACTCTATTCTCGTGCACCTAAGACAAAAAACACGTATTAGGCCCAAACTAAGCCCAAAATTTTCTCAACGTAGGGCCCGAATTCGAACCCGACCGAACAGTCAGGCCCGACTTACAACTCTGAACTGAAATACTGTAGTTTCAAAGCATATTTTTTAAATCA
Organism: Trididemnum nubilum; assembly: GCA_963965965.1. Taxonomy (NCBI): domain Eukaryota; kingdom Metazoa; phylum Chordata; class Ascidiacea; order Aplousobranchia; family Didemnidae; genus Trididemnum; species Trididemnum nubilum. Next base: position 9,034,935 of record OZ014469.1, read on the forward strand.
AACTTTTACATTTTGAGCAAAACTTGATTAAAGTTGCAGTAAAAAGATGCACTTAAAATCGAAAACAGTTGCAAAATAAAATTGATGGAAACAGCCAAAACATTACACTCATAGAGTCCGAGTGTTTTGGAAATTGGAAGCTGTGGGAAGCTGTAAAAAAAAATTGCAAAAACTTGCCTTAGTGATTACTGATAATATTGCGTTGTTGTGTTATTGTAATGATGAAAAAAGTTACTCCACAGCTAAAAAACAGAAAATGAAGAAATCACGAAAACAATATAATGCGAATTCGATTTCCAAGATTTAGACAAAAACGGTGAGTATAACTACGATTCACTTTAGTCACAAATAAGTAAAAAAAAATTTTTGTAGCATTGTGGTTTGGAGCATCATGTTTAAGTATTCTCTATATAAAGCAAAGCAGTTTACTGATGATGAAACTGGAAACGCCTTGACACGTTCTTTGAAATAGTTGATCGATTTATGACTCTTTGTTTTAAAATAGAGAATAATTCAGTTTTAATGTACCAAATGGTACCAGTCCTTTTACTTTAGGCTCCTAAAATCTGGCCACATATAGAACGAGTACCTTCTGTGGATTCGCACGTTAGATTGGCTGTAGAACCGATTACGAGGACCATTCCTGTCGGAAACCCACAAATAGGAGTAGATGGAGGTACTACAAATATATAAACAAACTTTCAAATTTAGTCCGTTACAAAGTATTTAAACTTACAATACAATACCTGTGCTGGTCTTTGATGTAAAGTGGCAATTTTATAATATTTCTTTATAGGCCACTTTTCCGTGAGTTGTGGGGGCAGCAGCTCGAGATTAAGCCGTCACACTTCCCCGTCTTTCATCACATCCATCATTTCGCTTGGTTAAAGTCCCAAGCGATTTCATCTAAGATCTGCAATGTACTTTGTCCCTCTAGTTCTAAGTTGTCCAACTAGTCTTTTCGCATTTGCTTGGCTTTGGCAAGTAAAGCTTGTTTTGAAGGCAAGCAAAACTCGTTACTGAGGCAATCTGCATTACATGGCCAAACCATCTAAGCTGAGATCTTTCAATTTGGAGAAGTAACGGATCAATGATTATGGAGATTTTCGAATCTCAGAGCTAGGCACCTTGTTGAATAGCGTAACTCCTTTTATTCTTCGTAAAAACCAAGTTTCTGACGCTTGCACTTCTGATCGCACTCTCTCAGCCATTACACAAGATTTATGACCATATAGTTGAAAATGGGGACAAAAACTGTTTTGAAAATTGAGAGCTTTGCCGAACAAAGTATTTAAACTAAATATGTAATAATTGACTGTGTGTCATAATGAGTAATAAACTTTAAATTTGCTAGAACAAAAGGTAGAGACAAAGTTTTCCAATGAAACTACGGTGTTGTAAAGTTTCTACATTGAGTAACTACAGTAACTTTAAATTTACTTAAACAAAAGGTAGAGACAAAGTCTTCGAATGAATCACAACTATTGCAAAGTTTATGGAATCGGCCAATTGGTCGAGCGGTAACGGTAATGAGGCTCAAATCTCGGATCGGTCAAATCATACACAGAGTTACCTGCGGCTCACCAGCGCCGCCGCCGCGAACTTTCTTCGAAAGGAGCTGTGTCGCCCGCAGATGCAGTTTCACGGAGATGGGCCCCGACAACTCGTTACACTCTTCGGCGCAAAACCTGTTACACGCTTCGACGTATTTCGGCAAGTGTAATGAAAAATTTGATTGGCAAATTTTAGGAAGATAATTTGATTTTGAAACTTAAGTAGAGTTATAATTCAATCAACTAGACAAATAAAAGCGTATTATGAATAAAATGCACGTAAACTGCGACACTTAATCAAAATAGAGTTTCATGATATAGGCTAAAAATAATAAACAGAAAAAATAATTGATAGCCAAGCACAATATTAAAAAAAAGTCCAAAAAGCATGCAAAACTTTCGTGAAAAGATTTAACGATTAAATATATTTGTTTCAAAGAAAAAAAGCTTCTCAAACGACCGACCATCTTTTGCCAAAAATACAGTAAATGGTATAACGGAAGCCAGCGAAAATTACTCAAAATATGGGAAATTTGCGAAACAAAATCAGCACACGCTAATGTGTGTCAGCAGAGCCGACACTTCCATTCGATACATGAGTCAAAAGCCAAACGAACACAAAATTTTGGTAAAACCTAGTCAAATTTAGTTCGTCCATCATGAATTTTGACTTTCCTAAGCAATTCTAGTCTAATGAATAAAGTATTTGGTCCCGAAACATGGCTTCGATTTCTAGTAAAACATAACCTTTTAAAATTGTTATATGTACAGTTTCCTTGCTTGACGTTCAGTATCAAAAGGACTCTACCCGTGCGGTATGTTTGCATTCTGGATGATGCTGCTGATATATATAAGTGAATCGAGATGCAATTATAACTTCAGTACAACATCAATTTGTGCATTGTGCAGTGATCAGAGGGCTAAACTAAAAGATAATGAATAAAAAAAAGGAGGTCCTGCTGATCCATTTTATGAAACCGTTTGAGAACCGCTTTTTATGGAGTAGCTTTGGGAGAACTTTTGTATAGTTGCTTTTCCCGATTGCCAAGAGTCCCGAAGACTTGCTTTTTTGTGGACCACTGGTTGGGCTTCTAAATTGGACCGCGGGTTGCTCATTAGTGCTCTCTTTTCCCCATACTTCACTTGATCTGGTAGTGGTTCTGGTTGCGCTTCAACCAGCAATTTTTATTGTTTTTAAATTGGTTCTCCATTAAAATTTCTTAATAACCTTTTGAAATTAGATCAAACAAAATTTTTTCTTTGTTTTTCGTTGTGATATTTCATGTCAATTTAAATAACTGCTCTGAGCTTTATCGCCAAAAACGTTTGGGAAACGCTGTAGAGTAGGATCAGTATAAAATTAAAGTTAAAATACAATAAAAACACTTTGCATTGCTGCAGCATGCAGCATCGAACTTACTTTGAACAGAAATATTGTAAGCTCCAATTCCCGCAATAGGATCTCCAGGAACAAACGCCCTACAGAAGTAAAATCCTAAAACAAAAGCAAAAAGTTACTGAGTAATAATAATAATAGCTGTCATCAAAGTCATCCAAAAGCTCTCTAACTAAAAATCGAACTTAAACGTTGGTTGCATTTTTGCATGAAAAAACAAGTGACGTCAAAGTGGTTAAATTTTTTTAGTTGTCGGAAAAATGGCTGAGATGGTTTATCTGTTTTTGGATTTTGAGATGGCCCTGACTGTTTTGTGCTCTATAGGGGCCATTCTTAAGGGTGGGAGGTCGCATTGTCTGCATCATCATATGAAATATCGGGCTTAACTTCCACGATCGTTCCGTTGTTACTTTCGGCTTTAGTCAAAGTCTTTTATTACTATTATCTAGGCTGGTTGAGGAGAAAAAAGTCCAGTAAAATTAGGTAACAAATGAGAAGATTGGATTATCCAAATGTATACAAGCCGATTGTTGTGCCATTGAAGTGCAGCGAAAAGTATCTTTTTAAACTTGCAGAGACATAAAAATACTAAATGATCAAACTTTCGTTTACTCCATCAGACGCAAAGAAACCACAATTTGACGTCATCGACAATTTGCAAAAGATTTCAAACGGTCGCAAACTTCGTGAGCGGTTGCTTGACTTCACTTAAACAAAGATGTTGATGAATGGTTGGCCTATTTTGAGCAAGTGACGTAGGCGACCATTCGCGAAGATTGCCAACCTTCGCTTCGCGTTGCTTCGCGTGCAGTGTAAATGCACGTTCAAAGTTAACCGCTGACTGAGTGCAAATGACCTATTAGTAGTACTTAAATTCTAGGTGGGACGCGTCCTTCAACCGAGAATTAGCCCCCTATCAAAATTTACGGCCCACATACAAAAAAAATTCCTTATTGACTCGCACGCGAAGACGTTTTTTCCAGTCTGCAACGAGAGTTTAAAAAATGGCCAATTCGGATATGGAGACTTTTGTTTACCTTCATTGAGCGTTATTTTTTGTTTTTCGCCAGAAACGTTTTCGTTCAAATTGTGTCCGGTTTTGGGTGCGGGAGCGTTCCCCCCATCTACTACTTTACAGTTTAAATGCTACCTATTACCATATTTTGTTTGAGTCAGGGTTTGACTCACTACCACCATTGGCAAGGGGCAGGAGATACACGTTTGGAAATTTTTCTAATTCACTACATCTGACATCATTAATCGAATCCTAAAGAAGGTAAGAGGAATGAAGCATTCAGATTTCCTTATATGCAGAAAATAAAGAATATTCTGAAATATATCAAAACCAAATTTCAGCTGTCTACGACTTATTGTTTCTGAAATACGTCCTTTCAAATTTAGATCTCCTTTAATAGTGTTGCCAGTTAATTTTTCATCTTTTCCAAAATAGTGTTTATAATATCTTTCAGAACTGGTTTGATAGCACCTGAAAGCAGTGTTTCAGCAAGAATTAGTATTGCAACAAAGTGTTTTTTCAAGTTAGGCAGGAGGATATTTCAATTTTTAAGAAACTAGATTTAAACTGGCAACACTGTTGAGGAGATCTCATACACTTTGACATGAAATATCTCAGAAATAGCAGGTCGAAGAAAGCTCAAATTTGGTAAAGTTATGTTTTAGATTTTTCTTTATTTTTTGTCCATAAACCCACGCAGGATGCTTCACTTCTTTAAAATTGGGTTAGGGACCTAAGATGAGTTTAAGAGGTACAGGTAATAGCAGTCTAGCCATTACACTAACTGAAAAAAAAACAATAAAATCTCAAAATTGATCCTAATGCTAAATTAAAGCTTGAATTGCGACATAAAAATTTTCTGTAAAACAATATCAAAGCACATCCGGAAGCAATACCTGCGTCGGAACGGCTCAAAAGTCTCACTATTAGATTTGTGCCAGAAAGATCAAATTGGCCTCTTGCCGAAGGGAGAAGGACACCGCCATTAACAAGCATATTCTCAGCCGCTGATTCAATAGTCGGTATGTAGCTCCAAGCCACTCTGAAACCGGTCAAAACAAGTACAATACTGTTAATACACATTTGTTTACTTGAAACGAAGAATGACCATATCGTACGTGAAGAATTTGAATTTTTGGACTCTACATGGAAAAATAAAGGGAAAGCGTGCAAGAAGAAAAAAACTGCATGATTTAGGCAAACTGAAAATTTCACTAATAACCGAATCGATTTCCAATGTGATCGAGTCTGCGAGAAATTTTTTTTGTTTTGCTTGTTTTGTATGTTTTTGCTTGTTGCGTTTCTTCGGTAGTCGGGTGGCGCGTGCATGCCAGTCTAATCACAAACCCGTAGTTTATTTCGATATTAATCAGGCCATAAAATTCTATTAGTGGACTATAAACTGAATATCGTCTTTTTTTTCGTCACGGTTCACTTGTTCTAGGAGTATGTCCAATCAAATCAGTCATATACGCGTGACCGCAAAAAAACCTTTGCAACAAGAGCGAACTATTTTTCTTTATTGCTTTTTTTTTCTCCGCGCGTCTATTTTTAGTCAGCTAAATAAAGAATCTATGATCAGGCTACAACGTAAACTTATGCTTTTCTCTCACTTCCTTTTAAGTAACCATATTGCAACACAACTCAGAAACACCACTACATTGACCATGTTGGCTGGCTATTTTTATTTTGAGCTAGGCTAACCACATGTTTAATCGAACGTTTTCGGCGTTTTCAAAGCGCCCTCATCAGGAAACTAAAAATACGGTAAATTAATGCCTAATAAACTAAAAATAAGGTATATTAATAGCTAATTAGTTTATTAGCTATAAGTTTACCATATTTTTAGTTTCCTGATGAGGGCGCTCTGTAAAACGCCAAAAACGTTCGATTAAACATGTAGTTAGCCTAGCTCAAAATAAAAATAGTTTAACATGATTATTGGAGTGGTGTTTCTGAGTTGTGTTGCAATATGGTTACTGAAAATGACCTCTCTACCGAAGCTATATTCTTTTTAAGTATCGTGTTGCAACTTGACATTCAAAATAGAATTCTGAAAAACATAATGACAACCAGAGGAAGCAACCGATCCGGTTCGGATTCGGATCTTACTGTTTTTTTCTCGGACCCGGATACACCTTCTTTAGACAATGCGGATCCGGATTGGATGTGATTTTGCTGATTACTTTCAAACTCATTGTTGATGTTTGTCAAAATATTTGTTAACATGTACGAAGTGTAGTTGCATACTGGCGCATCCTGATTGGATCTAAATTTAAAAGGTTTAGGATCCGGATCGGACCCAGATCTCTTCTTATTGAATCCGGATTGGTTCCGGATCTATTAATACGTGGATCCGGCCACCTCTGATGACAACCTAAGCGAGGTGGTACGCAAGTAATTTCCCTGCGGTGTTTTTTTTTTTTGACAAAAAGTCTAGATGAACAGCTTTCTTGTTTAAAATTCGGTTTTGTTATTAGATAAATAAATTTTCCAAATGCCTTTAAATCATATTGTTTCGTAACATTATAAAATCTGGAAACGAACCACGTTGATAAAAGGAACTGAGATCAAATACTACTTCCTACTTCTAGGCGAGATGGTTAAAGCGGCAGGATGTAAATAAGGCAGGCCAGACCTAGCAGAAAAAAGCAGATAAAGTCACTTTCTTGTTAGCTAAAAACATGAAAGCACATAAACTTGTAGAACGCAGATTATCTTGCTATGTCCGCGATTAAAATTTTGATCAAGAAAGCAGACAATTGTAATGAAGCTAGAAAAAGTTTTCTCCAGGGAAGCAGTGAAGCGCCGCATCGAAGAAAGTACTATTGTTGATTTCAATTTGTGATTGCGGGAGTAAGAGCTTTCAAGTTTAAATTTCGCAAAACTTTTTAACGAATTTAAAAATGTCTCTAATTGGATATAATTCGTTGATGTGGAAGAAGTGGTATATGCGTTGATAACACGAGGCGTCCAAGTGATACGAGGTCGTGGAAAAGTTGAGAACCACTGTATTAGACAGACATACAGATGGTTTATTCACCATGCACAAAACCTTGCACCATGAGAACACACGAAAGCCCAACTCTAATCAGCAAATAAATGAAAATTTAATTGCAAAGCTTTTAATTGGCTACAACCTTAAGTTGTGGGGTTATCATTTGTCAGATTTTTGCTGGAACTCCGTTTTGAGACCTTATCCCGTGCGATTGACCATGCTATCTTGGAATTCTTAATTGATCACGGAAATTTTAATATTTCACCAATCTTAAGGTAAGACTTCCTGAATCAAAAAAATTTTTTGTTCTGTGGTCATCATATTATAATCACATCTGCGAAAAATTACGGTTTTCTTGAGGCGAAGATCTTTTTTGGTCTATATGTAAAATTTGCGAAAAATTAAAGCTTAACTGAGGTGGAGTCCATTGTTTAGTCTTTTTCTTATAAATCCGCAAAAAATTGCTTTTTTCTAATTTTGTCCGGCTTTTCTACTTTAAAAATAAGGTAATCTCAGATGCGGATTTAAAATATGGAACAATGACGCTGTCCCAGGGATGCTTGGAAGGAAATTGCAACGAAAACCTATAGCAAAGATCAATTTTTTCTTTTTAGTTTTCACGTTAATTTGAAAAGATAAACCAGCAAAAATCAGGAAAAGACCTGTTTTTTGTTCTCACCTCTATTTGGTAAAATAGTGCAGCGAAATTTCTCTCCAGAACCAAGAGTCTCACGGACCCCGCGCAATGTAAATCCGACCCTGGATAACCCTATATACTTACTCTGCGTCGGCTGACGTTGAACAGATTAATTCAACGTCTCTCATCCCTTCAGGAAGTAGCTTATTTACTTGCCCTGTTTGGTCATTTTCTAACCGGACTGTAGCACTCAGAACCACAGAATCTGCAAATGAAAAGCATCAGTTTTACGTTTAAGTGTGACTAACACCATAAAACAGCACATTATTCACATTAGCAAAATATTGCAAAATTAAAATCTTTTTACACCAAATAGTCTGTTTTACCCACAAATGGGATTATAGTGAATACGGGTAAAAGACTGTTTTTGGCTGCTGTTGTATTGCACATTTTTCAGCTTTCACCGTACAGCGTCAGACTCGAAATATTGGACAATTCGTGCACTTTTGATTGTTGTTACTAATTCGTGCTCGGAGGAATCCGCGTTTTAACGGATGTTACGGATTTCAAATTTTGAATATTTTAGTGGTGGAAAATATCTCTTGTGATATCCGCTCTAACTCTTGGCTGCTGATAACGTTCTGAAATCCTGATTTCAACCACAGGCAAATGCCACAATACATTGAAGAAAATCGCATACGTCCTCGAGTCGCGAATGTCAAACGAGTAACTTTTAAGAATTAGGGTTGGGATTAGAGATCTGTTCTAACGGAGTCGTGTTTAGAAATCGTTGTTTTGACATTCGCTAGTTGGAACGCGAGCCAAAAATCAGATGATACATAAAATATTCGCTCTGGCCTATGCTGTCGAGCACTTTTTTTGAATCGGTTGAATTCAAACTCTATACTCAACATACTTAAGGGGTCGTACGCTCACCAGCGCATATTAACTTTGATCTGACTATAAACAAAACTTTAGGAGACAAATTTAAACAAACGACCGAGCAACTTACTGTACTGTAATTACCACGTTATTCAAGAATATAGCATCTCTGTACTTATAAATTCAGTTCATTCAAACTTATTAGTTTAGCAATGTAGAAGATAGAACATTTATAATCCGCGAATCAAAATTAATCCACGTTCGTGCATAGAACCCTTAAAGCATCCATCATCAGCATAATCAACCAATAGTACTGCAAGATATCATAAGACTCCGACTCCTAAAGTCTCAATGTTTAGGGTTCGGTTCCTTTTAGTGTTACTGATTTCGCAACTTCTATAAACGGGAAAGAAACTTTGTAAGAAATTCTCATCTTGGCCCCTACGAAAAAAAAGACAGCTTGGCCCCAACAAAAATAAGCGTTAAAATACTTTCCCAAGGACGCAACTACACATTGCCAGTTTGGGAATCAAACCGGGATCTAGTAACCTTTCTGTAACTACCGGATGTTGTACCAACGGAGCCATCGCCTCCGATAAAAGAGCCTATATACGCTGCTTTGGTACACAGCAGTTACAAATCAATAGACTTAACGTTGGTAGCACGATTCAAACCACACAAAACACAACAGATGAACAACTAACAGTAAATTAATGCGTAGGTAAATATAATCACAAATAAGTATCTGTAAACAAATTATAAAATCTTGGGAAACGACTTATAAGTTTTGCTTACTCGACTCCATGGCGACTTTATACCAACTAGCACTCAGTAAAAGACTAAACGTTAATTTATACGTACCGAAACTCAAGAATGCAATCAAAATTGAAAACCAACAATAAAAGTTTTTCATTTTCTAATTTATCCTAAAATTTAGCGCAAAGCTAAACAACAGTAAATCCTGCAAAAACTGTTAAAAGTTTGCTCGAAATACTCACACTCAAAACTCACACGTTGAGACCTCTTTTGCTTCAAGATCTTAAATCTCTGAAAATCATTCGCTTAAAACAGGGTATGGAGTGGAAATTTCGGCAAGGAAAATGAAAGATTTCAAGAGAGGGATGGAAAACAATCTTCCAATCAGTAGCGTAGCCAGGGGGGGGCGGGGGGCTCGAGCCCCCCCATTGGCTTGTGAAGTATGCAAAATCGCACGTTTTTGTTGCTTCTTAGGCCGATTTTTTCTAAAAAATTGAAAACAGCCCCCCCCCCAAAGGAAATTGGGTGCCGAAGTCGTGAAGTAGATGTCGTGATTCGGTGTGAAAAAGTGTTTGAATGTGTGATTTTGGCCGAAAAATTAGACTCAATTTCGGCGAAGACCTTTTTTTTTTTTTTTGGAGACCACCTGTTTTTGGGCTGAAAAAACGTTTGAACTTTCCGCTTTTCGAGAAATTTGGTCTCAATTTTCGGACAAACCGTGTGAAACTGATTCAAGAACAATGAAAATTCGGGTCAAGGTCGTTTGCACTTTTCTCACTCTTTCAAAAAAGCCCCCCCCCCCTTTTCCAAATCCTGGCTACGCGCCTGCTTCCAATTGTACTGCCATACCAGATTTCGCGCACGGTTTTTACAGAGAAATTAATACGGATAGCGATAAGTAATATTTTCACAGAAGTGTTTACATTTTAGAATATTAGCGGTACATTATTTGTTGGCAAATCGCGGGACTTCAATTGTGTGCATCATGACTACCTATTGCATCACAGTGCCTGTTGCGTACACAGGATTTTCGAAAGGGGGGGGGGGGGCAGGTGCGTAGCCAGGAATTTGGAAAGAGGGAGCTGTTTCGGAAATAAAAACCAGAGCAAAACAATCTTAATTCCAAACTGGAACAAATTTTGCACTCGAAGAAAGGTAAAGACCAAAAAAAAGACGAAGCTTTTCCCTCCGATTTACTTTGTTTTTCTGCTCAAAATTAGGTGATGACCAAAAAAATTCTTCAACCAGTGATAAGCGGCTGTTGGGGAATGCAATAACTTCAAATCCAGGGTCAAAGTACGCCATTTCTCATTCCAATGATAATTAATGGGGGGGGAGGCTTTTCTCGCTTTTAGTGCAAAAATCGGCCTCAAAAGAGCTAAAAACGTAGTATTTTACATACCATTTTGCGCTAATCATGCTTTATTGGCGACCCAAAAAAAAAAGGGGTATGGCACAATGCCCCCCCCCCCCCTAAATACGCCTCTGCATAGTTAAAACTGTCTACGTATTGCATCGTTTGTTACCTTACGATTTGGAGTATTGATGCTGTAAATGTAATTGTAATTACATTTTATTCACCAAGTTACCTTGGTCAGGAGACAGCGAAGGGACCTGTCGGTCTTCGAGTCAAGCTGCCACCTGCCCACCTGTCTACTACACACGGCGGAGGTGTCACAAAGTCCCTTTAATTACTGAAAATCAAGCACGTAAACTGTGAATACCAATTTTTATAGTCTTTGGTTTGGCCCTAGTCTACCGCTTCAGTAGCAGACACTCTATCACGCGACCCCTATCCACTTGACCGATGGAGTTGCTTGGGTTTTTGACAAATTTGAGTTTGTTTTTTTTTAATCTGAAATTGACAATTTACCAAGTTTCTATTTACTTTTTTTATGGTAGTAAAAATTCTTATTTGCTATTTTATCCTTTGAGCTTAATTTTTTAATTCCTAGAGTTTACGCTTGTAGTTTTTTAGGTTTAAAGCTTAGTATTTTTATTACGATATTATATCATAATTATGTTTTTTAGCAGTTTGGTTAATGGTGAAGCAAAATTTTAGAGTTGCAGTAAATGCAAACTTGCAATCTTATGCATACCGGTCAGCCTATTTTACTGATTACACTGCTGCTAAATAAAAGCAAGATTTCGTCAGCCTTTGTTTTAAGAATTGCCAAAATAACTCTGCAGGAATATAATGAAAATATACGAGTATCTGAATTATCCTTGAGAAGCTTTTGACGACATTTCGTAGCATTACAGCACAGTAACAACTCATCTGCAAGTATACAGAAGCTTAAATTGGTTTAACTTACAACTTTCATAACATGCTTCTAAGAATACTAGATAAATGCCAGGCTACAAATTATCTCTCTAATGCAATTATAATTAATTTTATTACGCTGTCTGTACATTTATAATTTTAAGATTATCGTACCAATACATAATTAATTTTAAATTTACAATAAGTAATTCATTCCACAATTTTTCAACTTTTATGCTTTACCTATGCATAACAAGACAACACTAGAACTCAATTTACAGTAAATATACTGTACAATATACTGTGCGTACAGTATATAATTTAAAGTGAATGAACTATTCAGTATATAGCGCTGTTGACATAAAACGATTTTTTTTATCTTCCTCGTTTGATATGCAGTTAAATTACGTGTTCAGGAAGTCATTCGATTTATGAGAAAAAAGTGGCTTCGTAAAAATAATGAGGCTATGATAATAACATTGTATATTTATTTTTGGTTTACAATCAGTAGTCTGAGGCCAATGGCGTACAGATAAGAATTTTACAATGGGGGCATTGGTCAAGTGGTGTATCACAAAACAGGAGTCAGGGGAAGAAACATCCTGCTTCAAAAAGTAAGCAGTCTCTGAGCAAACACTCCAAAGCTCAAGCGAATTTTACGTCTTTTTTTACAAAAATTACCAAAATGTATGACCATTTTTGGTTAAATTTCGATTTAATTGACAACCAGGGGCCCCCAGGCCCCTAACTAACAACCAGAGGGTCCCCGGAGCCCCTAACTAACAACCAGGGGGCCCCGGGACCCTAACTGACGACCAGGGAGCCCCTAACCGACAACCAGGGGGCCCCGAAACCCTAACTAACGACCAGGGGCCCCTGGGCCCCTAACTAACGACTAAAGGGCCCCGGGGCCCCTATTCGACAACCATGGGGCCCAAGCACCCCTAACTGACAAACAGGGGACCCGGGGCGTCTAACTGACAAACAGGAGGGCCTGGGGCCTCTAATTGACGACCAGGGACCCCCAGGGCCCCTAACAACAATCAGGGGCCCTAACTGACAACCAGGAGGCACTGGGGTCCCTAAATGATGACCAAGGGTCCCGGGCCAGGAGCCCCGTAATTTAAATTTTTAAGAATATATACACAAAACCTTTGAAAAATTTAAAAGTTTTGTGCTAAAAGTTGCAATCCCGGACCCTCGTTATCGTTATTATGAACTTAATGCTATAACACAGGTGGTAATGCAAACCCCCAACTGAAGTATTACCAATGATAAATATAATGAGAGCATAGCCAGTATGTTGTTCTTGTCCGGAATTGCAGTTTCTTTAATTTAGGATTTACGCGTACAAAAGTAAGTAATAATAATGACGACCATTGTCCACGTCATAATAATGTCATGCAATTCCTGGAGGTTTCGAAAAACTGTCAAGTGACTTGACTCGAGTCCTCCACGTTTTGGAAAAAAGTTTTTTTAATTTTGCTTTAAATGTTTTTTTTATGAAAGAACTTAAGGGCGCGATCTTATCTCAAAATCACAAGCGTAGCCAGGGGGTTGGCCCAGGAGGCCCGGGCCCAGGAGGCCCGGGCCCCCTCAATTGAAATAGCACCAATGACATAAATTTAACAAAAAAACCTTGTTTCTTCATTTTCAGTTTCTTTCAACATCTTTGCGTACAGCAGTACACGCGAACAACAGAAATTAACATAGGTGGGCAAGTTAACGCAAAACGTTAGCTTCGTTAACCACTAGTCCGTTAACGAACTTCACACCTCCGCTAACGTTAATCCGTTATTTTCAGCTTTAATTAACGGAAGTTAATAAAGTCCGTTAATCCGTTAACATTTTGCGTGCAACTTACATTTCGTTTTATTCACTCGCTTCTAGAACACGTATTGACGCTGTTGAGCTGATTTTAAGGAAATATTTATTGCTATGGTGGTCTTTTTGTGTTTTGAAAGTTACATTTTACAGTCTAATCTAATTTCAAGATAAAAACAAGTTCAAATGCACAACGAAGCTGCAAGATATTAACGATAAAAACCTTAACGGAAGTTAACAGAACTTAACGGAAGTTACTTTAGTCCGTTAACAGCACTTAACGGAAGTTAATTTAGTCCGTTAACATGAAAAAACTTTTTAACGGATTAACGAGTTAATGAAAAAGTTAGCTTCGTTATTAACGGATTAACGATTAACGGACTTGTGCCCACCTATGGAAATTAATAATAAATAATATTGACGACCAGGGGCCTGGTGCACCCCCTTAATTCAATTTTTTCCAACCAATTTAAACTTATAACCAGGGTGAAATCAAAGGTTTTTGTCCTAAAAATTGCAACCTCAGGCCCACATCTGAACTTTTTAAGAACATAATGCAATAACTAACGCCGTATTTGCCATATGGCACAACGCCATGACCCAGCGCTCAGATGGTAGGACTTTTTTTGGTCTTCACTTATATTTGGCGAGAAGATTTGCAAAAATCCCCTAAGTGCCAGGGGCCCCGCACAATGTAAATCTGGCCCAGGAATAACATGTTTTGTAAGCGTAACCATCTATTGTACCATTTTTCAATAACGATTCAACTCCACCTCGCCAGTTTTTACGCAAAAAATACTTTAAAAAAAAATAGCGAGAGAAAATGCTGATTGAACAAATTATTGAATTTCAATTGAGGGGGCCTGGGCCTCCTGGCCGTACATGTATTCCTATAACTGGTTAACTTCATGTCAAAACAAAAATCTTGAAGGAAAATCTTCCAGCGGATTGCTATTTACTGCTAAAATATTGCAGGAGGCAATGTGCCTTACTTATTCCCACATGGACCAAATCACTTGCAATTAAAATTTTACACCATAATGCAAAATTTTGAACGTGTTTTAGACTTTAACTGCAAGTAAAAGGAGTATTGAACCATTAAATTTTTTCGATTGTCTTTCAAGTGTTAAAAATCTAGTTCTTTCAAATGGCTTTGAACACGTGCGAAATGTAATTTTATGGGATTAAAATAGCTTTTTTTCCAAAAACTTACAAAAATTGCTCAGCGCCTGGGGGCTTTGCCCCCAGACCCACGTAGCTACCATCGGCTGGGGGCTCCGCCCCCAGATCCCCGTCTGTGATACGTTTGAGTACACTAGCTGACTCAACACGTCTTCTAAGTTGGACATTTGCATTTTCTAACGATTAGTTTTCGCCCTTTCTCTTTACCAAAATCCTGGTTAAGTGCCAATAGACTACAGCTTCAGATCTTCCATTCTACGATATCTTTGCCCCACAAAAAGTTCCTTTTTTGAAAATTTCTGATGACGTCATTGCATGTGGTTTGTAGTTTGGGCCCCCCCAATCAAAAATCCTGGCTACGTCTATGATTTAGGGGGGGGCCATTGGGCCATGGCCCCCCCATTTGGGTCGCCAGGATAGTATAATTAGCATAGAAAAGTATGCAAAATTGTGGCATGCCTCCCCCCCTTTGTAACTTGGGCAGAAGGTTTGAGCACAGAAACGGTAGGTGAAGACCTTTTTTTGGCCAAAAATCGGATTAAATTTGAGTGAAGACCTATTTTTTTTTTGGGGGGGGGGGTCTTCACCTAATTTT
This sequence comes from Trididemnum nubilum, assembly GCA_963965965.1. Lineage (NCBI taxonomy): Eukaryota > Metazoa > Chordata > Ascidiacea > Aplousobranchia > Didemnidae > Trididemnum > Trididemnum nubilum. The sequence goes on from OZ014469.1 coordinate 9,050,036, forward strand.
GGGCATAAAAACGGACTTGGTTTTGGGCTGAAAAATTTTCATTCTGGTCTTCATTAATCTCAAATTTTCTGGCTCCTCCCTTTCAAAAATCCTGCCTACGCTACAGGTGCGAAGCATACGAATAGCAAACTAGGCGTAAAAACAACTTGAAGCGAAAGCTTTGCGTAACCACCTTTTGTTCTGCTGCTGTACGTCAGATCAAGAAAGGAAGAAAGAATTTTGTATCTGTTGGTGATAGATTATTTACAAATTCCCAAAGTTTCTGGTATAGAACACCATCTAAAATAAACGCACCCTACAAGCAGCTACTTGAAATGCAGCTGCATGTCAAGCCGTTTTTGAATCATGTCATGACCCCAATAAGAGAGGTAATTCGTAAGGTGTTCAAAAACGTTTTGTGTTCCGGAACCCAATCTTTTTAGGGTTTTGTAGTAGAGCCGAACAGAATAAAATGATCAAGAAGCATTTAAACGTTACTGGGAATAAAATCGAGTTGTGCCTTCTTTGTTACAGAATTGATTTGTGATCTAAACTGCTGAAAAACTTTTCACGGCAGCAAAAGTATAGGCAAGGAATAAAAAGTTTAGAAAGGGGTAGGGATCTTAATCCCAAATCCTTGTTTAGTGCTCTAAACTTTACCTTTCCCCCAATCAGCTTTTTCTCATCGCTGAGACACATTTGAGAATTACAAGTATCAACGCAAAATGCATTTTGACGTTGAAAATAAACTTTGAAAGTCAGATTTCTTGTCATAACAGGATGCGTAGTTTTGATTTATACGTATAGAGTGATTGATGGAATCGTACCAGCATTCTTGAGCTAATTTTTTTGGTTTTAGCCTACCAACAGCACTGTAACCAAACATTTTTTAGCATTTTTATTAGATTACACAAAATTAACTCTTCAAACGGCAAATATTCATCTACGTAACTGCATTTCTCAAATAAATAAAACTGCCCATAATTTTAATTTTCTAAAAAATATAGATACTGAGGTATCCTTACACCTCCCAGAAAAACATTTCCCTGAAAAACACTTGCCAGAAAAACATTTTCTTGAATGTACACTTTCCAGAATGTACCTTTGGCCGAATGGACATCTCCCCGAAAACCTATTTTTCCAGAATTGATGCATGCCAGAATGTGCACTTGGCCGAATGGACATTTTCCCGAAACCTATTTTCCAGAATAAAATTAAACTTCCTCGAAAAATCAATATTGACTTTTGATTACAATCTTAGTACATTACTGTAACAGTTTTCCTGTTAAAAAAGATTTATATCCCGAATCGGTCAATTTATCTACAATCATCTACATGCTGCAAACGTAGTAGGCATAGAAATTAAAAATCGATGAAAGCATGTTATCTTGTATTTAAAAACAATTATTCGAGTTCGGCATTTCGCCTGCATCTTTTTTTATTCTTCAGCGACGCGACCCGATCACCGTAAGTCGCATTGGGGCCGGATTAGGAGGTTTTAACGTGTACGTACAGTATATTGTTGGGGACATCTCAGCCATCCTTTATTGGTAGCAAGAAGATCAAACCGTTGGCCATATCATTGTTTGTAGACAAAATTCGGCGCAAGATGAAAAAAGGCTGATCTATCTTGATGATTATTGTATTAACATAACGATGACTACATGGACTTAACAAATAATGAGCACACTCAAACAAAATGACGCTCTTATCATATTTATTAAGGAATAAGATTCTTTTGACCCTGGTTTAAGTATTTTTGCGGCAGGGGTGGCTCGAAATGGAAGCTGAAAAAGCTGCAGCATATCCTGCATCGTCTGTTCATTTTTCTTTTATTGATATTTTTATTTTTATATTGGAGATTTTTAGAATTGCTGCTGCGAGCAGTAAATAATTAATCACCTTTCTACCCTCTCCCACTCGACGGCAAAAATTAGAAAATTATTGCATTTTTATAACTATTTTAATGTACAAAAATTTTTGGTAACGCTTGAGAACATCTGTTCACTTTGCAGCTTTTATAACGTATTGAAATTGTCGCAGTGACGTCACAGCTAGTCTTTCTTAACTCCTTGTTGTGGTTAATGGACAAAAAATAAGTTGTGGCCTGCGCAGCTTTTTTGGCTTGCTGAGAAATGTAAAAATGTGTTTCTGGATCGCAAGCATTGAACTATTGAATATATCACATCTTGTGCTGTTGTAGGATACTGCGGTTAGTCTAGACTGTAGAGTCGTGGAAGGATATACGCTAAACTAGAACGTGACATCGCAAATGATATCCGGCGACTTCGCTACAGTATCCAAATTTGACTGAACTTCATTACGCTTTTAAATAGCGACCCAATTGCGTTAAATGAGTTTGTAAACATGTGGTCGTTGATAGTCAGATGAATAATTTAAATGCGCCTCTTTCAAATTTTTTTCACTAATTTTAACCGCTTCTGGTTATTTGCTTTCAATACTTAAATGTCTCGAAAAGTTGAAAATAATAATCAAGAAACGTCAATTCAATAATTGTACAGCCAAAGCCATTTATACCATCCTTGGCTTTATTAATATTGCAGATCAGTATTTCTGCGTGGTTAAAATACCTGTCGTAAGGATTAAACTACAAAAGTGCACTTATTTTGTGTGGCAATTTTTGTTTAATTAGATCAGATAAAGTTTTTACATCGGCATTTTTGTTCTTTAAAGAATTCCAATCAGCAAAGCAGCGACTAAAACTGCTAGGCAGCTACGAGCGATGTTGTGTTAAACAATGATTAAACGCATATTTAAATAAAGAATCAATGTTTAAGGAGAAATAAAGTCTATCCATAATGTTTTGAAACATGTCTTCAGTCGCGCGCCAGTAACGACGCCCAAATCTTGAATCGAACTTTCGACATCAATGACACCAATTTAAACTAGTTTTTCTTGTCCGTTTCCCGGCCTCGGCGAGCCGCTTTTGCATTTGAGACATTACAATAGATGAGGCATAAATTTTGAATAATTACAAAGGTGACTGCGAAGTAGACTCCTGCTGACTTAAAAAGCTCATTTTTGGTAAATATATACGTTCAGTTGCACTTTTTCATCGTAGTTGAAATTATCTACGACGTTGACTATTTAGAGCCTAAATGTTTTGATATAATTTGCAAGCTTACCCTTCCAAGATGGTCACGAGCCGCCACTGTTTTGCGGTTTTGGATAAAAAATTGCTGTTGTTATTTGCAGACGGCGCAGTAACTAAATTTTGTTAATGAAGTTTTGGAAAATAAATTTTTTGATGTATTTGAGTTAAGGTGAGCACTTAAACATTTATCAATTAAACAGTTTAGTTTTCAGCAATTTCTTTGGGAACCCAAAAGGTTTGAAACGGTCTCTGAGCTTAATTATTATTATGTTCCTAGTAATATGTTAGGCTTATCCAGGGATCAATCCAATAATATTAGCAAGTTTTTTTCCTGTGGGGTACTCGAAGCATTATGCAAAAATGTACAGTACACGACGATGGAACTAAACCTGATATAAAACATATATTTACCCGGCTTACTGAACAAACGAGTTTTATTTTGTCTTCTTGTATAATAATTGTTAACATCAAATGTACATTCTGGCAAGTGTCAATTCTGGAAAGTAGATTTTCAGGGAAATGTCCATTCGGCCAAATGTACATTCTGGAAAGCGTAAGTTCAGGGAAATGTGCAATGTACATTCCGGCAAGTGTACGTTCAGGGAAATATACATTCGGGATAATGTCTATTCGGCCAAGTGTTTTTTGGGGAAATGTCCTTTCTGGGAGGTGTTTTAAGGGGAGATGTACAGGATCCATTTTTAAGACCTTTTTCGTTCTCAAACTTTCAATCAGTAAGTGCCTGACTGTCTGTCTGTCTGACTGTTTTATTGACCAAACCGTACAGTGGTCGAGTGGATAGAGTGTCTGTTATTGAAGCAATAAACTCGGATTTGATTCACGGTCGGGTGAAAGCAAAGACTATAAAAATTGGTATTCACAGCTTTACTGCTTGACATTCAGCAATTAAAGGGACGGTGTGAAGCCTCCACCGAGTGTGGTAGACAGGTGGGCAGGTGGCAGCTTAACTTGAAGATCAAAAGGTTCCTTTGCTGTCTCTTGGCCAAGGAAACTTGGTGAATAAAATGTAATTACAATTGCTAAAACTACCCGTAAGTTGGCCAAACACACTAGGCTGACTCAAGGCTCTTTGAGCCGTTTGGGTTCGGGTTAGGGCTTTGCGTTTAAACTTTTACGGGGTTGGGTTTAAAGCACCGCATTAAAAAGTTGCGGAAGCCATTGTGAGACAGTGAATTTGTCCCAGAAAGAATCCAGATTAAAGTTTCTTGCCCCCAGCGATTTTTTGTATTGTTTTGAAAAAAAAAAGCTATTTTAATGCCATTGGATCACATTTTGCACGTGTTCCTAGCAATTTGAATATACTAGATTTTTAACATTTGAAAGCCAATCGAAAGAATTAAATTGTTTAATCCTCTTTTACTTGCAATTTAAACCCAAAACACGTTTAAAATTTTGCATTTTGGCGTTAAACTTTGTATAAGTGATTTGGCCCAGGTAGGGGTAAGTAAGATACATTGCCCCCTGCAATATCTTAGAAGTAAATAATAATCCACTCAAAGATCTTCGTTAAAGGTTTTTGCTTTGTCATAAAAATAACGAGTTTAGGAGAACATGTACGACCATTGGGCCCAGAGCTCCTCAATTCAAATTCAATAATTTGTTCAATGAGCATTTAACTAACTAATTTTTTTAAAAGCTTATTTTCGCGTAAAAACTGGCCAGATGGAGGTGATTTGTCATTGAAAGGTGATACAATAGATGATTGCATAAACTAACCATGTTATTGCGGGGGCCCCTGGCACTTGCGGAATTTTGCAATATCTTCCTACCAAATATAGGTAAAGACCAAAAAAAGCCTCGTCTCCATCAGAGCGCGTGCCCCTCGCTCTGTGCCTTATGATAAATCCGGTCCTGGTTATTGCATTACGTTCATAAAAAAGTTGGATGAGGGCCTGGGATAGCAACTTTTAGAACAAAAATCCTTAATTTCACCCGAGTTATACGTTTAAACTGGTTGGCAAAAATTGAATTGAGGAGGTCAGGGGACCCTGGTCGTCAATATTATTGTAAATTACTCTTGTACGCGTGTACTGTTGTACGTGAAGTTGCTAAAAGAATCTGAAACTGAAGAAACAATAGGCTTTTTGTCTTATTTCTATCACTGGTGGCATTTCAATTAGGGGGAACCCGGGCCACCTGCCCCCTCCTGGCTACGCCTGTTGTTCCGGTAACATTTGATGACCAACCTAAACCTATCTAACATTTGGTGACCAACTCTGCAGCAAAATTGATACAAAAAAAAACTAAGCATTATATGTATCTTTTATTTGAACTGTTATATAGTCGCACTATCTACTATCTTACGTTTCTTAACAAACACCATATTTTTGCGTATTCTGCAAGTTTATTTAATAAGTTCGTACGGTCACGTGATCAAAATTGACCCATCCCCTAACGTAAAGCTACCATATTAGCTATAAAAAAAGCAAAATCAAACGGATTAAATGTTTTCGCGAATAAGAGAAGTATAGCTCCAAAAGGTCCGACAAATCGCAGTATTAATTATCCTAAAATTAAGTATCCACACTTCTTCAATTAGAGTCCGGCATGGCCTCCTCCTGCCCCCCCTTGCCGACGCCCATGGTGGCTGGTAGACAGGTGGCAGCTTGACTCGATGACTGAACTGTCCTTTCGCTGTCTTCTGGCCAAGCAACTCGGTAAAAGCCTTGTAATTGGAATAAAAATCCCGCGCAATATTTTTGTGAGTGTGGCTTATATGACAAATCATAAACTTTGGTGAAAAAAAAATGGCCGCATAAAATTACTGTTTTTTGTTAATTCATCAAAAAAAACTATCGTTTTTGCAATGCAAATAAAAGCAACATAAAATGTAAAATTTTCAACTAAAATATCTGTGTGATCAATTAAACACTCATTCAAACACCAAAAAGGTTTTACAAATGAGTTCTACGTAATGGAGTAAATTTTTAGGGGGTGACGCATCAATCCAATTTTGTTTTTGCAGAAGCTAAAATTTAAAAAAATGAAGAAACTTTTTGTTTTCAGTTTTACAGTAGGCTGCAATTTGAAATTACAGAATTCAACAAGCAGATTACTAATCATGCCATTGCATTAAGTTTAAAGAAAGGTTTGATGATGGTTTAAGGTTGCAACTTTTAGAAGAAAAACCCTACGGTATCCCAGCCTATACTTTTAAATTGGGTGGCAAAAATTTGAATTGAGGGAGATCGTGCAAAAATCATATTATGAAAAACGATTTTACAAAAATCCAAAAAGAAACTAAAACTGAAAAACCAATAGGTTTTGTTTTCATCATTTATATGATTGGTGATATCTTTGTTGAGGGGGGGGGGGGGCGAGAACCCAGGCCTAAATTTTTTAGGTATTACCAATAGCACTGTTACTTAACATTTTCAAGCATTAACTCTTCAAACAGCAAACTTCATGTACATAACTGCATTTCTCAAATAAATACAACTGCCACTGTGAATAACTTTTTTTCAGTAAGGTTGATACTGAGCTTTAGTTGAAAGTCAACGCATACATATACGGTGAAAGCTTTCGCATTCCTTCAATAACGGGGCAAAAAATAACCTTATTCGGTGCTTATGTATTCTTCTCTGTCATAAAAAAGTTTAATAATTATGTCAAACTTTTTTTGATTTTTGAACATACAAACAAGAGTTTGATTTTCAGCTTAAGCAATCAGCGTAAAAGTTAGCTAATAAAGTAGATTTCAAGGCTAATGAAGATGCAGTTTTACTGTCTACACATGTGAGCACCCAAAATGTTGCTTGGGAGGCCCGGTCGCATATTAACAAAGTGCACCTTTTATTTTGGACCTATACGCGTCTGAGAAAATTTGATCAATCACAGCTCCACAATTTTATGGAAATATGCGCCCCGGTATCCACATTTGGAGGAAAACCGTGAACGTATCAGGGTATGCTTTGTTAATTTAACCGCTGCACTTTCGGAGGACAGGTATTTTTGGTCTCTCGCGTTTTTCGTGATAAATTTTTTCCAGAAAAAGATTTTGATTTCAAATTAGCTTGACTTTGAATCAGATTTTATCATGAATAACTCCTGAAAATTTAAAGTTGCTAAGGTTACGGCAAGTTTCCCAATTATGAAGTTTCCCGAAGTGACTTTCCAACTTTGAGCATTTTTTGGCAAAAATTTAATTTAAATGCCGTCATGAGACGTTTCTTGTGACGTACCCAACTTTTATTTAAGCATTTTATTATTCAATACTAAAATATCAACCTATGTAGCAAATTTGAACCGTCTGTGACGTCATTTAAAAATGACTTCATTTTTTGAAAACATTCGTAACGTCACAATGAGACGTGATCAACTCAAAACCAATTTTTTTGAAAATTTTTGGTGAACACCAAGCCCATGCCAAATTTGGTGCTCTATGAATTTTGATTGAGAAGTTAAATCGGAGGGCTTTTGCCTCCTTCTGCACATTGAAAAACGCGTTGGTCAAATTGTAAAATAGGACTAACCACCTGCAGTTTGTACTGTGGTGAATCGGAATACGGGATACCGGTATCGAGTTTTGGGTTGAAATAAACTAAGAATACGCTCTTACGTTCACAACTCTACACCCAGTGTACAGTATACTACACTTTCTACAAACAGATCATTTGCTTCGAATGCCTATAACTGCATCATTTATTGCGACATGATAATTAGAATTATACCATAGCATCGAATGAAGAACACAGGAAAATACGAGAAAATAGTTATTATATCCGCTGTAAAATTATAGGATTCAAGAAGCTTTTCCGCAACATAACATTTTATTGCACGTAAAAATTCACTGAATTGGAGAAAGTGCATCATGGGCGAGAGGGTAAAGGCGTCGTTTTTACGGCAACCATGGTCAAATGATTTGGGTTCAACCCGCAGCCTGCTCACGATGTTGCGTGCTTGGATAAGACGCTTTACCATGATTATCTCGGCTTGGTGGCTTTGAACAAGCAGCAAATTTAGCGGACGAGAATTCAAAGAAACCCAAAGGAACATTGGATCACTGGAAACTCCTAAGCAGAAGCGGATTTCTGCAATCACGAAGTAATCATTGCAATGAAAAATGAGCGGATCGTTAAATATTTAGCCTCTGATGTGTCCGGTGGTCGCAGGATAAATATGCACTACAACAACAACTACAATTACAAAAAAGTTCAATATTGTATTCTTCTGATCTGAAAACGTAAAGCAACAAAAAATTATTTTCATGTGGAAAAAATTTTAAACTATTACAGTTGTTCAAATATTGTATAATAGGATAGAAACTCATCATATGGCTTAGTCACTAGTTAGACTTTTCAGCGTTTTATAGTGAGTAACAATAATGATAATGTACCCGGTAGCCTTTATCCAATTTTTAACAACTTTGCTTTGTTCCGTAATTTGAAGTGAGATCTTTTTGAAAATGAAAATAAATTAAAGCGCCACCAAAATGTCCAGAAAATTAGAGATAATAAAATTACGTATTATTTTACAATTTGATTATACAATGATTAATAGATGAATGCACTAATAACAATAATCTAGAAAGATAATTCTTACCAACAATAATATATTATATAGCTTCGGTAAATAGGTTACATGTATTTTCAGCAACGATACTGCAACACAACTTGGAAATACAACTCCATTGATCATACTGCTAGGCGATTTATTATTTTGAGCTAGAATGAACTCATATTTATTCGAACGTTTTCAGCATTTTACCGAGCGCCGTCAATAGAAAATACTGTAAAATGAATAACTAATATCACTTTCAAATAAACAGGAACATAGTTAATTTTTTTTTCAACGTACAATAATAATTTGGATTAGTAACTGCATCTGGCTAAACAGTCATTTTACTCTGAGACAATTCAAAATTGACTATTGATGAAAGTACAATTATGACGTTAAACACAGAATGATAACTTCACAAACTGTTTGATTTTAACAGGCTATCACGGTAAAATCACTGCACACTCAAAAAAACTTAATACACACTCAATAAAAAAAGCCCTTTTACATGCATTTGTTTATTGATTGCTGGATTCTGTGTTTTGATTAGGAGTGCTTCGTTTTATTTTCGCCTCATATCCACTAATACACTTGCACATTACGCTAAACCAGGGCCCACATGACAGAAATCTACTCGTTCGCATTGATAACATGAATTTTTAAAGAGACGCTATCGAACGAAATACTCGCTAAAGGTGTAAGAGGTCATTTTTGCACGTGCATCTGAAGCTATGAGAGCTCAGTAACGTAATTTTCGCTCGCTCAGTAGCCTGGATCGATTGCGAGATATAACTTGCATAAAAAACGTCACACTTTCCTCGCCAACTTTACGAAGATTTTGAAGCACTCTATAATCGTGCGAGAAATCTTTTTTGGTTCAGAAACTTAATGGCGAAATGTTGAAAACTTCTAATTAAAGCAAATTATTGCTAAAAATTAATTAAAATCGTCGCCATGTTTGCTATTATACTGCTAAGAAGAAAACGAATTGTATTGAGAACCATTTGCTGTGTTGACTAATAATAAAAAAAATATTGAGCAGTGCCAGTTGACAAAAATAGCAATACACTCTTTTTCCAAAAACAATTTTCTAAGAACGCGAAGTTCATTTTTGCTCAAAATTTAAGAACAAATTAAAAACAATGAACCAAACCAAACGAAAAAAAAAATTCAAATCAATGAAAGAAACTAAACTTTGTGCTGATTCAAAAGGATAAAATTTTAATGATTTTCTTCTGTTTGCAAGCAAACTTGCAACTATTTCAAGATCATAGAGCGCTGTTACCTGCGCAAGCAATTGAGAATTTTTTTGGCGATATTGTTCAACTTGAAAAAAGCTTGCTTTCTCTTTTTTACAATTTTACGATGCTGCCAAAAGAGGAAAAGCCTTCATTCAAGTAGACAGAGCAATAAGAATTAAACAGTGTTACAAACATGGACACTAAAATTGACATCGACGCTCTTAATATTTTTAAAAAATCAAGAACAAATGAAGCTGAAAATCGACAAAAGATAAAAACAGCCAGTCTCAACTCAAGATTTCCCGGTTCTAAAAAATCGAGTGTACTTTGCCTAGTTCACTTTTGAAAAATTTTGAAATCTAAAGTTACTGTTAACATATAAAGTTTACCCAACAAACAACCTTAAGTCATTTGAAAAAAACTTGTAGTATGGAAAAAGTTGTTCTTGTTTAAAACATTGATCTAAAAATATAATTAAATTCCGTCCTTCATTAATCGATTATTATCAGTCGAGGAATTTGCAAGCTTAGAATAATAACGCATGTCTCATAGCATTTTTTTTCTTAGCAATGGAGTACATACATAGGTACGCTTGAACGTATTATTTTGAAGTAGAAATGCATCTGGCCTCACAATAAGATATGTATTGCGCAGTAACACAGATTATGAACATCTCGCTAAGAAATTAGAGCGAGCAGTTTTAACGCATATTGGTCGAAATGGTTCGAAAATGGCAGTTTGTCGGCAAAGTTTCTTTGTTCGCTATCGCTTTTTAGCGAGCGAGAATGGCCTGTACGAGCTCACCAACACATTCTGTAGTCTAGTTGAAATTTAGGGTTTTTATTTGGGCTACTGATGCGATTTAAATTGTGGATTTTGATTGCACTTTTCTTTGATTTACAATCACTAAAATTTCCTTTGCTTTGTTATCAAATGCCGTGCTGAATACCCTGAGTAGGTTACGTTCACATCAAGTGGACTTGTGTATTTGTACACGACACTTGACAGTAGATAAACAGGTGTCCGGCTCTTAATATAAAAATAGCTGAAAATTTTGGTGGTTTTGAATATGGGCGTGACCTCGATGTCCAACTTTCTTTTGATTAAACTCTGTATAATTTTGAAAAAAAATTTTTGACGGTTTTATCAAATATGGAACTGCAAGAAAAGACTCTCTTTGTTGCACTTTAAACGAATTCAAATCTTGATTGGATGCGCCATTATTTTGATTCAAAAAGTTTTCCAATGTTCGGTTGAAAAAAGATGTCGGATATCCATTGTGCTTAAATATTTGTCTTAAGTTACGTACTTTGTTCTGTAAGAGAAGTTTTGTCGAGCATATATTTTTGGCTCTGTGAAACAAACACGACGTGACTTATCCTTCTTCCAGTTCTTATGGTTATAAAGCCGAAAAATTTAGTAACAGTTTAGTGTTGGTTGGTTTTCTCCAAACCCATGTGTCATCCTTATTGTCAGTAACCTTAATTTCGACATCCAAAAATGAAAGCGTAGTAGTGCTTTGCTTTACGGTAAATTTAACTGCTGATTGTTGGGCATTGAGCTGCAGAAAAAAAAATGTTTCTTGATTGTCAAATATTGCAAAGATGTTATCCACATATAGTAAATACAACTGAAGTTTGGACGTTTGGATTTTGCTTATTAGTTTAATCGCTAATTTACCATGAAAAATTAGCTAAATTAGGTACAAGAGGTAATCCCATTATGACATTGTTGATTTGAGACACCATTGTGGCACCGTTGATTGTGACATAGTTGATCTAATAACAAGAGCGAAGCAACATATTAGTGACTGTAAATCAATGAAAAATGCAATCAAAACCGCATTTTAAATTGAAGAGTTGCGGAGATAAAAACCCTAAATTCCAACTAGACCGGTTTAGAGTAATGCGTAAGTATAATAGTGCATATGAGGCCAAAATAAACGAAACAGAATCCAACAATCAATAAACAAATATATATAAAGGGCCATTTTTTATTGAGTGTATATTAGCTTTTTCTTAAGTGTGCAGTGATTTTACTGTGATAGTCTGTTGACAACAAAAAGTACGTAAAGTCACCATTTGGTATTCAACGTCGTGATTGAATTTTTATAAGCGGCCAATTTTGAATTGCCGTAGAGTAAAATGACAGTTAAGCCAGATGCAGTTGCTAGTCCAAATCATTATTGTACGTTGAAAAAAAATTTTTAACTAGGCTCCTGTTTATTTGAAAAAGATTTAGTAATTCATTATACGGTATTTTTAATTTTCTGATGAGGGCGCTCGGTAAAACACAGAAAACGTTCGAATAAATAAAAAATTAGCCAAGCTCAAAATAATAAAGCGCCTTGTAATATGATGAATGGAATGGTGCTTTTTAGTTGTGAAAGTGTTGCAGTAATATATCAGCAGCTTTGCGTTGTCTCATTTTATTGACATAAGGACATTCACAATCAAGAAGGTCAATGTTCCTTTCAAAATTGAATCATTTCTACCTGAAAAAAAACGAGTTAAGCATTTTTTAAGCATATATTTCTTAATGCATAATATTTCAAAACGCCAAAACTTCGCAAAAGGGTGAGACGAGTTGCTGTGCTGCTAATAATTATTAATGAAGATGACGTCGGCAAAATACCGAAATGCTTCAAAAATAAAAAGCAACGTATTGGCTCTCTATTTTTATTGCGCTTTCCGTTTATCAAAACCAAAAGAGTTCCAGCATATAGCATTGAAAAAGATGTTGCGGTTTATTACATCTAATCTATCGTAACTTATTCTATTTGAACAACATTGATTCATAACAAACCAAAACGTTCCAATTGTATTGGCTCTTTTGTATCTGATCAATGTTTTTCAAATTCAATTTTTTCGACTTTAAGCAAAATTGGCTCTTTTGTATCTGATCAATGTTTTTCAAATTCAATTTTTTCGACTTTAAGCAAAATTGATCAAACCAATACATTTTTTTCACCTACAAAACTTAAATCATTAGCGATCTTTTGTAAATACAGTACGATAATAACAAAAAACTTCCTTATAGTAATGACGTTTCCTGGCTAAAGTTTAATATTTAATCGTTTGCGTGCTTTGTGGTCTATAGGCAGTGTGAAAAGCCACCAGTACGGCGATTGCTGAACGAAAAATGCGGAAAAGATGTCCTCCTACAAGATTCAAACCTGCAGCTCTTCCCCAGGCTTGTACGCTGATAGGATTTAGGCCAAACAGTAACACCGAATTTATTGGCTCCACTACTGGTGGTTGATTCAGTCTGCTTTAATACATTCGCTACCGATTTTCTGGGGCTTGCTGCTTCACAAAAACAGTAAAACAGATTATTGATGAACAAAACAAAAACAATAATGATTCAAATTAGCAAGTTGAATCATTTAAACAAGTCGAAGAATTTTTATTATTAAAGTTTTTTCGCTCTGTTAGTTTATCGTTGGTAAGCGGAACGTTTACAACTGTACTCAGTGGCGCTACCAAGGAAGTGGGGGGAGCTAAAGGGTTTCAGACCACCTTCCGCACCCCCTAACCAAGACACTCACAAAATATAAACCAAATATGCAAGCTTTTAAACATTTGTTTGGATTGATCTGTGAACAAGGGAGAGCTAGCTGAAGGAGCTAGGCAATTTTATCCTGCCACTGGCTTTTAAACCTTAGCTTCAGTTTTTTTACAGTAAATGGCCACAAGGGGACAAAACTTGATGCGAATGTCATTAAAATGGCAAATTGGCTTTGTCGCCCCAAACTATCCATCTGTCTTTCGCGTGGGTTACACCTCTTTGTTTAGCGCACAGTCCATATTCAAACATTTTGAAGCAATAATTTTGTCATTTAGGTTCAACCCTCCTTAACATAAACCTAAGGGCACATGCTATGCACTTCGTACAAGCAAAAATCTTCGCAAAATTGACGTTGAAAAACGTCTGCGATGATTTGGTATGCTATGCTTTCTTCGCACAAATAAATTCAAAAACATTCTCACCCACTTTTTTTGTTTTCTAAAAATCGTCGTTAACTCGTTAAATAATCATCGTTGATGAGTGGTCTTGACGCACAAATCAGCGAAGACATTTTGAGGATCATTTTGCTGTGAAAAATCGTCAAGTTTGTGATAATTGCGCATTTGTGTTTTTGCAGCAAAACAACTCTAAACAATAATTTCACTCAACAGTTTTATTTAATACAGGCATGTGTGTTGAGCAGAGCCGTATAAAGAAGGCATCAAATAGCGCGAGGGCACAAACTTGTATAACAGGTCCAGCATGATGCTGTTAGATTTTTTGAATGGCTACTGTGATAAGTATGAAGAATTTAACAACATCATTCACAAATTCAACAACATAACGTCGGGACTTTGAAACAAGTTTTTGCCCCCGCGTGCCCCTCCATGCCGTGTTTAATGCGGCCCTGTTCAAAACGCATGCCTGTAATAAATAAAACTGCAGTTCAAAAATTGTGTTGCTGCAAAAACACAAAGGCGCATTCATCTTCACAAATTTCACGGCTTTTCACAGCAAAATGAACTACAAACTATCTTCGCAAAGTTTCTGCGAGTGGCCCAGACCACTTGCAGATTACAACGAAGGTTTTGCCAAAATTGATGAGATTTTCCGAAAACAAAAAATGCTCGTGCGAATATTTCTGAATTTATTTGCGCGACGAAAGCATAACACCTCCAATCTTCGAACGCTACAGTATTCAGATTCGATTTGCATTCGTCGGGTGAAACTAAAGACTGCATAAAAATTGATATCGACAGCTCCTTGCGTGAAGTTTTGCAATCATACCAATATACTGTAAGTTGGTACCTAAAGCGCGTAGGCGTTTAAATATTTTTTTGTAAATACAGTATAATAATATAAACGTTCTATCTCATTATGGCGTTTCCAGGCCAGATTTTTAAACAGGGGCTGAACGATGTTTAAATTTCGTTAAAAACTGAATAAATCAAAACTCTGGAACTTTCTAAGGTTTGTGCAAAAAAAATTATTTCTCTCCGTTTCATCGTTACTGAATGACATCATTTCAAACATCACAGATCCATTCCACAAATAGAAATTTACGTCATTAGCTTCCGCGTCACAAGCTTCCGCGTCACGAGGGGAAATGCATGACAGTATGCTTGTTCAGTCTGTCAGTTCAGGTTTAGGCATTCGTTTGGTGTAGGCTAGGATTGAAAATAAGTTTGGTAACAACGCAAACTAAAGTTAAAGGTATAATATGTTGTTTTTTACTTTCGATATTATACCCGGTTTAGGTTAGTACTTCTTAGACTCGGCTTACCGGTAGCGAGACCACTAATTAGCCTAATCTGCTAATGCTGATGCTAGTGGCTGTATTCAAAGATTGGCATACCGGTAGCCTACCGGTACGGTACTATTGCATTGACATTGACGAAAGCAATTGACAAAAAAATAAGTGATGTTAGGCTACCTACGACCTGCAGTGTAAGTGAAGTTTTATACTTGTTTAAGTGTATCTGCCTAGCCTATGCACGAAACAGTTAAACACAGTGTGGTGCCATTTACTGGTAGCCAACTGATGAGAGATGAAGATGTAGAAATGGTGCCACTTACAAATGCGGTATGGTGCCATTGACAAGTAGCGAACTGATGTGAGGTACCAGTAACGATTTCCTTTAACACTGTTATCAGGTTATCAGTTTAAGCCATAGATAATGCTAGCTTTAGTACCGGTATAATGCGAAATTGCTATTCATAATTTTAAAGGCAAAGGCTGCTGTTACGTTACGTAAGAATAAGAAAATCGCTATTCTGGTCCTAACCCTAAACCTAATCCAAACTCTAACCCTAGGTCTAACCCTAACATTAATCCTAACCCAAACTCAAAATCTACCGGTAACCCAAAACCTAACGATAATTTAAAAAACAAAACAGAGTAAATGAGCAAATGAGTACTCACTTTTTGTTCTCTTATTCTCTTTATTGGTGTTACGTAACGTAATTTCAGCCATTTCCAGTTTTAAATTGGAGGGCTTTATTTCACCGCAAATTTTTATCTAGGTTTTCATTAATTCTGACTCAAATGTAACCCAAACTTAAATGCTTACTCTAAAATTATTCCCAAATCAAACCCTAACCGAAACCCTTACGTAAACCCTAATCTTTTAAAAAAGCAAATAAAAAAGCGCAGATGAATATTTCTCATTTTCGTTTTATTCTCTTTAACTTGAAAATTTTTTGTGAAATATTCACTACCTTTTAAATTTCAGTGTACATGCGGTAGACAATTGAAGTTAGTCGGCTTATGGTAGGCTTGGTTAATTGTGGATATTTTTAGTGCTTTAGTTTGACACAAGTCTGTTTGTTTGGAATTATTTTTGCCGGCGTGTTCAAAATATGTGCTTCATTTTTCACCTGTATTGTTTGATTTGGCCAAACAATTAAACTATCTTTCTTTTTCTCCTTTGGTTTTTGTGGAAGTCAAGTTCAAGCAAAATTTCCACTACGAACCGATAAAAGCAGAAAGTGAATTAGTCAATATCACCACCATGCCATCTCATTTTTGTGTAATATGTCGTTCCGTTACTGTTCCTTACCAAATAAGCTTATTCAAGTTTCCCAAAGACCTGAAGGTACAACAACATTGGATTCAGTTTGTAAATACTGCTGGAAAGTTCAATCAAAAGAATAATACTATTAATTGCACTCAATCACAATATATCTGTAGCTCTCATTTTTCCAAAGAAGATTTTGTTAATTTTCCTCGATTTCGGTCAGGGTTTTCCAAAAGGCTGTTCTTAAAACAAGGTGCATGTCCATCTGTACAATTTGGTAGCAATAGTAGTAGTATTGATGCAGTTTTGATTAAAAGCAATCAAGAGTCAATTGCAGTACAGGTAAGTTTATGCAACTTTTTATCTCTTAGCATTAAATCTAAAATCATGTATTCCATTAAAAAGTTTGTTATTGCTCATCATTTGACTCTGTATTTTTTGCAGGTTTGCTAATAACTAACTAATGTTAAGAAGTGCTTGATGTCTAAAAATCGTACTACATATTTTCATTGAATGCTAAAATGATTGATGGTAAGTTTGTGTGAAGCATTGAAACAGGGTTAGTATCACTTGTTACAAAGAAATTGCATTAGCAGACAAAAGGCAAAAAGTACAAATGAGAAAGATATTAATTTTTAAACAAAATTTAAAAAGTTTAAAATAAATTTAGTGATTTGATGTTTTTGGGTTTTAAGAGTTCATGTACACAAAAAAGGCCTGTGATGTGCGATGCTTCCACTCAGTATGAAGATCCTCTTTACAAAGAAACAGCATCCAAGGGTTGCCAGACCGAGTCAATGGTGGTCGATGCTTCATCTCAGTGTGCTCCACATCAGGGTTTTGAAATGTTAACATCAATAGGTTCTCATGACTCTGGTATTGAAAGGATGGGTAAGAATGAGCTTATAGTTTTTAATGACTGGAACTAAATTGAAACTCAAAAAGGATTGTGCAGTGGTGCTTTTATACACTAGCGATTTAACATGCTCTGTTTTTCAATGATTCTTTTTGTAAATTGTGATGAACATTGTACAGTGAGATGTCAGCTTCTCCTTGGAAGGTTTTGCATCAATGTAAGGTATTAAGTCATACATCTTGGCAATACTAAATTGCCAACACAGCTAACCACAAGTATGTAATGCTATAAATAAGACAATGATCAAATAACCAAAGCCTTTTCCACAGGAAATATCCAAAATCATGATAAATATGCTATGCAGGCTTAAAGGGCAATGTCAAATTGCTAGCTTATTTATTCAAACTTGGGTTTTATATGCCAAGGCTCGACATTGTGTCTAAATTTGAATTTATATTTGTATGTGTAATCGACTTGAGGAGAGTGAAAAATGCTTGAAACCGTGTAACGTATTTACCACAACTTTGGCAATTGTAGTTACATCTTTTTACGTATTTATTAGGGTGGAGTGACAAATTAAAATTTATGGATTTAAAAAAGTGGTCTTGATATTAGCCTTAAATACCATATGCCTTTAGTGGCCATGCAAGTTTATCGAACGAGCTTAACTAAATCACTTTTGCCATATCTCACTAACCACATATGCTAGTAGGCTAGTTTTTAGCTTAAAACTTGCAGAAACAGCACATTTATATCTCCATGAAAAAGAACTTTGCCATAAAAACGTACACAAAATAATTACAGCCGAATTATAGGATACAGATTTACTGATTATTGGTAAGTTTTCAGTGCTAAACTTCAAATGCATTGCAATTCGCATTATCAGTGAAAATAAGTCAGATGAGATTTAAATTTGAGTATATTTGCACGTTTAGTGTGCCATGCTGCCTTATCAGCTTCAAATAGTTTCTTTAACGGCTATTAGCGTTTCTCAATTGGGCAATGTGCAGCTCATTATAGTAACTAATATTAAAAGGTCATGTTATTGCATCATCCAGGATTGGTTGGCTCTTGCATCATCATTGTTTTATGCTTGAGGAAGTATATCTAGTTCATTCGAAATCAGGTTTGATTGTACAGTTTAATTCAAAAGCACTAAAAGATGCCAAAGTACAAAATTAGAATTAGAAAAGCAGTTTGTACCATGATTAGAAAATTTACAATTCTAACATAAAGAAAATTTAGCAATATATTTAATGAGCATTGTAATAGACCTACCATTGTTTATTGTATTGTAGATACAGTATATACTGTACTTGCTGGCATAAGTTCAGTCAGTTATTCCTGAAGCAGCATGCTAACTAATAAAAGATCCAAGTCTAATGTACAAAGTTGTACAGGGAAAAAAATTTTGGAAGTTCCGATAATTTTCCTCTAGGATTGCTGCCAACCAAAAAACAAGTGATTTGAGCGTTTGCTCAACTTTGTAATAGTGAGATATGGCAAAAGTGATATACATATGTATATATGTTATTATATGTGGTTAGTGAGATATGGCAAAAGTGATATAGTTAAGCACGTTGGATAAACTTGTACGGCCACTAAAGGGTGCAAGAACTCAAAATTGTAATAGAAGTATTTCATATGGTATTTAGGGTCATATATCAAGACCACTTTTTTAAATTCAAAAATTTTAATTTTTTACTCCACCCTACTATTTATTGGTTTTCAAACAGAAGCAATAAATTTCGAAAAGCCATCAAAGTGAAATGCTGGGAGCAATTTCCTTGCTTCCACACCGAAAAAATTGAAATTTGATGTCGCCAGCATTTCATATCAAGATGACTCAGTGGGAGATCCAGATTATACTTTTCATGAAAGTATAGATTTGGATGCAAGCAAGTACGAATTTGTTTTTGTATGACTACGATACCAATAACTATGTTGAAATCATCTTGAAAAGGCTGTTAACTGTTAAACGCATGATGAATCACGTGTGGTTTCGCAGTAAAAACTCGTTTGTAGAAAAGAAAGGCCATTCATTTCATATCACGGATGTTTACGTTTCGTGCTTGGTCTTATTGGTGTGAGCATAAAAATATGCCGTAACCCAAGTTTGGAATGTAACATGTCTTGCTCGTCATCAGTTAGAAAGCAAGGAAAGGTTAACTACACAATCCACTTTCGCAGTAAAACCATTTAGATTAATGAGATTTCGTGTCATGGTTCTTTACGTTTTGTGCTAGGCCATACTGGTGTGAGCAAATTACGCGCCATGACCTCAGTTTGGTATGTAGCATGTCTCGATCTTCATCACTTAGAAATTGAGGAAACTTACCGGACGATGTGATTTCTCAACAAAACCTTATAAATAGATGAGGTTTCGCATTATGACTGTTTACGTTTCGTGCTTGGCATTATTGGTTTGAGAAAAAAACATGCCATAATCCAAGTTTGGAATGTAACATGTCTCGCTCGTCATCAGTTAGAAAGCAAGAAAGAATTTAACCGGACAAGCCTATGCCGCAGTAGAAGCATATAGATCGATGAGATTTCGAATTTTCGATTAGAAATTTAACGAAAGTTTTACTGGAAGATCCGATTTAGTAAAGCCACATAAATCGATGAGATTTCGTATCGTGGTTGTTGACGTTGCGTGCGTGGCGTTATTGGTGTGAAAAGAAATGTCGTAGCCCAAGTTAGGATTGTAGCATGTCTCGCTTGCAATAAAGTAAGAAAAGTTTAACCGGAGGCTATACACCAGTTCAAAATTAAGAAAGATTTGAATGCACTGTCGCATTTTGCACCAAAAATTATGATGAGTATAAAGTACGGTATGATTGTGTTACGTGCCGTTGTGGTTGCTGGTTAACTTTCTTGAATGGTGTCAGTAGTATGGAATTAAGGTTTCAGAAATTTGCTTTGTGCGGTAATGTTGACGTTTGCTTTGTCAGCAGCCAGTCTAGCATGAACTTCGCGTACCAGCACTCCAGTCCAATTTCTCAAAGCGCAATAGTTTAGGTTGTGTGATGACGTCTTGTAAGCCCTAACTTTGCTCTCCAGAAGCAACTTGATGTCTGCAGTACAATGCCAACGCTGACAATGGATAAGTTTTACTTGTATGATTTTGCAAAGTAGTTTGATATTTTTGTGACTAAAATATGTACCGAGTTTCAGCAGTTATTATTACCAATGACAAACAAAAACTAGATTTTATGTATTGTGTTAATAATTGCGCTTTACATAATATTGTTTAATGTTTATGCTAATAAGCACATTCAAAAAAGGGTACAAGTTTATGCTAATAACTTTTCCACAACTGTGAGGTGGCAGTTACGTCACATATCTGCTTTCCTATTGGGCTAGTGTTTTATCAGTATGTGAATTCACACAAACCCTATCCTGGCAGCCCATGCGAACCTTCAAAGCACACACAAGGCCAATTTGTGCTCAAAAGTATAGTACCGTTTTTGAAATTGTTAAAGACGCTGCTGATTTAGTAGTATTTTTTCACATTTTTGTTTCAGACCTTCAACAATTGATGAAGAAAAGTTTATTGTGTTTTCGTCTTGTCTTCTTGAGCTTTTTGATAAGTGTTGTCGCTGCCATTTCAATCGCTGTGAAGTGCGTATTGCAAGTCGCTCAGGAACTTGCATAACTGTGGAGCAGGTCTGCAATGCATGTAATTATTTTCGTAGATGGTCAAGCCAGCCAAACATTACATTTTCTAAAATACCCGCTGGAAATCTTCTTCTCGCTGGCTCAATAATGGTCAGCGGGCTACCTTGCACGAAAACGCTTAGAATGTTCAAGCTATTCAGCGTAGCTACTATTTCACTAGGTTTCGTGGAAAGTAATGCCACTGCAGCGTAGCTACTAAATTCAGCGTAGCTACTATTTGGCACCGGTTTCGTGGGAAATATTGCCACTGCCGCTAGTTGGCCAAAAAAGCAGCGGCGCTGCCGCTTATCGCTATTTAAATGAAAAAGTATCGCCGATTCCGGTATCAGCAAACAGAACAGGGGCCACTGGTCGCTGCCCATCAATGTCTAAACGTCCAAGTACGATACGGTACCGAAAAATAATGTCATGCTTATGCTCAGTAGCAGAGGTGGAGTCGAGGACACAAGGTTCGAGGCCAAGAACAGCCCTTCCGAGGACAGACCCTGTCGAGGCCAAGAACACAAGCGCAAGTGTCGAGGACTCCACCTCTGCTCACTATAAACTTTTTTTAAAGCGACAATTAAAGAACATGTTGCCAATCAATAGTCAAGCTTCTCTACGAATCGTTTGTTTCGAATTTGCAGGTCTGCGCAAACGCTTAGTGAAATTGGGCAGGAAAAAGTCTTGTGCTGCAATAAACGGATGGATTTCGAGCATAACGAACCATTTGCATTGGTGTGCCGCATCATCGCACGGATTGCCAAAAGAAGTGATTGTTGAAAAATGGAAGTCCGTTACGCGTCACGTCGTCAATGTGCACGATCACGACAGCGCGTTGTTCCCGCACTGTGAACATGACGATCTTGGTCCTGCAGAAAAGCGACGAAAGAAATGGCTGAAATACGGTATAACAGTACTACATTACAACAAAATTGAAAAGGAATACTATTTAAAAGGTACATTACGAAAGCAATCGGACAAACGTCAAAATTCACGAAAAATATTACTAAAAGCTGAAAAAAAAACATTGTAAGTTGCATGCCTAAGCAGCTGTTTCGCCTACATTGTAAGTAGAATTGCAAAGTAAATTTTCTTAGTAGGCATAATACAGCAGTGTATAAGCAGAGATGAGAGAATTTTTGAAAACAGTTTTTTCCTGGAAACCACTTGAAATTGCCGGAAAATTTTGGTTATTTAGGAGCAAAGACCTTTTTTTGGAGGTCACTTCTACGTTGTGTCCTTGGTCCTTGGCCTTGAGAGGGTCTGTCCTCGGTAGGGCTGTCCTTGGCTTCGAGCCTTGTGTCCTCGACTCCACTCTAATCAGTGGGTCGTACAAAATAATCATAATTTTTTGATCGAGTTCTACCCCAGCGCTCACAAAGATAATAAAATAACCGCATTGTTTGTCTTGAAGGGTTGTTTTATTTTTAAAGGCTCTGAAGTGCATCAGGAGTTCGAGCGAATTGCCCTGAGCGAAAGACTTCTCAGAGATGTAGCGATGCTAAGCACTATGCACCAGACATGTAATCTGGAAGCTTTTCACAGCCTTATTTTACAGTTTTGTCCGAAACTGCATTCGTTTTCTTTTCGTGGAATGCTTATAAGGTAAGTTATTTATAACCTTAGGAAGTTTTACAAATTAAAAACATTTACAAACTCTTTTTAAAACATGAGAATTTTTGTTGCAGACAGTTACTAGCGGCACTCCATTACAATGAAAACAGCAATAGGCACCAGTTATCCAGCGTAACGGTTTATTTTCCAAAGAGGAAGCACAAAGATGGAGAGTTTTCATTGAGATGAACAAAATCTCCACCCACATATGGTTAGTATTAGGTAATAGGAAGATGATATAAAAGATTTGCATTCCAATGTCACCCAATGGGGTTGCAATTTGACATCGTTAGGTTTTTTGTTAAAGCAGGACCTGTCACCAATAGTCATATTTTACCTGCTCCAAGAAGAAAGAGAGTGAAAATTGATGAAACGGAATTCAAGTGAATGGTTTTGAAAGAAAAAGATTCGGAGATAATTTTACCATTTCTAGTTTTGTTTTGAACGAATTTATCCCTATTTGAACCAATTTGAATTTACTCCCTTTTTAAATGAACTAAAAAATTTCGTTTTTAAACTAATTTCATATTTTTTATGAAAAGAACTTGATAGAGACATTGAACAAGCTAATAAAATTGCATTATTGAGATAATCTATCTCCTGATGCGTCATCTACCGGTAATTGATTTCTTATATGCAGATTACGCGAGAAAAATACTGGAACTACTATCAAATGAACAACGGCTTTCAGACGATGTCCATTCTGATTGGAATTCAATAGCTGTTCCTCCACCTTTGTCCTCGAATTTCTCACGACCTTCATCCGACAATGCCACCCAAATATATTCACGTTATTGCAGCATTGCAAGTACCAGCCGATAACTTATTCATGATTCATTGTGCTGATTTCAAAGGTATACTTTCTTCATATAAGGGAGGCGCAAAGCAAACTCATAAAAATTTGAGTGTAATTGCAGCTTATGTTACTGCTAAATGCTGATTCGATAATTTCCTACGGTTTCACACTACCAGTACATAAGCATTTGCTTCTCACAAATACTTCTTCTCCGAGCAGGTGTAATAGGACTGCATTGTGGTGAAAGGCCCTGCTGTATCAAAAAGCCTAACGAAGTCGTGTTGCTACCTCTTTGGGTGACTATGGAAACGCAACTTTTACTCTTTTTCTTCAAAAAAAAAAAGGGAATACAATCACTGATTAAACATGGGCATTGGGACTGCATACTGATTTAAACCCACTCGGTCGCCTGGCACCTGCAATGGGTTGGGGCACTTCTAACGCCAAAATTTACTCTAGTTAAAATCATCAATGTTACTAGGCCTACATCTTTGTGACTGCTGTTCAGTAACTGATTATTAGTTGCTACTTTTCAGTCGAATATGTTTTGCGTTACTTTGCTTATATTGTGCGCTAGTTAACATTTTTGTTTGACGAAAATAAAATCATTTGGGTTGAACTAAGTTACATCAAGCTACCATACCTTTTCATTACAGCTATATCTTCAAGTTCGGTAAAGCGAATCCAGCGTAATTGCCTTCAGCAGATTCATACGTTGCTCGCACCTTTGTCACGACGCAGGAAGGTAACGGTACTCGGATGGCACGGCCTAAGTATCCATAAATCCACCGAACGAACTGTCGATACGCCAAGTATCTAAATTGTCTAAAATAGTACTACTGATTTACAGCGAAAAGCAAATTGTGTCATTTTTTAATCAAGCTTCGGGACAAAACGTAAAACGGTTTATTATTACGTACTTACCTATGCTTTTGGCTTCTTATTGGTTCTGACGCAAATTCCTGCTTGAACTGAAATTGAGCGGTCTCCAACACCCACGCAATTAAGCAAACAGCTTCAAAACCAGGATGACTTGTAATGCATTTCACCCCAGCACTTTCCAACAAACATTTCATCCTCGAAGCCTCGCTCTCAACACAGCATTTGCACTCTGATTCTTCTTTCATTATACAGCAGTTAGAGCATTTGCACCTGCACACAGAATTTTGTTTACAATCCAAACTTTATATCAGTTAAGTTGTTACTTTTGTGCAAGTAAACTTTTACAAAATAATATTTACAGCCTTCGTCCGAAGCTCTTCGTTCCTATGAACCAGGCACTCTGCGTCGGTCTAATCATGGACGCTTCATTAGTACACTGGAAACTGACAATAAATCGTGAAAAAACGATCAGTTGGTCGAGCGGTAACGCGTTCGTCTCTGGAGCGGGAGGTCTAAGGTTAAAATTTCAGGCCGGTAAAATTGAACACAGTGCTGCCAACGGCTCGCCACCGCTGCGACATTTCTAAGAAGCTATGTCGTCCGGGCCCAATGACGTTGAAATGGGCCCCACAAGCTCGTTACACGCTTCGGCGTAACAGCGGATAAAAAATTTGCGTTGAACCGTGACAAAAAGACGAACTGTTATTTTCCAGTCCAGTAACAAAGAGTCTATGGTCTAAGTCTAACCACACCAACGCTCAGTACTTTTTTGGCCTCTTCTGCTTCCAAGTTTTTTTTCTGGCTGGGGAGAAGAGAAACCACAACGAGTAGACTGCTTGACCCAATAAGAAATAAACGTAAAATGTCTTTCCTAAGAACCCAATCTTAAGCATTGATGCTCCCACCCCTGGTCTCCGTTATACAAATGGGCAGCCCTCCCATGACTGGCAAGATTTTGCCGTTTATTGGGATATGCCTAACATCATTACCATATCTTTCTTCCAAAAGTTGTTCCCGAAGGCCGAAGCTTTCCCTCTTTTACGCACAAACCTATCGATATGCCACTGTGTTGTTTGGTTTTGAACGGCATAGGATAAACACGCTGAATTGCAACAATAAAACGATAACCTTACAAAACATATTACCAATTTGTGTTTTCTTTTCTGGAACATGCTGATCGGTCATCATCAGCTTGTTCATTCTCAAGTGCTTGCAATTCCTCTTCTGTATATTCAGGCTCATACAAATAAGGACGAACATGACTAGTGCGAAAATGCTCGCGAGAAAATCCATACACTTCTTTATCAATATCGTCTTCACAAAAGTCCGAACTACTGGTATCGGTGGGCGAATCGTATGCATCTTGCATTATCAAATAATATATTATATTTACGGTATGTTTTAAAATTACAAACGCAACGTTTTTCTACAGTCAAACGCAGTGTTACTTCCCGAACAAAACGGTTGTATGCCACAACATCCTTCCTCTAAATACGCTACCAGCATGTTCTAGCGCACCGGTTCGGTAGCCTAGCCTACATTAGCAACATTAGGTCTACCAAACTTGTCATCAAAACAAAACTTGCTCTTCATTTCTTCTATGTTATACATCTCTGACGCAATAGCATCGCTGAGTTGCTATTTACCTGAAAGTAACTGTCTTTGTACTCACTTTTCACCCTTACACCAGCTACGTTTTACACGCTGTTACCCTACCACTTACATCCAATACTGACTAAACCGGTAAAATATTTTTCTCTCAAGCTGCAGCTTACGAAAATCACAATGGCCACAATTGGCTATTGTTACATTATACAGGGTGGTTGAAAAGTAACTAGGCATTAAAAATTTGTAATAATTTCCAAAATTTGACTTTAAGCTTAATGAAATACAAAGGAGCATATTGAATATTACAGGAGAAAGTATAATTGCTCAGTTGAATTACTTAAAATTTGTAACAAAGATCAAATATTCATATTTCAACGTATGCACCATTTGCTTCAACTAGCTTCATTAAACGACCAGGGATAGAACGAACAACTTTTAAAAGAATGTCATTGGGGATAGCATTCAAAACTTGTTGGATTCTTATCTCCAAATCTTCCAATGTGCGAGGTTTTGTCTTGTACACTTCCTCTTTTGTGTAACCCCACAGGTAAAAATCACACGGTGTAAGATCTGGGCTTCTCGGAGGCCATTCATGAGGTCCGCGTCGACCCAGCCATCGACCTGAAAAGTGTTCAGATACCATGAATGCGGAGCGCTACCTTCACATGCTTGATAGTTTTGTGTGGCCCACAGTGTCTGGTTGGGATAACA
The DNA here is from genome assembly GCA_963965965.1 of Trididemnum nubilum. Taxonomy (NCBI): domain Eukaryota; kingdom Metazoa; phylum Chordata; class Ascidiacea; order Aplousobranchia; family Didemnidae; genus Trididemnum; species Trididemnum nubilum. Next base: position 9,076,542 of record OZ014469.1, read on the forward strand.
TCGATGACTTAATATTTATGCAAGATGGTGCACCACCCCACTTTGCTCTCACTGTGCGAGCGTGGTTAGACCAACACTTTTCAGGTCGATGGCTGGGTCGACGCGGACCTCATGAATGGCCTCCGAGAAGCCCAGATCTTACACCGTGTGATTTTTACCTGTGGGGTTACACAAAAGAGGAAGTGTACAAGACAAAACCTCGCACATTGGAAGATTTGGAGATAAGAATCCAACAAGTTTTGAATGCTATCCCCAATGACATTCTTTTAAAAGTTGTTCGTTCTATCCCTGGTCGTTTAATGAAGCTAGTTGAAGCAAATGGTGCATACGTTGAAATATGAATATTTGATCTTTGTTACAAATTTTAAGTAATTCAACTGAGCAATTATACTTTCTCCTGTAATATTCAATATGCTCCTTTGTATTTCATTAAGCTTAAAGTCAAATTTTGGAAATTATTACAAATTTTTAATGCCTAGTTACTTTTCAACCACCCTGTAGATCAATTTTACCAGTAAACATCACCTGCTTAGTTTTGTTTTGAGGAAAAATAACGGAGTGATTTTCATTTTTGTCCCAACATTAAATCGATAATTTTAAGCAAAAAACAAACCAATTCTCAAAAAATGAACTAATTTAGGAATGTGTGCTGTTCTGACATTGCATTAACAGCCAAAAACTTAAAAAATAAACTTTTTTTTTGCTTGGGTTCAGAGACACTTTAATACTTGTTCGTTTGCATGCTTTCTGGTCTATTTAGGCAGTGTGAAAAGCAACCAGTTCGGCGATTGCTCAACACGACATGCGGAAAAAATGTCGTACCACAGGATTCGAATCTGCAGCTCTTCCCCAGGCTTTTGCGCTGGTAGTCTTTAGGCCAATGAGCATCCAAACAATTACACCGAACTTACCGGCTCCACTGGTAGGTGATTCTGTCATCTGTGGCGTAGTCGTTGCCGATGTTGGAGGGCTTGATGCGCTTTCTGTCGTAAATTTTGCGAAACAATAAAATTGACTATTGATAAATGAACTTATAACAGCAGCTATTCAATTAGCGAGTTGGATGTTTTGAAGAATTGGAACAAGTTTCATTATCAAAGGTTTTTAGACCTGGTAGTTTGTCATTGACGAACGGACCGCCTACTACTGTACTTAGTGGCGCAACCAGAAGAGACTGGGAACTAAGGGGTTTTATTCCACCCCCCTATTTAGCCAAGATACTTAGAACATTTGAATCAAAATACAAGTCCTTAAAGATTTTTTTGGATTTGACCTGTAAACAAAAGAGCTGAAGGGGCTGGGCAATTTAATTCTGCCACTGGCTTTCAAAGCTTAGCTGCAATTCAATTTTCTTAAGTGGCTCAAAAGTGCAAAATTTGATCCGAATGTCATTAAAATGGGTACTTCGCTCCCAAGCTAGCTATCTGTCATTCGCGTGAGTTACACCTCTTTGTTTAGCACGCAGTCCATACTGAAACATTTTAAAGCAAAAATTTTGACCTTTATAGATTTGACCCTCCTCAACATAAATCGGGGGGCACTTGCTATGCTTTTCGTAAGAACAAAAATTGTCGTGTTTTTGGTTCGTTCGCATTCGCCGTTTTTGTTCATGAAGTTCTCAAAAACTTCGCAAATCGGCGAATACAATTGCGAACACGAACATGCTATGCTCTACGTGCAAACAAAAATCTTCGCAAAATTGACGTTGAAAAACGTCTGCAAAGATTTGGTATGCTGTATGCTTTCTTCGTATTAGTGAATTCACAATTATTTGAACGAACATTTTTTGTTTTCTGAAATTCTTGGGTTGAAGTTGATCTTGGGTTGAAAGCGAACATTTTTTGTTTAATACAGGCATGTGTGTTGAGTAAAGCCGTATTAAAAACGGCATCAAATAGCATGGGGACACAAACTTGTAAAAGCCCCAGCATGATGCTGTTAAATTCCTGAAAGTTAATTATGATGGGTATAACGAATTTAGCAACATCATTCGCAAATTTAACAACACAATGTTAGGCGTTTAAACAAGGTTTGCCCCCGCGCCCCTCGATGCCTTCGTCAACCCTATTGTATACCGGGGGGAGGGGGGGGCAAATTTGACGCCACGCTTAGTCATATTAATATAGCTCCATTTTAATATAGTCCCCCCATCGAGAGTTGATCGCTGGATGATCAGACGAAAAAGTGCCAGCCAGGACTAAAAGATCTTACAAATTTCCAGCCGAATATGGTCGCAAATTGCGAAGACCTTTTCTTTTCAGATCTTTACCAGATTTCGGGAAAAAACACTTCAATTTTCGGCGAAGACTTTTTTTTCTTTCTGGTCTTCACCTGATTTGGGGGAAAAGCAACTTCAATTTTCATACTTGTTGTATTGGTCAAGGCTGCAAAAGCGTCCCCCCATGCAAAATTTTACAATTTAAGCACTGGTTTTAGATTTAAACATTGGAGTGCCCCAAGACAGTGTATTAGGCCCAATTGTTTTCCTCATTTATATCAATGACTAAACTTTTTGTTCCAACTTAAAAACATTGTATGCAGATGATTGTGCTTTGACATTGTCTTATAAAATTAAATTGTTTGCAAACTATGTTGAATTTCGAATTACCAGAAATCAAGGTTTGACTCAAATCAAATCAATTGTCACTAAGTGTTACTAAACCCAATTTTTTATTTTTTGCTGTAAGCAAAGAAAATATTTTTCCACTAATAAATGATTGTAAAATAAAACAGGTCAATTGCGTTAAATATCTAGGAGTATTTCTTGATTGTAAACTCACTTAAAACAAGCACATTAAACACATTGAAACCAAATTATCGGCTGATTAATTGTGATGCCATCTATAAATTACGCCGAATATGCAGCCAAAAACTATTCCAATAATAACACCAATGTTTTCCTCCGCTAAAATACAACACTGTAATTAGAAACTATTCATAATTTACATATTGGACAAAGTTAGTCGTAGGGTACGAAAATAGTTGTCCATTAAATTTGTGTTTTACAAGGCCAATATGCAACAAAATCATTAAGTTCATTACAATGCTTGTCTTTGTTGTGATAATGGCTCTAATCGCTGCACAACTTGTCAGCTCTAGTTTACTGATTGTGATGTTGTATTGTACTGGATATCCCATGACATTTTTTTTGTGAATTTCAGGTTGGGTCTCATTTAATCTCCTGGAAACCTATCAACGTTCTTATTGTTAGTTTCCGAACCTCAAAGCAAAACTACAACAAACTAAAGCAACTGCTGCATTCTCAGCTAGGACCTAATCGCAAAAAGTCATGAAAGGCGACAAGATAAGCGATAGTCAGCGACATTTTGACTCGGCTGGGAATTGAACCCAAACGTGGCATTTTAACAGTAGGTGCTACATCTCCTCCATTACTGTGCTACATCTCCTCCAGAAACTGCGACTTTCCTCTTCATTCCCTACCAAATAAACCCTAAGTAATGTTTCCAAAACAGCATGGTCGATAATACAGCTAAGTCAAACATAGTGATTGCAATGCTAACCTGTAGTTAACATGGCGGCTTGGCATCTCTGTGGTTGTCCAACACCATTGCTTGCTTCGCAGAAATATGTACCTTCGTCCGAAGCTACAACTTGCTGTTAAAGTACCAATAAAAGTTAGTAAACTAATCCTAGTACCGAAAAAAGCGGAAAAAGATAAGTACTCTACCTCCACCCACAAAATCAATTAAGCATAGTTAGTTAATTGGAGTGATTTCATCAAAAATTTCAAGTTAAAGAAATAAAAAAAAGAGAGAAATATTCATCTGCACCTTTTTTAGTTTACTTTTTCTAAGGGATAAAATTAGGGCTTGGGGTTAGTTTAAGAGCAAGGATTAGAGTTTGGGTTAGACAATAAAGACTAGATCGAATTTCCCAGTTAAATACTGTATGGAATGGCCATAAATGCAACGAAACACAAAAAATATGAACTACTTTTGATGAATTTTGTCGTAACTTTAAAATAGAACGAGAGTTATAAAAATTCAGTAAATCACTAATTTTTTTAAAAATCTATAATCGCTGATCTAGCTGCTCATATGGCAACTAAGAGCAACCTAGAAATGAACCCTAACTTTTGGAAAATGTCCGAATTTGGAATATTTTTTTCAGTTGTTCAAAAAACTTCAGGGTCATTTTCGTCGTTGCAAGTGCAATTTCAGAACTTTATGCAAAAAGTTGATCGAAATGGCTAAAAGTTTTCGGTTATTTACTAAAAACTTGGGAAACAACTGTTATACAATCGAAAACCAGCGAGAGCCCCATTGAGGCTACTAAATTGCAATTCGGAGACGTAGGCTAACCACGAATTCTTTGGCACAAGAACAAAATTATGCACTTCTCAGTTCTTATTTGAAGCACAGAAACGGATCAAACACTGGTGTGTGTAACTAAAAGCTTGTGCCGGGGGAGGGAGGCAAGCTTCGGGAGGGCTTACAAAGCTATAATTCGACAAAATTTAGAACAAGATCTTCACCGAAAGTTCGGCATTTTTTTCTGTTAAATTTAGCAAAATGAAAAACTGATTAGGCAAGGTAAAACAAGAAAATCGGATTGTTGAGATAAGCGGTAAAATAATTAACTTACTGTGAACACTAAAGTTCCAACTGCTCTGGTGTATGCGAAGCTACTGTTTCTATGCGCGGGGTTAGTCGAGTCAAGGACGCTTTCCGGAAGAACTTCACCGTCTTTGTACCACGTATAAAGAGAATCCGGTACACCTAACATAAAATATGCGATCCATAAGAGACTTTTAAAAGAGACGTTCAGCATTACACGGTACATTGCAAAACTTCTACAGTGTAGACACGTGGCACATTGACTTAGCAACCGAAAGGTCTCTTCAAAGTCTCCTTGCCATGGAGGCACGTGGCGAATACGAAGTAACTACAAATAAACTTTCAGGCTTTATTTATTAGTATTATTTTTTCCATTACAAACCTAAACAGAATACTGGGCTTAAGTTAGGTGCACTAACTTAGTGGTATCGCTTAAGGTCAAGAGAAACCAGTGTGGCAAAAACGTTTGATTTTAAAGCAGAGTGTCTGAGTTTAGACTAAAAGCTGGTTAAATTGAACACAGCAAGCCGTACTACGTAAGTGTCGAAGAGTGAACAATTTAATTAAAACTACAATCCGCCTTTTAAAGCTTTAATTCTTAAGCTCATCTTTAAAACTTAAAAGGGGAAATAGAGTTTTTTTTTTTAATTTTTTAAACGTAATTATTAAATCTTCTTAAAGTCGGACCAGGGTTTGAGTTTACAGCCATCACATGCCCAACGCCCTGATATCACACCATTCGTTTATTGTCTTTATAATAATATCCCACACAAACTATGTCGTATTTCTCGCACAAACCAAAGACCAACCAGTAAGCGGTGTGCAGTTCATACGCAATAAACTAATCAATAAGTCTACAAAAACAGTACACCGGCCAATTGGTCGAGCGGTAACACGTTCGCCGCTGGAGCGGGAGGTCTGAGGTTTAAACCTCGGGCCGGTCAAATCGGACATAGTGTTGCCGATGGCCTGCAACCGCTGCGACGTTTCTTCGAAAGGAGCTGTGTTGCCCGGGTGCAATGACGCGGAGATGGGAATCGCTTACCCGTAACACGCTTTGGCGTATTGCAGCGAGTGTAATAAAAGATTTGATTTTGCAAAGCAAGTGCAATGATATAACGTACCTGTATCAGATTGGCAGGTAAGGGCTGCCTCGAATCCAATCGTGAGACTTAATCCAGCGGGAAAACCACACATGGGAACGGACGGAGGAACTGTAAAAATATGATTAATTATTTTCTTTACCGACCAGCAGTAACGCCTAGGGAGCAGAAGGTCTAAGGTTCAAATCTCGGGCCGGTCAAATTGGACACAATGTTGCCAACTGTTTGCTACAACAACATCATTTTTTCCAAAAAAGAATGATTAAGTTTTAATTTTCAAGACAAAATAAACATGCAAAACACAAAAATTCAAAAACCCATTTTAGATAGCAATCTTCGGAGGTAGACACATGAGTTGCACGAGCGTAATCACGCGGAGATGGGCCCCGCTAACTTGTTCCACGCTTCGGCTATTATTTAATTGATTCCAGTCACGTTCGTCACCAGTACAGTTTTGAACCAAGTCAACTGACCGACTACATTAGGGTTAGCTTGCGGTCAGTTGGTACACGGTCTGTTTGTTCGCGGTCAGTTGGTACACGGTCAGTTTGTTCGCGGTCAGTTGTCCCATATAGCGCTACTACACTAATCAGCATTCTAATCTACTACACGTGTAGCCTAGATTTAAGGCGTTTAGCAATTAATTGTGCTCGGTGGCTTTCAACATGCTGCAAATTGGCAGGAAAAAACCAAAATACCAAATACAAAATTTGAAATCTGATCCATGGGCAACCACTAAACGAATTTATTAACAAGATAGTGCCAAAGCTGCTTTCTCGTCACAGAAGAACAACCACGCAATCAAAAAATCAATCACAAGACTAGTCCGAGTCTTAAACCTGTCCGAAACTCATGTCCTTAATACACGATTAACTGTTTACTTTTGAGGATATGAATTAACTCATTGAAGTCCCAGTACAAAATGTTGCATAAAATGCATTGTACTGTCACTGTGTAAACACTGTTTATATCAGACATGCTACCTAACAAAATAAGCGGACGAACTAAATCAGACCTAAAGGAAAAATAGGGAGGACAGAAAACTGAAAATTCGTAACACTAAATATTGCTTTTACATACAGTCCTTTTTTCGGGTTAAATACTTGAATTTGAAATTTTTGAAAGGTAACAACCATGATAACAGCTTACTTTGAACTATGAGATCGTAAGTTCCTCTTCCCACTTGTGGGTCGCCAGCTACACGAGCTATACAGTCGTAAAAGCCTGAAAATACGTGATAAAATTTATATCATGTTATCAAAAGATATTGTAAACCAATCCATAGTCGAATGGATAGAGCGTCTACCACTGAAACAGTACACTCAATTACTTGGGTTCGACCTCGGTTAGGGTCAAACCAAAAACTAGAAAACATTGTAGAGATGAAAAAGCATATCCATTGTATGGTGAGAGCAAACTAAGTGGTAAACTCAGTTACTCCAGAGTGTAACTGACCAATTGGCTGAGTGGTAATCTATGCAACCATTAGGCCGATTTTTATCTGCGAACTAGTGTTTTTATTGGGCACAAGCCGACTCATTTGTGGATTTTTCATTGTTTACTATTAAAAATATCGCCGATTTTTTGAGCGCACGCTGACTCACCAAAACCTAAGAGGGAACACTGGTGGGAATGCGTTTGTCTTTCGAGCGGAAGGTCTGAGGTTCAAATCTTGGGTCGATCAAATCGAACATAGTTTTGCCTACAGCTCACCACCGCTACAACATTTCTTTAAAAGCAGATGTGTCAAGCAGGCGCAACAAGCCGGAGATGGGCTCTGCCAACGTGTTGCACGCTTTGGCATATTACATCTTGCGTAATAAAACAGTGGATTTGATTTCACTGTAAGAGTATTTTTTCTTTTGGCGCAGCTACTGCTTTGCTAAGAGAATTGTTTTTGACTGCATAGTGGATAGGCTACACCTGAACTTATACTACAACCAACAACCGATCATTACACATCACGAGCAATAAATTTGGAACGTTCACAAGGCTTAAAAAATTAGTTAATCGAGTACCAGTGTCTCTGGCTTCTGCCATCAGGAGAATAAGATTGGTGCCACCAGCTCTGTAGCGATTGGTGTCTGCTGCCGAGTGCAGCTGATTATCTTCTATGATGGTTGTTTCTGAAGCAGATTCCATGGATGGTCGATAAGTCCAAGTTACTCTACAAAAACAGAGCGTGTTATTTACTAAAATCACATTTTTTGTAAAGTTTAAAAGAAACTGAATTTTCTAAATAAGATGAGAGGTATTTTTGTTCAAAATAAACTAACTAACTACCAAATCGCATTTTAGACCTTCATTAGCACACTACGCTCTATAAAAAAAGTCTTCCTGGTCTAACTGTTTTCAGTACTCATAAAAGCTTTTTTAAATATTGTTAACATAAAAAAACAAATTGTGAACATGCAAGTTTTATATTAGTATTTCATTTAGGTAACAATTTTCTACGCTATACCCAACAGCCAACACAGTAAACTGTGATGACCACGTGAATGAATATATTTGTCCTAGTGTAATTTTGTCTGCGGTATCCGGTTATTGGCACATATTGCTCCCTGTTATGGGTAGTATTGCATAATGAACGGATATTGCGAGACAAAATGAATTTAATTAATGTTGGCTTTGTTCTCGATTTTCTTTGTTTACTCGCTGTATGTATGTAACGCTGCTTTGCTTTATGTTATCAGTATTAGTTTATTAAAATCTACTTGTTGATAATAAAGCATTACATCTTGAGACTCATTGCGTGGGTACACACTAAATTGGTGCCCCGTGTGAGGAGCGCCCGAAGAGATCTTCATTTTATTGGTTCGGCGTGTAAGTTTACACAGAACCAAAGCTTCGTCAAAAAGCTTGTTTAGAACAAAAAAAAAAGTTCTAAGTAAAGCAATTAAGCTGAAGAATTGCTTAATTACTCGAGAAGAGTCGAAGAAGAGTTCAAGTAGAGTCGGAGAAAAGCTTGAGAAAGCCAAAAAAACTGCTCCGAAACAGGACAAAAAGCGTTTTCCAAAACTGTTTTAGAGTGTCGTTCAAAAGTGCCTGGAAGTGCTGCTTGAAAGTTTACGGAAACCTGAACAAGAAACTCTGAAAGAAAAAGACGATAACAGCAACGACAATCGAAAGCCAGCAGGAGTTTCTTCCATCGGCAGAATCACCCAAAAAAGCCGAGTAATTCGTAAGCCAGATAGATTTCACTTCTAACCATGCCATCAAGAAATCCTCAAATTTTTTTATTTGCGTATGGCTTTCGCTGCTGTACATTATACAAGCCAACAATGCTAGCTTAGTGTTGCATATATGTTATTTTCCTATACTGTTTTTGCAGTAGTCAAGCGTGTATGGCTGTATAATGTTAATTCGAAGTATGTCAATTTTATCGTTATCAATCCTGACTCCTATATTCATACCGTACTATCACAGATAAGACGTGCAAGAAATGTTCTATCGATATGGGTGTCCTACAGTTAACCTTTCCAACGAGCAAATTTTATTTGCATTTTTTTCCCTACGTCTTAGTAATAATTGAATTTCTCCGTGTTAAAACCAATGTTACGGCAACTATACTTCTTTTTCAGTGAAAGCGTATACAGCGAATTGAAAGACATGGCATAGCCTTGACTCAGTGAAATATCTTGTGCGACCAGCAGAGTTGCTGAATGTTTGGTATTTTCGTCGTTATATTACACATGTTACATTGTTATATTCCGAGCAAAGTCTCGATGATTTTTTAAAATGGTTAATTGGTTATGCTGCTCCTAAGGGCAAGAAAAAAGCCTCATACTTATTTTTACATTGTGGTATTTTGCATTTTTTTGCGCTAAAATACGTTACGTCGTCCTAAATGAAATGACAAAGTAACTTATTTCTTGTCGCATAGACACAGAGAATATTTCTGTTGTCATATTTCAGGTTTTAACACGTTCAATATTTAGATTCCAACTTTCGGCGTTTCAACACATCCCTATCTTAACCCATATCGGTTTTCTGTGTGCCTGGAGCAATATTTTGAAGATTTACGTGTCTTCATTATGTCATGTTCTCGGGATTTGCTCGACATCCGCATTTTTTTAATCGACTGATGTGTAACCTGAACAGTCTTTGGGGGCTTTGTCGTCCATCGTATCCATCATTCTGAGGGGAAGGTCTGTGGTGACCGATTGAATGAATATATTTTGTCCCTGTGTAATTTTGTTTGCGGTATTCGGTTATTGGCACATATTGCTCACTTTTATGGGTGATATTGCGTAGTGAACGGATATTGCAAGACAAAAGGAATTTAATTAATGTTTTCTTTGTTCTCGCTTTTCTTTGTTTACTCGCTGTATATATATATATAACACTGCTTTGCTCTATGTTACCATTATTAGTTTATTAAATTCTACTTGTTGATATTAAAGCATTACATCTTGAGACTCATTGCGTGCAGACTCACCTAAAAACATTCAGCATTGAAGGAGCATAAATCATGTACCCCAATGCAACCATAAGCTGATCAATATTAAAAAAAGAGCTTTAATAAGGTACTGAAACCAAATCGGCGCTTTTATTGGGTACACGCCGACTCAATTTTGAATAATCCATTGATTGGTTGGTATGAAAAAATCGCCAATTTTTTGGGCGCACGCTGGCTCACCAAAACCTAAGAGGGAACACTGCTCAATGTAAAAATATGACTTCAAGACAGGACATATAACTTAATTGCCTCCGGACCATCACTTCATAAATACAGTAATACACAACAAAATGTCTTTCTTGTGATGCGTTCTATAGGCCATTCTTCTCTGTTGTTATATAGCTAAGCACATAAAACAAATACGCCACAAAAAATAATAAAATACTCACAGAACATTACCAGGAGCAGAGCATATAAGTCTGACTTCTACATCACCAAGAGTAATTTTCTTTTCAAATACACCTATTGCACCACCTTCTAAACCAACCTGCGCACTATGAACAACAGAAACTGAAAAAATAAAAAACACCAAAAAAAGATGAAATGATTCCTTTGGCACAAAACTTGTGTAGGCAAATGGTACCAAACACATTTACAAAAATGTAAGTTGTAGAAACTGTCACGTATAATAATTTGGAATGCTTTAGTCATGATCATTTTACCGCCTTAACAGCTTAGTAATGACTGCTTTACTAGTTTTGGCGCTTTTCGTGATTTGAAACGTTCGAGATAATTTCTTTCCAGTAGATACCGGTATGTTCTACGATCTTCTACAGTGATCGAGGTGCTTGGTTGTTTACAACTTTATAATTGCTATATTTGAACTTGAAGTTTGTGATGTCACAATTATGTTACAATTTGTTAGCATAAGCCTATACACTTTTTCTATTGTGTCGTAGTAACGACTCTTAAGGAATATTTGAGGGCTTTTGCCATAGTATAAATAGGTGGCTACCAACGTTGCTATTTTACGACATTTTAATAATTCGAGGAGTGTGATAATTCTAGTGTTTAGTGTTCGAGATATTGGTTTTGTAGGCAGCTTAGCTGAGATTGTAGTCTGTGGTTGACTTGCGTAGCCGTAGTGTGCGATCTAAATTGGTCGATTGCGATAAGTAGTGTGCGACCTGAATTGGTCGATCGCGATAAGTTTCAGTGGAGTGATTTTGCTTGGTGAGAATTTGATTTGTTTTTAATCTTAAATAGAAGTTCTTAATTTAAGAATGGTATGCTGCTTTTTCCAATTCAAGAAGCTAAAGGAACTATCAATTGCCATTTGCGATTTGTCAATTAACATCCTAGTCATTCTCTGGTCAAGTCGACCTGGACTATTCTGGAGATTAAAGGTTGTACCTTAACCAAGTACCATATTTTCCGACTAACAAACCGACCCGTCAAATAAGCCGAGATCAACTTTTTGCTCTCAAAATGAGGGTTTTAGCATATCACCGTCCAATATGCCGAGGTAGAAAATTTGATCGCCGCGGCGCAGCGCCAGATTAATCCGGCGTTTTGTGGCAATTTGAAGCAGAAAACGCAAATTTTATCCGTTTTAATCGCCCGTGCAAATTCGATACCGATCGTGCAGAGGGCAAAATATGGTAGTGCAAAGTATATATTGGTCGGACAAAGTGCAAAATAGTGGAAAGTGCTGTGAACTGACGCGTAGTGACATTCTGATCTCCAGTATTGTCTGGTTCAAGGTGTATTCGCCGAATAAGCCGACCCTAGAAAATTCGGTTAAAAAATCAGATCCAGAAAATCGGCTTATTAGCCGGAAAATACGGTATTCAATATTGTGACAAAAACATTCATCCAAATAAGTTCCTAAAGTTTTCCTGCTATTTTCTCAAAAGTATCAAAATGCTGTTTCAGAAAAGTCTTTGTCTACAAGCAGCCCAGAATTAAAAAACTACCAATGTTGCTGTTGAAGCAGGTAGTGCATATAATATTTACTCTCTTGTCATCAGACAGTAGCAGACGCTAACTTCTGGATAGAGAAATATAGAGTGATAAAACAGGTAGGTGACATTGAACTGTTATCAATTTGAGGTTATGCCACATCATCAACGTAAAATATAAATTTAGATTGAATGCAACAAAATTATACAATTCTTTTACACCATAATTAAATCAATAGCATTTTACATGGGGGGGTGGGAGGGGGGTAATCACAAGTAAACTCTTGAAAAGTTCAAATTGCTAGACTGCAGAGTAAGAGAAAGTTTTACAATTTTGAGATTTTCAGAAATCACTTCCCAAAATCTGATCAGTTTAAGAGCAAACTTTAACTTAGATGATGTTATAAGATGTTTTTGCGAACATAAACAACTTGACTTAAGCATTTTATTATTCAGTACCATAAAACAAGCCTGCGAACGAAATTTGAATCGCCTGTAGTGCAATTTTTGGAAAATATGGCTGTGACATCAGACATCTTTATGATGATGTCACCAACTTAAAAGTAGTTTTTCTAAAAAATTTTGAACATCAACCTGCATACCGATTTTGGAGTTTTTATGATCTTTGGTTAAACAATTCAGAGTTAGTTCAGGAGATATATCCACCCCTGCTCCTCCACAGAGTTATGGTACAATATAATATGCACAATAAGATTATATGTGCTACTATGACAACAGACTATTAGGCTAGATACATTAGATTACTATAGACTAGATAACTTACTGATAATCAATGTGAAATACACGATTTGAATGGAAATTCCCAATTTATTCATCTTCCATCTATTCTTTTTTATCCCAGATCAGTAGAATTAATCTTCTATTTAATACTAACCAAATTAAACTTCAATGCAAATTACGGGTAAAGTCTGGACCAAGCTTACTCTTCACAAGTGTATACAAAGAAGCTAGATGATATTGATATAAGCTAAAACAAAAAACAGCTGAGTAAAGGAAAAGGCTTGGTGCACGTTCCATGCACGAAGACACTTTGTAATAAAGACAAAACTGTAAAAAACTTTGTACTATAATAAACGCACATTTTGTGCACTAAGTTCAGAATCGATTCGAACAGTAAAAGTACAAAAAACTTGAAAATACAAAATTTTATCAAAGTTTTCACAACCACTAATTGCAAAAACAAAAATCTTATAATAAAAAGTGGCTTTATCTACAGTACCCTGTACCTATACTGTATCAGATAGGCCTAGGCTATGTAACATCACCATCCTCCATCACCAGCTGGTGAAACATTACAATGTTAACTAACAACAACACATGATATATCTGAAACGATAGTCAGCTATACAGTAAAAGATAAAATTTTTAAGCTTTTTAGCTAGATAGAAGACCAGCCAAGATTGGCTTAAGCTGCTAAGGTTATAGTGATGTAGTTAATTCCAGTTTGTAGGCCTACTGTACTGCGTAGTAGTGGTAGCACAGTTTATTTTTGTTTAAAAAGGAAGCAACAAACAGACAAAAAAAGTACTGTCATTAAAGAACATCAAACGATATAATCCTTTCTGGAGAGAGGCTGCAAAAGACCATGATGTCTAGGTACCAAGGTATCTGGCGCAGACACCGAGTCTGCTACCTCTCACTAACTACAAACAAAAAAAAACAAAATTGCACATTACAGAAACACAAAAACTCTTGTGGGTACAGGTATTCTAGATAATCATTTTGGTCATTGATAGGATTAAATTTGGAATAGCTATAGTCAGATGAGATAGTTATTGAACAATTTTGAAAAACATTGAAAAATTTTTACGAAGTATTTGAGTTAAACTAAATGTATTGAATACGTGGGACATCTATCCCTCTTCCAGTAAGCAATCAATTGCTTTTTCTGTAAGGTCTATCTAGGCAGAAATTTTAACATTTTGTTGTCCAATAATTATCCCTGCATTTGGGGTAATTGTTTGACACTATTGAGGTAAAGGTTGAACAGCATTCCATTTGTCAATTTGCAGGTATTAAAAAGAACTGAAATATTACAAACTTATGCAGCATGGATTAACATCACATCAGCTTACTTATCACAAAAAAAGCACCAACGGTTGTGATTTTAACACATTAATTTAGAAGTCCAGTGCTTCCACAAAATAATGCATTGTTTAATTTAAAAAATGATAACCCACCTAGTTTTGTAGTAACATGCCAGTTAAAATCGAAGTGTTTTGGGCATGTGATAAGTTGAATTGTGAGCAAAATTTTACTAAATCTTCTAGTTTAAACCTTAACTTTGATAAATTAATCTGTGGTGATGTTCACAGTTCAATAAACAGTTTATAACATGCAGCCTAACATAACTCCACTAATTACACAATGAAAAGAACTTTTAAAAACTTTTTTTAAACAAATCAAACTGCAAAAACAAACAAACTTGTACAATCTAAAATATTGTTTTTTTCACTTTCTGCTATTGCATGTTTCAAGGCAGTTTCAGTCCATTCTTTTTTTGGTCTAGGCTTGCACTTTTGCGCTATTGCAGCTAATTACATAACGAAAACCACTGCTATACCGACACAACGGTAGTTGGATGCTAAATTTGTTCAGTAGGTGTCCAATAATTACCCATTTTTCAACTTAAGACAGGGGTAATTATTGGACACGTTCTACAGGCATCCTGACAAAGGCGTGATGATGATTCAACCATTATGGTGAGATTCAGATTAACTCCTGATAGGGTTGTCAATAAGTTTTTTCAAAATGATAAATATTGTTTTCAATTCTAATGAATTACTTTTTTAACTTAGTCCCATTTTTTATAAAATTTTAACAACCTTGCTTGTCAAAACAATTTCTTACGGATCAAAGAAGAAAAATTCATATTTCTAATGATTAATATAAGTAATAGAACTTAAGCTTTTACGATATCAAGGTCAAGTTCGGAGACCTTCTAGATTTCATGTTTTTTGTCTATCCAAGAATTACTTCTCCTTTTAACTGTCCAACAAGTACCCCATCCAACTATAAATTGATCAGCAAGTTTTGTAAAACCAATTAGGAATTGTATGAGATAAGATTACAATTGATTACTTTGTAAAAACTGTTTCAGTTGATTAACAAAGATAGCGCAACTTTGGAGGTAATTCTCTCTTCGGTCTGTCTGAAGCGCATTGCACTATTTAGTGCCTTTATATTTAATTAAACATTGAGTATGGGTTTTTTAAATTGAGGTTCAGACCAAATTTCATTAGCAGCAAACCTTGTCGCATAAACATGGACTTGAGAAGCCAATTGAAAATAATTTTCAAAAAATTTAGGCAGGGTTTTCATTTTACAGTTAAATGCAAACTTTAATACTTCTAGTTCTTTAAAAGTTGTTTAATTTTAACAAATGCATTTGCTCATATATAGGATATAGTTTAGTTTTTGATCAATGGAGCATTACTTATCAGTTAAATTTTGAGTGTGAGTATTTCGAGCAAACTTTTAACAGTTTTTGCAGGATTTACTGTTGTTTAGCTTTGCGATAAATTTTAGGATAAATTAGAAAATGAAAAACTTTTATTGTTGGTTTTCAATTTTGATCGCATTCTTGAGTTTCGGTACGTATAAATTAATGTTTAGTCTTTTACTGAGTGCTAGTTGATATAAAGTTGCCATGGAGTCGAGTAAGCAAAACTTATAAGTCGTTTCCCAACATTTTATAATTTGTTTACAGATACTTATTTGCAGTGCTGGGCACTTCCACAAACCGGTCCGCAAGTCCGCAAATCCGCAAATTGCGGACTTAAGGTTTTGGTTTGCGGATTTGCGAACCGATTTCTTACCGCAAACATTTGCGGATTTGCGGTAAAAAAATTGAAATCTATCGCAAATCCGCAAATCAACAACATCACTGGGATCGTTTCTGCAATTTCCAAAAAATACGTTTTTACGATTCAATGCATCGACAGATTTGGGTGGATGTATTTCTAATGTATAACACCTCTCACCAAGATCCTCTGCTGTGGAACGATTATTTTCCAGAGGTGCTGCTGTTCTTACAGCAAAATGAGTTGGCTTAAGGTCAAGAAACTTCCAACGGCTTGTTTTTGTGAAGGAAAACTTAGACTTTTTGAAGTGGCAAAGGGTTGCACAAGACGACTTTGGTCACATTTCCAGCAAGTTTCGTAGATAAATAAGCTGCAGGCCTACCTACGTTTTCATTCTTAGTTTTATCTTTTTAGTCTTTTTGTTTCGTTGATCGTTTTTTTGAAGGCATGCTTTAGACTATATGCGTTGCCGCGTAAGAAATTTCCTACGATTTTTGGAAGTTGATATTACTGCCCGCTTTAGAATCCTGAAAAAAATTTCTGTATTCTGATTAATTTTGTGATATTCAGTAATGCAAACATAATACAACACTTTGCCTCTTTGATTTTCCAAAGTTTGTGTATTGTGCAAATGATGCATCAAAATGCTTAGCGTATTTTTTATTTGAGAAATGGCATAATTTTCTATGCAGTTGGCGGCGCTACTCCAAAATCTTCCAGCATTCACGAGCAAAGTTAATCATTATGACAAACTTTTTGGCGAGTAAATTACTATGGCACTTTGATCGTGAAGATTTTCAGCACCACCAACAAACGGGCCTCTATCGAAACAAACTTCTAATTTAACAGTGACCGTAGCAGATTCAAGTCTTGAGTTTACAATTGTGAGTATCGGAGTTCTAATCCAGAGGGAGCCTAAGGATTATCACTATCTTGCTGTGCTAAAAAACTCAATTTTCTGTCCAAAAAGTATATTTGTTCTTGAAAATGTAAATTCGATCGGATTTTAAATAAAATAACTCAATCACAGTAGGAACGTAGCGTAACTTAGGCAAAACGGCAGAAGAACAGTAACTAAGCACTAACAAAACAGCAAATTAACTTTTGTAAAGAATCCGATCTTTTTAACTCAATAAAAGGAAAACTTGTCAAAACTAAAATGCCCTGCCCGCAGGTATACCGAGAAACTAGGAATGACTAACCAAAAAATGCAACTAGGTGTGTTGAGTGTATCACGTGAATAGATCCTATGCAAATTACGCGAATTAAGAGCGGAAGGCGCTCTCAACTTGTGACAAACGTGCAATTTTTACAGAATTGCAGCAAATCAAAAACTACGCAAAACTGGTTGCTAAAGGCCAATTATCGTGCTGGAACAGTGACCATTAGTTGAACCTACGTTACATACCAACAACCAAGACTTAAAACCCAAATTTTCTATTTTTGCAATTACCCTAGATGCTGAGTGCTGACTGCTCAGCGCTAAAGAGAAACATATAATTTTAAATGAGAGTGAGTTTTTAAACAAAATTAATATCTGCACCCAGTGGCGTACGTAAAAAGTTTCCATCGGGGGCCTAAGGTTTCGTCGCTCTGTGATGCCACAAATCAAAATTATGGAGAGTGCCGAAGGCAAGACCATTGTAGGGTGGTCCGGGGGAGTGCTCCTGAAAAAATTTTGCAAAATTACACTAAAAATACGCGTTTTCGTGCATTCTGGAAACAAGTTTTGGTATAATGCTTTTACGAGACTTATTAGAAGAATGAAATCGTAAAATGAAAATGCTTTAAAAACATTACAGAATTAAAAAGCTAGGTCATTTGTGAAGGAAGAAAACAAACCAAAACAAAGATCGATTTATTTTTGCATTTACGCAGTAATAACGTACATCTTCTTAGAACTGCTTGGTTTTGCTTTATCGTGTATCATTTTTAGAGTCTGAGAGGAAGGCCATGGCACAGTGGCCATCCTCTTAGGTACGCAATTGTCTACACCGTAATTATATTGTATACAATTTAAAAGCTTTTAAAAGACTGCTCTTATCCAAAGTTCGACTAGAAGTTCAAACGTTAGAATTTCATGTAACCATTAATCAGGACTGTATTGCAACTGAAATAAAATGAACAAAGAAACCGGACTTTTGGCATGTTCTTCTTACACCTAGCACATTTTTATCTTGGTAAAAGTTTGCCTTTATATCAACAACTTTCAAAACAATTTAAAAAAATTTTGCACCAGTACAGAAGCAAAAAAAAAAAAATGCCAACTGCAATTATCACGTTTGAAACAAAGTTATTTTAATCGTGATCCTGAAATTGCCATGGGTGATTAAAGGAGCAAGAAGTGACATCGACAACAACCCCCCCCCCCCACCTCATCCATTCCGTCACTCGAGCAGTAAATACTAGCCTGTATGCCGATAAAGTATCATTTTCAAGAACGCAAAAACGCAAGTTCGTGCGTCTCGAGTTTTTATATTACTTTTCCGCGACTCAATAAAGATTTGTGCATCTCTGTTTGACTTATATGACAAGTACATGTACTGTGCAAGTATGTAAATCAAATAAGGAATTTCAACTCAACGAACATACCGTAGTTAGAAGTTAGAATGAGCAACGAAAGTGACTGGCAATGAGCATGAATAACGAAAGGTTAGAATGAGCAACGAAAGGTTACTCTCTTCTAAGTATCTACTCTAGCCACCAGAGTCTCAGTCGTAATCCAACTCCGGTCTCAGTTTTGTTTAAACAAACTTACGTACATTTCCACTCGGCCAGGCTGCTGACATGTATATCATAACTTAGAAAAATAGAATATTAAATAAACCTAAGGAAGCTTACTGATGTTTGTTACAGGTCTGCAGAAATATCAAGCAAAATATCAAGCATTGTTATATTGCTATAGGTCTCCTCTATTTATCAAACCAGGAAAAAAACAGCAAAGTTTGCGGTTCAAGTTTGCAGAAGTGAAAAGTCATTTGCGGTTGCGGAAGTGCTAAAAATTACCGCAAACTTGCGGATTTGCGGTTGCAGACCACCTATTGCTATTTTGCGGAATTTGCAGTTGCGGAATAAAGTTTAAATTTGCGGTGTCCAGCACTGCTTATTTGTGATTATATTTACCTACGCATTAATTTACTGTTAGTTGTTCATCTGTTGTGTTTTGTGTGGTTTGAATCGTGCTACCAACGTTAAGTCTATTGATTTGTAACTGCTGTGTACCAAAGCAGCGTATATAGGCTCTTTTATCGGAGGCGATGGCTCCGTTGGTACAACATCCGGTAGTTACAGAAAGGTTACTAGATCCCGGTTCGATTCCCAAACTGGCAATGTGTAGTTGCGTCCTTGGGAAAGTATTTTAACGCTTATTTTCGTTGGGGCCAAGCTGTATTTTTTTCGTAGGGGCCATAAGATGAGAATTTCTTACAAAGCTTCTTTCCCGTTTATAGAAGTTGCAAAATCAGTAACACTAAAACGAACCGAACCCTAAACATTGAGACTTTAGGAGTCGGAGTCTTATGATATCTTGCAGTACTATTGGTTGATTATGCTGATGATGGATGCTTTAAGGGTTCTATGCACGAACGTGGATTAATTTTGATTCGCGGATTATAAATGTTCTATCTTCTACATTGCTAAACTAATAAGTTTGAATGCACTGAATTTATAAGTACAGAGATGCTATATTCTTGAATAACGTGGTAATTACAGTACAGTAAGTTGCTCGGTCGTTTGTTTAAATTTGTCCCCTATAGTTTTGTTTATAGTCAGATCAAAGTTAATATGCGCTGGTGAGCGTACGACCCCTTAAGTATGTTGAGTATAGAGTTTGAATTCAACCGATTCAAAAAAGTGCTCGACAGCATAGGCCACAGCGAATATTTTATGTATCATCTGATTTTTGGCTCGCGTTCCAAATAGCGAATGTCAAAACAGCGATTTCTAAACGCGACTCCGTTAGAACAGATCTCTAATCCCAACCCTAACCCTTAAAAGTTACTCGTTTGACATTCGCGACTCGGGAACGTATGCGATTTTCTTTAATGTACTGTGGCTTGAAGGACTATTTTACCGTAAGATATTTACCGTAAGATATTATGTAAGATATTAACTCGGGGACTATTTTACCGTAAGATTGGTAAAATATTAAAATTTCCGAGATCAATGAAGAATTCCAAGACAGCATGGTTGATTGCACGGGACAAGGTCTCAAAGCGGAATCCCAATAAAAATCTGACGAATGGTAACCCCACAACTTAAAATCGTAGCCAATTAAATGCTTTGTTAATGAAATTTTCATTTATTGATTGATTAGAGTTGGGCTTTCGTGTGTTCTCATGATGCAAGGTTTTGAGCCTTTTGAATAAACCATCAGATGTCGGTCTAAATCATAGGTGGGCAAGTTAATGCAAAACGTTAGCTTCGTTAACCACTAGTCCGTTAACAAACTTCACACCCCCCGTTAACGTTAATCCGTTATTTTCAGCTTTAGTTAACGGAAGTTAATAAAGTCCGTTAATTCGTTAACATTTTGCGTGCAATTTACATTTCTTTTTATTCACTCGCTTCTAGAACGCGTATTGACGATGTTGAGCTGATCGCAAGGAAATATCTATTGACGTAACGGTCTTTTTGCGTTTTGGAAGTTACATTTTACAGTCTAATTTAATTTCAAGATAAAAATGCATTCAAATGCACTAACGAAGCTGCGATCGGAAAATCTTTGGAAATTATGAACAGCAATAATTAATAGACCTATGAGACTGCAGCTTATTATTTGCCACAAAAAAGAACTCTTTTTTTTCTTTTATAAAACTCGTGCTAATACGCAACAAGTGCTACCCGAGTAAACTGGTTTGTAGTACCGGTAAGATGAATGAATGGTGCAAGACAGTGGCGTAGCGTGGCATTTCAGATAAGGCATGCAATTATGATGATGTCATCAGCTTTGATGACGTCATTGTTATCAGACAGCTAAATAAAAAAGCAACTTACTCTAATACATGTCTACTATTGCAATTAGGCCTCCTCTCCCCAGTGCACATTAGCGTGTGTATTTACTGTCCAAGTACAAATCTTTCTTGTGTTACTACAAACAGAGACAGGTCTAGCAGTTTTATATTTGCCAGTAGCCGGTACCATACTAGGCTAACACTAACAGTAAAGTAGGCTTAATAACCTTAAAGTAAAAACATTAATTGCAGAATTAAGCTGAGCCAAGTTGCTGAATAGCAAATACATAACCTACTTTCATAGCCTCTTCCTCATGTCATTATAATATATCGTAGCCTGGCAACAGCCAGCGATTCTATACAATATTAAGCAGGCTGGTGTGCTCAAGACTAGTCTAATGCATAAGCTTGCGGCCTGTTTTAAGCTAATTTACTGTTACAATTCTAAAATCAAAATAGAAACCATATTTTACGAAAACAAGAAACTAGACTTATAAATGAACTTTTGCAGCAAACAATGCATCAATCAAAGTTTTCAAACCTGTTTAATTTTGTTCGTAATCGTATCGAAACGTAGCGATTTCTTGAGCTGTTGAATGCAATTTCAAAATTGCTTGCGTGTTGCCATTATTTTTTGGAATTTAACGTTATGCTGAAAACAGGCTAAAACTGAAATCAATGAATTAAGCGAGACTATTTGTTGCTACTTTGACTTGAAAGTGAATACCTGTAACTGTGGCAACTTAGTTTGATTTTGTTTTAAATTTTTACATGTACTTGTTTCAATTATCATTTTCTTTTTTTGGCTAAATGACTAGGCATGCAATGCATGCCTTACATGCATGGAGAATGCGCCCCTGGTGCAAGATATTAACAATAAAAACCTTAACGGAAGTTAACAGAACTTAACGGAAGTTAATTTATTCCGTTAACATGAAAAAACTTTTCAACGGATTAACGAGCTAATGAAAAAGTTAGCTTCGTTATTAACGGATTAACGATTAACGGACTTGTGCCCACCTATGGTCTAAATACAGTGGTTCTCAACCTTTTCATGACCTCGTACCACTTGGACGCCTCGTGTTGTCAACGCACATACCGCTTCTTCCACATCAACGAATTATATCCAATTAGTGACATTTTTTAATTCGTTAAAAAGTTTTGCAAAATTTAAACTTGAAAGCTCTTACTCTCGCAATCACAAATTGAAATCAACAATAGTACATTCTTCGATGCGGCGCTTCACTGCTTCCCTGGAGAAAACTTTTTCTAATTCATTACAATTGTCTGCTTTCTTGATCAAAATTTTAATCGTGGACATAGCAAGATAATCTGCGTTCGACAAGTTTATGTGCTTTCATGTTTTTAGCTAACAGAAAGTGACTGTATCTGCTTCTTTCTGCTAGGTCTGGCCTGCCTTATTTATATCTTGCCGCTTTAACCTTCTCGCCTAGAAGTAGGAAGTAGTATTTGAACTCGGTTCATTTTATCAGCGTTGTTCGTTTCCAGATTTTATAATGTTACGAAACAATATGATTTAAAGGCATTTGGAAAATTTATTTATTTAACAACAAAACCGAATATTAAACAAGAAAGCTGTTCATCTAGACTTTTTGTAAAAAAAAACACCGCAGGGAAATTACTTGCGTACCACCTCACTTAGATTGTCATCAGAGGTGGCGGGATCCACGTATTACAAGATCTGGAACCAATCTGGATTCAACAAGAAGAGATCTGGGTCCGATCCGGATCCTAAACCTTTTAAATTTTGAGATTCGGATCCAATCAGGATGCGCCAGTATGCAACTACTCTTCGTACATTTTAACAAATATTTTGACAAACATCAACAATGAGTTTGAAAGTAATCAGCAAAATCACATCCAATCCGGATCCGCATTGTCTAAAGAAGGTGTATCCGGGTCCGAGAAAAAAACAGTAAGATCCGAATCCGAACCGGATCCGTTGCTACCTCTGTTTGTCATTATGTTTTTCAGAATTCTATTTTGAATGCCAAGTTGCAACACGATACTTAAAAAGAATATAGCTTCGGTAGAGAGGTCATTTTCAGTAACCATATTGCAACACAACTCAGAAACACCACCCAATTAATCATGTTAGGCTATTTTTATTTTGAGCCAAGCTAACTACATGTTTAATCGAACGTTTTCGGCGTTTTACAGAGCGCCCTCATCAGGAAACTAAAATACGGTAAATTAATAGCTAATTAATTTAAGCGGTGAAACCAAGTCGTGATAGCCGGTTGGTATTGGCATTAAGTGATGTAAATCAGAGTGAGTTTTTGATATGGTACTGTTTGCACTATTTAGGCTAAATGTTGAGTTCAGAGGTGGAGTCGAGGACACAAGGCTCGAGGCCAAGGCCAAGGACACAAAAAAAATCCGAGGCCAAGGCCAAGGACAGCCTTTCCGAGGACAGACACTCTCGAGGCCAAGGACAGGAATGCTCGAGGCCAAGGCCAAGGACCAAGGACACAAGCGCAAGTGCTCTCCAAAAAAAAAAAAAAAAAGGTCTTCACAAAAATTTTTCAAGCGATCTCCACTAAAAAACGTTTTCCAAAAAATTTTTCAAGCACTCCACAAAATTTTAACATTCCAGAAAATAGTGCTGTCCTCGAGCCGAGGACAGGCCAATTTTCGAGGACTTGAGGCCTCGAGGCCAAGGCCAAGGACTTGACCTTCGAGGCCAAGGCCAAAGCCAAGGACTTCAAAATGTGTCCTCGAGGACGTCCTCGAGGCCAAGGACGTCCTCGAGGACTCCACCTCTGGTTGAGTTATAAGAGTGAAAGCAAGATGTGAAATCCATTTAAGCAGATAGTTACCGGTAGTTGGTTCAGGTAGTACTTAGTAGGCCCAGGATAGTTATAGAATTTGCACTAGGTTTGTAAAAAAGTTTTTAACACTATCAATAAATTACCGATTTGTAGCTTAGCTGCTCTGTTTGTACTTTACTGGTTGTTAAACAAACTAAACAGGGCCAGGCCTAACGATACATGCATTAGACTAGTCTTGAGCACACCAGCCTGCTTAATATTGTATAGAATCGCTGGCTGTTGCCAGGCTACGATATACTAAATATAATGACATGAGGAAGAGGAAGAGGAAATATAATGACATGACATGAGGCTACGATATAATGACATGAGGAAGAGGCTATGAAAGTAGGTTATGTATTTGCTATTCAGCAACTTGGCTCAGCTTAATTCTGCAATTAATGTTTTTACTTTAAGGTTATTAAGCCTACTTTACTGTTAGTGTTAGCCTAGTATGGTACCGGCTACTGGCAAATATAAAACTGCTAGACCTGTCTCTGTTTGTAGTAACACAAGAAAGATTTGTACTTGGACAGTAAATACACACGCTAATGTGCACTGGGGAGAGGAGGCCTAATTGCAATAGTAGACATGTATTAGAGTAAGTTGCTTTTTTATTTAGCTGTCTGATAACAATGACGTCATCAAAGCTGATGACATCATCATAATTGCATGCCTTATCTGAAATGCCACGCTACGCCACTGTCTTGCACCATTCATTCATCTTACCGGTACTACAAACCAGTTTACTCGGGTAGCACTTGTTGCGTATTAGCACGAGTTTTATAAAAGAAAAAAAAGAGTTCTTTTTTGTGGCAAATAATAAGCTGCAGTCTCATAGGTCTATTAATTATTGCTGTTCATAATTTCCAAAGATTTTCCGATCGCAGCTTCGTTAGTGCATTTGAATGCATTTTTATCTTGAAATTAAATTAGACTGTAAAATGTAACTTCCAAAACGCAAAAAGACCGTTACGTCAATAGATATTTCCTTGCGATCAGCTCAACATCGTCAATACGCGTTCTAGAAGCGAGTGAATAAAAAGAAATGTAAATTGCACGCAAAATGTTAACGAATTAACGGACTTTATTAACTTCCGTTAACTAAAGCTGAAAATAACGGATTAACGTTAACGGGGGGTGTGAAGTTTGTTAACGGACTAGTGGTTAACGAAGCTAACGTTTTGCATTAACTTGCCCACCTATGATTTAGACCGACATCTGATGGTTTATTCAAAAGGCTCAAAACCTTGCATCATGAGAACACACGAAAGCCCAACTCTAATCAATTAATAAATGAAAATTTCATTAACAAAGCATTTAATTGGCTACGATTTTAAGTTGTGGGGTTACCATTCGTCAGATTTTTATTGGGATTCCGCTTTGAGACCTTGTTCCGTTCAATCAACCATGCTGTCTTGGAATTCTTCATTGATCTCGGAAATTTTAATATTTTACCAATCTTACGGTAAGACTTTCTGAATCAAGAACATTTTTTGTTTTGTGGTCATCATATCAATATCAGGTCTGCGAAAAATTGCGATTTTCTTGAGGCGAAGATCTTTTTTTGGTCTATATCTGAAATTTGCGAAAAATTAAATTGTTTGGTCTTTTTCTTATAAATCCGTAACAAATTGCTCTTTTCTAATTTTGTCCTTCTTTTCTACTTCAAAAATAAGGTAATCTCAGATGCGGATTTAAAATATGGAACAATGACGCTGTGCCATGGATGCTTGAATGGAAATTGCAACAAAAACCTATAGCAAAGATCAATTTTTTCTGTTTAGTTTTCACGTTAATTTGGAAAAATAAACCAGCAAAAATCAGGCAAAGACCTGTTTTTTGTCTTCACCTCTATTTGGTTAAACAGTGCAGCGAAATTTCTCTCCAGAACCAAAAGTGTCACGGACCTCGCGCAATGTAAATCCGACCCTGGATAACCCTATGTATTGTATACTTACTCTGCGTCAGCTGACGTATTGCAGATTAATTCAACGTCTCTCATCCCTTCTGGAAGAAGCTTATTTACTTGCCCTGTCAGGCCATTTTCTAACCGGACTGTAGCACTTAGAACCACAGAATCTACAAATGAAAAGCATCAGTACTACGTTTAAGTGTGACTAACACCACAAAACAGCACGTTATTCGCATTAGCAAAATATTGCAAAATTAAAATCTTTTTACACCAAATAGACTGTTTCACCCACAAATGGGATTATTTATAGTAAATACGGGTAAAAGACTGTTTGGCTGCTGTTGTATTGCACATTTTTCAGCTTTCACCGTACAGCGTCAGCCTCTAAATATTGGACAATTCGTGCACTTTTGATTGTTGTTACCAGAGGTGGAGTCGAGGACACAAGGCTCGAGGCCAAGGCCAAGGACACAAAAAAAATCCGAGGCCAAGGCCAAGGACAGCCTTTCCGAGGACAGACACTCTCGAGGCCAAGGACAGGAATGCTCGAGGCCAAGGCCAAGGACCAAGGACACAAAGCGCAAGTGCTCTCCAAAAAAAAAAAGAAAAAGGTCTTCACAAAAATTTTTCAAGCGATCTCCAAAAAAAAAAAAAAAAAAGGTCTTCACAAAAATTTTTCAAGCGATCTCCAATAAAAAACGTTTTCCAAAAAATTTTTCAAGCACTCCACAAAATTTTAACACTCCAGAAAATAGTGCTGTCCTCGAGCCGAGGACAGGCCAATTTTCGAGGACTTGAGGCCTCGAGGCCAAGGCCAAGGACTTGACCTTCGAGGCCAAGGCCAAGGACTTCAAAATGTGTCCTCGAGGACGTCCTCGAGGCCAAGGACGTCCTCGAGGACTCCACCTCTGGTTGTTACTAATTCGTGCTCGGAGGAATCCGCGTTTTAACGGATGTTACCAGGCGCGTAGCCAGAAATTCGCAATGGGGGGGGGCTGTGTTTGGGGGTTTAGGGGCAGAGCCCCCAGCTGCCGGAGACCAATGGGGGTCTGGGGGCGAAGCCCCCAGCCGCCCGAGGCTGGGGGTTTGGGGGCAAAGCCCCCACCCAGCGCTCGAAAATTTTGCATTTTTTTGCAAAAATAACTTCATTTTAGGGCTATTTTGATTAAAAAATAACGCTTTTAAAACGTGGCTTAGAAATTGGCAGTGCAACCATAATCAAACTGGTGGCATAAATAGGCTATTTGGGAGGTGGCTAATGGTAAAATGCTAGTTCTCTTGTTTAGATGCTGGTAAATTATAAAATCGAATAGTTCAATAGAACTCACACTGAGCAATCTATTTTGTATACAGTTTATAGACAAAAATATTTGGGGGGGGGGTAATGAAAAGATATTTGAGAGAAAAAATTGGTAATTAACTAATACTGAATAGCCCCCCCTCTATTCCTTAGTTTATAGTATATTTGTTGATAACACCTATGTTTAGCATTTTTACACTTCCGATCAAATTTGATTGCTTATTTTTTACCATTTTTCAAGGTTTTCATTTATTTGTTAGTTTTATTTTTGACAAATTAGCCTCCCCCCCCACTGAATACGTGTTTCAAAAGATGTTTTAAATCACTGTTTAGTCCACTCCAGTGCATGAAACAGTCTCAAAAGTGCTAAAAACGTAGTGTTTTTTCCATTCTGCATTTAGGTCGACATGCCAATGGGGGGGGGGGGGGGGGCTATAGCCCCCCCCCCCTGGCTACGCTACTGGATGTTACGGATTTCTGATTTTGAATATTTTAGTGGTGGAAAATATCTCTTGTGATATGCGCTCTAACTCTTGGCTGCTGATAACGTTTTGAAATCCTGATTTCAACCACAGGCAAATGCCACAATACATTGAAGAAAATCGCATACGTTCCTGAGTCGCGAATGTCAAACGAGTAACTTTTAAGGGTTAGGGTTGGGATTAGAGATCTGTTCTAACGGAGTCGCGTTTAGAAATCGCTGTTTTGACATTCGCTATTTGGAACGCGAGCCAAAAATCAGATAATACATAAAATATTCGCTGTGGCCTATGCTGTCGAGCACTTTTTTGAGTCGGTTGAATTCAAACTCTACTCAACATACTTAAAGGGTCTTACGCTCACCAGCGCATATTGACTTCGATCTGAAGATAAACAAAACTATAGGGGGCAAATTTAAACAAACGACCGAGCAACTTACAGTACTGAAATTATCAAGTAATTCAAGAATATAGCATCTCTGAACAGATAAATTCAGTGCATTCAATTCAGCAACGTAGAAGATAGAACATTTATAATCCGCGAATTAAAATTAATCCACGTTCGAGCATTAGAACCCTTAAAGCACCCATCATCAGCATAATCAACTCATAGTACTGCAAGATATCATTAGACTCCTACTCCTAAAGTCTCAATGTTTAGGGTTTGGTTCCTTTTAGTGTTACTGATTTTGCAACTTCTATAAACGGGAAAGAAGCTTTGTGAGAAATTCTCATCTTTAAAAATTCAACTGGAAATCATATTCATCAAAATGTTCAATCATTATCTGAAACACTCAAGTAAAAAAACAACACCACGCTGATGTTGAATGATGTGCAGGCATTATAAAGGCTGTTCATAATAAGTACTCTGCATCTGTCCAGCCACACCAACACCAAGCACCTTTTCTCGGGTGCTGTTTGCAAGTTTTTTGACAGGCTGGGCCACGAGAACGGGTAAGACAGCTTGGCTCCAACGAAAATAAGCGTGAAAATACTTTCCCAAGGACGCAACTACACATTGCCAGTTTTGGTATCAAACCGGGATCTAGTAACCTTTCGGTAACTACCCGATGTTGTACCAACGGAGCCATCGCCTCCGATAAAAGAAGCTAAAATATACGTTGCTTTTGTATACAGCAGTTACAAATCAATAGACTTAACGTTGTTAGCACGATTTAAACCACACAAAACACAACAGATGAACAACTAACAGTAAATTAATGCGTGGGTTAAAATAATCACTAATAAGTATCTGTAACCAAATTATAAAATGTTGGGAAACGACTTATAAGTTTTGCCTACTCGATTTCATGGCGACTTTATATCAACGAGCACTCAGTATAAGACTAAACATTAATTTATACGTACCGAAACTCAAGAAAGCGATCAAAATTGAAAACCAACTGTAAAAGTTTTTCATTTTTCTAATTTATCTCAAAATTTAGCGCAAAGCTAAACAAAAGTAAATCCTGCAAAAACTGTTAAAAGCTTGCTCAAAATACTCACACTCAAAACTCACGCGTTGAGACCTCTTTTGCTTCGAAAAGTTAAATCTCTGAAAATCATTTGCTTAAAACAAGGTATAAAAGTGGAAATTTCGGCAAGGAAAATGAAAGATTTCAAGAGAGGAATGGAAAACAATCTTCCAATTGTACTTCCATACCAGATTTCGGGCACGGTTTTTACAGAAAAATATATACGGGGAGCGATAAGTAATATTTTCACAGAAGTGTTTACATTTTACAATATTAGCGGTACATTATTTGTTGGCAAATCGAGGGACTTCAATTGTGTGCATCATGACTACCTATTGCATCACAGTGCCTGTAGCGTACGCAGGATTTTGAAAAGCGGGGGCAGGCGCGTAGCCAGGAATTTGGAAAGGGGCAGCTGTTTCGAAGATAAAACCAGAGCAAAACAATCTTAATTCCAAACTGGAACGAATTTTGCACTCGAAGAAAGTTGAAGACCATAAAAAAAGAAGAAGCTTTTCAATCCGATTTACTTCGTTTTTCTGCTCAAATTTAGGTGATGACCGAAAAAAAAAACAAGTCTTCAACCAGTGATAAGCGGTTATTTGGGAATGCAATAACTTCATGTCCAAGGTAAAAGTACACTATTTTTCATTCCAATGCCAATGGGGGTTGAGGCTTTTCTAGCTTTTAGTGCAAAAATCGGCCTCAAAAGTGCTAAAAACGTAGTATTTTACATACCATTCTGCGCTAATCATACTTTATTGGCAACCCCCCAAAAAAGGGGGGGAGGGCATGGCACAATGCCTCCCCCCTAAATACGCCTCTGCATAGAGCAAACTGTCTACGTATTGCGTCATTGGTTACATTACGATTTGGAGTATTGATGCTGTAAATGTAATGTAATTACATTTTATTTATCAAGTTGACTTGGTCAGGAAACGGCAAAGAGACCTTTCGGTCTTCGAGTCAAGCTGCCACCTGCCCACCTGTTTACCACACACGACGGAGGCTTCACAAAGTCCCTTTAATTGCTGAAAATCAAGCAGGGAAACTGTAAATACCAATTTTTATAGTCTTTGATTTGACCCGAGTCTACCGCTCCTGTAGCAGACGCTCTATCATACGACCCTTATCCACTTGACAGATGGAGTTGCTGAGGTTTTTGACAAATTTGACTTTTTTTTTTCTTGTAATTTGAAATTGACAATTTACCAAGTTGCTATTTACTTTTTTCTATGGCAGCAAAAATTCTTATTTGCTATTTTATCCTTAATTGAGTTTAATTCTTTAATTCCTAGAGTTTATGCTTGTTGTTTTTTAGGTCTAAAGCTTAGTATTTTTATTACGATATTATATCATAATTATGTTTTTTAGCAGTTTGGTTAATTGTGAAGCAAAGTTTTATAGTTGCAGTAAATGCAATCTTAAATCTTTTGCATACCGATCAGCAGAGGTGGAGTCGAGGACACAAGGCTCGAGGCCAAGGCCAAGGACACAAAAAAAATCCGAGGCCAAGGCCAAGGACAGCCTTTCCGAGGACAGACACTCTCGAGGCCAAGGACAGGAATGCTCGAGGCCAAGGCCAAGGACCAAGGACACAAGCGCAAGTGCTCTCCAAAAAAAAAAAAAAAAAAGGTCTTCACAAAAATTTTTCAAGCGATCTCCACAAAAAAACGTTTTCCAAAAAATTTTTCAAGCGCTCCGCAAAATTTTAACAATTCAAAAAATAGTGCTGTCCTCGAGCCGAGGACAGGCCAATTTTCGAGGACTTGAGGCCTCGAGGCCAAGGCCAAGGACTTGACCTTCGAGGCCAAGGCCAAGGACTTCAAAATGTGTCCTCGAGGACGTCCTCGAGGCCAAGGACGTCCTCGAGGACTCCACCTCTGCCGATCAGCCTATGTCATTAATTTCACTGCTGCTAAATAAAAGCAAGATTTCGTCAGTGTTTGTTCTAAGAATTGCCTAAATAACACTACACGAATATAATGAAAATACACGAGTATCTAAATTATCTTTGAGAAGGTTTTGACAACGTTTCGTAGCATTACAGCACAGTAACTAGCAAATAAAAAGCTCTAAACCAAAACCTCCTTCTGTTCGGTTTTCCCAAAATCAGTTCGGATTTGCGGCGAAGACCTTTTTTTTTTGGTCTTCACTTACTATTGGGAACAGATTCCCGAAGTACTGGCCAAAGTGAGCACCGATTTTGTACAACAAACTTGCAATTATTTTGGAGTTTAATCTTGGTAAAAATGCATGTGTCCCGCAATAACTTTTCTCCCGTAAATGTGGCCAGTAAAAAGGTTGGGCAGCCCTGCTCTAAAGCAATTATAATTAATTTTATTACGCTGTCTGTACATTTATAGTTTTAAGATTATCGTATACTAATTTATAATTAATTATAAAGTTACAAAAAGTTATTCATTCCACAGTTTTTCAACTTTTATGTTTTACCTATGCATAGCAAGACAACAGTAGAACTCAATTTACTGTAAATATACTGTACAATTACTATGCTCACAGTATATAATTTAAAGTGAACGAACTATTCAGTATATAGCGCTATTGACATAAAACGACTTTTTTATCTTGCTCGTTTAACATGCAGTTAAATTACGTGTTTAGGAAGTCATTCGATTTATGAGAAAAAAGTAGTTTCGTAAAAATAATGAGGCTATGATAATAATATTGTAGATTTATTTTTGGTTTACAATCAGTAGTCTGACGCCAGTGGCGTAGACAAGAATTGTAAAATGGGGGCGTTGGTCAAATGGTGTGTCACAGACAGGGGCGTATTTAGTGGGGGGGGGGGGCCATTGAGCCATGCCCCCTCTTTGGGTCGCTAGGATAGTATAATTAGCATAGAATAGTATGCAAAATTGCTGAATGGCCTCCCCCTTTGTAAGTTGGGCAGAAGCTTGGAGCACACAAATGATAGGCGAAGTCGTTTGTTCTTGGCCCGCACTATAATCTCGAACCAAATTTGAGTGAAGACCTTTTTTTGCTCTTTCACCTAATTTTAGCCGAAAAATCGGACTAAGTTGAAGTGCAACAATGTTCATTCAGACTTTGTTCTCACATTTTCTGAGGTTCATGGCCCCCCCCTTTTCAAAATCCTGCGTACGCTACTGGTCACAGAACAGGGGTCAGGGGAAGAAATCTCCTGCTTCAGAAAGTAAGCAGTCTCTGAGCAAACACCCGAGAGCTCAAGCGAATTTTACGTCTTTTTTTACAAAAATAACTAAAATGTATGGCCATTTTTGGTTAAATTTTGGTTTGATATAATATCTTTTAGCAGTGCAAAGCATACGAATAGCAAGCTACGCATAAAACAACTAGAAACGAAAGCTTTCCGTAACCACCTTTTATTCTGGTGCTGTGAGTCAGATCAAGAAAGAAAGAAAGAATTTTGTATATGTTGGTGATAGACTATTTACAAATTCCCAAAGTGTATAGTATAGAACACCATCTGAAATAAACGCACCCTACAAGCAGCTACTTGAAATGCAGCTGCATGTCAAGCCGTTTTTGAATCATGTCATGACCCCAATAAGAGAGGTAATTCGTAAGGTGTTCAAAAACGTTTTGTGTTCCAGAACCCAATCTTTTTAGGGTGTTGTAGTGCAGCCGAACAGAAGAAAATGATCAATAAGCATTTAAACGTTACTGGGAATAAAATCGAGTTGTGCCTTCTTTGTTACAGTATTGATTTGTGATCTAAATTGCTGAAAAACTTTTCACGGCAGTAAAAGTATTGGCATGGGCTAAAAAGTTTAGAAAGGGGTAGGGATTGTAACATTATGCAAATCACACTGGTTCCGCTTGATCGATTTATTAGATTTGCATGTCTTTTCGTGCATGAGTAATTTTATCGTGAGCATTTCGCAATCTGTGATTTTGCGTCATTCTGATTTTGAGTTCGAACAAGTTATAGAGTTTGAGTTTTCTCCGTTATCTTATTTTCAATATAATCTCAGAAGTACTGTATTAGTGCTATCTTCAGTTATTTTACAGGGATCTTAATCCCAAATCCTTGCTTAGGGCTCTAAACTTTACCTTCTCCCGCTATCAGCTTTTTCTCATTGCTGTAACACATTTGAGAATTACAAGTATCAACGCAAAATGCATTGTGAGGTTCAAAATAAACATCGGAAGTCTGATTTCTTGTCATAACAGGATGCGTAGTTTTGATTTATACGTATAGAGTGATTGATGGAATCCTACCGGCAATCTTGAGCTAAATTTTTCGGTTTTAGCCTACCAACAGCACTGTAACCAAACATTTTTTAGCATTTTTATTAAATTACACAAAATTAACTCTTCAAACGGCAAAAATTCATCTACGTAACTGCATTTCTCAAGTAAATAATACTGCCCATAACTTTAATTTTCTAAAAGATATAGATACTGAGGTATCCTTACACCTCCCAGAAAAAACATTTCCCTGAAAAACACTTGCCAGAAAAACATTTCCTTGAATGTACACTTTCCAGAATGCAAATTTGGCCGAATGGACATTTTCCCGAAAACCTATTTATTTTCCAGAATTGACACTTGCCAGAATGTACATTTGGCCGAATGGACATTTTCCCGAAAACCTATTTTCCAGAATTGACACTTGCCAGAATGTACATTTGGCCGAATGGACATTTTCACGAAGCCTATTTTCCAGAATAAAATTACAGTTTCTCGAAAATCATTTTTGAGAAAATATACTTTGAGAAAAATATTCATTTTTTTATTTTTAATAACCAATATTGAATTTTGATTACAATCTTAGTACATTACTGTAAAAGTTTCCTGTTAAAAAAGAGTTATATCCCAAATTGGTGAATTTATCTATAATCATTTACATGCTTCAAACGTAGTACGCATAGAAATAAAAATCGATGAAAGCATGTTATCTTGTATTTGACGACAACTATTCGAGTTCGGCATTTTGCCTGCAAATCATCTGCATCATTTTTAATTCTTCAGCGACGAGACACGATCACCGTAAGTCGCATTACGTCGGATTTGGAGGTTTTAACTTGTACGTACAGTATCTTGTTAGGGACATCTCAGCCATCCTTTATTGGTAGCAAAAAGGTCAAACCATTGGCCACATCATTGTTTACAGACAAAATTCGGCCCAAAGTGAAAAAAGGCGGATCTATCTTAATGACTATTGTATTAAAGTAAAGATGGCTATATTACTTTACAAATAATGGGCACAGCAAACAAATGACACTCTTATCATATTCATTAAGGAATAAGATTATTTTGACCCAGGTTAAATATTTTTGCGGCAGGGGCAATGGAAGCTGAAAAAGCCTCAGCTTATCCTGCATCATCGGTTCTTTTTTTTTTTTATTACTATTTTTATTTTTATGTTGGAGATTTTTAGAATTGCTGTTGCGAGAACTAAATAATTAATCAACTTTCCCCCTCTCTTCCACTCGACCGCAAAAATTAAAAAATTATTGCATTTTTGTAAGTATTTTAATATACAAAAATTTTTGGAAACTCTTGAAAACAGCTGTTTATTTTGCAGCTTTTATAACGCATTGAAATTGTCGTGGTGACGTCACAGCTAGTTTTTCTTCTCTTTTTGTTGTGATAAATTGACAAAAATAAGCTGTGGCTCGCGCAGCTTTTTTGGTTTGCTGAGAAATGTAAAAATGTGTTTCTGGATAGAAAGCATTAAACTATTGAATATATCACATCTTGTGCTGTTGTGGGATACTGCGGTTGGTGTAGACTGTAGAGTCGTGGAAGGATATACGCTAAACTAGAACGTGACATCGCAAATGATATCCGGGGACTTCGCGACAGTATCCAAATTTAACTGAACTTCATTACGCTTTTAATAGCGATCCAATTGCGTTAAATGAGTTGGTAAAAATGTGGACGTTGATAGTCAGATGAATAATTTAAATGTGCCTCTTTCAAATTTTTTTCACTAACTCAACAGCTTCAGGTTATTTGCTTTCAATACTTAAATGTCTCGAAAAGTTGAAAATAATAATCAAGCAACGTCAATTCAATAATTGTCCAGCCTAAGCCATTTATACCATCCTTGGTCTTATTAATATTGCAGATCAGTATTTCTGCATGGTTAAAATACCTGTCGTAAGGATTAAACTACAAAAGTGTACTTATCATATGTGACAATTTTTGTTTAATTAGATCAGATAAAGTTTTTACATCGGCATCTTTGTTTTTTTGAAGAATTCCAATCAGTAAAGCAGCAACTAAAACTGCTAGGCTGCTACGAGCGATGTTGTGTTAAACAATGATTAAACGCATATTTAAATAAAGAATCAATGTTTAAGGAGAAATAAAGTCTATCCATAATGTTTTGAAACATGTCTTCAGTCGCGCGCCAGTAACGACGCCCAAATCTTGAATCGAACTTTCGACATCAATGACACCAATTTAAACTAGTTTTTCTTGTCCGTTTCCCGGCCTCGGCGAGCCGCTTTTGCATTTGAGACATTACAATAGATGAGGCATAAATTTTGAATAATTACAAAGGTGACTGCGAAGTAGACTCCTGCTGACTTAAAAAGCTCATTTTTGGTAAATATATACGTTCAGTTGCACTTTTTCATCGTAGTTGAAATTATCTACGACGTTGACTTTTTAGAGCCTAAATGTTTTTATATAATTTGCAAGCTTACCCTTCCAAAATGGTCACGAGCCGCCACTGCTTTGCGGTTCTGGATAAAAAATTGCTGCTGTTATTTGCAGACTGTGCAGTAACTAAATTTTGTTAATGAAGTTTTGGAAAATAAATTTTTTGATGCATTTGAGTTAAGGTGAGCACTTAAACATTTATCAATTAAACAGTTTAGCTTTCAGCAACTTCTTCGGGAACCCAAAAGGTTTGAAACGGTCTCTAAACGTAATTATTATTATGTTCCTAGTAATATGTTAGGCTTATCCAGGGATCAATCCAATAATGTTAGCAAGTTTTTTTTCCAGTGGGGTACTCGAAGCATTATGCAAAAATGTACAGTACACGGCGATGAAACTAAACCTGATATAAAACATATATTTACCCGGCTTACTGAACAAACGAGTTTTATTTTGTCTTCTTGTATAATAATTGTTAACATCATATGTACATTCTGGCAAGTGTCAATTCTGGAAAATAGATTTTCAGGGAAATGTCCATTCGGCCAAAGGTACATTCTGGCAATGTACTTGAGAAATGCAGTTACGTAGATGAATATTTGCCGTTTGAAGAGTTAATTTTGTGTAATCTAATAAAAATGCTAAAAAATGTTTGGTTACAATGCTGTTGGTAGGCTAAAACCAAAAAATTTAGCTCAAGATTGCTGGTACGATTCCATCAATCACTCTATACGTATAAATCAAAACTACGCATCCTGTTATGACAAGAAATGACAAGAAACCAGTGTGAAGCCTCCACTGAGTGTGATAGACAGGTGGGCAGGTGGCAGCTTAATTTAAAGATCAAAAGGTTCCTTTGCTGTCTCTTGCCAAGGAAACTTGGTGAATAAAATGTAATTACCATTGCTAAAACTACCTGTAAGTTGGCCAAACACACTAGGCTGACTCAAGGCTTTGTGAGCCGTTTGGGTTCGGGTTAGGGCTTTGCGTTTAAACGTTTACGGGGTTGGGTTTAAAGCACCGCATTAAAAAGTTGCGGAAGCCATTGTGAGACTGTGAATTTGTCCCAGAAAGAATCCAGATTATATTTTCTTGCCCCCAGCGATTTTTTGTATTGTTTTGAAAAAAAAAAGCTATTTTAATGCCATTGGATCACATTTTGCACGTGTTTTGAGCAATTTGAATAAACCAGATTTTTAACATTTGAAATCCAATCGAAAGAATTAAATTGTTTAATCCTTTTTTTACTTGCAATTTAAACCCAAAACACGTTTAAAATTTTGCATTTTGGCGTTAAACTTTGTAAGTGATTTGGCCCTGGTAGGGGTAAGTAAGATACATTGCCCCCTGCAATATCTTAGCAGTAAATAATAATCCACTCAAAGATCTTCGTTAAAGGTTTTTGCTTTGTCATATAAA
Source organism: Trididemnum nubilum (assembly GCA_963965965.1). Taxonomy (NCBI): domain Eukaryota; kingdom Metazoa; phylum Chordata; class Ascidiacea; order Aplousobranchia; family Didemnidae; genus Trididemnum; species Trididemnum nubilum. The sequence goes on from OZ014469.1 coordinate 9,113,395, forward strand.
TAACGAGTTTAGAAGAACATGTACGACCATGGGGCCCAGAGCCCCTCAATTCAAATTCAATAATTTGTTCAATGAGCATTTAACTAGCTAATTTTTTTAAAAAGCTTATTTTCGCGTAAAAACTGGCCAGATGGAGGTGATTTGTCATTGAAAGGTGATACAGTAGATGATTGCGTAAACTAACCATGTTATTGCGAGGGCCCCTGGCACTTGCGGAATTTTGCAATATCTTCCTGCCAAATATAGGTAAAGACCAAAAAAAGCCTCGTCTCCATCAGAGCGCGTGCCCCTCGCTCTGTGCCTTATGATAAATCCGGCCCTGGTTATTGCATTACGTTCAAAAAAAAGTTGGATGAGGGCCTGGGGTAGCAACTTTTAGAACAAAAATCCTTAATTTCACCCGAGTTATACGTTTAAACTGGTTGGCAAAAATTGAATTGAGGAGGTCAGGGGACCCTGGTCGTCAATATTATTGTAAATTACTCTTGTACGCGTGTACTGTTGTACGTGAAGTTGCTAAAAGAATCTGCAACTGAAGAAGCAATAGACTTTTTGTCTTATTTCTATCACTGGTGGCATTTCAATTAGGGGGAACCCGGGCCACCTGCCCCCCCCCTAGCTACGCCTGTTGTTCCGGTAACATTTGATGACCAACCTAAACCTACAGTGCCTAACATTTGGTGACCAACCCTGCAGCAAAATTGATACAAATAAAATAAGCATTATATGTATCTTTTATTTGAACTGTTATATAGTCGCACTATCTACTATCTTACGTTTCTTAACAAACACCATATTTTTGCGTATTCTGCAAGTTTATTTAATTTGTTCGTACGGTCACGTGATCAAAATTGACCCATCCCCTAATGTAAAGCTACCACATTAGCTCTAAAAAAAGCAAAATCAAACGGAATAAGTGTTTTCGCGAATAAGAGAAGTATAGCTCCAAAAGGTCCGACAAATCGCAGTATTAATTATCCTAAAATTAAGTATCCACACTTTCAATTAGAGTCCGGCATGGCCCCCTCCTGCCCCCCCCCCCCCCCCTTGCCGACGCCCATGGTGGCTGGTAGACAGGTGGCAGCTTGATGGTCCTTTCGCTGTCTTCTGGCCAAGCAACTCGGAAAAAGCCTTGTAATTGCAATAAAAATCTCGCGCAATATTTTTGTAAGTGTGGCTTATATGACAAATCATAAACTTTGGTGAAAAAAAAATGGCCGCAATAAATTACTGCTTTTTGTTAATTCATCAAAAAAAAACTATCGTTTTTGCAATGCAAATAAAAGCAACATAAAATGCAAAATTTTCAACTAAAATATCTGTGTGATCAATTAAACACTCATTCAAACACCAAAAAGGTTTTACAACATGAGTTCTACGTAGTGGAGTAAATTTTCAAGGGGTGAATCATCAATCCAATTTTGTTTTTGAAGAAGCTAAAATTTAAAAAAATGAAGAAATTTTTTGTTTTCAGTTTTAGGCTGCAATTTGAAATTACAGAATTCAACAAGCAGATTACTAATCATGCCATTGCATTAAGTTTAAAGAAAGGTTTGATGATGGTTTAAGGTTGCAACTTTTAGAAGAAAAACCCTAAGGTATCCCAGCTTATACATTTAAATTGGGTGGCAAAAATTTGAATTGAGGGAGATCGTACGAAAATCATATTATGAAAAACGATTATACGAAAATCCAAAAAGAAACTAAAACTGAAAAACCAATAGGTTTTGTTTTCATGATTTATATGATTGGTGATATCTTCATTGAGGGGGGGGGGGGGCGAGAACCCAGGCCTAAATTTTTTTGGTATTACCAATAGCACTGTTACTTAACATTTTCAAGCATTAACTCTTCAAACAGCAAACTTCATGTACATACTGTAATTGCATTTCTCAAATAAATACAACTGCCACTGTGAATAACTTTTTTTCTGGAAGGTTGATACTGAGCTTTAGTTGAAAGTCAACGCATACATATATGGTGAAAGCTTTCGCATTCCTTCAATAGCGGGGCAAAAAATGACCTTACTCGGTGCTTATGTATTCTTCTCTGTCATAAAAAAGTTGTATAATTATGTCAAACTTTTGTTGATTTTTGGACACACAAACAAGAGTTTGATTTTCAGCTTAACCCGTTTCTTACCAATGTTCCCATTTGGGAACATAGTTTTAAATTTCATTTTCTGTGACTCCTAAGTTATATAAGGGTTTAAAACTAAGTGGGATAGTTTTTGAATTTAAGAAATAAATTTCTATAGTTTTGCTTGGCAATTCTGCTGAAATTTTACAAAAAAATTGGACTTTGAAACGTGGTGAAAACAGGAGATTTAAGGTTGCACGATTTGGTGAGGTATAGAACTAAGGGTGAGAAATGTTTTAAATGCTAAGACTATGTTTTGTAGATTTGATAAAGACATGACTTCACAAAATCGTTTTCTTTGTAATTATTTTCAAGTTACTGTTAAAAAATTAGTTTTGAACTTATTTGTTCCCATGTGGGAACATTGGCGGTTTTACAGCATGCAAGTTATACTGTATATAGTTTTACGAGAAGAGAGAGTAACAATCCAGAATAGACAGCTTTTTATAGATTTTCAGAATTATGACTTAGTGTAGTTTGGTCACGCTACTGTACATATTGTTTAGATAAGAGTAAACTAAAAGAATTACTTATTTTACTGTACTAGAAAGCCCATTATTGGAACGACCGACACTCGCGTCGCGTGTTTTTTTGTTTTTACTCGCCATTTTCAAAGTAACGAGTACGAAGTTTCAGACTTTTGCTTATTACTCAAGAACGGTTTGGTCTAGCCGCATGAAATTTTGACAGCAGTTTGAAGTTAACGAGTTGTATGTTTGTACCAAATATCGAGGCTATAAATTATCTGACTTAGGCTTTAGGATCCAAAAACCGCTCCAAACGTTTGGCGTAAAAAGTGGTCTCATTCAAAAACGGCTCAAGTACGGCAAAAAATATTTCACATTGTTATACGTTGCAAAATACCCTTTTATCTCAACCAATTTGGCCGCGATGAGGTTTTTTCCTTTTTTTTTTCTTTTTTTTCTTCCTAAATCTTGTACACTCTTTTTCTCCTAAATCACAAAACATTGAAATCTAACTTTAGTGTGAAATTGTTGAGCTGCAAACGCAACTTAGTCTTGCAAAATTTTTTTGGGCCGCTCCTGCGGAAACTCCCCCAAAAATGGGGACCCAAAAAATCAATTTTTTGAATGGCTCAAGCTTGGGCGCCAGTTATTTTATATCAGCAGATGTTTGACATATATTTTGACATAATTTGGGGCTACCACCCTCCCAGAGACTCCCCACATGGCCGCCCAAACATCAATTTTTGAACGGCTTAAGCTAAGGTGCCTTTTTTTTTTATATCCACAGATACTCAACAGACAAATATTTTGTATTAGTTTGTGGGTACCCCCAATGTTCCCTCTAATTTTTTGTAATCTGTGAGTGCAGAAGTTTTTGGTGTGTGTGCACACTTTTCTTGAAATAACTAATATTTGTAATACTTGTGCAATAGCCCACGTGCAACAACATGAGGGGGGCATGGGAGGGCCATAGCCCCCCTGAATTTTCACAAAGTTCTCTTAAACCTCCCGAATTTCAAAAATTCTTCCATTTTTAGTAGTTAACACTGGACTTGTTCTTATTGGCCCTCCCCCCTGAAAAATTTCCTGCCGACACCCTTGTGCAACAATGTGTCTGTTCAACAATATGTTTGTGCGCAGTAAATTTATGCGTGTGCACTGTCTCTGAAAGCTGTGTGCACGCACACATGCCCACAGCTTAGAAGGAGCACTGGATACCACCCACCAGGAACCCCACCAAATTGGGGGCGTAGCCAGGGGGAGCAGGTGGGGCAAGTTCACGCCCACAATGTTACTTTGCCCCCCCCAAATAATTTCAGTTGAACCTTATTTTTAACAAAGTGCAGCAAGTGTTTGCACAGATCAAACACTGCCATGTGATGGGAAATGTACCATGAAGTTGATTGTTCTGACTGTTTTGTATCGAAATGAACAGTACTTTAAATTGATTTCAAAAGTTTGTGCCGAAAACCGCCAATGTTCCCATTTGGGAACATAGCCATATCTCGTAAACGATAAATATTTTTAGCTTAATTTTTTTTTGGTCTCTTATCCTATTAAATTCACGCATTTTCGTGAAGTTTTGTCGCAATTTAACAATCATAACATATAGCGGTAAGATACGGGTTAAGCAATCAGCGTTAAAGTTAGCTAATAAATTATTTAGATTTCAAGGCTAATGAAGATGCAGTTTTACTGTCTACACATGTGAGCACCCTAATGTTGCTTGGGAGGCCCGGTCGCATATTAACAAAGTGCACCTTTTATTTTGGACCTTAACACGTCTGAGTAAATTTGATCAATCACAGCTCCACAATTTTATGGAAATATGCGCCCCGGTATCCACATTTGGAGGAAACCGTGAACGTATCAGGGTCTGCTTTGTTAATTTAACCGCTGCACGTTCGGAGGACATGTATTTTTGGTCTCTCGCGTTTTTCGTGATAAATTTTTTCCAGAAAAAGATTTTGATTTCAAATTAGCTTGACTTTGAATCAGATTTTATCATGAATAACTCCTGAATATTTAAAGTTGCTAAGGTTACGGCAAGTTTCCCAATTTTGAAGTTTTCCAAAGTCACTTTCCAACTTTGAGTATTTTTTGGCAAAAATTTAATTTAAATGCCGTCATGAGACGTTTCTTGTGACGTACCCAACTTTTATTTACGCATTTTATGATTCAATATTAAAATATTAACCTATGTAGCAAATTTGAACCGTCTGTGACGTCATTTAAAAATGACTTCATTTTTTGAAAACATTCGTAACGTCACAATGAGACGTTATCAACTCAAAACCAATATTTTGAAAAATTTTGGTAAACACTAAGCCCATGCCAAATTTGGTGCTCTATGAATTTTGGTTGAGGAGTTAAATTGGAGGGCTTTTGCCTCCCTCTGCACATTGAAAAATGAGTTGGTCAAATTGTAAAATAGGACTAACCACCTGCAGTTTGTACTGTGGTAAATCGGAATACGGGATACCGGTATCGGGTTTTGGGTTGAAATAAACTAAGAATACGCTCTTAAGTTCACTACTCTACACCCAGTGTACAGTATACTGCACTTTCTATAAACAGATCATTGGCTTCAAATGCTTATAACTGCATCATTTATTGCGACATAATAATTATAATTATACCATGGTATCGAATGAAGAACATAGGAAAATACGAGGAAATAGTTATTATATCCGCTGTAAAATTATAGGATTCAAGAAGCTTTTCCGCAACATAACATTTTATTGCACATAAAAATTCACTGAATTGGAGAAAGTGCATTGTGACCGAGAGGGTAAAGGCGTCGTTTTTACGGCACACATGGTCGAATGGTCTGGGTTCAACCCGCACCCTGTTCACGTTGTTGCGTCCTTGGATAAGACGCTTTACCATGATTATCTCGGCTTGGTGGCTTTGAACAAGCAGCAAATTTAGCGGACGAGAATTTAAAGAAACCCAAAGGAACATTGGATCACTGGAAACTCCTAAGCAGAAGCGGATTTCTGCAATCACGAAGTAATCATTGCAATGAAAAATGAGCGGATCGTTAAATATTTAGCCTCCGATGTGTCCGGTGGTCGCAGGATAAATATGCACTACAACAACAACGACTACAACTACAAAAAAGTTCAATACTGTATTCTTCTGATCTGAAAACGTAAAACAACAAAAAATTATTTTCACGTGGAAAGATTTTTAAACAATTACAGTAGTTCAAATATTATATAATAGGATAGAGACTCATCATATGGCTTAGTCACTAGTTAGACTTTTCAGCGTTTTATAGTGAGTAACAATAATGATAATGTACCCGGTAGGCATTATCTTATTTTTAACAACTTTGTTTTGTTTCGTAATTTGCAGTGAGATCTTTTCGAAAATGAAAATAAATTAAAGCGCCACCAAAATGTCCAGAAAATTAGAGACAATAAAATTACGTATTATTTTACAATTTGATTATACAATGATTAATAGATAAATGCACAAATAACAATAATCTAGAAAGATAATTCTTACCAACAATAATATATTATATAGCTACGATAAATAGGTTACATATATTTTCAGAAACGATACTGCAACACAACTTAGAATAACAACTCCATTGATCATACTACTTGGCGATTTATTATTTTGAGCTAGACTGAACTCATATTTATTCGAACGTTTTCAGCATTTCACCGAGCGCCGTCAATAGAAAATACTGTAAAATGAATAATATCACTTTCAAATAAACAGGAACATAGTTAATTTTTTTTTTTTTCAACGTACAATAATAATTTGGATTAGTAACTGCATCTGGCTAAACAGTCATTTTACTCTGAGACAATTCAAAATTGACCATTGATGAAAGTACAATTATGACGTTAAACATAGAATGATAACTTCACAAACTGTTTATTTTTAACAGGCTATCACGGTAAAATCACTGCACACTCAAAAAAACTTAATACACACTCAATAAAAAAGGCCCTTTTACATGCGTTTGTTTATTGATTGCTGGATTCTGTGTTTTGATTAGGAGTGCTTCGTTTTATTTTCGCCTCATATGCACTAATACACTTACACATTACGCTAAACCAGGGCCCACATGACAGAAATCTACTCGTTCGCATTAATAACATGAATTTTTTAAGAGACGCTATCGAACGAAATACTCGCTAAAGGTGTAAGAGGTCATTTTTGCACGTGCATCTGAAGCTATGAGAGCTCAGTAACGTAATTTTCGCTCGCTCAGTAGCCTGGATCGATTGCGAGATATAACTTGCATAAAAAACGTCACACTTTCCTCGCCAAATTTACGAAGATTTTGAAGCACTCTATAATCGTGCGAGAAATCTTTTTTGGTTCACAAACTTAATGGCGAAATGTTGAAAACTTCTAATTAAAGCGAATTATTGCTAAAAATTAATTAAAATCGTCGCCATGTTTGCTATTATACTGCTAAGAAGAAAACGAATTGTAATGAGAACCATTTTCTGTTTTGACTAATAATAAAAAAATATTGAGTAGTGCCAGTTGACAAAAATAGCAATATACTTTTTCCAAAAAAAATTTTCTAAGAACACGAGGCTCATTATTTTTGCTCAAAATTTAAGAACTAATTAAAAACAATGAACCAAACGAAAAAAAAATTCAAACCAATGAAAGAAACTAAATTTTGTGCTGATTCAAAAAGATAAAGTTTTACTGATTTTCTTCTGTTTGCAAGCAAACTTGCAACTATTTCAAGATTATAGAGCGCTGTTACCTGCGCAAGCAATTGAGAATTTTTTTGGCAATATTGTTCAACTTGAAAAAAGCTTGCTTTCTCTTTTTTGCAATTTTACGATACTGCTAAAAGAGGAAAACGCCTTCATGCAAGTAGACAGAGCAATAAGAATTAAACAGTGCTACAAACATGGCCACTAAAATTGGCATCAACGCTCTCAATATTTTTAAAAAATCAAGAACAAATGAGGCTGAAAATCGGCAAAAGATTAAAAACAGCCAGTCTCAACTCAAGATTTCCCGATTCTAAAAAATCGAGTGTACTTCGCCTGGTTCACTTTTGAAAAATTTTGAAATCTAAAGTTACTGTTAACATATAAAGTTTACCCACCAACAATCTTAGATCATTTGAAAAAAACTTGTACTATGGAAAAAGTTGTTCTTGTTTAGCATTGATCTAAAAATATAATTAAATTCTGTCCTTCATTAATCGATTATTATCAGTCGAGGAATTTGCAAGCTTAGAATAATAGCGCATGTCTCATAGCATTTTTTTTTTAGCAATGGAGTACATACATAGTACGCTTGAACGCATTATTTTGAAGTAGAAATGCATCTGGCCTCACAATAAGATATTTATTGCGCAGTAACACAGATTATGAACATCTCGCTAAGAAATTAGAGCGAGCAGTTTTAACACATATTGGTCGAAATGGTTCGGAAATGGCAGTTTTTCTGCAAAGTTTCTTTGTTCGCTATCGCTTTTTAGCGAGCGAGAATGGCCTGTACGAGCTCACCAACACATTCTATAGTCTAGTTGAAATTTAGGGTTTTTATTTGGGCTACTGATGCGATTTAAATTTGGTTTTCGATTGCACTTTTGTTTGATTTACAATCACTAAAATTTCCTTTACTTTGTTATCAAATGCCGTGCTGAATACCCTACGAAGGTTACGTTCACGTCACGTGGACTTGTGTATTTGTACACGACATTTGACAGTAGATAAAAAGGTGTCCGGCTCTTAATCTAAACATAGCTGAAAATTTTGGTGGTTTTGAATATGGGCGTGACTTCGATGTCCAATTTTTTTTGATTAAAACATGTATGTTTTTGAAAAAAAGTTTTTGACGGTTTTATCAAATATGGAGCTGCAAGAAAAGACTCTCTTTGTTGCGCTTTAAACGAATTCAAATCTTGATTGGATGCGCTATTATTTTGATTAAAAAGTTTTCCAGAGTTCGGTTGAAAAAAGATGTCGGATATCCATTGTGCTTAATATTTATCTTAAGTTACGTACTTTGTTTTGTAAGAGAAGTTTTGTCGAGCATAAATTTTTGGCTCTGTGAAACAAACCTGACGTGACTTATCCTTCTTCCAGTTCTTAAGGGTATAAAGTAGATAAATTTAGTTACAGGCCGGTGTTAGTTGGTTTTCTCCAAACCCATGTGTCAACCTTATTGTCAGTAACCTTAATTTCGACATCCAAAAATGAAAGCGTAGTAGTGCTTTGCTTTACGGTAAATTTAATTGCTGAATGTTGGGAATTGAGCTGCAGTAAAAGGAATGTTTCTTGATTGTCAAATATTGCAAAGATGTTATCCACATATAGTAAATATAACTGAAGTTTCGACGTTTGGATTTTGCTTATTAGTTTTATCTCTAATTAACCATGAAAAATTAGCTAGATTAGGTACAAGCGGTAATCCCGTTATGACATTGTTGATTTGAAACACCATTGTGGCACCGTTGATTGTGACACAGTTGACCTAATAATAAGAGCGAAGGAACATATCAGTGACTACTTTAATCAAAGAAAAGTGCAATCAAAAACTGCATTCTAAATAGAAAAAGTTGCCGAGATAAAAACCTTAAATTCCAACTAGACCGGTTTAGAATAGTGCACATGAGGCGAAAATAAACGAAGCACTTCTAATCAAAAAACAGAATCCAACAATCAATAAACAAATGTATATAAAGAGCCTTTTTTTATTGAGTGTATATTAGCTTTTTCTTAAGTGTGCAGTGATTTTACTGTGATAGCCTGTTAACAACAAAAAGTACGTGAAGTCACCATTTTGTATTCAACGTCACAATTATATTTTTATTTTATCAGCGGCCAATTTTGAATTGCCGTAGAATAAAATGACAGTTTAGCCAGATGCAGTTGCTAGTCCAAATTATTATTGTACGTTGAAAAAAAATTTTAACTATGTTCCTGTTTATTTGAGAAAAATATTATAGTTATTCATTATACCGTATTTTTAATTTTCTGATGAGGGCGCTCGGTGAAACACAGAAAACGTTCGAATAAACATGAAATTAGCCAAGCTCAAAATAATAAAGCGCCTAGTAATATGATGAATGGAACGGTGCTTTTTAGTTGTGATAGTGTTGCAATAATATATCAGCAGCTTTGTGTTGTCTCATTATATTGACATAAGGACATTCACAATCAAGAAGGTCAATGTTCCCTTCAAAATTGAACCATTCCTACCTGAAAAAAAAACGAGTCAAACATTTTTTCAGCATATCTTTCTTAATGCATAATATTTCAAAACGCCAAAACTTCGCAAAAGCATGAGACGAATCAATGTTATTTCCAAAGCACGAAAATGTTAGCGCAGCTCGCAGATTTACGTCTCAGCGCCCTTATGTCCTTGCGCCCTTATGTCCTTGCGCCCTTATGTCCCTGCGCCCTTATGTCTGCACCCTTATGTCCTGCACCCTTATGTCCTTTTGTCTGCGCCCTTATGTCGTAGATCGATAATTATTATTGAAGATGGCGTCAGCAAAGTACCGAAATGGTTCAAAAATAAAAGGTAATGTATTGGCTCTTTATTTTTATAACGCTTTCCTCTTATCAAAACCGAAAGAGTTCCAGCATATAACAGTTAGAAAGATAAAAAGTTTTTCCTGAGGTTCCTCTGGTGTTCTAGGCTAGCTTTGAGAAATCACACAGGTGCTACTCAAAAGACTAATTTTATTACTGACGTTTCGCTAGTTAGAAACAACTAGCTTCTTCAGAGCACTGCTATCAGTAGTGATGGATGCCATCACTACTGATAGCAGTGCTCTGAAGAAACTAGTTGTTTCTAACTAGCGAAACGTCAGTAATAAAATTAGTCTTTTGAGTAGCACCTGTGTGATTTCTCAAAGCTAGCCTAGAACACCAGAGGAACCTCAGGAAAAACTTTTTATTTGAAATGCCTGGTGTACAACTACATTACATTTTTTCGGAAGTTAGAAAGATGTTGCGGTTTATTACATCTAATCTTTTTTTTGGATTTGACCTGTAAACAAAACGCTGGGCAATTTAATTCTGCCACTGGCTTTCAAAGCTTAGCTGCAATTCAATTTTTTTAAGCGGCTCAAAGGTGAGAAATTTGATCCGAATGTCATTAAAATGGGTACTTCGCTCCCAAGCAAGCCATCTGTCATCCGCGTGAGTTACACCTCTTTATTCAGCACGCAGTCCATACTGAAACATTTTAAAGCAAAAATCTTGACCTTTAGATTCGACCCTCCTCAACATAAATCTGGGGGCACTTGCTATGCTTTTCGTAAGAACAAAAATTGTCGTGTTTTTGGTTCCTTCGCATTCGCCGTTTTTGTTCATGAAATTCATGAAATTCTCAAAAACTTTGCAAATCGGCGAATACAATTGCGAACACGAACATGCAATGCATTTTGTACGAACAAAATCTTCGCAAAATTGACGTTGAAAAACGTCTGTGAAGATTTGGTATGCTATGCTTTCTTCGCACAAATAAATTCAAAAATATTCACACCAACTTTTTTGTTTTCGAAAAATCGTCGTTAACTCGTTAAATAATCATCGTTGAGTGGTCTTGACCACTCGCACAAATTAACGAAGACATTTTGAGATCATTTTGCTGTGAAAAATCGTGAAGTTTGTGAAAATAATTGCGCCTTGGTGTTTTTGCAGCAAAACAACTCTAAAGAATAATTTCACTCGGCAGTTTTATTTAATACAGGCATTTGTGTTGAGCAGAGCCGTATTAAAGAAGGCATCGCATATAGTGCGAGGGCACAAACCTGTAGAAAAGGCCCCAGCATGATGCTGTTAGATTTTGAATGGCTACTGTGATAAGTATGAAGAATTTAACAACATCATTCACAAATTCAACAACATAACGTTGGAACTTTGAAACAAGTTTTTGCCCCCGCGTGCCCTTCCATGCCTTGTTTAACGCGGCCCTGTTCAAAACGCATGCCTGTATCAAATAAAACTGCAGCGTAATATTGTGTTGCTGCAAAAACACAACGGCGCATTCATCTTCACAAATTTCACGACTTTTCACAGCAAAATGAACTACAAACTATCTTCGCAAAGTTTCTGCGAGTGGCCCAGACCATTTGCAGATTACAACGAAGGTTTTGCCAAAATTGATGAGATTTTCCGAAAACAAAAAATGCTCGTGCGAATATTTCTGAATTTATTTGCAAGAAAAAAGCGTAACACATCAAATCTTCGAACTCTATACTGCTTTGTGTGCTTACTGGTCTATTTAGGCAGTGTGAAAAGCCACCAGCACGGCGATTGCTCAACAAGAATTGCGGAAAAGATGTCCTACCACAGGATTCGAAACTATAGCTTTTCTCCAGGCTTTTTTGCTGCTAGTTTTTAGGCGAATGAGCATCCAAACAATCACACCGAACTTACCGGTTTCCCTGGTAGTTGGATTTGTCATCTCTGGCGTAGTCGTTGACAAACTTGTGGTGCTTGCTGTGTCTTCTGTCGTAGATTCTTCGAAACAATAAAATCTACTATTAATAAACGAACTTACAGCAGTAGCCATTCAATTAGCGAGTTGGATGTTTTAAAGAATTCGAACAAGTTTCATTATCAAAGGTTTTTAGATGTGGTAGTTTGTCGTTGGTGAACGGACCGCCTACTACTGTACTCAGTGGTGCAACCAGGGGAGACTGGGAACTAAGGGGTTTATTCCACCCCCCTACTACTTAGCCAAGATACTTAGAACATTTGAATCAAAATTACAAGTCTTTAAACATTTTTTTGGTTTTGACCTGTAAACAAATAAGCTGATGGGGCTGGGCAATTTATTGCTGCCACCGGCTTTCAAATCTTAGCTGCAATTCAATTTTTTAAGTGGCACAAAAGTGAGAAATTTAATCCGAATGTCATTAAAATGGGTACTTCGCTCCCAAGCTATCCATCTGTCATCCACGTGAGTTACACTTTTTTGTTTGGCACGCAGTTCATAGTGAAACATTTTAAAGCAAAAATCTTGACCTTTAGATTCAACCCTCCTCCACATAAATCGGGGGGCACTTGCTATGCTCTTCGTAAGAACAAAAATCGTCGTGTTTTTGGTTCCTTCGCATTCGCCGTTTTTGTTCAGAAATTCTCAAAAACTTCGCAAATTGACGAATACAATTGCGAACACGAACATGCAATGCATTTTGTACGAACAAAAATCTTCGCAAAAATGACGTTGAAAAACGTCTGCGAAGATTTGATATGCTATGCTTTCTTCGCACAAATAAATTCAAAAACATTCACACCCACTTTTTTTGCTTTCGAAAAATCTTCGTAAAGTCGTTAAATAATCATCGTTGATGAGTGGTCTTGGCCACTGGCACAAATCAGCGAAGACATTTTGAGGATCATTTTGCTGTGAAAAATCGTGAAGTTTGTGAAAATAATTGCGCCTTGGTGTTTTTGCAGCAAAACAACTCTAAAGAATAATTTCACTCGGCAGTTTTATTTAATACAGGCATTTGTGTTGAGCAGAGCCGTATTAAAGAAGGCATCGCATATAGTGCGAGGGCACAAACCTGTAGAAAAGGCCCCAGCATGATGCTGTTAGATTTTGAATGGCTACTGTGATAAGTATGAAGAATTTAACAAAATCATTCACAAATTCAACAACATAACGTTGGAACTTTGAAACAAGTTTTTGCCCCCGCGTGCCCTTCCATGCCTTGTTTAACGCGGCCCTGTTCAAAACGCATGCCTGTATCAAATAAAACTGCAGCGTAATATTGTGTTGCTGCAAAAACACAACGGCGCATTCATCTTCACAAATTTCACGACTTTTCACAGCAAAATGAACTACAAACTATCTTCGCAAAGTTTCTGCGAGTGGCCCAGACCATTTGCAGATTACAACGAAGGTTTTGCCAAAATTGATGAGATTTTCCGAAAACAAAAAATGCTCGTGCGAATATTTCTGAATTTAATTGCAAGACGAAAGCATAACACATCAGTTTTTCGTAAACGATTTTCTACGTCGATTTTGAGATTTTTTTTTTTACGAATAGAGTGAGCCCCCTGATTGGGTTCCTGACTATGCTACTCGGATTCGATTTATATTCGTCGGATAAAAGTAAAGACTACATAAAAAATTATATCGACAGCTCCTTGCTAGAATTTGCGCTAGTATGCCAAAATGTTTTTGTATTTAAACGCGTTGGCAATTAACTACTTTTTGTAAATACAGTTTAATGACGAAAAAACGTTGTATCTAATTATGGCGTTTCCAGGCCAGATTTTTTATATTTGCTTGTTTGTGTGCTTTTTCGTCTATTTAGGCAGTGTGAAAAGCCACCAGCACGGCGATTGCTCAACAAGAAATGCGGAAAAGATGTCCTACCACAGGATTCGAAACTATAGCTTTTCTCCAGGCTTTTTTGCTGCTAGTTTTTAGGCGAATGAGCATCCAAACAGTTACACCGAACTTACCGGTTCCCCAGGTAGATGATTCTGGTGTCTCTTGCGATTTCGTTGCCATTCTTGTGGTGTTTATTGTGTCTTCTGTAGTAGATTCTTCGAAACAATAAAATGTATTATTGATAAACGAACAATAACAGCAGCCATTCAAATTTGCGAGTTGGATGTTTTGAACAAATCGAAGAAGTGAGGATACTAAGATTGTTACCTCCTTTCTTGTTAGAAGATGTTTTAGACGTGCAATACTTTTGATCGATGCAATTACCAATGAAACACATTCTGATGAAACACATTAAAACACACTTGTTGTTCTAATGTTAAATGAGAATCAAGCGCAAAACTTAAATTCCCTCATAGTATCACAAAAATGTATACAGGAGTTTCCTAGAAAAAAGCCATGGTATTTTGCTGTCGCTTAAGAGCGTCATTACAAAATACTATAATTTGGCTTCTTATTGGATTCAAGTTGAGCAAAACCTTCGCGTTCAATAAATTTGTAAGACGAGCGAATATAAACACTAAATAACACCGCCCAAGGACTGAGCCTTGAGCCACACCCGATTTATGCACATGCACTTCGGAATATGAATCATTAACCTTGTCTGACATTGTTGTTTCACGTAAAAATCATGAAAACCAATCATAAGCAATTCCTCTAATACCTATCTGGGATTGCAAAGTGTGTAACTGTATACTAGTATTGACAGTGTCAAAAGCTGCGCTTTAATTTAACAGTAAAAAGACAGAAGCAAATTTGTTATCAAATCCTAGCAATATATCATTGATTAGTTTTACAAGCAAAGTTTCACAGCTGTGACCTTTTTTATATCCGTATTGTTGTGAAATGTTTAGATCATTGTTGTCTCAGTGAGTATTGTGTTACAAATTGCTTTAACCACATTAGCGTTTTTTATTTTCTCGCAGTTGCAAATTTTGTGATCTTATTCAGTTATCTTGCTTTTTTTTTGTGCAGTTCTTTAGATCAGCAGAGCAGTGCAGTATTGTATTCGAATGTTATAGACTTTGAAATGTAATTTAAACATTGTTATTAGTAATGTCTATTAGTTTCAGGATTATTATCATTGATTGTCATCTCTATTTAGTTTCAGCGTTGTTTTTCAGTTAATTAAAGGCTAATTTAATGTAGCTAGCTTTGGGTGGTGATACCAATGTTACGACACAAAGCTTGTGCGCTGGAAGCGTTTAGGCCATTGAGCATCCAAATAGTTACACCGAACTTACTGGCTTCACTGGTGATACCGGTAGGTGAATCTGTCAGGTTTTGTGCAGGTTTTGTCATTCTTATGGTGTTTGCTGCGTCTTGTGTCACAACTTCTTCCAAACAATAAAATCGACTATTGAGAAACGAAACTGTGACAGTAGCGATTCAAATTAGCGAGTTGGATTTCTTGAACAATTCGAACAATTTTCGTTATTAAAGTTTTTTCAACCGGTTAGTTTATCGCTGATAAACTGACCGTCTACAACTGTATTCAGTGGTGCAAACAAGGAGGTGGGAGAGCTAAGGTTTTTTATTCCAACCCCATCCAAACCCTTGCAAAGACACTTATAAAACTTAAACCAAAATTGCAAGCCTTTAAAAATTTTTTTTGATTGACCCGTGATTGCTGTGAACACAGGAGCCAAAGGGAGTGGGCAGTTTAATTCTGCCACTGGCTTTTAAATCTTAACTTCAATTTTTTAAATGGCTCTAAGGTACAAAAATTTGATCCGAATGTCATTAAAATGGCTATTTTGCTCTCAAGCTTCCAATCTGTCATACGCATAAGTTATACCTCTTTGTTCAGCACGCAGTTCATATTGAAACATTTTTGAAGCAAAAAACTTGACCTTCAGGTTCAGCCTTTCTTAACATAAATCTGGCGGCACATGCTATGCTCTTCGTAAGAACAAAAATCGTCGTGTTTCTGGTTCCATGCATTCGCCGTTTTTGTTCATGAAATTCTCAAAAACTTCGCAAATCGACGAATACAATTGCGAACACAAACGTGCTATGCTCTTCGTACAAACAAAAATCTTCGCAAAAATGACGTTGAGAAACGTCTGCAAAGATTTGATATGCTATATGCTTTCTTCGTATTAATGAATTCACAATTATTTGAACGAACATTTTTTGTTTTCTGAAAATTTTGGGTTGAAGTTGATCTTGGGTTGAAAATGAACAGTTTTTGTTTAATACAGGCATGTGTGTTGAGTAAAGCCGTATTAAAAACGGCATCGAATAGCGTGGGGACACAAACTTGTATAAAAAGCCCCAGCATGATGCTGTTAAATTCCTGAAAGTCAATTATGATAGATATAAAGAGTTTAGCAACATCATTCGCAAATCTAACAACACAATGTTGGGCGTTTAAACAAGGTTTGCCCCCGCGCCCCTCGATGCCTTCCTCAACTCTATTGTATACCGGGGGGGAGGGGGCCAAATTTGACGCTACTCTTAGTCATTTTAATATAGCTCCGTTTTAATATAGTCTTAGTTACTTTAATATAGTCCCCCCCTCGAGAGTTGATCGCTGGATGATCAGACGAAAAAGAGCCAGCAGGACTAAAAGATCTTACAAATTCCCTGCCGAATATGGTCGCAAATTGCGGTGAAGACCTTTTTTTTTAGATCTTTACCAGATTTCGGAAAATAACACTTCAATTTTCGGCGAAGACATTTTTTTCTTTTTGGTCATCACCTGATTTTGGGGAAAAGCAACTTCAATTTTCATACTTGTTGTATTGGTCAAAGCTGCAAAAGCGTCCCCCCATGCAAAATTTTACAATTTAACACTGGTTTTAGATTTAAACATTGGAGTGCCCCAAGACAGTGTATTAGGCCCAATTGTTTTCCTCATTTATATCAATGACTAAACTATTTGTT
This sequence comes from Trididemnum nubilum, assembly GCA_963965965.1. Lineage (NCBI taxonomy): Eukaryota > Metazoa > Chordata > Ascidiacea > Aplousobranchia > Didemnidae > Trididemnum > Trididemnum nubilum. Next base: position 9,130,311 of record OZ014469.1, read on the forward strand.
CCAACTTAAAAACATTGTATGCAGATGATAGTGCTATGACATTGTCTCATAAAATTAAATTGTTTGCAAACTATGTTGAATTTCGAATTATCAGAAATCAATGTTTCACTCAAACCAAATCAATTGTCACTAAGTGTTACTAAACCCAATTTTTTTATTTTTTACTGTAAGCAAAGAAAACATTTTTCCACTAATAAATGATTGTAAAATAAAACAGGCCAATTGCGTTAAATATCTAGGAGTATTTCTTGATGGTAAACTCACTTGAAACAAGCACATTAAACACATTGAAACCAAATTATCGGCTGCTTAATTGTGATGCCATTTATAAATTACGCAAGTATATACCTCAAAAGAGGTTTAATGTCAGCTTATTATAGTTTAGTATATTCTCATCTCCTATATGCAATTATTTACTGGGGAAATTCTTCCAAAACCATTAAACACAAACTACAAGTCAAACAAAATCGTATCACAAAAACATTATGCAACAAATTTGGTACAAAACCTAGATTAAAACCATTCTATATGAACAACTAACTGCAAGTCCTAAAACATTGATAGAATTTTCAAATTAGAAGTTGCCAAATTCATGGCCAAAGTCAATTTAAATAAATTGCCTGTATTTTGTGGCAATCAATTAACAATTTTTACAACGTCCTCGATCCATACATGTACTCGACCCGAAGTGCTTCTTTCAAAAATTTTTATGTGCAAAGAACATCGTAGTTAAAAACTAATCAATGACTTAAAGTGTATAATGTTAAAATTTGGAATAGTTTACCAAGACGTATAAGAGATTATACATCATCAAAAATATACTAAAGCATATTTTTTTAACTCCCGCATCTGCTCATAAGCGAAACCATTACTGGTGTGGACAACGCAAGTCTAACTGTGGGTGTGATTTAACCAAACTGTTTCTAATTACCAAAATCAAAATTTCCGTTCAGAATCGAAATCCTACTGCTGATTTTTGTATTACAGTCAACCCTCGATTTAACGGACCTCGATTTAACGGACTTCGGATTTAACGGACTTCGGATTTTACCGTTCCGTAAGCATAGACTGCTGTACATGTAATTGTTACAAGCGAAAATCAGTAGCCGACGAAACGAGAAATCGTGCTACGTTGTCGCAGAGACATAATGATTCCCCGTTTACTTGCATTGTGACATCACAAGACGTATCAGTCAGCTTGTTCAGCTTGTTTTGCTCATTGAGTTTTAGTAGACAATTGTAACACAATTGTAACAGAGTGAGGAACACTGCGTTTTCGTTTAACGGACTTTTTCCTACAACGGACTGTCGTTGGTCCGCATTTGTCCGTTAAACCGAGGTTTGACTGTATTCTAAGAGAAGTAGCCGACTCAGCGACCGTGTCGCGTGATTGAGCGACGTTTTTATTTTGTTTTTTTTTTGCTTCTTCTCATGGTGCGAAATCGTGTCTTCAAATGTTTGATGAATTTGCAATTTATGTTTTTGCTCGGCAATAAAAGTTTACTACTACTGCTGAATTTCTCACCCGTAGCAGTTTTGATTAAAAATACATTGTCATTATACCGCTTTTATAGAAAATTAAATATTCTCATTAGTCTCTTTGAAATTTTATCTTGCTCGGTACGATAAAATCTCATTTTATAACTTTTAAATGCAGCATAATTTTAAACTTTTTAAATATCAGCATAGCAGTAACAGCGTTTAAAAACATACTGCAGGATCATGTGATCAAATCGGACCAAACTCCGAAACTTTGGGCTGCCATTAGCATTTAAAACGACGTAAATTTGGAGTGAATTTATTTTTGAGGAAAAGAAAAGTAGCTTTATGATTTCAGAGTAAATTGTATAAAAAGAAAGCTTTGTCATAAGAGAACGAAAGCTCTACAGAAAGAACGACACATGGCTATAACTTTGTAACACACATTAGGTTTCGGTGACATTTGGTGACCCACCCACACCTAATACCGATCGAGATATTTGCCGGTTTTCCTCACCACTTTTATTAAATTGTGTACTTTTCCAAAAAAATATTGCAGTTAATAATACAAATTGAAACAAAATTTACAAGAATTAAACAAAACCGAAATCGCTACTCGAATTGACATAATCCATTGCAAGGCTAAAAATACATATAAATTAGTATCAAGTCAAGGCTGCTACTACTGCAGTGCACCTGGTAATGCAAGACACTGTACACCTACTGTACATCTTAGTTGTTGGCTAATTAAATTTTTGAAAAAATATACAGCAAATACATATTGAAGAAGAAAGATGATTGTAATTGCGATGGTACATCATTCTTTTATCGCTATGTTGCCTAGGTCAGGAGCAGTAGCGTACGCAGGATTTTGAAACGGGGGGGCAGGAATGTCAGAAAATTTGAGAAGAACCAAGATCAGAATAAAAAATTGTTTCACCCAAAATCAGTCCGAATTTTTGCCCAAAATCGGGTGAAGAGCAAAAAAAAAGGTCTTCATTCAAATTCAGTCGGAGTTTTCGCCAAAACTTGGTTGCAAGTCTAAAAGAAACGCATAAAACATACCCTTTGTGTGATCAAACCTTCTGCCCAACTTCCAAAGGGGGGGGCCATGCCGCAATTTTGCATGCTATTCTATGCTAATTATACGATCCTGACGACCCAAAGGGGGGGCCATGGCACAATGGCCTCCCCTAAATACGCCCCTGGTTAGGAGACAGCAAAGGGATATTTCTGTCTTTGAGTTTAGCTGCCACTTGCCCACATGGTCTACCACACACGGTGGAGGCTTCAAACTGTTTCTTTTAGTTGATGAGCATCAAGCACGAAAGGTATACCATTTTTTATAGTCTTTGATTTGACCCGACTGAAAATTGTAATGTTTGAAGGCTCCCTCTTCAAATTTTATAATAACTGATCTGTAGATGACGCATATACGAAGTTTGACAATCATCCAGTCCAAATTATTCACGTGATATATATTTTTTTCGTTTAGGTGGAAATTTCAACGTCTCGAAGGATTATAAAACGCGGCATTTTTTCAACTCTCATTTGCTCTCGCGTTAATCCTTGACACGGGCAAAACGAAAACCGTTCAAATCGATTTTTCAACAGCCTGTTTCAAGCCTATCAAAGTCTTTAAAAGATCGAACGATGCAACGATGAATCTGATAATGATCAAAACAATTTTAAAGTTTATTGTTTCGAAACAATTAGTTTTTGGCCACCTCATGAGCCTAATTGCATGTTACAGACACCGAATTTTGGAATTTCATCAAAAACTTGAAACAGCTTATTTAATGTCTGCAGCACGTATAGTAGTTTGGACGAAGATATTCAACATTCAATTCTAGAGCCAGTCAAGTAAATTGAGAGTGCCGCGCCAGCAACTCACCAATGAAGAGTTTTTTTTCTGCACAAAGCTGTTTATGGCTCTCAGCAATAAAGGAAGTTACGGATCTTTTGGAAACTTGCTTCACGTTTCGGGAAATAATTCAACAAAAATAAATTAAAAATTTTTTTGTTACTAAGGGTCGTTGGAGATTCCGTTGTGATTGATTGATGTGATTGAATTTTGGCTCCTTTTATTTAGGTTTCGGTGTTGATTCCTATGCTGTTTTAAATACAGCAATAAAATAAAATCATGAAAACAATAACTAAACAATTGATACGAAACTACCAAAATTTATCACTTCAATACTATGAAACGACAAGAAAAGAATGAAAAGTTTCAGTGACTATTGTTTTCTGACTTGTTTTTAGCAAAACTGAAACCAATAGACCTACTCATTTCCCGCCTCAAAACAGCATAAAAAGAATGCTGCTGCTGTAGCAAAAAAGGGCTTCATAACAACACGAGGCGTTGGCCTTCGTTTACAAACTGCTGCAAAATTGATATCAAAATTAAAGCATTTTATGTGTCTTTTATCTGTACAGTTATAGCTGCACTATCTACCATCATACGTTTCCTAACAAACACCATAACTTTGCGTAATCTGCAAGTTTATGCAATTTGTTTGTATCACACGTGATAACTTGAGAACGGTTTGGTCTGAACAGCTATATGAAATTTTGACAGCAATTTGAGGTTAATGAGTTGTAGGTTTGTACCAAATTTCGAGGCAATAAATCACGTGACTTAGGTTTTCGGACCCCAAAACCGCCTCAAAAGTTGGGGTAAAAAGAGGTCTCATTCAAAAACGGCTTACATACGGCAAAAAATATTTCACATGGTTATTTGTCTTAAAATAGATTTTCATCCCTACCAACCCACTTTTGGCCGCGAAGAGTTTTTTTTTCTTGTTTTTCTTCCTAAATCTTGTACGCTCTTCTTCTTTTACACCACACAACATCAAAATCTAATTACTGAGTAAAGTTGTTGACCTGTACTCGCAATTTTGTCTCCTGAAATTTTTTGGGACCACTCTTCCGGGAATCCCCAAAAACGGCGGCCCAAGAAATCCATTTTTTGAACAGCTCAAGGTAGGGCGCCAATTTTTTTGATATCAGCTGATATTTGGGAGACAAATATTTTGACATTGTTGAGGTTACCACCCCCCGTGGACCCCTCCGGGAAGTAAACGTAATTCCAAAAAGTTCGCTCTTTCGTCCACCCAAAAAAAGTCGAAAAGAATTCAAGCTAGCCTGGAAAATGGAGAGAAAATTTTGCAACAACGAATTTTCGACAGCCATAGAAAGATGAATATGTGCTAAAGGGAAATTTTTGAAGATAGAAACAAACTAGAAAATTTGTTAACATCAACAGAATGAAAAAATCTTTGTTAATATGCGCGCCAAAAGTCTCGATTAATACAAACTAATTCAGAAAAGGTGCAAAAAGATAAATTAAATTGCCTGCTTTTGTCTTTGCCTGCAAAAAAAAAAAAACGATTCTGTGCAAAAAAAGTGGGTAAAAAGTTTATCCGACCGTAACCTCACAGATGATCAGATTGCGCTGTTGAGCAAGGGTTCAAAATTTGCGCTTGATCCAAAACTAATCTCGATTTTAGATATAGTGTGTGGCGAGGAAGAGGGCTTAAGCCAAGCGCCACGTGATAAAAAACCGTTTGTAGATTGCGCTAGGGTCAAGATTACACAAATTCTGAAGCACGCTTCTCCATCACCAGATAATCTTACACTACAAGAACGGAAGGCTATATCGGAAGGAAAATCTTTTGACGATATTGTAATTCTGGAAGCTGATAAAGGTAACTGAACTGTGGTCATGAATAAAAGCAATTACACCACAAAAACGATGGCCTAGTTGAATGACAGAAAAACGTACTAAGTTGTAACAAAAATCCTAGTACTAGTAATCGAAAACGACGAAAAGCGTCGTAATGCCTTTATTTGGAAGTTAAGGCGGGGAGAACAATATCCTTTTCCATCTACAAAACTCTTCAAAGCTATGACTCTGTGTTTCCTAGAATTTATGCTCTTCCAAAAATCCACAAGACGACTGTACCTTTGAGCCCAATTGTGTCGTTTATTGGCTCAGCTACGTATCATTTTTATAAGCTACGGCTCAGCTACGTTTATATTTTAAGTCCTTTAGTTGGTGAAACGAATTTCACGACAGAAATTGTCAAAGTATCAAACATTTTAGTATAAGCGATTAGCAAAAACGTGTGTCATTCGACATCGTTAATCTACTGTATTTATCACCATACCACTTGATGTGGCAAAGCAAATTGCGTTAGATTGACTCAGTAGTGATTCTGACTACGAAGATCGTTAGATCGCACCACACTAAGCGTTCCTGAAGTAATGGAAGCATTGGACATTTGTTTTAGTTTGACCTCTTTCACCTTCCAACAAATCATGTATCACCAGATAATTGGCACTCCAATGGTTTTGCCCTCATCTCCGATCAATGCAAACAAATGGAAAAGCTAGAAGGAAGGGCCAACAGCAGCTTTCACTCCCTTCCTTGTATTTGGTTTTGCTTTGTTGAAGACGTATATGGTATTATGCATAGGTGGGCAAGTTAATGCAAAACGTTAGCTTCGTTAACCACTAGTCCGTTAACAAACTTCACACCTCCGTTAACGTTAATCCGTTATTTTCAGCTTTAATTAACGGAAGTTAATAAAGTCCGTTAATCCGTTAATATTTTGCGTGTTATTTACATTTCGTTTTATTCACTCGCTTCTAGAACACGTATTGACGCTGTTGACCTGATTGTAAGGAAATATTTATTGCTATGGTGGTCTTTTTGTGTTTTGAAAGTTACATTTTACAGTATAATCTAATTTCAAGATAAAAATAAGTTTAAATGCACAACGAATCTGCAAGATATAACGATAAAAACCTTAACGGAAGTTAACAGAACTTAACGGAAGTTACTTTAGTCCGTTAACAGCACTTAACGGAAGTTAATTTAGTCCGTTAACATGAAAAAACTTTTTAACGGATTAACGAATTAGTGAAAAAGTTAGCTTCGTTATTAACGGATTAACGATTAACGGACTTGTGCCCACCTATGGTATTATGGACTCAAACTATATCAAACAATTCCATCAATATTTGAATACGATACGCGATTCAATTAAGTTTACAAGAGAAAAAGAACATGAAGGTTCTCTTGCTTTTCTGGATGTGCTAGTTACACGCACTCCAGAAGGAATGCTACAAATCACAGTATTCAGAAAACTAACGCATACTGGCAGATACCTACCTTTTTCCTCCCACCATCCACTTAAACAAAAACTTAGCATTCCCCAAACTCTTTTCTCCAGATTTGTGAACATAATTAAAGACAGTATACAATGTCTTATAGGTACAATCAAACCTTTAAGTAACAGCCAGAGACATACTGTTTCGGAATCGACATGTTGCATGCGCTCGTGTTCCTACTTGTATAGTCCTAGCTACACTGACGAGGAATAAAAGACGAACGTCGATTCCGAAGCAGTCGGTCTTAGGCTGTTAATCAAAGGTTTGATTGTGCCTATAAGACTCTGTGAACTGTCTATAGCTTATTAATAATAATTAAAAGAGGATGTTGATTTATTCCTCGGTTTTCATTGAGTCTGCGTGTGATTGAAGCGTGACTGTGATGTCATTCTGCCCAGTGTAGTTGTCTGACTTGCCTGCCTTTATGCGTGCAGTCTGACTGAGATTGTTTACAAGTTTTTTGTCAGGCTGGGCCACACCAACGAGTAGATCGTTTGGTCAAAATCGGAAATAAGCGTTAAGTTTCTTACCCTAGAACAAAACGACGCATTTCCAGTTCGCGGATCGAACCGAGAGTCAGCAACCTTTCGATCACTAACTGGCACTCTACCAACTGAGCTAGCTGTCGCCGCAGATCAACGTGGTTACCGGTATTCAATATAACTGTATAAGCAGGGGTGCCGATCTTTGTTGAGCATTGGAAGGATAATTTGCAATTTTACCCCAAATTTGCCCTGTTTTCAACATTGGGGGGGATGAGCCTCGACCACGATTTTGTTCAGGTGAGCAAATTAAGTGAAAACCAAAAAAAAAAGATCTTCACCAAAAATAGAACACTTTTTTACCCAACTTCGGTGAAGACCAAAAAAAAAAAGGAAAAAAAAAGGGTCTTTACCAAAAATGGAACACTTTTTCCCCCAAATTCAGGTGAACACCTACGCTCAGATGCACACCAGAGTCAAATTATTGCGGGGGATGCAGATGTAGACCATACTCAAACTATTGGGGGGGATAAAGCCAAATTATTGGGGGGGATATATCTCCCCCGGGTTTCGGCACCCCTGTGTATACGCTACTATTGTCATGTACTTGAACACAGCATTAAGTTGCAAAGCAATAGACTAAACATTAGGTGCACAATTCAAACAAAACAGAAACACAGCAGATGAATAAAAAACAGTAAATTAATGTAAAGATTAAAGGCGGTGAATCATCCAGCCAATTACGGTGGTTTATAATAGCTAAAATTGAACTATATTTTTTCATATTTTTTGTTTTAATTTTGAGGCTCTAATTGCAAAGATATTCAATAAATACAAAAAGATATCCCCCTACAAAAAGTATTTGGAAACTCTGAGTTTTGTTCTTCCCGCCTAAATCACAGTTCTCTCAACTATTAGGCCTATTGTGGTTTAGGCGGGAAGAACAAAACTCAGAGTTTCCAAATACTTTTTGTCGCGGGATATGTTTTTGTATTTAATATCTTCGCAACCGCAGCCTCAAAATTAGAACAAAAAATATCAAAAATTATAGTTCAATTTTAGCTATTGTAAACCACCGGAATTGGCTGAATAATTCACCGCCTTTAATATATGGCCAAATCACTAACAGGTAATTAGGAATCGAAGAAATTAAAGCATAAAATGTTGGGAAAGGGCTGATACTTTTACTTACTCGATAACATGGTGACTTTTTATCAAATAAAACTATATGTTAGACTTTACATTAATTTACATACCTGAATTCAAGAATGCGATCAAGACTGAAGTCCAAAAATAAAATCTCATTTTCTATAGTTATCCTAAAATTTAGCAAAAATCTGAATAAGAGTAGAGTATATTGTGCAGAAAATGCTAAAGTTTGCTCAAAATACTTGCACGCGAAACTTATGCGATGTGACCTTTTTTGGTTTCAAATCGAATTTTTAAATTACTGAAAATCGTACGCAAACAACAAATCCAAGTCTTCACCTTCATAACAAAGCTTTGGTTTTGAATGTGATGAGTCCCAAAAAATAAAATATTTCATAATACACGCTTTTACCTTTACCCCGTAGCGTGTAAGGAGTTTAAAGGACATGTTTCCGCGTCATATTGTGCTTACAAGCAGCACAGAGCTTTTCGAAGAAGAGCCGTTGCGGTGGCGACAGGCCCGGCGCCACGAGGGAATTTTGGGGCTGTGCCCTCCAAATCACTGCTTGTGCACCCCAAGCCAAAAATGTACTCCCCCAAGCGAAGATTGTGCCCTACAGGTCCGGTGCCACTGCTTGTGCCCCCCTAAAATACTGCTTGTGCTCCCCAAGAGTAAGAAACATCTCGTTCCAGGACAAAAAATACAAGTGAAAGCCAGGACAAACCTTAACATTTTGCGCCAAAGACTTTTTTCTTCTTGGTTATCACCCCTAAATTTGTGGACAAATACCGAGATCCGCACCATAAGATTCCGTCGCGCCCCGCCAGGCTTAGAATGTGCCCCTCCGAGTAAGAATTGAGTACCGAAAGAAGGCAAACGGCCCGCACCCACGGAACATAATTTGAGTTGAAAACTTTTTTTTGGTTTTCACTTCCGAATTTGAGAAAAAATTTATCTGTGCCCTTCAAATATTATTTCTGCCCCCCCCTTCCCCCCCCCCCCCCCAGTTACGCTACTCTGCTGCCGGACCCGAGTGGCAAGCCGTTAGCAACACAGCGTCCAAATTTTTGCAGGCTTGAGATTTAAATTTTTGACTCCCGGTACAGAGACGAACGTTAGATCTCGAAAAATGTCCTTTGGAAAGTTACCAATCAAATGTCGAATGGTTAGGACGTCTGCTACTGAAACAGCAGATTCGAATTCGATTCCCGGTCAGCTCAAAACAAAGGCTATAAAAATTGAATTAACAGCCTCCCTGCTTGACTTTCTGCAATAAAGAAACCTTGCAAAGCCTTTACCGTGTTGGGTAGTCAAGTGGGCAGGTGGCAGCTTGACTCGAAAACCGCAAAATTCCTTCGCCGCCTCTTGGCCAAAGGTACTCGGTAAACGCAGATTAATTACTGAACAATTACAAAGTTAAAAATAGCGTGATTTTGCGCAAAAAATTCACAATAACCCCTCCTAAAACTGAATAACAAATAATTTTGCTGCTGCTAAATGAGAGTAACTGGGAGCTATCAAAATAACACTTCACAAATATTACAAAACTAAATATCTAAATTATCTTTGATTAGCTTTTGACTACATTTCGTAGCATTTTCAGTAATAGCTACAGTATGATGTCTTTTAAGACAATCATACTTGATTTTATTATACCATACATATATAATTTAGAGATTATCGTACCAATACTGCATTTTAAAGTTACCATAATTAATTCCTACTCTACTAACAATTCTTCCTATTTCACTGCAAGAATTATTTCACTTAAACAATTATTAATTCTTGAAGTTTACCTACGCAGCCAGAAAACACTAGAACTCATTCAATTGTACTGTAAATAAACAGTTACCGTATTGTACAGTATATTTTTTAATGATTTGAACTATTTAGCATATAGCGCTATATTGACGTAAAGCGATTTTTTCTTGTCTAACTGGAGGAGCAATATGCAGCTTAATCACGTGTTCAGTCAGTCATTCAATCGTAGTATTCGAAAAATGAGCAAAAAGTGGTTTCGTAAGAAATAATTAGGCACCGATGATGATATTGTAGATTTATTTTTGGTTTATAAACAGTAGACTGAGGCCAGTGGCGTAGCCACAAATTTAAAAATGGGGAGCATTAGTCAAAAGTTGTATCATAGATCAGGGGTAAGGAGACGGAATTTACTGCTGCCAAAACTAAAAAGTCTGTGAGCAAACACCCCAGCGCTCAAGTATCACATGCACGACTTCTTTTAAAAGTTCAGAAAGAATCGGGATCTTAATCTCAAATCCTCGTTTAGAGCTTTAACTTATCTTGCCGCCTCAATGAGCTTTTTCTCATCACTGTTACATATTTGAGCAATTATAAGGCATCTACGCAAAACGGATTTTGACGTTTAAAATAAACAGCGGAAGTGAGATTTTTTTAATAAACAGGTGGTGTAATTTCGATTCATATGTAGAGTGATTGATGGAATCGCACCAGTAGTCTTGAACTAAATGTTTCGGTTTTAGCCTACAGACAGCACTGTAACCAGACATTTGTAGCATTTTTATTAACTTACAAAATTAACTCTTTAAAGGCAAAAATTCATCTAGATAATTGCATTTCCGAAGCAAATACTACTGTCCATAACTTTTTTTTTTCTAAAAAGTAGATACTGAGCTTCAAGCTTGAATTCAGCGCGTAAGGTGAAAGCTTTCATTTTTCTCTCCTGAAAAACAAATATTTTTCAGATCTTTTTCGCCTCATGCTTTCAATCAGTGGGCATCTGAATAGCTTAGCTGTTTTATTGACTAACACTAGCTGTAAGTCGCCAAACCCCCTAAGCTGGATTAAGACTTTTTGAGCCTGGGTTAGAGTTAGGGTTTTGTGTTTAAACGTCTAAGGGATTGGGGTTAAAGCAGCCGCATTAAAAAGTTGCGGGCCCCACTGTGAAACTGTCTTGAAAAGAATTCAGATTATATTTCCTTGCCCTCACGCCCAAAATTTCTCATTTCTCTTAATGGCCGCGAATCTGGATAAAATAAGAGTAAACCTGACGCCAACGTCTTTAAAAAAAAAAACACTAATTTATCGCTTCACATGTCCGCCTACTTTCCAAGCCAGATTCTTGGTTCCGATGCCTGATAATTGCTGAGTCGTGCCAAGCAAATGCCTAAATTATTAAAAACTGAGTCAATCAAAGAGTTTATAGCCTAGGCTATGATGGCGATGTTCTTCAGCTAACATTATATAGTAGCGTTTTTACAGTCAATTTTTCAAGTTTGGTTTTGGGTTCCGGAGCGGGTATGTTGTTATGTCTGGATAAAAAAGTACTCAATTACCAAAAAATCCAGCGAATTTCGGAACTGCTAAATACGCGGTTCTATTGCTTCAAGGGCGTTCTATTACCCTATACTTCATACATAGTTAATGGAACCATTGGAAGAATTTCTTGTTCGTGTTATCGGGTCGAGTTAATCGGATCTCAGGAGACATAGTAGTTAACGCTCGGGGCTCCTTCGTCGGTATTCTGCGAGCCTTTCCAACGCTGAAAAAAATGCAGATTTAAGACAGAAATAAACGCGTGTAAACCGTTTAGTACGGTTGAGTGAATAAAGCGTGTGCTACTGAAACGGTAGACTCCTGTTCGATTCCCGGTCGCGTTAAACCAAAGTCTATAAAATTTGGTATTCACAGCTTACCTGCTTGACGTTCAGCAATCAAAGAGACAGTGTGAAGCCTCCACCGTTTGTGGTAGACAGGTGGCAGCTTGACTTAAAGATCAAAATGTCCTTTGCTGTCTCCTGCCGAAGATAATTTGGTAAATCAATATGTAATAACAAATTACAATTAGTTTATATTTACTTATTTACCAAATCATCTTCTTTTACATTTTATTTTATTTTCCAATTTTATGTCTCATAGCCAAGAGAACCTGGTAAGTAAAGATGGAAGTACAATTACAAGTACAATCGCATTGGAAATATACGAGCAAGTTCGCAAAGCAGGGTTCGATACCTCAGCGTCGAAGGTTTGATAGTGAGTCGGAAAAAGTAGCTTAATTTCAAGTTTCGGTATTTCATTAAAAAAAAAAGCAGACGAAGCTATGGTTTTATTTTACAAGTTAGGATTCTAGGCTAATATGTTAGTTGGCAGCGTAGTCGAAAGGGCATAATGGCGTGGTTTCAACAACGACCAGTAGCGTAGCCAGGGGGGCGGGGAGGGCTATGGCCCCCCATTGGCATGAAAAGTATGCAAAATAGCACGTTTTTAGTGCTTTTGAGGACGATTTTTGCTCCAAAAATGAAAACAGCCCCCCAACGGGATTGGGGAGAAGTTGTGAAGAACCTGCCGTTATTTGGACCAGAAAAGTGGATTTTTTTTCTGGAGCTCACCCAAAGTTAGTCTGTAACAGGGACTGAATTTTGGTGAAGACCTTTTCTTGGAGATCATCTAATTTCGACCGGAAAAACCGTTTAAATCTCGGTGAAGACCTTTTTTCTCGGAGATCACCGGATTTTGACTGAAAAACCGCCTCAATCTAATTCAAGACTGATGAAAATTTGGGTCAAATCGTTTACTGTAGTTTCAAGCTTCCAACAGAGCCCCCCTTTGCGAAATCCTGGCTACGCGCCTGACAACAACCCTGGTGATATCACATGATCAGGGTTCAACGCGCACCGTGGTCGCGTTGTTGCATCCTTGGAATAGACGCTTCACGATGATTATAATCTACTTTGGTGGCTTCGAACAAGCAGCAAATTTAGTGGACGAGAATTCGAAGAAATTCACAGGAACATTGGTTCACTGGAAACTTCTACGCAGGTGCCAATTCCTCCAAGCACAAAGTAGTTATCACAATGATAAGTGTGCGAATTATTAAGCAGTTAGCATCTGATGACCAGAGAATAAATATGCAATGCAGCAATAACAACGTCATCTATTTTTCGGTCATAGTTTCTACCTTACCCAGTAAGAGTACTCGTTGAAGCAGGGCAATTACGGCAGGAATTTTTTGATCCTGAAAGAAGGAAATTTGTTATTAAGATACAAATCCAGAAATATAATAAACAGTGTTGCCAGACTTTTCGATTAAAAATAACTAGAACCTTTGAGAATATTCACTAGATTAAAAAAAAAAAAATACTCGATTGACAAAACCGCCTGTAAAAGATTGGAATCACAGTAAAAAGGATAATACCTTGAATTCTTGGTAAGAAAAGAAGTCCTGAAAAGACCAAAATACCCCAGAATGTAATCGAAAACGTACACAGTTTTGTGGCTGGTTGATATGTTGAGTAGCGTTTTTTTTAAATTGTATTAATAGCGAAACCAGCTGCATAATAAGGTTGGCAGACCACGATTTACGATCTAGCTTTTTTTCCTTTTCTTGGTTTCGCCAATTAAACAAATCCACCGTGCGACAACGCGTTTGTGTTTGATTCGCGCTGCATTCTTTTTCTAAAGGACATGTTTTTTCAAGATTAAAGCAATAAGTTTGCAGTGATTCTGAAACTGTAATGCAATTCCATCTCTATTCACAACTTTGCCTTACACACGATGGAGGTTTTACATAGTCCTTTTTCATTGCTGAATGTCAAGCAGGAAAGCTATAAACACAGTTATTATAGCCTTTGGTTGGACCCGACCGGGCTTCAAACCAGAGTCTACTGTTTCAGTGACCAAAGCTGTAATTGTGATCTAACAATACCTCAATATGCAGCCGGGTTAGTTTCTAGACGAGTGGTTCTAAACCTGTGGGGAATTTCCCCATGATGGGCGAATGGCGGAGTTGCCAAGTGGGAAGTGACCAGTCGGACAAAAGAACACTGCATCGAAATTTAACATATCACATGTTGACTTACTTTACAAACCACAACCATTTAAAGACTGGTTTAACAACAAAAACAACCAATAAGGTATTGTAAGTCATGTTTGGATAAAAGTGACAACACTGTTTTCTAATTTGTCAAAAACTGTTGCTGTGGTGGGCATAGGCCTTGCCTGGGGTAAAGGGCCCCCTTTGGTTTCGTGTACAACAGTAATTAAGAAGCATATTAACGACCAGGAGGCACGGGCCCCTTCAATTCAAATTTAGCCAACCAATATAAATGTACAACCCAAAAGAAATTCAAAGTTTTTGTCCTAAAGTTGCTACCTTAGGCCCTATCTAAAGTTTTTACAAAACGTAATGCAATAACCAGGGCTGGATTTACCATATGGCACAGTGCTAGGGGCTACGCGCTCAGATGGTAAGCCTTTGTTTGGTCTTCACCTATATTTGGCAGGAAGATGTTACGAAAACCCACAAACTGCCAGGGGTTCCGTGAAAAGTCAATCGGTCCGAGCAATGACATGATTAGTATAAGCATAACCATCTATTGTAGCAATTTTCAATATTACAATTCATCTCCATCTCCCCAGTTTTTACGCGACAAAATACTTTTGAAAAAAAATTAGATAGGAGAAATGCTCATTGAACAAATTACTGAATTTGAATTGAGGGGCCCTGTAGTCGCACATGTACTCTTGCAACCGGTTATTTCACTGACAAAACAAAAAGTTCTAAGGCAAATCTTCGAGTGGATTATTATTTACTGCTAAAATATTGCAGGAGGCAATGAACTTTACTTTCCCTACCTGGGCCAAATCACCCACAAAATTTAACACCAAAATGCAACATTTTAAACATGTTTGGACTTAAACTGTAAATGAAAGGAGGATTGAACAGTTAAATTTTTTTAATTGCCTTTCAAATGTTAAAAATCTAGTTTTTTCAAATGGCTCTAAACACCTGCGAAATGTGATTCAATGACATTGAAATAGTTAATTTTTTTCCAAAAACTGCCCAGCGGCTGGAGGGCTTCACCCCCAAACCCCCACAGCCTCCGGCAGCTGAAGAATCTGCCCCCAGGTCCCCGTCTGTGATATTTACACTACCTTACTCGACACGTCTTCCAATTTAGACCTTTTCCCTCTCCATTTAGCAAAATCATGATTACATGCCGAACAAGGGCCGACATGACAAAACGTGCTAGCGAGCTCGTAAAGGCCATTCTCGCTCGCTAAAAAGCGCTAACGAACAAAAAATCTCGTAGACAAACTGCCATTTCTGAGCGGTCTCGCCCAACACACGTTACAACTGCTCGCTCGAATTTCTTTGGGAGATGTTTGTAACTTGTGTTAGTACGTAATAAATATCTCAGTGTGACGTCAGATGAATTTCTACTTGAAAATAATGCGTTCAAGCGTACTGTATGAACTGCATTGTTATGAAAAAAGATACTATAAGCTATGCGTTATTATTCTAAGCAAGCAAATTCCTCAACTGATGATAATTAGTATATGAACGACAGAATTTAATTATATTTTAGGATCAATGCGAAATAAGAACAACTTTTCCACAATATAATTTTTTAAATGACTTAAAGCGCCCTTAAGGTTGTTGGTGGGTAAACTCATATGTTAACAGTAACTTTAGGTCTTTAGGTTTCAAAATTTTTCAAAAGTGAGCAAGTCGAAGTACACTCTTCCTTTTTAGAACTGGTAAATCTTGAGTTGAGACTGGCTGTTTTTAATTTTTTGCCGATATTCAGTCTCATTTGGTCTTGATTTTGTAAAAATTTTGAGAGCATCGATGTCAATTTTAGCGGGCATGTTTGAAACACTGTTTAATTCCTATTGCTTTGTTTTTTCTTGTTTCTGCTCTTGTTCAATTTTTTTATTTTTGGTATATTTTGCTGCCGAGGTTGGCATTGTTTTTAATTTGTTCTTAAATTTTAAGCAAAAGTGAGCCTCGTGTTTAGAAAATTGCTCTTATAAAAAAAGTATATTGCTATTTTTTGTCAACTAGCACTGCTCAACATTTCTTTATCAGTCGAAACAGAAAATGGTTCTCAATGCAATTCTCTTTTTTTTTGCAATCTAATAGCAAACATGGCGACAATTCTAATTAATTTTCAGCAAAAATTCGCTTAAGTTAGAAGTTTTCAACATTTCGCCATCAAATTTTTGAACCAAAAAATGTCTCACTCGCTTAAAGAGTGCTTCAAGATCCTCTTTAAGTTGGTGAGAAAAATGAGACATTTTTTCACTCGAACTGCTTTCCGCAATCGCTCGAAGCAACCTAGCGAGAAAGAATGAGGTAACAGATTTCGCAAGGATTTACACAAACGAGTAAAAATGACCTCTTACGTTTAGCGAGATTTTGTTCGGTAGTGCCTCTTAAAAAACTCGTTAATTAAAGCGCACTTGGAAATATCTGTCATGTGGGCCCAGGCCACAGCTTCTGATCTTCCATTCTACGATATCTTTGTCCCACAATAAGCTACGCCAATGGTGGTGAGAAATGGAGAATTGGCAAACTAAAAAGTGGGAAATCGAAGAAAAAGTTTAAGAACCTCGTTCTAGACCAGGGGTTCTTAATCTTTTTTGTCTCGTTTACCCCTTGCCAAATGAAAACACTATAATTTACCCAAATTTTCTTATGTGGGTTTTTCCGGCCAAAAACAGGTGATCTCCAAAAAAAAAAAGGTCTTCACCGAAATTTCAAGGGTTTTTCCGGCCAAAATCAGGTGATCTCCTATTGGGCATCGAAAATATGGCGCAACGGCAATCCAGTGGCAGCACCATCACTTTTTCAATACTGATAATTGAAGTTTGCTTTAGTTTATAATTCAGTAAATTTACCCCCTGGTTAGGCAAAATTTACCCCCGGTTAAGAACCCCTGTTCTAGACGAATGCACTATTCGTATTCATTAGCAAGGACATTCAGAATTTTAAGTGTTAAAATGATCCAAGGAAGTTTAGCGGCGATGAGCTCCTAAATAAAACCGAGAAACCAATACTAATTCTCTGTTCGAAAATCACTTGTGGAATATTGCATTTGAAATTAGCAAAAAAGAAACGCATAATTTTGAGTAAAGTTATCTTCCTTAGCTTTTTCTTTGAAAGCTTTTTTGTACAGAACTCCTCAGCAGAGACCTCTGATTTGAAATGCGGTGAGTAGAATGTTTAAAAATCATTTTGGTAGCAGTTTGAGCTGGACTCAGATTGTTACCGCAGAGATCTGTCCAAAAGCGTCTAACGAATAATATACTGCTAAGGAATTAACTTTGCTCACGTACATATTTAAAAGAAAATTAACCTACCCAAAGCTCTCTTCCTATAAACAACAGCAACAACAATTAGTACAAGGCCGACGAGTCCACCAATAATTAATCCACCAACCATTGCCACTGAAAGGAATTATGGTTACTTTATACAAGTTTTCATCCGCCATTAACTTATTGTTACACCGTGTGTTTTTCTTTTGACCGAATCCAACTTCAGCAAGATGCCGAATACATATTTCCAAGCCGGTCATATAAAACAGCGCTGCCAAAGCCAATTCATCAGCTAATTTTAGTGAGGAGGGGGGAGTAGCTTAGAACAAAAACGTAGAATGGGCTTCGCTAAAATTAAGCCTGTTGACGCACGAATGAGTTTGAGAGCTCAACGCTTATTTGTTTTATTATTATTTGTACAGTACGTAGAAATCGGCAATAGCTCAGTTGGTATAGTGTCAGGTTAATGATCAAAGATTGTTGGCTCTGAGTTCGATTCTCGATCTAGCAATGCATCGTTGTATCTTCGGGACACTTCACGCTTATGTCCCATTTGAGCCATGCAGTCTCATCAACGTGATGGCCCGACTTGACAGAAGACATGCAAACAGAATCCAAAAAAGAAAGCTTAACCTTGGTGCGGTGGTTCGACAGATGGAGAGTGTTTAGTTCATACGAGTGGATTAAGTGCGCACTAGTAACAATAAATGACAAGTCAAAAAACCAAAAGTGAAGCTTGACCCCAATCGTGGGACCAACTGGCTTTAGGTCGTTACAAATTTCCTCTAATAAATTGTAACCGTATTCATCTGTATATCATATGTTGCCTTTGCCAGGAGACAGCGAAAAGATATATCGGTCTTCGAGTCAAGCTGCTACCTGAACACTAAAGCTGACCCTTTTTGGGTCATTTTGGAATTTCAACTTGCCTGGTTGTTAGATTTTTGCCTTTGGCCAAAAAGAAATGGGAAATCCAATTTTTTTTGAAATCGGACCCAATTTACACAGTGCTCCCCGGGGCTTTTTTGAATCGCGCTTCTCAAAATATTCTAATATTGATAGCAATAGAACCATTAGCGCTAGATATACAATGTTGTCATATTTAATGCTTTTCAGAGAAAAAGATATCTATGATCTTGAAAGTTGCATTTGAGTTACTTTGAATTTTTTCAATTTTTCGTAATTTGTTATTTAAAAAAAAAACTTTAGCATTTTAGCATGGTTGCCAAATCAAAAGTCGGCCAGTTTAAGTTAACAATTTATTGCATCAAGAATCACACTTACTGATATGCACTCCACCATATTTGTTCGATTTCTGAAATGGACAAGGATAGTTGGGCATTTGAGCTGCCCTTTTGCGATTTTTCTATTAAACCATACCTTATTTCCTCCAAAAAGTTGTACAGATGTTTTTAAACCTGTCATTATTGACCAGCTATTTGACAACTTCTTGTTTGGAACTTCACATTTCATTCCTCATTTGCAGAATTTGGTTATTTTGCGCTTCTTGCATTATTTATGATTGGAAGTTTATGTTTTATCAGATTTCTTTTTGAGTAGTACGGAGGAAATACAAATATAATAGTGTGCAGAACCAACGCTCTCATCAGACAATTTGAGCAGCAAGTGACAAAACTACAATATAAGTTGACAAACTCAACCGCCTGCTGCTCCCCTTCATAAAATTAGGATACTATTACCATCTCAATCACATGGAAAGCAGCATAATAATGAGGAAAACACTGACTTTCCAGCAGTCCGAAACCAGAGATTACCTGTTTGAGTGTTGCAACAAAACATGGCAAAATGGGGTCAGCTGAACAATTCCAGATTCATATTTATTTATTTACTCCAGATTTTTAATACACCACATGTAAACACAAACGGTTAGGAGACAACAAAAAGATCGTATGGTCAAAGTCAGTTGCCACCCTACTTACGGTTCATAATTAAATAAAACTATAGTAATGCCAAATAAATTTATTAATTTCGAGATTCAGACAGATATTATATTTTAGTAAATACTTCATAAACAAAGGAAGGAAAGAAAAAGGAAAGGAAAACAAAAAGCAGACCACAGTACACAACAGTCATTGATAAAAAATTGCGACTGTGGTCTGGAACCTCATTCCACCTAACATCTTAGGCAGAGCCCCTTTTTCCATCTACAGAAATTCAACTAGATATAGATTTTAATTTTGCGGTCTAAGCTTATATCAACAGATTGGAAAAAAGCAATTGAAGATCAGGAAAAAGAATCAAGCAAGCATAAAATGTTAGAGCAAAATTACATAAGTAAAATACCAAAATCAGTTGATTAGTGATATGGGAGACCGTTTTTATGTGAATTATTATCTGTTCTATTGCTTTTGGTGTTAGAATTAGCAGAGTAGGATTTGCTGACTAACACACCACAAAGTTGGCTATATTGATCATGCCAATTTCTGTGCTGACATTAATAGGCCAAGTGCATTCTTTAAAAGTTACCCAATAAATTATGGTGAAAGACAAGAGTTAATAAGAAGTGGGTTCAAACTTACCTAAGGATACTGGTAGAAATTAACATTTTTAAACTTAAATTTAAAATTACAAAAACTTCGTGGATTATAACTTTGTTTAAATGCAATTACTAGCATGTCACATACTACACAAAAGGTGCATTCAGGCATTCTTTTATATTGCCAAAGCAAAAGCTATAAGTCAAACAGCACTTCAATTGAACTCCTAAAACCATTCCACCAATAAAACAAATAAAAGTGAAAAAAAAAATTTTTTTGCCGTTTTTACTTGACGTATCAAATAACACAATTGTAAGTGTCCGCATTCCCCCAAGCACTAAAACCCATAGAATTGCAATGTGCATTTGAGTAAGTGAGATTATTGCTGCGGCACATTGTTTTTCCAAACTAACCGACTTTTGACTTGACAACACTTGCTAAAATAATATAATTTTTCTTTTAAATAGCAAATTACAAAACATTAATCAAATATAAAGTAACCCTAATGCAACTTTCAAGGTCATAGATGTCTTCCTCTCTAAAGAGCATTAAATATGGGTACCAACATTGCACATCTATCACTAATGGTTCTATTTCCATCAATATTAGTATATTCTAGGGGCGCGATTCAAAAAGGCATTGGGGCAGTATGTAAATGGGGTCCAATTTCAAAAAAAATTGGGTTTCCCATTTTTTTGGCCAATGGCAAAAATCTAACACGCAGGCAGATTGATATTCCAAAATGACCCAAAAAGGGTCTGCGATACTGAACACCTGTTTATCACACACGGTGGAGGCTTCACACTGCCCTTTATTGCTGAACGTTGTCAAGCAAAATGCGAGTATCTATGAATTAGAAATTTTGTAACCACGAAACTTAAATGTCTCTTTTGCATCTCATCATGAAATGAAACGCCAGCTCTGTTGAACAGATAAAAATTTAAAATGATGGCCTTGAAAACATTAACGTGTCTCTTAACTTACTTTTTGATTTTGATTGAACACCAAGGCGAGCCGATAAGCTTTTGTCTAAATAATGAATTATCATAAAAAAAACATTACGCAATAAGTTAATTTTAGAGACCCACACAATTATGCATGCTAATATTCATGAGATTATGTTCCAAGACTCATCATGTAGTCAGGCAAAAAACTAATAATGAAGGTGGTTCAAAATGTATTTGCAAGTCGTAAAAAATTTTTTTCTTTTAAGCTAATAAACTTCTTCTTCGATTAAATTCAAAAGCAACCGATAAAATGCTTTATGATAATAGATTTCAATCTATGATCCGTTTTATCGATATCGCGTTTTACGCGAGCGGAATACTCGAGTCATTTAATTACAGGCATATTTCAGCCAAAAGCCTTTACATTAAAGAAAATATAACGCGTATTTTCGCAGGTAAATACACGTGGTCGGTAAAAGCTGCCAAAGCTTTGTTTTACCAATCAAGCAAGGGGAAAACGCAAGGTATCTTTTAATATTGATATAAGAAAAGGACAATGCATCCAATCAAATGATACTCGTATTCCGCATGCACGATTAATAAAACGGCACTAAGGTCGTAAAAATTTTACGCAAAAACTTACCCAAGGAAATCTTGACTGGACGGCAGAAGCCAGAGCCTTGGTTGTTAGTGGCCTCGCAAGAATATTCGCCTGCATCACTGCTGTTGATTGTCTAAAACACCTTGTCTGTCATGATTTTCAAAAAAAAATCGGATAAATTGGATTATACTAACCTAAATAACTTTTTTTTTAAATCGAGTGGTTCGATTTTTTTAAACTTCTATGTGAGAGAGGGGGTACACGGTAAAGTCTATATTTAGCCTAGTGTGTAACAGTTCAAATCAATTTCACACAACATACGTCACTATAGTATTATTTTTAGTTGAAATGGTTATGGCGCACTTAAGCCTGTATAAAGAACTATTGCATCAATTTTCGAAAAATAAAAACTGCAACAGAACGAAAAAGGTTTCGAAATTTTGCAATTGTAACACAAGAAAGTCATTAATTTTAAGCTTATCTTCGTGAATCGATTTAATTCGTTTCTATTGTGATAAGGTTTGTTTGTCACGGACCGAGAATAAGAAGTTAATTTTGGACACAGCATAACTGCACTGTGAAATATTACGAAGAACATATACTTCATTTAATAATCACGAGTGCTATTGGTACTTTTTTTTTTTATTATCCGTTGTACATAATTTCAAAGTGTACCCTTTTCTTTTGCACTTTGATTTACTATCTCTAAGGCTGGCATTGGTGCCCGAACTCTAACTCGAATGCAAGATTCTAAAAAGAATAAAAGAACGAAGGGCAAATCGAATCGAGAGCGAGCCCTTACCACTACGCCACAGAGACGGCGCTGTTGAATCGTCAAAGTGACGTATTTAACTCGAGTTAATGACAAAAAAGCAATAAATTGTAAATATAAGGATACACTTTGTTAAAATGTATCACGGATGGTTTCTGCACGATCTAGCCCGACAAACCATGTCCACGTCAACTTCAATGTTGGTCTACAAATCTTAACTACAAGTTAACGACCAACATTGAAGTTAACGACCTACAAGTTAACGACCTACAAGTTAACAACATACAAGTTAACGACCAACATTGAAGTTAACGACCAACATTGAAGTTAACGACCAACATTGAAGTTAAGATTTGTAGTCTGTCAGTTGATTTACAGACTACAAATCTTAACTTCAATGTTGATCGGTAGTTTGTTTGCGGTCAGTTGACTAGTTTGTGAAAAACTAGTGACCATTTTTACAAGACAGGATCACGTAAAAATAGCTAAGAAAAGCTGCTGGCTATTGTAAAAATATTCCAGGAGCTATTCTTAGCTATTTTTACAAAACTAGACAGTTGTACTAAGACGTATAGTGTATGCATACATTGCTTAATCAAGAGGTCTAATTAGGCAGAGTACAGGTTTGGGAAAAGGCTAGCATTGTCTTGTAAAAACAGTCACTGCCTAGCAAAAACCACAGTCCAGTGTACTGATGAAATAGACCCAAACCGCGCTTTCCAACTGTTCTGTTCAGTGCTCTTATCACCTCAAATACAAGCTGTCCGGTTTGAAAACTGTAGTAGAAGTTGGACAAAACGTAACTGGGATCATTAGTCGATTTGGTTGGTAACCGTTTTCCATCTTTAAACCAATGATATTCCGGAAGTGGAAAACCTGGATTCAACAAGAAAGTTACGCAATAATACGAACGGAAATTTTTGTAAGTTTTTGTTTCGCCAAAATCTCGACCAATATTAAGCGGATGGTGCAAAAGTGAACAATTAAAGTCAAACTCGCTAGAATGAACTCTTGGTTCTATGCCGTCTTAAAATTCCTTACGAGCAAGTATACCCTGTTAAAAACTTGTATTGTGCTCTTTTCCAATTTGTGTTTGTCCTAACTGGAATCAAGGCCGTATTTACGAAAGAGCAGCAGGAATTTGGAGGGCTTGGTAGATGTGCAACCGAACCTGACTACCCCGTAGTAATTTTCTTATGACTGAAATGAGAACTCAGCGAGGTTGGAGATTTTTTTGGTCTTCAGATATTTTTGGGACTGGAACTACGTCTTTCTGGCGTTGGAGAGCTTTTTCTTAAAGTTTTGACCAGCTCTCTTACCGTTAATCTTGAGCTCCTCCTGTTAGTTGGTTGGAACTGCCCAGCTTGTTCCGTGAATGGGAGCTTGGTACAGTAAAAAAAGGAACACCAGAGAACCTCAGATGGGCTGGAAAACCCGAGCGTTTCCTCACCACTAATCAAGAGTGAGTATCACATCGGCACATAGCGGGTGGCCACTGCTAGCGGGTATACCATTGGTCGCCTTTTACGCTCGCTGAGTGGGCGATTTTACGATTCAGCCCCAATAAAACACGGGCGTCAGCTTGGTAGTCGGCTTTGATTACAACCCTGATTGAAATCCGAATCTTTTCAAATGATAGTTTGACTCTTTGAAAAGTTCCGGTTAAGGTGCATTACTGGACCCGGAACGATGAGAAGCAACCAAAATTTGACGTCATCGACAACTTGCGAAAGGCTGAAAACGGTTGGTAACTTTCCTTAGACAAAATTGTAGATTAGAGGTCGGCATATTTTGAGTAAATAACATGAGTGACCACTCGCAAAGATTGGTAACCTTCGCTTTGCGTCCTGTATAAACAAAATTCTATTGCACTTTCAAACACGATAACAATTTGGTTCAAATCCATTATTTAACTCTCCCAAAATTTCCAATATTTATCAATGTTTTTCACTCGCCAACGCAAATAAAACTGTCGGAGCAAAAACTAGCTGCAATAAAAACAAATTCACTTTCGTCTTTCACATCAGATTATGACGTCATTAATGATCTTTATACAGCCGGTTAAAAATTGCCCATCCAAACAAAACCCTGGTGAAGATAATATTTTGACAACATACCATTGCTTGTACAAGTGAATTGCACAACTCTCCCGGAATTAAGAGTTTCTTTTGACGGAAACTTACACCGAGTATTGGTTGGAGGATCTGGGAAAAAATAATACGTCATCGTTACGTCATATTCTTAAATACGACAATACTCTAGAGGTTCTAAACAGCTTTCCGTGCTTTCTACCAAAAGACTAGTAGAACCAAAACATCTCGAGAAGAGCTACCCAAAAGACGACTGCTCAAACGGAGTATTGAGAAAAAATTGTAATCAAATAAATTTCACAGTAGTCATTGTTTTAGTGCATTATTTATAAATCTTTCCGTCAGGGTGCCGCGTCCGACGCTAACTATTAGACGATTTGGACACTACTAATTGCATAAACTACAAAGTGGTTGTGAACAATCAGCATCTGCTCAAAAGTTTCCAAAGGACCAATTCTCCTGTGGATTTGTTTGAAAACTTGTGTATTAAATTTGCTATTTGTTCGAAGCCATCAAGCAGAAAAATCGCATTGATCAATTAATTGTCAATTTGCTGGCATTGCTCATCGAAATCCAATGTTTCTTCAATAAAATGAGCGAATCACCCAATAGTTAGCGTCTGACTCTGTCCCGTGACAGAAGGATAAATATGCAAAATAACAAAAACAATAACATTTCTTTAACTTTTTCCCCTCAAGTTTTCTTAATATAGTTATAGTTAACCCACTTCGGTGGAAATGGCTTAGTTCAAAAAAAGCAAGAGAAGCTACTTATCAACTAATATTGCCATATTTCATACGGCGATAAGGTTGCTGACAATCAGTTCGATTCCGGAGTTGAAATTGCGTCGTTGTGCTCTCAGAAAACTTTACACTTGTTTCCGATTAAAGCCACATATTCTACGTTTTTGATGATCGAAAGGTTGTTATAGTTCCCGGTTTGATTCATGAATTGGCAATACATCGTTGTGTCCTTGGGAAGACAACGCTCATTTCCCATTACGGTCAAGTACTCTCCCCATTGTGATAAAAGACTTGCAAACAGAACTAAAAAAAAGTGCTCAGCATTTGTGTGGTCAGGCATACGCTGAATTCATGGCTCAGGCGAATGAATAAACGAATTGGCGTATTTTCCGTTATGTTTGTCAAGATTAGTTAAATTTGGAGTTTGTTTTGGGTTAAAACAAAAGTCGAAATAGGTGCAATAGGAACATTTCGGACAAAGCAAAGCTGCGGAAAAAAACAAATAGGTACAAATATACAGAATTAAAAAGACTTGAAAATTACTAAAAGTTTTTTCAGACTTGTGCAATCTTCTGAAGCAGTGCTCGATGTACTAAAAATACGCACTGGAAAAAAAATCGGAAAGCAAAAAGCTAAACTCGAAAAATCCATAATAAAGAATTGCCCACTTGGACTTGATTTGTCAGACTTAGCTGAATTTGAACTTGCCTAAAAATCAGCCGAGTCGCAATCCTGATTGTACATTAATGGAAAAAAATTGAATAAGAAACAATGGTTAATTTACTGTATTGTTAGTCAACAATCAACCGATGCTTACATCTGACAAAAACGTAGTAAAATTTTCTATCAATCTGCTTGGTCTTGCTTATTCCTTCACAAGTGTAGGTCCCTGCATAAAACGAAACCATCAACAAACGTTGAGCAACAGTGCTGACTTAACCGACCAGTGGTCGAATGAAAAAAAACAAAAATGGTAAAAAACGAAAAACCATTCGCTACTGAAACGGTAAACCAGATTTGATTTTCAATCGGGTCAAACCAAAGACTAGGAAAATTGGTATTTACTATTTTCCTGTCGGGTTCACGGTAACTGACCGCTAACCAACCAAAACCCTGTAAATGTTCGCGGTCAGTCGCCTCGGTTTGTCCCTGCTTGATGTTCAGCAATAAAACAGGACACCTTGAAATCTCCAGAAAGTATAGTTAACAGGTGGGTACTGGGTTAGTGGCTTGAAGACCGAAAGTTTCCTTTTTTTTTCTTCAGACAGAAGCAATTAGGTAAGCAAAGATGTAACTGCAATTTGATTTTATCGTATTTCATATTTTTGTCCAAAGCGTTAGCATGAAGTATAGCAATACAACAAAAGCATAATTTAGACTTTAGCATTAACGAGTTATTTCCATATCATTATCCTGCTACGATAATTGCTAAGACATCTTTTTGCCATACTGAATCTTTT
Organism: Trididemnum nubilum; assembly: GCA_963965965.1. Classification (NCBI taxonomy): domain Eukaryota; kingdom Metazoa; phylum Chordata; class Ascidiacea; order Aplousobranchia; family Didemnidae; genus Trididemnum; species Trididemnum nubilum. The sequence continues at coordinate 9,156,786 of OZ014469.1, forward strand.
TCTATGAATGGTTTTTATGACTCAAGATCCACCTTTTGAAAAAGATTTGAAACATGAACTTCAAACATTATGGTAGTAATTTCATGCGCAATAACTGAAATTCAAACATCTTTTCTTAAAAATAAGTTTTTAAAGTTATCTTGAAATGCCAAAATTGACTGGGGAAATATTTCAGCAGGCTAACAATACAAAAGCTAGATCTCTTGATTATTAATTATTTATAAAAAACGAATCCTATGTAAATCTACCTTTTTACACCAAATACTGCAGCAAAATTACAATTCAGTCGCAAGGGGTGGGCTATTCAAAGACAGTAGTACCCATATACGGCAGAGCCAACAAGTCTACTGAGTTCGAAATGGAAAATACTTAGCAAGCATTTTCCTGAGTGGAGACAGCATGCTGATGATAATTATTAAGTCATATTAATTGTTGCTTGCTAGAGCTTGACCGATATGACTTTTTTTCTGTCCACTAGCGATGCATTTTAAATACAAAAAAAGTAGGTCAATTTTCAACTAACTTATAAACATGCCAAAAACATGACCACATACAAATAAGTCCATTATATACGATAAAAATAATTCAACAGTTTTAAACACCCAATATCTGAATGCAAAAGAACAGTTTAATAGATTTTGGCCAGTTTAGCAGTAAAGAATGCATATACTGTAGTATAGGAGTATAAGCGTGAGTGGAAACGTCCTTTTGCAGGCCACTGTCTATCGAAAAAAAAAATCGATACGATGTTATCGGCTTGTCGGCCGCTAAATATCGGTCAGCCGATTATCGGTCGAGCTCTGGTGCTAGCTAACCGCTATCATCCATTGTGAGAGGTTGAATTCGTAGATTTTGACCCAATAACGAATACCGCTCGTTAAGACCCCTCACAACCCCATTCGTCACAAGGTGATGAACAAGTGTTGTTCTGTTATCTTTTTGATAATACCAAGAGACACTGAAACAAAACAAGAATATTTATGGGGTTTATTTTTGTTGCCATGGTCAACTGGGTAAAGCAGTGGTTCCTCCAATTTGGAACAACTTGCCCCAATCAATCAAGCAAAGAGTTACTCCTGATGGAAACATAAAAACTTAGAAAAATTTTAAAACAAGTTTTTTTTAAATCTCAAAATTGTACATACTAGTTGGAAAACTTGGGACTGCATTGTATCACAATGATATTGTTCACATTTGTATGATAAACACCTTGCCAAGATTGCAATAGTGCACGGATCCTTTCAGTCTTGCAACATATAAAAGTTCATTTCTATGTTATAGTTGTTAATCAAACGTATACTGCTTAATGGAGTTTACACCTAAATTAAAAGTTCCTTCTTTTAAATGTTCTTCTAAGCGAACCAAATTTGCACTCACAGTAAATTTTTGTTACATTAACGAACCGCATCTACATTTACTTTCGGTTATTCTGTCATGTACTATTGTAGTTGTTCTTTTCGTTTTTATTTTGCATTGTGTTTTCGCGTCTTTTTTTGCGAAGAAACTTCAGTCTCGACAACAGTGCAACCTTATTGGTTGAAACTCTGGTCTTTCACAATACCTTGTTACTGTGTGCTTTTTTGCTTTCTTATATACCGCATAAAAAACAAGTGTGACAACAGGCCCAGCGCCAGGATAGCGTGACTGGGAGGGGCCCAAAATAAATTCTGGGGGAAGCACGCGAAGTTTATTTATGTGAATTCGAGAGGGGCACGGGGGAACAGTTTACTCAAGGGTGGATCAAACGATTAAGATGACCAAAAAAAAGGTCTTTAGTTCAAAAATTTCCACAAATTCTGGTTTTCGTCTCAAAATTCTTGTGATTTTTCATGAATTCTTAAGTGAAAACCAAAAAAAAAAAAAAAGGTCTTTGTCCCAAAACCTTTATAAAATCCAGTGCGAGTCCACAAAAATTCAGAAAATACGGGCGGTAAACACCAATTTGGGAGTCTTAGACCTTGATTTGCACTCCAAAATAGCCCCGAACCTGTTAATTTTCTTGGGGCACAGTCCTAGCTTGGGGGGACACAATTTTTGTTCGGGGGGCACGGCCCCAAGATGCCCCCCGGGGCGCCCGGCGTGTGTGACAATAAAATATACTGAACTGCGTGATACCCTCCCCCTGAAGACAAATGCAAAGCTCACACCCCATAAAATCGAAAAAAGAAAATTTACGGAACACAGCAAGTAGCATACAATGGGACGGATACATCTGTTTTTCAAACAAGAAACTTTGATTTAAGATTTGTGGCAGATATTGCGCATCTTACGTCAGCGTTACAATGAAGTACATGAAAATGCGAAGCGCGCACAAATTGTAATGTAAAAATTGCTGTGTTTTTTCATCGAACTTCATCAATGCGTTTTAACCTTGAACGCGTGATCTCGGCTCAACCCACATCCTGATCACGCTGTTGCGTTGTTATGATCATTGTCACTTTGTTACGACGATTATCTCCGCTTAGTGGCTTCAAACAACCAGGAAATTTACGTGTAAAAAAGTTAAACGTTAACCGGAAAGCTTGGAATGCAGTCAAATCCTAAGCGGGTGAGGACTATTCGCCCAAAATAAAAGCACCATCGTCGTTTCCTCATGATTGGAGGGTAAATATGGATCAAGTGATCACGTGACAGGCATTTATATTGAACTTGGCTAATCTTGCTTAATTGTTTAGTTGGACAGCCTATTGCTAAATTTTTCCACTGCTTTTCTAGTTGCAAAACAAAACCAGATTATCAACTAAGCAATTTATTATCCACTACGTGGTTTCCAAAAATCTCATTATTATTGATGATACTAGTCTCATCCGCTATCACTTGTTTCGACAACGCCAAGCTTAAAAAGAACCAGCCCTAGCTCTCACTGCATTAATACAGAATGACTTAAAAAACAGAACCCCATATCTTTGAACAATATTTTATACACAAGTTTTTTACGCACGGAGAAATTAATACTATAACTTTGTGGAATAATTGCACTTAGGCTGAAATAAGATAGTATGTGAAATACCAGAAAAGACTGTACCTTCCTTCAACCACCTGTTCTTCATCTTTCAACTCACATATCAGTACAATTCCGTCCTCTCTATACTTCTCGAGTGAAATATATTTCAACACACTTCTACCATTTGACTCCAATTCAACCTCAAAGCTTGTGACAGAGGCCACTACAACAAATGCAAGTGAAAATTGCTGCTTTGCAATACAATGTTCACAAATCTCTAGGCTTGTGGAAATAAAGACTCAACTGTAACGTCAAACACTAAATTGATTTCACGTCAGGTCAAATAAAAACATTTTGAAATTGGCATCCTCAGGCTTTCTGCAAACTATTCAGCTTTCAATAGAGATACTGCATAGATATAGCACACCAACCCCTCAAGGAGATAGGCTGTTCATAAGACTCTGTTGCTGTATTTTGCCTTGCTTGTAAGAACGTCAAATATTCAGCTGCAATCATTCATGCATAATCATATAGAATACAAAAACTATTCTAGCGAACTTTTGTGGAAGTTATGAAAAATAGTATATACATGTGTAATGATTATACATGATTAATTGCTTTGTTACAAAAAAAATTAGAGGTTGAGCATCGCGTTACATAGAAAGGTAAATGAATCCCAGTTTGAGTTTTGAAGCAGCAATGCTTTGTAGTATCTTTGGGAAAGAAACAAAAACTTTACGCTAATGTTTAATGACAGCAGAGCTGTGTACCTTTTCATTGTAGTACTATAACTTGACAGAAAATAGCACCAGAACCCCCAAAAAAGTGACCAAAAAGAAATACTGGCTGTAATAATCTCCCCTCCAAAAAATGCGTTTTACCTCCTACAGTTGCTATTTCTCTATTTTTAAATAATGGTGTAGGTTACTGGTACTCTATTAGATTGCTTTGTTTGCTTTTTCATTTCTACACCTACTATAAAAAATTCAATAACTTACACAATAAATGCAGAATTAACACACAGCCTCCCAACTCCATGATTCCCATCTGTATTCAAAATATTAAATGATTAGAAAATTTCAGTTAAAGAAATCCAAACAATCTACATCTGCAAATACAAATCTTTCTTTCATTATACTCACTGTATTACGTCGAAGCGTGTAACAAGTTCGCAGGGCCCATCTCCGCACCATTGCCTCCGGGCTACACAGCTCCTTTCAAAGAAATGTTGCTGCAGTAACGTGCCATTGACAACACTGAGTCAGATTTGGCCAGCCCGAGATTTGAATCTCAGACCTACCGCTCCAGAGACAAACGCGTTATAAAATCTGAAATGCAAGATTATATGGTGTTATTTTTTTTCCTATTGCAACATATAGCTGCCTGTGGCAAGGTTTGACAACACTTAAACTTTCTTTGTACGCAACACTCATTCACAAGACATCTATGACTACAATAATTCCATATGTTGAGGGGCTTTTGTTGACAATTTAAATATGATGATGATGCTGTATTGATAAATTTTGGCCCACAGAGGTAAAACTTTTAATTTTGTTAAATGCTCTAGCCATATACATGTAAAATGTTGCAAGTGCAACAACACTTTTAGGGCTAAAACACTGTAGGATAGAAACAGTTTTATGGTGCAAAAATTAGTCTAGATATTGAGAAACAACAGAACAGATACCGATACCCTATAGGTAGTACATGTGATGAAATGAACTTTTTTAGTACCAACATACTAATTCCAAAAGCTTTGCCTATGCCGGCTCTCATTCTTTGATTAAGTTATGTGCTGTACAAAGTTATTTCAAGTAGAGCCGTGTTTAGATTAGAAGCGATGCTTGTAAAGCAATAGAAATGCACTTGCAAAGCAATAGAACCTTACTTTGCTTCACTCAAGATTTGTATTTCTTCTCTTCACTTAGCATGTGTTCATGCTTTTATTAAAAAAATTGTTTATGGCTGGTAAAAAATGCAAATATAAAACAATATAATCAGAAAAAATTAGCGATGTTGTTATGTTTGAAGAATCGGTAAGTATCTGCCATATTTTACCAATGCTGATTCCAAAAAAGTGCTCGTACTTCTGACTTGCCAATGCCGATTACTGTAATCAGCACATCCTCAATCTTCATTAGCCCATGGTATAAGGAAGTGTGCCACATTTTTTACTCTTCATGCTACTAGTACTCTAATCAGTAGGCCTGTAATTGACTTTTAGCAAGACATTGAAATTGTTCATATTTTTAAGAAAAAAATTACCTTGACAAAAAAACTCATGTATTAACTTACTTATAAATACAACAGACATTCAACTTCACATTAGCCTTGCAGCAGCTGAAAACAAGGTAGCCAACAAGCTCTGTGCTGTAGGAAAATTAGCCTATATACAGTGCCGTATTGGTATATCTGTGGCACGGCTTTGTGATTCATCAGGTAAAGTAGCCTACCATAAAATATGCTCTAGACTGCATTCCCGTAACACTAAAAAGTAACAACTCGCCAAAATAAAATACCAAAAAGACTTTTAACAGGCAGGACTCTGGGCCTCATCATAATCTCTAAATTGGTAGGCTATGACTTTCGTCTAATGAATTCAGATTCATAATAAAAATCGACTTTTTATGAACAACAGCTCACTACGGAATAACATTTGTACAACTTGTTCACACCACTGTCTGACTGTGCACAAGATTGGCTACGGTAGCCTATAGCAGATAGAGCAGCAACTCCAATCACTAATAATATATCATGCTCTACTACTGGTACCATTCTTAATCACAAAAGTTTGAAAAAAAACTTGAGAACTAGAAGTTAGTTATTGGTTTTTGAAAAGTTAATATGTTATCTGCAATTTATCAGGTTCAATGAGGCTTTTTCTCATTTCCTGAATTTTACCGGTATATCTTTTCCCTTATTGACAGCCAAGACAGTTGTGCAGTTGAACTTTTGCGAGTGTGCTTGTTAAACCAGTAGCAGTGCTAGACGGTTCACCAAAACACTACTCCCAATATTTCAAGCAATCCTAGTCCTATTCTAACCCCAACTATCACAAAAAAACGATTTTAATTCTTAACACAGGTTAATACCTGGCAAAATGTCGACTAGCCAATTGTGAATTGTAGCGATGATGCAGCAACCTCTAAATCATTTTACCAGTACGCTTTTCAGACTAAGCTAAAGGCTATTAGCCTAAGCACGGCGGTAAGCTAGCAAGGCCAGTAACTGGTAGACCGTACTGGTAGACAGTACCAGTAAATGCTAAGCAAGTAACTTGGGCTTGATTCATTTTATTCAGGCCACCAGGCCTAAAATTTCGCTACCAGTATTTACTCCACAGTGCAATTGTTTTCCTATCCACTTAATAATTAGATTTTCATATTCGATTAGATTTATTTCTGTATTATTTTTGAAACCTAAGCTATGGCTAAAATGCTGCCATTTTTGTCTGCTGCTGCTCGGTTAAATTGTTTGAAAATGGAATGAAGTCACGACCTCGTGACTTTTGTCTCCTCCATACTGAACTAATTTGGGTCACATTGATTATAATCATCAGAGGTGGAGTACCCGAGGACGTGCTCGGCCTCGAGGACATATTTTGAAGTCCTTGGCCTTGGCCTCGAAGCCTCAAGTCCTCGAAAATTGCCTTGTCCTCGGCTCGAGGACAGCACTATTTTTGAACCGCTGAAATTTTGTTGGAAAACGCCAGAAACCTTGCGAAAAATCTGCAAAGACCTTTTTTTGGTTTCCTCAAGTAGAGATCGCCTGAAAAAAAATTTTTAAAGACTTTTTTCGCCTGAAAAAAATTATTGAAGGCCTATTTTTTTTGAGATCGCCTGAAGAAAATTTTTGAAGACCTTTTTTTTTTGGAGAACACTTGCGTCTGTGTCCTTGGTCCTTGGCCTCGAAATTTTTTTGTGTCCTTGGCCTTGGCCTCGAGCCTTGTGTCCTCGACTCCACCTCTGATAATCAAGGTGTATAATTATATACTAGCCTACATTTGGTATGATGGACGATGATGTTTTTTAATTTTACCGGGGCAAATTGTGCTGGACCGGTACATTATCATTATTTCACAGAAAACTATATAAACCTATTGTAAACTACCGGAATTGGCTGGCTATTGTAAACTAGTAAAGTATCTATTACAGCCAGTTTATGTAGTTTTCTGTGATTACTATAAATTATCTGAAAAGTAGAATGAGGTCACCTAACCTCATTATCATGAAACAAGTGAAAGGGAATCGCTCAGTACGCAGTACACAGGCAAGGGAGCATATAGAGTTACGTAATAAATTAACCAGCAGCCCTCTCTAAAATTTACAAAGGAAAATTTTTTTCTACGTCGATAAAATTCGACAGCAAGTTAAAAGAGGTAAAGAATCCAAACAATTCCAGTAGTTTAGAAATCAAATTCCGGTAGTTTACAATAACTAAAATCAAAACATAATTTTGAAATTATTTGTTCTCATTTTGTGGCTGCAGTTGCAAAAATATTTAACAGATACCAAGAATTGTCCTCTAAAAAGTTTTTGGAAACCCTGAATTTCTTCTTCCTGTTCGAATTTCCAAAAAGTGGAAGGTTTTGCCAAATTTGAATTGGTCAAGTGAGGTAACTGCAAAGATTAACATTATTTAGTTTTTTTTCTTCCGTGGAAGTTCAGGAAGAGAGAAATGATTCAAGATTTCCAAAAACTTTTCACGGAAATATCTTTTTGTAATTGTTGAGTATCTAGCAACCGCAGATCAAAAATGAAAACAAAACTTTCAAAATTTATATAGCAATTTTAGCCATAGATGGGCAAGTTAATGCAAAACGTTAGCTTCGTTAACCACTAGTCTGTTAACAAACTTCACACCTTCGTTAACGTTAATCCGTTATTTTCAGCTTTAATTAACGGAAGTTATTAAAGTCCGTTAATCCGTTAACATTTTGCGTGTAATTTACATTTCGCTTTATTCACTCGCTTCTGGAACACGTATTGACGCTGTTGAGCTGATTGTTAGGAAATATTTATCGCTATGGTGGTCTTTTTGTGTTTTGAAAGTTACATTTTACAGTCTAATTTAATTTCAAGATAAAAACAAGTTCAAATGCATAACGAAGCTGCAAGATATTAACGATAAAAACTTTAACGGAAGTTAACAGAACTTAACGGAAGTTACTTTAGTCCGTTAACAGCACTTAACGGAAGTTAATTTAGTCCGTTAACATGAAAAAACTTTTTAACGGATTAACGAGTTAATGAAAAAGTTAGCTTGGTTATTAACGGATTAACGATTAACGGACTTGTGCCCACCTCTGATTTTAGCTATTGCAAACTACCGTAATTGGCTAGATGCTTCATCCTCTTTAAAAGCAATTTTTATCAAAAATTTGAGATTGTCTGCAACCTATTCAGGTTGGTTATTTAAAATTTATACCAAAATCAAGGAAAAAGTAGATTTAATAAAATCTTAGTCAGTGGCGTTGACATGAATTCCGAAATGGAAGGCTTGAGCAAAAATGGATCACACACCGGTGGTCTGGGGACGAAATCAGAGCGCATAATACTTTACAACTGGTTGGCAAGAACTGTCCGCTAAATTTAGAGTACCGGTTGTTGAAAAGGTGAAACCGTGACTTTACCTTTACACTTTGTCCAATCCATGTTAAAAGCTTGCCTGTAATACCTTTTTGTCATTACATAGTTTCAATGCGGAAACACTACTTTTCTGAAACGTTTGAAGACCTTCCTTTTTTCTTTTTCTTTTTTAATACAACTAATTCGCGATAGTTTATCGCTCAAGTCTATTCTTTGAGCATAACTTTTTAATACTGGTATTGTTTTCTTTTTCTATTAATTCGTTTAAATTCGGGTACTGCAAAATTTGAATAGCACTGTCGAGGTAAACTCCGAGTTTACCATTTCAGCTACATACGATGCGCTCTGCTTTGACCGCCTGGTTATCAACTTACGCTATTTTAACGTTGAAATTCGCCGTTTGAATAATTTTGATTTATTCAGTCAATGTATTAAAGGCGGTGAATCATCCAGCCAATTCCAGTGGTTTACAATAGCTAAAATTGAACTATAATTTCTGATATTTTTTGTTTTAATTTCGGGACTGCGGTTGCAAAGATATTCAACAAATACAAAAAGATATCCCCCGACAAAAAGTTTTTGGAAACTCTGAGTTTTGTTCTTCCCGCCAAAACCACAGTAGGCCTAAGAGTTTAGAGAACTGTGGTAGGCCTAACAGTTTATTTCTAAATTGTTGATTTCTAAATAGTTTAGGCCTAATTAGGCCTAACCATCTTTAAACTATTAGGCCTTGTAGCTTAGAGATAGTTGGGCGTAATAATTTAATAAGATTACAGTAGGCCAAATAGTTTAGAGAACTGTGGTTTTGGCGGGAAGAACAAAAGTCAGAGTTTCCAAAAACTTTTTGTCGGGGGATATCTTTTCGCATGTGGTGAATATTTTCGCAAACGCAGCCCCAAAATCAAAGCAAAAAATATCAAAAATTATAGTTTAATTTTAGCTATTGTAAACCACAGAAATTGGCTGAATGATTCACCGCCTTTAATATAAGACGTAAATTTAAGATATCATACGCCTTAGTTGCTTTTACCGAAAATAAGAAAGTTTTACTTTTGCACCGAACGTTAAAAATTTTGTTGCTTTTAAAACAGGCACATATAGCCTGAGGAGCAAAGTACCAAATATGCATACGTTGCATGAAATTTTGTTAAAAATGACGTTCAACTGAAATTATTTGGAAGTGGGGGCAAAGTAAAATTTTGGGGGGCCAATTGCCCCCCCTGGCTACGATCCTGTTTTAAAATATAGTCTATACGATCAATACCTAAATGTCAGAGGTGGAGTCCTCGAGAACGTCCTCGGCCTTGAGGACGTCCTCGAGGACACATTTTGAAGCCCTTGGACTTTGGCCTCGAAGCTTCAAGTTCTCGAAAATTGGCCAGTCCTCGGCTCGAGGACAGCACTACTTGTTGAAATGTTAAAATTTTGTGGAGCGCGTGAAAGATTTTTGTGAAGACCTTTTTTTTTATCTTGGAGATTGCCTGAAAAAACATTTTTGAAGACCTTTTTTTTTGGAGAGCACTTGCGCTTGTGTCCTTGGTCTTTGGCATGGCCTCAAGCATTTCTGTCCTTGGCCTCGAGAGGGTCGGTCCTCGGAAGGGCTGTCCTTAGCCTTGGATTTTTTTTTGTGTCCTTGGCCTCGAGCCTTGTGTCCTCAACTCCACCTCTGCTCAATGTAAACAAATTTTACGTTATTGTAAAGTTTTTACGTAAGTCATTGTTTTTATGGGAACCTCACGAGTATTTTTTACGTAGTCAAACTCAAATTAGATTGCTCTAACTGCGTTTGCAAAGGATCCAGGTTAATTAAAGCCACCTTGCGTAAAATAAAGAGTCCACAACCTTTATAAGCACTCGTAAAATAAAAAGGGTGTTTGATAGCAACGGTTTTTTACCGCATTACCGAGGGTTGAGCATAGCTAGTCTATTCTTTTTTTATTTTCAACTCTTCTCGGCTTTTAGCTTTACTCCGCATTACAGCAGCTGAAGCGATTTGAGCAAAGTTGAATAAAAATTATCAAACAGATTAACTAACTTAACCCTATTTTACACGGAAAGGTATTTTTTGTGATAAATGCCTTAGAAACTAGCATTTTTTGTTTCGAATTAGCTAAACGTTTGGTCAACTTTATTCACAAACGACTTCTGGAAATTTTAAGATTTATCAAAATAACCTAGAACTTGAAAAAAAGTTGACAAAGATAATTTTGAAGAAGTAGTCGATGAACTTCGCGAACAAGTGAAACAACTGAAAATTGAGGCTGTAATGAAAGAAAGATTCGTATCGCAAAAGACTAAACGTGTTAATTCATGGGCTAAAGGAAGCTCCAGCGAAACCTGGTGAAGAGAATTTGGGTGAAAGTCGAGCCGATACATTAATGATATTTCGCCGTTTCCTTTCTGAAGGTCTGCAAATAGTAGAACCCTCAAGCATATCACTAGTGGACATTCACCGCCTTCCTCAGCGACCAAGCGTGGTTGAATTTGGCAAAACCAAAACTAGACCTATAATAGTGAAACTTGCTACGCAAGACGACAAAAATCGGATTTACCAATCGCTCAAGTTTTTAAAATTCTACAACCGCCAAGAAGGCAATCCTTACACAGGAAAACGCTACCCAAATGTCTACGTCACAGATCATCTTCCTCGAGAATATGAAAACAGCGTACACTACTTCTTCCTCTATTCAAAGCCGCAAGAAACGATAAGAAGAAAACTTCCTGGAGAGCTGAAAACGTTAGGTGGAATCTCTACATTGAGGGACAAAAGCAGAACAGTAGAGGTAATCTACTGTAATGTACTCTGCATTATCTTCTAATTGAACTTATTAAAAAAATAAACAAATTAGTATGACAACTGACAAAGTGTTATTATTCTTTTAATATTTTGTTGTTTTGTGACCTGCCAGAGAATCGAACCGCTGGCTGTCTGGTTTAAGCAACTCCTTTGGTTTTCATTGCAATGTACGCGTAAAATTAATCAAAATCGATTCTTTTGCTGAACGCAAAACGCGTCTTCAGCGCGTTACAGCTTAACAAAAAAATCTACAGATCGTCTACTGTTTTTTAACAACAAAATTGACTGCAAGTGCGACACATATACAGTTTTGATAAAAACAATTTTTTACCTACAGTGTACTAAGCGTAGATATTGCGTAAAAACGGAATTTACACAACAGGCCATTGGTTCGTTTCTTATATTTTTTTGTGCTTTTTCTTTAATTCTATCTGCCATATACTAAAATGTCAAATGTGGATTGATTTAAATGTGCAGTAGAAAATACAATACATTACCGTTTTTTGTTAATTTTTTCTTTTATTCCAGCGTCGGAAAAAATATCAAAAATACCGGTACCGTTAATTGTGTTATTAATTATGGTGTTAATCATTTCCTCTATCACTAATTACCAAACGTTATAAATTTTTGAGTGTATTCAGTTTATGAGTGCGAAGTTCATGTATTATGTCTAATCCCTTACTGCATCTCAAACCATGCCCAACATTGAATGCTGCGGTCTTCCAAGTTCTGGTCTCGCGGATTATTCTCCTTTTCAAAAATAAGTCTTGTTTTTTTTTAGGTTTATTGGCTCTCAACTGCAGCTGCAACTGTTATGAATTATTGCTTACACTCCTAAAATATCACTTCATTGCATCGATTTGATTGGTAGGGTGGCTGCTTAACTCGAAGACCTAATTGGTCCCATCGCAGTCTTCCCTTGCAGTGAAACTCTAAATCAGCAGGCATTAGCCCGATATTTGAATTTGTTTTTTGAGACAGTACAGTGTAATCGTATTTATTTGGTTTGTTGTCTGTTTTTTTTCCTCGTGTTGCGTATACGCATAAAATAAACTAATAATGTCAATTAATTAATAATAATGCCTTTAGGTATTTAGGTAAGGGAAAGTTTCCAGATTTTGAGGCTTGCCGAAATCTGAGTAATTTGGGCAATATTTGACTTAAATGGCGCCAAAGGTCGTTTATGTCACGTACCTACTTTGACTAAGGCTTTTCATAATTCATTATCAAAAAACAAACCTATTTACAAAATTTAAACTGTCTATTACGTCATTGAAAAAATGACCTCATTTTTTGAAAGATTTTGACCGTGACATCACTACGATGACGTCATCAGCTCAAAACTAATGTTAAAAAATAATTTTGGTAAACGCCAACCAGCTTGCCTTATGTGGTGCTCTTATAACTTTTGCTTCAGGAGTAAGAGGGGGGCTTTTATGCCTCCCTCCCTAGCAGGGGTGCCGAAACCCGGGGGGGATGGGGGTGTATATCCCCCCAATAACTTGACTGTATACCCCTAATAGTTTGAGTATGGTCTACATCTTGCATCCCCCCAATAATTTGACTCTGGTGTGCATCTGAGGGTAGGAGTCCACTTGAATTCGGGGAAAAAAGAGTTCCATGTTTGGTTAAGACCTTTTTTTTGGTCTTTACCTGAATTTGGGGAAAAAATGTGTACCATTTTTGGTGAAGACCTTTTTTTTTTTGGTCTTCACCTGAATTCGGGGAAAAAAAGTGTTCCATTTTTTGGTGAAGACCTATTCTTTTTTGGTCTTCATTTAATTTGCTCACCTGAACAAAATCGTGGTCGAGGTTCATCCCTTCCAATGTTGAAAGTTGGGCAAAATTGAGGTAAAATTGCAAATTATCCCCCCCAATGCTCAACAAAAATCGGCACCCCTGCTCCCTAGTTTAAATGCGTTGATCATATAGCCAGTGTAACATTGAGCTCCGTTCAGAAACACAATCAAAATTTTGCTAAGAGAACGGGAGCTTGAATAAAAAGTCATAATTTTTTTGTTTCAAAAATAACTCATTTTAGGCAAAGCAGCGTAGCCAGGGGGGACTGTCGCTCCCCCCTATTGGCATGCAGAATTTAAAAAAGTACCCCGTTTTTAGGTTTTTAACACTTTTGAGACTGATTTCTGCTCTGGAATAGACAACAGCCCTCCACATTGCCATGTAGAATATGTTTATATTTTTTGGAACTCAAAAGAGTTCGGACACAAAAACCGTTTCAGCTTTAGAAAAAAACTTTTTTTGTTTTCGATTGAATTTGGAGACAAAAGCAGTTCCAGAATCAGGTGAAGACCTTTTTCTTAGGCCCTAGACCCCCGAAACAGCCCCCCCATTGCAAATTTCTGGCTACATTCCTGCTTAAACAAACCGGTGTAACTCAAGGGTATTTTTGACCACGGTTGGGGGTTGAGCCCCCAGCCGCCGGAGGCCTTGGGGTACGGAACGTAACCTCCAACTGCGGGTCGATTTTTTTATTTTTTCGAAAAAATTGCCATTTAACGCAACTTGGATCGCATTTTTAACGTTTTTGGAGCCTTTTAAAATAAATAAATTGCTAAAATTTGGTAGCCAGTTGAAGAGTTAGTTTGTCAGCCCCTCTTTACTTACAAGTAAAATCCAAAACAGATTTAAATGGCTTGTGTTTTGGGGTTGAATTTTTAAGTAAATTAACTAAAGGAGACCTAAAGCCCTTTTAGCTCCTCTCCTCCCGATTGCGCCAACTGGCTACGTTTAGCTTGCGCAAAAACGCTACAGCAACCCCGCTCTCATACTCTAAGAGATGTAATAGTTCTGAGAGTAAAAACGAGTCACCTCCAATAACTTCACGAAAACCAGGCAATAACGCTATAAAGATGGTAAAATTTAAATTACTGAGATATTCATTCTAAGAGTAAAACGGTATGAGTTTAGCAAAATAAGCAGTGATAATGAATTAATGATATCCTGTAGAGTACATTGTAGTTATATCTATCAAATTACAATGGTTTTTAAACAAAGTTTCAACCTTTTATTGAAAACCGTTCAAAGAATACTAATTAAAAATTTTTTTTTGGATTACTGGTCAAAAATAGTAGAATACTTTTGCAAAAAGTGACAATTTTCAAATTTTGTTTAGTTGTATAATGTAAAACTCGTATTATCAGATAATCCAGCAGTGGGCTTGCCATTTTGAACGCCATGTTTAAAACAGGAAATCAAGGCTGCTTGGTGTTGTTTCGTTAATTTTGGGAAATAAATCAGCATGAAGTGTGGCCGAGATAGCAATGAGACATCGTAATTACGACTACCCTAATCGCATGGTCTGGGTTCAACCCACACTTAGTCACGTTGTTGCGTCCTTCGATAAGGCGCATAAGATGATTATTTCTGCTTGGTGGCTTTGAACAAACAGCAGACTATATGAACAAGAACTCAAAGAAATCCGAACAATTATTGGATTGCTGGAAACTCCAAAGCAGGAATCCTTCGAGCGCGAAGTAGTTATTACAATAAAAATATGCAAATCGTCCGGGAATTAGTGTCTGACGCTGTCTGGTGACAAGAGGATAAATATGTATCACAACAACCACAATAAACAATTATGTGGTAGCGACAATCTTACTAACTTGAGATTTTTCAGCAAGAACACATACAGAAATATTGCATCAATTTCTTAAAAGTTGCTAAGCAATTTCTTAAAAGTATTTACGCTTGAAAATGTTTATTCAACATTTCTGCAAGCACACTTGTAGAAAAATTTTGATTGGATAGTCCAGGCCACATATTTCCAAGGCGTACCCTTCAATATAGCACATCAGTTCATTATCTCTCATGTCGGCATTGCTGCCCGAGCCCTCTCCACTTTAATGCAAGATTTTGTAAAAAAAGAATAAAAGAAGACATTGCAAATCAAACTCGATCGGTAAAGTATCCCACAGTATTTAAATCAAGAGAAAGAGGAAAAGCGATAAATTGTAATTATAAGGGTATACTTTCCAAAATTTCACTTACAGTCCTTCGACAGAAAGAGCAGAAAATGAAAGATAAAATAATCAAACTATAGAACAGGCGCGTAGCCAGGATTTGGAAAAGGGGGGGCTTTTTTGAAAGAGTGAGAAAAGTGCAAACGACCTTGACCCGAATTTTCATTGTTCTTGAATCAGAATCACACAGTTTGTCCGAAAATTGAGACGGAATCTCTCGGAAAGCTCGGAAATTCAAACGTTTTTTCAGCCCAAAAACAGATGATCTCAAAAAAAAAAAAAAAAGTCTTCGCCGAAATTGAGACTGATTTTTTGGCGGCCAAAATCGGAAATTCAAACGTTTTTTCAGCCCAAAAACAGATGATCTCCAAAAAAAAAAAAAAAAAAAAAGAAAAAGGTCTTCGCCGAAATTGAGACTGATTTTTCGGCCAAAATCGGAATTTCAAACGCTTTTTCAGGCCGAATCACAACATTTACTTCACAACTTCGGCACCCAATTTCCTTTGGGTGGGGCTGTTTTTAATTTTTCACCAAAAATCGGCTTCAAAAGCACCAAAAACGTGCGATTTTGCATACTTCACAAGCCAATGCCCCCCCCCCCCTGGCTACGCTACTGCTATACAATTGAAATATACGTGCATCATAGCACAGAAACCAATACTGATTTGAGTGTTTAAAATAAAACTTTGCTTGTGTTGAAAGATGCCTGTTTTGAGGTTGACCCACGAATGTTCAGTTTCTGCGGCTGCAGTGGCTTTGGAATTGATCGCATTATTCATGGAAGTTTCTTCAATCTTCTTCATATTTTACAGGAGGAGCTACTTGTAGCAGAAGTTGTAAATACTTCGTGATGCCATCTAAAGCATTGTAAACAATGAACACATTGTGCTGGGTGTTAAACACGACTGAACACTGCCTTTAAATCGAATATAAAGGCGTTGGTTATTGAGCAAATAACGCTTTCGCCATTGGAGCGGGAAGTCTGAAATTCTAACAATCTTGGGTCGATTGAATCAGACAAAGTATTGCCAACGGATCGCCAATGCTGCAATGTCTTCGAAAGAGGCTGAGCTGCCCAGGCGCACTAACGCGGAGATGCGCCTCTCCACAAAATCGTTACACGGTTCTAGGTAACATAGCAACTGTAATGAAAGACTTGATTTGGCTTTTTTTTTACGGACAGGAAAAGTGACTTTTAAGGGTTACTAACTTTTAAGAGATATTTTGGTTAAAACAAAGTAAACGATGGTACACGTAAAATTTTGCGCGTAAACCAAACGCTATCAAGTGCTTGGTTGAACAGAAAAGAAAACTCACCAACGCCCGGTAATTTTTTTTTGTGGTACACGAGCGGGAAGTAGAACACCAAGCCGCATAGAATAAACATAGCAGCATAAAGGTATTCTACTGCAGGTTGCAAAACAATTGGATAGATGACCAGATATGACGCAACAAGTACAACAAACATCGGAATAAAAATGGGAACCTAAACAAAACAAAAAACAAAATTAACACAAAACATAAACAAGTTGAATTTATTGAAAGAATACTTTTTGCTCATGCTTATAAATTATGTTACTGCAACTTGCAATAGTATGAAATAATTGGCCTATTTTTTGTTGAACTCAAAAGAAATTAAATTAAATAAATAAATAAACATTTTCATTGTATGATTTGATGTGATTTACTGACTTAATTTGCCAAGAGAAAAAAAAATGCACACAAACAGAACCAAAATTAAATGAAGCGTTTATATTCTTTTTCAACATGTTAACTAAAATTTGGATCTTAAAAGATGTTTAAGCTAACTCAGATCAAAAATAAGATGCTTTTCGATAAAAAAAGACATAGGAATTAGGATTGTTGTAAGGCTTTGAAATTATATAATCTGGTTTTCAAATAAGCGAAAATTTTTCATATTTTTAGAAGTTGCTACACGCTTGTCAACAAACTTCATTTAGCTTTAGCGAAGCTACAACAAGAGAGGACCATGGCAAGGTGTTTTGGTTTCTCTCCATTTTTCACATACCTTCAATTTTCTGATTTACAGTATATTTGATTATTTCATCTCCTTCATTCATGCATATACTGACTCTGCGTCATTTAAATCAAACCAAAACAAAGCATCCCCTTTGCTTGCAATTCTCTTGACACGATAACCACCGCAAATGGCAGACTGCTTCAATGCAATGAAATTTACGCGGAAAATGTTTTTCTCAAGGCCACAGCGACGCAATTCCAATTCAAGAATCGAACCCGCAGTCAGCAACCTATCAATCGCTAACCCATGCTCTACCAACTGAGCTATCGGCGCCATTTGATCTCTTTAAAAGATTCAAAATATTTTACGAACACTTTTTAACCTTATAAGGTCTTTTTCTGCGCGGTTGAGTTTTTCTCAATACTATCAAAGCCATTGCTGAGCCTCCATGAAAGAGCCACATGCTGAACGAGAAATAGTTGACCAGAGTATCAAAGTCGTTTGGAATGAGTACAAGAAGAGCGATGCAATTCTAAAAGATAAATTCCGGTTTTAAGTAAATTTTGATTGCTTAAAGTAGAACAATTGGACTTAACGAGCAGATTTGCAAAGGAAAGAAAACCCAGAATTTCAGCACAGTGTTAAATTCGTTAATCATCTGACTAAAGACGCGTTTACTCAATTCCCATCTTCGTCATTTTCAATCTGTTTTTGCAGTATTTTAATGAAACATCAATCAAAAAGTTTTTATAAAAAGCTCCTAATAGTTTTGACATTTTATCTTGTTCTTAAATCTTGTAATTTTAGTTTTACCTTTACATGTTCACCTTTTTATCCGGCCAGAAGCACCCTGTGGTCTTCGAGTTGAGCTACCGCATGCCTATTCTCACGTACACGCAAGATAGATACTTCATACTGTCCTTAATTGCTAACCCTGAACGCCAAGCGAGGAGACGGTAAATACTAATTGTAACGTTGTTAGTTTGATCCAACTCAGAATAGAACCCAAGTTTATGTCAATCAATCCAAAAGAGACTTTACTATAAATTAATTTTAATTCGAAAATTGAAGATAAGTTATTATTTTCAATCAGACGTATTACTTACCTGAAACATTATTGCTGGTACTGGAGTGCTGTGCTTGTATTGAACCATTCCAAATATTGCAGGCATATGCCCTGATCTAGATGCTGTGAAAGTTATTCTGATGAAAAAAGATAGTAAGAGTGTGAAATATTCGATTACAAAACTTGCTGAAACCACATGGAAGCTAAGACTAGTCATAGATTGTTTTGTTTTTTTTCTTTACAACTTAGTATAGACTAGAGAATTGCAACCTTGCTGAACCAACTAATCGTGTAAGAGAATCGAAATCCATAAATTTGAAGCTCTATACTAAAAAATAGTTGAAAGTAGAATGATCAATTAGTAAAAATAGTTTTGAGGGTTTCCTAAATATTTCAAACAAAAAGAAAACATAAAGAATGAACAAACAAAATGCCTTTTAATAAAAAAAAATACAATGCTTCAAAACAAGTACTATTTATTAGTTACAGTATATTGTATGCTACAGTATCAACTGCACAATCTATGATAAAAGTTTCGAGAGTACAGTATAAGATTACCTTGGCCCCGTAATGGTAAATCCATTTGTACTACCAAAAGTTGAAATGGCGACGCCAAGTGTCAAGATCCACGCAGCAGAACCAAAAAATTTGTACCCGAAAGTCTAAAAAATAGCACAAACTTTTAGTAGTTGTTATGGTAGTACTAAACTCCTTCTCACGGATTGAGCAGTTTAGAACATATCAAATCTCATCAAATTTTTAGGAATTATTTTGCTTTCTTCCATTAGGCTGCTTGCCTGACAGCAGCCCAAGACTGAACAACTAAGCATCACGGTCTTTCAATTTATTTCTTTTCAACATCTCGCTTGGTTGAAGAACCAATAGCTCCTATTCCAGAATTTGTATAAAATCACTGAGCCGTCTTGCTACAACATTTAACAGTATAATATTCTTGCTCAGCCAGTAAAACAAAGAGCACACTTTGAATTCAAAAAGAAAAAAAAAAATTAAAACTTTAACAAACGTTTAGATGCTTTTTCAAAGCCTACCAATCGAAACATCGGCATCTTAATTTTGTAATTCTTTTTTAGTTCAAACTTTGGTGGGCTGGAGTTGCAATCCCTATGGATGAGATCAAGATGAAACGGAAACGCGGCACCACAGAACCATGTTCAGCTAAAAGTTTAAACCCAGATCGTAATCATTCCACCTAAATGAACTAAAGAGCCAATCTCACATTGAAACCTATCAAGTAGCGGAACTCCAGTAAATTTAGTCAGTAACGCCAAACATCTAGGAGTTATCATTGCTAACGAAATTAACTTTCGTCAGCAAATTAAAGTAATGGAGAATAACGTGGCGCGCTCAGTTGGAATACTAAATAAACTTAAACAGACTCTTCCTCAAACTATTATGTTACAACTCTACTGTGCATTAGTAGGCCTACATCCATTACTATTGTATGGTATAATTACAAGGGGAGCCACGTATTCTACTTATTTAACGAAATTTAAATCGCTACAAATCGAGCGATAAGAGCCGTTGTTGGTGCTCATTTTCGAGATTCAGTAAACCCATATTACTCTCAATTGAAAATTCTGCAAATTGATGAATTGTTCAAATTTGAAGTCACCAAATTTGTTCATGGTACCTTAAACAACAGAGCGCCAAATACATTCCGCAAATATTTCTGTAAAACTAATAACCGCTCAAGTCGAGCCACAAGGCAGTCGAGTGACTGTAACAATTTAAACATACCTTGTTACCGCACTAATAAATTACAGAGGTGTATTAAGTATTAGGGAGTCAAGACTTGGAATTGCATTCCCACAAATATTAGGGCATTCTAGGACAAAAACATTCAAATCTTGCTACAAAAACTTTCCATTATCTTTGTACAAATATTAGCATTCAAGATTTTGTTTACGCAGCTTGCATATTCCTTTCATGATATAATTAGGCAGATGTCTGTTTTGGTAGCATGAAAAAGTTCATGCTGTGGACGGATCGTCACTTAGTTTTTGAAATCGTCAAAATCTCGCAACTTACATAGACAAAGTAGTAAAAACCATCCTTGATACTGGCAAAAATTGCCTCTCCGACAAGAGGGTGGTTGCTCGACTCGATGACCGTAAGGTCTTTCGCAACTTCCCAGTCGCCTTCTTATACGGATCCTGATCAAAATTTCTTCTTCGTGCTGTTACTGAGCGATGAAATAAATTTATCTTATTTTGTTGGTTTGGAAAACCCGGAGAGAAAAGTGGGATTTCAACACCAATTAAATAGTTGGCATCCTATCACCACAAAAGCGGCATTGCTGATGGGTAGCTATTGTCCACTTCTTAAGACCAGCTGGGAAGATGGCCTCATTGTCTACCCGAACGAATCACGTGTAGGTGATTATTCATTAAAAAATACAATTTGCTTTACCAGCTGTGCAAGACAATTATGAGATAATTATAAGTGTTCGTTTTTAATGGAGTAATGAAGAATATACCTCCGCAACAGCGCGTGACGCTAGCATTTCAGTAATTGACAACCCTGCAAGATAGGCAATGTTTGTAAGAAGGTAGATGAGGGTGACCAGAGGAATTCCAAGTCCCAAAGCTCTTGGTAAATTTCTGCAAAAAAGTACGGTAGTACAAAATCTGTCAACTTCTTAAAACCAAAGTACGTTGTTTTAGGTACTTTGCAAAGTCTTGCTGATTTAAAAAAGTTTCTTTGGTGAAGTAGGGATCAGAGCTGGATTACAGAAGCTTCGAAACCAATAGCGCTTGCTTGATAAGGCTGTGAATTTGATGATAAGACTAAATGCTACTGTATAATATTCCGAATGCCATCAACAATTCGTAGCTTAAAGCAACGCTTAGCCAAAATCAAGTTTATTATTCGCCAATTACACCGAGAAAAAGAGAAAAAACAAACACAATCATCAATTTAATAAAGTTGGTTTTAATATGGAGTATTGGCTAGGAAAGTTTACGAGTCAAGATACTTCCTAGTTTGTTTAGTTCAAACTAGAAAAATAGAATAATGTGGGCTCAATAAACTAATTAAATGCAGGGCTTTTCTAACTTACTCTACGCCATTGCTAGTTTTTCACGCATTAATATTTTTTTTCTCTATAGATTCCGTTGTTTTTAGACGTTGGGAGCTCCACCGCCAGACCACTAGCTCTTGATCAAGAATATTTTATTCATGAAAAGTCTCCATTGAAAACTTCTGCTTATTCCCTGCGCGAGATTTTTGATTTGGGCCCCTCCCAATCAAAAGTACCCTAGCGTTTATATAACACCAGAAGATGAAATGTGCATCAAGTCAAGATATTCTCTTCTAAAATAATGCACAGGTGAAGAGCTACCCAAACATCATTTTACGGGCCACATGTAACCGGTATAAGAGGATTTTGCTGCCCGTGAGTAGTTTCGAGATGAACTGGAAGAAAAATTTTCCAAGAAAGCAAATCATTTTTGCCTGTTTTGTGAGGCGACCTCCTAAAATTAGCGCAAAAATCATATCAAAATACGGTGAAGACATTTTCTTTTGGTCTTCACCTAAATTTCCGCCAGTTTTAGCGTCAAGTCCTCCTAAATATATTTTGTAGGTTAGGCCGGCACTGATGATACGGCCCTCTGCTCAAGAGATTGGGCATCCTTACTCCAGAGAGTCTAGTATGTATACAGAATACTCCCCAAAATTTGGGCATCCTTGCTCTACAGAGTTTCGTGGGAATACAGCATAGCGCCTGTGCTTACACGCAATGCTAGAACCATTCAGTACTCAACTTCTCTCCGAAGCGGATATGTAACCGGCTATAATCACCGGGTCGTTCGAGTTAAAAGTACCAAGTATCTACGCAAGCAATTTTTTTCAACCGGTTTTCGCGAATCGATGCATACCGGCTGAATAGCACCACTGCTTACGTGTAAGGATTCTTTACTTCTTCCGTGATGTAGTTTAATTGATTCCACCCGTCAAATGCCCACAGGCCCTGGTAAAACGAAGTCCCGAGAGTTGACCACTGAATCGGTTTCTTAAAGGCGTTGATGAGATTATCGGTTTCACCTACAAATTCATTTTTGAACTGTTTCACAAGGGTAAAAATTGTACTACTGTATTTCTAATTCGGTTTTCCTTAACATTTATCTTTTTGAGGCCAATTTAAAATTACCAAACAATATCCGAAATCCTTCCAGATTTGCTGTAGTAAAAATATCAGTTTTATTTTGCAAAAAGACGTCAATGCCTTAATGAGGCCACCGTTGGAACATTTTATCACGAAATATTCACTGTAGCTGGGACAACATTTCTACCGAATTATTACGGCTCACTCACGTAATACACAAATTCGGCTCAACAGAAATAGACTTGAGTTCAACCCATTTCTATCAACTTTACGTAGAATTTTCTTAACCCTATTTTACACGGGGGCAAAAATGTCACCCTATCCAGAGTTGTAAATCGGGCCGGGCTTTTCGGGTCGGGCTCGGGCCTAAAGTTGACAAAAATTTCGGGCTTAATTCGGGCCCGAGACGTGCTTTTTGTCTTAGGTGCATAAAAATATAATTAAAATAACTTGGCAACATTGCTAAATTATTCAGACCTAACTTAACTTACGGTTTTTTCGGGCATGATTTGGGCTTCAAATTAATTTTCGGGTTTGTGCCTGAATTAGTCGGCCCGTTTACAACTCTGCCCCTATCTAACGCAAAAACCAAATGTCATAAAAACACAAAAATGCTCAGATTTCGGAAAGGGACTTCGGAAAACAAAAATTGGGAAACTTTCCGTTACCTTAGCAACTTCAAATTTTCAAAAGTTCTTTGTAATGAGATTTGACTCAGAGTCAAGTTGATTCAATTTTTTTTTTAATTTTAAAGATTTTTATCACAGAAAAATTTAGAGGAAGGCAAAATGTCCCTCATCGTGTAAAATTACAACAATATTCAAAAAAATTACCTGCAACTAGTGCATAGCACCCAGTGCCTCCTATAACTGCCAGAACCAGTAGTTTTGCAAAAGTAAAAAGATTCTGTGTTTTTTCTGCAATTTTTACGCTGTAGCAGTTGAGAAACGTAACCAACACTAAAGAAAATGCAAGCATAGTCAGTATAAAGCGTAAAGTTACAAGACCAGCAAAGTAGAAATTTTCTATATAAGTAGAATTATAGTCTTCACTCTTCCATTACATTAATTTTCCAGTTCAAAATGACTTTTTCCAAAATTTGAAAACGTATTTTCAATACAAATGATAGAATTTCTCAAAATCTAATGAATAAATACCGTATCAAATGACTGAAAATCAGATAAATGAATTTCTCGAAATCAAATACGAATGATTGAACATTGTATTCAATAATTTTGATATTTAATTAGTTTACACATAAACCAACACTACCGAGAAAAAAACTTGAAAGTCAGAATTTAATCCCACGCCACTGCACTATTAGCAATCAGCATGCTTATCAGTAGCTTAACGTTTTAGTTCCAAGCATTTGAATTTTCAAAAATAATCAAAATCTCTGTCAATATTGAAATGATTTTACAAAATTGATAGTTGATCAAGCTCTGATAATCATGTACTGGTCAATACTCGAATGGATAAAGCATCTGCTCTAAAAACGGTAGCCATGGGTTCGATTTCCGATCGGGTCAAACAAAAAACACTATTAAAATTGAATTCACAGCTTCTCTGCTTGGCGTTTGGTATTGAAAGGGAGAGTGTGAAGCCTCCACTGTGTGTGGTAGACAGTTAAACAAGTGGCAGCTTGACTCGAAGACTGAAAGTCCTTTCACTGTCTTCCGTTGGCCCAAAAACCCTTAATAAATAAAAATGTAACTGCAATTAGGCTACAATTTATGATAGCAACAAACAAGACAATTGTTCATTGTATGAAAAGAGATATAATTTTAAATAACTTACTATAAACATATAGTAAACAGTATTCTCTTTGTTTGAAAAATTTATATTTTGATAGTTCTGTTTCAGATTAGAATCATTATGGATCTATGCCAAATAACTCTTTTTGTACTGTACACATTAATATATGCAACCACACCGAAGGTCTGTTTTATTGCTCATTTTTGCAACTTTATTTTCGAAAATTTTAAGGCTATTATTGACTCTAAAGACTTAGCTTTTTTCAATTACCATCAACGAAAACAGATTTTATATTCATCTATTTCATTATCGTCTTGTTTTATACGTTACACACTGTGTTACTGCCATGCAAATGACGTTTTACAAACTTCTCGTTACAAACAAATTTGGGTTTCAATTCCAGGTCAAGACAAACACCTGGCAAATGTTTTTATCTTCTTGTATGCCTTCAGCCGAATATTTCAGACGCAATGGCGTGTAGATACAGTACTTTAGGTCCGATCTGTACTCAGTACAAGCGTTATAGCATGGTTATAAGACTTAAAACAGTTTTTTTTTTTAGGTCTAAAGCATGTTTGCCAAGATATTGTCAAGACTTTCAATTTTATACCTACTTATGCAAGAAGCACTTGTTATTTTAATGGCAAAGATTGGAATTTCATCGCAATGTGGAAAGAATGGTTTGATAAGATATTCACCAAAAACGAGTCCTAAAACAAAAAAGATCGTCATAGCGGTATTTCATATAAATTTTTTATTCAAAACTATACAATATTTAAGTGCATTAAGTAAAATTTAACTCGATACCTATTTACAATTTTGAAATGGTTGTTTAGAGCTTTGTAATAATGTCATTTCACATTCAGCTATAATTAATTTGTCATTTCAGATCCTCCACTGTTAAGAAACAGAAAGTTGGAGTTTCGCTCGAAAATATCAAGGTCTCTTTAATTTCTTTTGCCTAAAAATTTTGGCACGTAAATACAAAACTATTGCACAATACACTCTAACGACTTGTTCGAGTGATTTTTTCTCCTAAACGCAATTAGTTAATCCTTGTTTAATCTTAGGCTTAAAAAAGGCCTTTAATAGTGTCTGCCAAGAAATACGGCTAAGTATGTTTATAACTTACCAATGATAGCAACAGTGGAAGGCTTGATGACAATAGAAGATGTCCACGCGAATAAAAAAGCTGGGATAGGGCCGAAAGCCTCTTTTAAATAGGGATATTCTGCTCCCGATCTGGGTATCATGGTACCAAGTTCTGCGTAAGTTAAGGAGCCTGGTGAAAAGAAAAATGTAAACAAATAAGTAAAGAGAGAGAAAAAGAAGAGTTTTTTTCAAGAATTTTTCTGTTGGAAGCGATCAAACTATTTATCTTTCTGTTGCAAAACTAAGTAAAATATAAAAGTTCAAAACCCTCCATTATAGACTTACTATAGCAGTATATGTTTTTGATTTTAATTTAAAAATATTCGATACGTGAATGCTTTATGTCAAAAAAAGTCGGAAAGTGTTGGCATTTTTAAATTATCTAAAAGGTATGATTTCAGCCAATTAATTTACAGAACTTTATTTGGCGGTTTTAATCACAAAAGTTTAAGATTGCTGTGATTTGATGCGATTTATACCACTACTTTTAAAAATTGCAACGTCATGCTTACGTCATAGAACTTACCACAAGTTGCCACGAGGCCACAGAGAAACCAGATAACCAGACTAGCACCAACAGAACCAACGTTCTTCAGCACCCCGACCGGAGATACAAAAATACCACTTCCTACCATCGTCCCAACGATGATGCAGACGCCACCAAACAACCCGAACTGAGCATAAAATGGTAATTGTCTCTTTCTTGGTTTGCTTTTGTAATTGTAATTACATTTTATTTATCACGTTGCCTTAACCAGGAAACAGCAAAGGAAATTTTCGGTCTTCGAGTCAATTAAGCTGCCACCTGTGCACCACACATCTTGTGGAGGCTTCAAACTATTATTTTACTTGCTGAACGTCAAGCAGATAAGCTGTAAATACCAATATTTATATCAAGCAGACAAGCTGTAATTGGTTTAATCCGACCGGGAATAGAATCTGAGTCTACCGTTTCAGAAGCGCTCAATTTTTCAGACCACTGATCGATTTAACAGCCGGAGAGTCATCATTTGCGGTTGTATGCCCGGTCTAAACCGGGAGTAAAATCTTGAGCGTACGAAGTATTTTTAGCTTATTTTAAACGAAATTTGCTTCGCCCGTAGTATCGCCTTGCCAGCGTACAAACTGCCAATTAGTGAAATGAACCAAAGATAAGCTCTTAGGCTTGCAGTTTTACGCGCAGTGTAGACCGGAACTAAGGTTGGACTCACGAACGTGAATTACTGTAGCTTTAATGTAGATTATCTACTTTCTTTCTTCAACACCGAGGAACGTATTAGATTAAAGTTATCTGAATTTGCGAGTTCAGAAAACTAATTCTTGAATTACTTTATGATGATAACAACTTGCCCGCGATTTGTCCAAGCTTTTTTCTTGGAGGTTTGTTAATTCGCAGATTAAGGTAAATCCACTTTGGTACAAACTGCCCTATGGTTTGTTTGAGTTACAATTTGAGTTAGGGTTAGATTTGGGGTTGAAATAACATTTGAGTTTGGGCTATAGGGTTGGATCAGAATTAATAAAAAGCCTCAAAACGGTAGAATTTTCCAGCAAAATAAAGTTGTTATTTTTTCAAGATGTTATACAACAATCATTAATATTTGCTTTCTGTTCGCAATCCGCAATGTTTTTTAATTACCTCTCTTTGAAGTCCAATTTCTTTTCTTTTCTCTTCATTCTGCAAAAGAGACTTCTGGGATTGCGACATATCAAAACAACCTACGACAAGCTAACAAAAAAATATAACAATACACCTAAAATACAGTTGTTTCAATTCAAATTTTTATGTACAAGCTTGATGGCCTTTGTGGTCGACTCCTGGGAAGTCAAAACAACTTCCACTGGCAGTTAGGTGGCCAGATCAACCACCAACCCTGCAGCCGCAAAGCAGCTCGAGTCATTGATGCACAGAGCTGGACAGCGATGTTTCAAGCTCGAAACAGCGCTGTCCAGTTCTGTGCATTCAATTTTCATTGCACTGTTTTTGCTTTATTACGTCTAAACGTGTAACGAGTTCGCGGATCCCACCCCCGCGTTATCGCGACTGCTGCGGGCAACACAGCTCTTTTCGAAGAAATATTGCTGTGGTAGCGAACCGTTGCAGAGTTGTAAACTGGCCGATTAGTTCAGGCCCGAACCCGAAAACTAATTTAAAGCCCAAATCATGCCCGAAAAAAACGAAAGTTAAGTTCGGTCTGAAAAATTTTAGCAATGTTGCCAAGTTATTTTAATTATATTTTTGTGCACCTAAGACAAAAAGTACGTTTCAGGCCTGAATTAAGCCCGAAATTTTTGTCAACTTTAGGCCTGAAATCGACCCGAAAACCCCGGCCCGACTTCAACTCTGAGCCATTGGCAACAGTGCGTCGCATTTGACCAGTCTGAGATTTGAACCTCAGACTTCCCGCTTTACAAACGAACGCTTTACCGCTTAACCAACCAGACTATATGTCTTTCAAACTTCTTGAGGCATAACTTGCTAACAACCACCAGTTTATAAAATATTTTCAAAAGAATTTTGCCATTTTGACGCTTAGTTTATAGCTAACTTGCTTTCAATCTTCACTGAGTTATGCTCTAATTAAAGTTGAGCTCAATTTGCACTAGTTTCAGCTTACCTGCCCTAGAATTTGCTATATACAAACCATGCGGTTATGAGTAACGAACTACACCATTGATAAATCGGCACCGATTTAGGTTCACACTTCCTGAATACTTCAAAGCACGACACGATTTTATTGATATCCTGTCGTGATTTAAAAAATCATGTCGCTTTATAAAACCCATAACGTCCTGGTTCGATTCTAACTTAAGTTGTGATAATGTTCTCACAAAACCCTGAAATGGAAGGTCTGTAATAAGTTTGCTCTGCTGTAAAAATGGCAGTAACCTTTTCAAAAAGTAGATAAGAAACTTTCGGGTATAACGTTATTATCAATTATAAAGCTATAGCTGATTAGAAACCGGGAAATTTTTATTTCTCAATTTTAGACGATAGTAGACTTACAACTAAAAAAAACTTTCGTTAGCTTATTTAGTATTTAAAATTTCTCATTATATTTTATGAGAATCTTTTCTGAGCATTGCTGAAGTAATTTTAATCATTTCCTTTATCTTGAGCATTGTTTCTGCTAAAACTTATTATTTACCACTTCTTATTGTTACAATAAAAATTGTCTTCGCATTGCGTTATACACAAAATAATCAAAAGTCTGATAAAAATCAAATGTGATTAAGTCCACTACCAAACTAAAACTAAATAACATACCTACGTCACAAAAAGGCTATTACAATACAAAAAAAAAAGATTAATGCAAGCACATCTGCTATTGCAGAACCTGGCATTAAAAAAAAACTTTTCTTCTTAATCTTTGCTACAGTTTTGTGTACTGTATTAATATATATTACTGGTGACGCCAACTCTTGATAAAGATCTTAATTGCCTAAATCCTAGCAAGCTAATTCTTAATTTATTGAAAGTTTCACAATGTTTGTTTTTGGAAACACCCAAGAGAACACAGGGCACCGGTATTCAAAGTTGCTAAGCAAGATTTCTTTGGATATGTTTTTCAAAAACTACTTATGGCTGTATAAACTATAAACCGTCCTCGACCGCAATCACAACGGCGCTTCACCTAAATTAAATCCTCTTTTCAAAAGTTAAATGCTTATTCTGCTGTGGTGAGCGCAAATGCACGAAAAGTATTTTAATTTCTACGTAGAGAACGTTATATAGAGCACATACTACATACAGTACTTACCGGTATATTTAAAAAATCACTAAAAATACGAAGACAGTTTCTTGATTGTACAAACAAAGAAACTTTTCATAATAAAGAACCAACATGGTGTGGAATATTTTGTAACCAAAAATTCTAGTCGTTTCGTTAATTACTGTATTTTAAAATTTTATATCAAACAAGCCCGGCGCCAGGATAGCGTGACTGGGGGGGCAGAAATAAATTTTAGGGGGGCACGAGAAGTTTAATTATATGAAATCGAGAGGGGCACGGGGGCACGAGAAATTTATCCCAAAAATTCAAAGGGATTTTCTGGTTGACATCACGAATTCAAACGTTTTTCCAGGCAGAAAACAGGTGATCTCCCCCCAAAAAAGAAAAAGGTCTTCACTAACATTCCAAAGGATTTTCCGGCCGAAATCACAAATTCAAACGGCCTTTCCGGCCGAAAACGGGTGATCTGCAAAAAAAAAAAAAGGTCTTCATCCCTCTAATATGTCATGAAATCCGGTGTCAGTCCTCAAAAATTACAAAAATACCGGTGACGAACACCAATTTGGGCCTCGATTTGCACTCCAGTAGCCCCGAGCCTGTTAATTTCTTCGGGGCACAATCTTCGCTAGGGGGGGCACAATTTTCGTTTGGGGGGCACAACCAGTCATTTTGGGGGATACGGCGCCAGAATGCCCCCCGTAGCGCCAGGTCTGTACATCATTCATTTATGCGAGTGGAATCAAGCACTTTGCGTTAGTCTACCCGCACCACAGCTAAGTACCATTTTTGGGTTCGCAAGTCTTTCGTCTGGCTAGGTCACCCCACAGCAAGTAGACTGCTTGGCCCCGAAAACAAATACGCGTAAAATTGTATTTATCAAGTTCGTTTAATTTGATGCAGTGTTATTATTTAATTATTTCGTTTAACTTGGTTATTCTGTGATATAGAAGACACTGCATACTACCGTAAATTGTAAACTTTTTTGTCATTCTTTGCAATAATCCTTCTCAAAAATACACTCATACAGTATTAAAGTGTTAAACATTTAATCCTCAAAAACTTGAGTATAAAAGCATTGCCTTAATGGCAAACAATTTGCTTACACGATATCTTACTATGAATAAATCGAACGCTTTTACTACCTAGCTAATGCTATGCGCGCACTTTTCTACTGTAGCAATGATAGATTGTTTTATAGAGTTGAATATCTGGAATGTTTTTCGATTATATTTAGGGCGGTTGTTATTGAGGTAATAATGACGATCCGCTATCTGAGCAACAAAAAATTCTCTAAACAAACGAAAACGAATCATACGTTGTGCTGTACAAGATTGGTTTTACGCGTTAAGTTTAAAATCCAATCGCTAGTTAACACATGCCTTACATTATTTTTCATAAGGACACAACGACGAATTGTAAGTTTAAAAATCAACCCGGGGAGTCAGCAAACTTTCGGATCACTATGCAATAACTGAAACCTTGGAATACGGTCAACTGCTGAGCGGGTGGAACAATAATCGCCCAAAAGAAAAGCGCCACCGTCGCCTACTCGTAGGTGGAGGACAAACATGGATCAATCAATCAATCAAGAATCCGGCGGACTATAAACTCAGCAATCGCCTTCCCCGACCGCCATATGGACCAGAATAAAAACAACCTCTGGACAAACAATGTACTGTGCACTGTACAGTATGTTTTGACCGATGCGCTATAGGCATCTTTTGAGTGAATGACGACAGAGTCGCAAACTATTACACTTGACTCACTGTAGCCAGCCACAATTCCTTTCTTTGATAATGTTAATAATTTTTTTTAAGAGTAAATATTTTACCAGAAAATTTTCAATGTTAGAGCGACTAAAACGGAAATGAGGAATACATAATCGCGCTTTTTTATTTGCTTTGGAAGGGTTAAGATTAGGGTTTGAGTTCGAGTTTGGATTACACTTAGTGAAGTAAGGATTTGAGTTTGGGTTAGATTTGAGTCAGAATTAATGAAAAAATACTGCAAATCGAAAAAAACTTTTTTGTCTTTACAAATCTAAGCCTCTAATAGGTTTTCGTCACTTATAACTGGAATTGTCAATATCTAATTATTTCAATTTCAAATGATTAAAAACAATTTCTAGTTGAAGTGCTTTAAATGGTTCAAGTGCCACTTAACAATGATTTTCGTCAAGCCAACAAAATAAAGGACCTAACTTATTAAAAGGGGAGAAATAACCAGTCAATGCCGGTATTTTACAATAGCTAAAATGAAAATGTAGTTTTTGAAATGTTTTGTTGTCATTTTGGGGCTGCGGTTGCAATGATATCTAACAAACACAAAGAAACATTCCTTCTAAAGAGTTTTTGAAAACCC
The DNA here is from genome assembly GCA_963965965.1 of Trididemnum nubilum. Lineage (NCBI taxonomy): Eukaryota > Metazoa > Chordata > Ascidiacea > Aplousobranchia > Didemnidae > Trididemnum > Trididemnum nubilum. Next base: position 9,188,270 of record OZ014469.1, read on the forward strand.
TAAATCTGTTTTCTTAGCCTGTACTTTCAGGGAAAAAAAAAGACCAAATAGTCTTTATCTTTCCAGTAACTTCACATGACTTATTCAATTTTTCAAAAACCTTTCCACTTTTCTGGAAATTCAGGCTGGAAAACAAACGCAGGGTTTTCAAAAACTTTTTGGAGGAAATTTCTTTGCATTTGTTGAAAATCTTTGCAGCCGCTGCCCCAACATGAGAACAAAAATTATATTTCAATTCTAACTATTGTAAAGTACCAGAATTGGCTGGATGCTTCACCTCCTTTAAGGGTATTGATTAAAATCCAATTTTATTATTTAAGTTATGATGACAACTGTTTCGGCCAAGCTAGCATGCCATTCGGTTTTAGTTTTTAAAATGAGATTGTGATTAGAATAAAAGCATCAGTCTTAACAAAATGCCGTTTCAAAGTTCACATTATTTACTGCTTCATATTTTTAGTATCAAATTCTTCAGGGAACATAGTTAATTCGATGTTTACAAAAGGAAGATCATTAATTCGTTATATCGTTAACTCTTTTCTAAAAAAACAAGATTTTTCTTAATTCCCAGCGTTTTTATTCAAAACGTCATCTAAACAATTTATTCTGCGTAAGCTACTGAACTCAAGTAAATGATACAGAGGCCATATCGAAACATTTTGATCTTAAATAGCCTACTCTAGTCGACGTTAATGTCTGTAGCGCTTTTCGTCTGCTAACAAAGCGCAGATGACCGGTTCAACAACAAACCTGCTTAACTTTACTCCTTGGCGCCACTGTACTATGGTGGCTTTGCTACATCTTATTGCAGAAAGCCTGAAGCTAAACTTGCAAAAACAGCTTTCAATTTTTTTTTCTAGTTGCCATAATTCCAAGCGCCTTCTGTCGCTGCAGAGGTACTGCAGACCAGGCGCCATGGGGGGCATTCCGGGGCCGTGCCCCCCCAAGCGAAATGTGTGTCCCCCAAGCGAGGACTGTGCCCCCAAAAAATTAACAGAAATTGGTGTTATCCACCCGTATTCTCGTAATTTTTGTGGACTCACACTGGATTTCATAAAATTTTTGGGATAAGGACCTTTTTTTTTTGAGATCACCTGTTTTCGGCCGAAAAATCCCTCTGATTTTTAGTGAAGACCTTTTTTTTTGAGATCACCTGTTTTCGGCCGAAAAAGTGCTTGATTTTCTGAATTCGGCGGAATATCACTCTGAATTTCAGACCTTTTTTTGGTCTTCACCTTGTTTGTTTGATCCAGACTGGGATAAGTTTCTCGTGCCCCCGTGCCCCTCTCCAATTCACATAAATAAACTTCTCGTGCTCCCCTAAAATTTATTTCTGCCCCCCCAGCAGTGGCGGATTTAGGGGGGGGATGCATCCCCCCCACCAGCCTAAAAGTAACAATTTTGGCCGAAAAATCAGCCTCTATTTCGATTGATTGGGTGCCATTTCGGGATGCATCCTCCCCACCAGCCTCAACCTTACGATTTCGGCCAAAAAATCACTCTTAATTTCGGTGAAGACCTTTTTTTTTTTGGAGACCACCTGATTTTGGGCGAAAAAAACGTTTGAATTTCCGATTTCGGCCGAAAAATCACTCTCTATTTCGGTGAAGACATCCGAATTTTTGAAATTTTGTGCTTAAAATCCCCCCCCACCAAAATTTTCTAGATCCGCCACTGCCCTCCAGTCATGCTATCCTGGCGCCAGGCCTAAGGTACTGGCTCTTTTTAGTTTAACCGACACACTTAAACGAGGACCAAATACAAAGCGAATCGTATTAGACTAGACTCCATCCTTTTTAACTGAACCGTTTCCGAGACGTTCTACTTCAAACAACGCGTACGGACCTTTAGTGTGATAGTTTTTATTAGCAGCCCTGACGTTAATAGCTTTAGCATCGTCAAATACGCCACCCCAGTTTTAACCTAAAGCAACACCACTATTACGCGACTGCATTGAGTCGTTCTGCAGCGCCCTCATCAGTTTGATCTTCTCAGCGCAACATAGGCTATCCGGCTAGCGATCTCAGCAATGACCAAGCTGTAAGTTACGTTTCACTCTAAACCATAGCCTAGCCTAGCAATAAAGCTTTCATTACTAGGCTACAAGTACAAACTCATACCTGATAATAAGACTACCAGCAGACCTTTTGTATTTGCTTACACCTATTACTGACTCTACTAGCGTTACTTTCGCTTTTTTCTGAGACGTTTGTTACTTAGGCTAATGAACACTATTGCACAGTCTGTTCTTTTTCCAGCTCTGATCTGTTCCATAATATCAAATGTGTTAGTGATTAGAAGTTTTGCAACTTTTTTTACAGCTTCCGGCAGCTTTCTAAATATTAAGAATTTATGTAGAGCATTGCTCTAAGCTGTTTTTAGCAAATTTTATATTGGAACTTTTTTCTTTTTCACACGCAACTTTTTGCTGCAATTTTCATTAAGAATGGCGCAAAATATTAGTGTGATTTAAAAAATATGCTATGAAACTACTTCAGAACAGCTCTTTTGTCTTTGATTTGAATAACAAAGATCTATGTGACGGAATACTTGCATCTCAGAAGTTATTTATGACGCAACAGTTGTCTTACAACTTCGTGCATTGTGGAGCGAAGTTTTAGCACGCTTCGCAAACTGTTGGCAAAAGATCGCCATTTCTCCGCGAGTAATGTTTGCAAATATTTGGCATTATATGTACCTACATAAATCGCTTGAGTAAATCACTGTCGTTTGTAATGTTTGTGAATAAATGCAACTTTTTGCTACTTTCGTTAAAATTAAATCATTTTTTAGTGCAACAAAAACTTGCCCTTGTAATTAGTGTACAGGAAACAAGTACATGCAGTAGCCTAATTAAGGAGTTGCTTGAAGTTAAAACTGGCGAGGTGCCGATTGCCGCTAAGGTGCTACCATTCACAAGCATCAACGTCAGGGTTGCCGATAAAAATTGAACCCTAAGTCTTGTTGGAAGAATATTTCTGGAACGGCTGGGTCAAAAAGGATGGAGTCAACGTGAATCTAGTCTTATGCGATTGGCTTAACGTCAGTAACCTCATTGATTTTATTTTGCCTCTAATCTTCGTTTAATTTCCTTACAGCATTTTACGTTATATAACTGTGTTTTTCAATCAGGTTCGTTATAATGCTACGAAGCCACCGTTTTAAAACATCAGAATCCACTATACAATAGTCAATTTCTGTGTAAAATATATGTAATGAGGTAGTTTTTTTTTAATAGAATAAGGAAGCTAAAATTAAGGTAAACGCGATGAATCTAGTCCTTTTAAAAGCTTACTTTTTGCTTTTACATTGTGCAGGCTGTTCACGGTCTAGTTTCCCATCCAAAACATATACGTGGACTGCAATCTTAAAATTGTGCGTAGTGCCTAAACGCGTCATATTCTGCTCCTCAAGTCGTCAGTTTTGACCCTCTGTGCGATTAGTGGTGCTGGCGAATTTGAATGCTAGCCGAAAAATAAATCGCATTATTTTAAGGCCACACAAGAAAGCTGATTTGTTTCTTCTGCACCTCTCTCAAAACAAATTTAAAGCTATTGGGATTGAATGATGATTTTATTCAAGTTTCATCATCAAATACTCGACAATTGCTCTGTATTACGGATTTTCTGGTTTTACAGCCGGAGTTAACGGTGCATCTGGATTCGAGGGTGCATCTGGATTCGAGGGTGCATCTGGATTCAAGGGCGCATCTGGATTCGAGGGCGCAGCCGGGTCGGATGGCGCAGCCGGGTCGGAAAAAGTTGGTTTACTTGACGTGTTGGCAGTGGGACTTTCAGAAGGATTAGGCGTTTCGTTGTCGGGCTCAGTTTCCAATGGAGTGTAATGCCGCCTTCTGATATACCAGCAGAGTTTTTGGCATAAGAATATGATCAGAGATGTGGCGGCAATAACACAGCTCGCGAGGAGGACAAACTTGAGCACGAAAAAAAAAGATGAAACATCCTGAACATCCTGAAACAAAAAATTCAATGATTTTTTCATGATTAGCTAAAACCAATTTTTTAATTTTTTTATCTGTTTGCATTTTTACAACACAACTTTATTTCTATAAGCTCAATTTATTTAAAGAAAGTGACGATGGTCTATATTGATTTAGATTTTACTAGTTTTCAACTGTCTACACAAAATCTCATTTGGTACTTTTTTGGTCCGAGTTTGATTCTCTGGATCTTTTAATCAACAATCACGCTAATTTTAGGTTTTATTTAGTGCTCAATACCGATGATTGAAGCGAATGTCACTACCGCAGCACAAACGTTAAGCATATAAACATTTCAGTAAAATTAGCAGTCTTTTTCACCGGTCATTGGCATTATCAGGGGTAAGTCTTCAAAATTTGACTACGCACGGGAGCGCAATCAAGTTACCTAACACATTGGAAGTGAGCATGTTGTCTCGTTTTCGATGTGACTGACCACTTCTGTCACCGAGCAGCGTCAGACATCAATTATTTTATGATGGGCATACTTCTCCACTGGATTTGCTGCTTGTTCGAAGTCACCTAGCAGAGATAATCATCGCAAATCGTCTTATCCAAGGACACAACAACGTGACAAGGGAGGAGGTTCAACTCATATCATGCGATTAGGGTCGTCGTAAAAACAACGCCTTATTGAATCTCAGCTGTGCTGTCGACTTGTATCAGCTTGTGTATTAACAAACGGATTCTAATTAACTGTATTAAAAAACTTGTTCTACTTTTTGTTTTTAACCGTTGCCTACCTGTAGCATTGGAGTTGTTCCCGTCTCGCTGGCGTAAAATTTAGTTAAATCGCTGGTGACGTCAGCGCTTGTGGTTACTTCTCGACTTTCGAGTCGTGTCCCGCTGGTGATCAGGTCAGAGCTACCAGAACCTTCAGGGTTATCTCTGAAAATTAAAAAGTTTACAATCGAACAGTAACGCGTTCTCTGATGCCAGAGGTCGGAGGTTCAAACCTCGGGCCGGTCAAATCGAGCACGACATTTTTTTGAAAGGAGCTCAGTGATGCCCGGACGCAATAACGCGAAAATGGCCTGTCAACTCATTATGTGCTTCGGCGTATTTCAGCGAGAGACTTGAAAAACACCTGTTCCGTTACCGAAAGTTACAATTCAATTTTTTAATTAGCCAAGCGCACGGGATTCTTCTGGCCGCGAGAATTCTTTATAGCAGGTCAACCGTTTGAGTTTTTTAAGTATTTGTGTAGGTTGGACCAAAGCGTTAGTATAGATGAAAAGAGCCTACAATGGACACAATTGGAAGTCTTGCTCCTTGCAATTACTAACCCGAAGTTTGTCGCCATCTTTTTTTAGACAAATTTGTTTGTCTAGGTGATTCTAGTGTGTTACGCTAGCACCACCTAGAGGACTGAAGGGTTCCATTCAAGTCTAAAAACTGCAACTTCTTGTTAATGTACAATATAAACTAATCGAAATGGTTTGCAAAAAAAAAACAAACATAGGTCCATTAATTCGGAGAATAGCAAGAAAGTAGTTTACCTACCTTTGATCATCTATTTCCTTGGCGAAATGTTCTTGAACATGGTTGGAGATAAACAAAACGAAAACAAAAAACAATACCAGAGGCGACATTTTTGTTCTGCAAGAAATAAACGAAATAACAGCTACTTATTCGTTACTCGTTCAGATAACATCGGAGCCAGAGAGCTCGGTTCGATTCTCACCTCAACTACCTACGCAAGCAGCTTTTATAAGGACAATTAGAGCTTTTAAATCTAAGTAGAATTTACGATTTATCATGCTTTTTTGTTTCTTGCTATTAAAGGTAAATTTAACTTGAGAAAATTCTCAAGCACAGTTATTTATCTATTAATGTAATAAATTTTAAATAGAATATCAAAAACCTTGTCAGCAAAAATTTTATCGTCCTATGCCATGCGACTCCATCACTAATGAAGGTCTTGCATTATAAGAGGTAACGATAAACCTCAATCGTAAGCTGGCTTTTCCTTTTACCGATCACGCGCATTTGTGCTTCAGAAATACACTTCTCATTTGATTGCATGCATTTTGTTTTGTTTCGTTTTTTTGCATTTAGATATTATGTGTATTTCCGCTCAAAAATACGCGTGATCTGTAAAAATCGCTGAAGTGCACTAGTGCCACTTCGACGTATAACTTAAAGCTGCTAAAATACTGTAAATGGTATTTCGGTTATGGTAGCTAGTTATACAATTGTGACAAAATAAACAAAATAACTATTGTGACAAAATAAGACACTATTTCACCGGAAATTTTTTAGTCTTTAATTAATTCTGACTCAAATCAAAGCGAAACTCAAACCCTAACTCTAAAACCAACCTTAAACCTAACGCTAACCCAATCCCTAACTAAAATCCCAATCTCAACGGTTTAGAAACTAGATGAAAAATGGGGAGATAATTGTATTTCTTTTCGTTTTATTCTCTAAAGTTTTCGGTGAAATAATCAATTTCAAATAAAATGTAAAATTTAACCTCACATCCACGATGAACAAGTTCAGTTGCGTAAAAGCCAAACTACTCTATTACGAATTTCAACAAACTAACACCATTGACTTACCTTCTCAAATCTTTGTCTTTCTTCAAATGACAAACTAAAAAATGTGCAGTTCCAGCAACGTATCGTGGTCTGTTCTGATTGGCTGATTTGAATCATCCAAAGTTTCAACGTGTTTTTAAATGATTGTGCGAAAATCGAAAAAATTGCGTTAATTTCCGGACTCGAAAACAGCACAGTGGTAAAATATCGGAGTCTGAATTTATAGGATTAGATATCGATTCCCATGCCTCTACCGTTTCAGGAAGTCTATTACTACATACGTTATGTTGTATAGAAGATAACTATCTTCAATTCAAATTCTTAATGCTTAGTTTGAACTTGTGTTCAAAAAAAAAAGCCAAAATCAAATCAATAATTTGCAAGGAAGCTTAGATTCGGTCCTCTGTCGGTTCACACAAAACATTTTTGTTAACTGTGAAAATCGTCTGCTGCATGCATTACGTTTATTGTATACTAATAGTTTTGGTTTAGATACTCGTACTTAGCAAAGAATAGCATATAAATATTGTCAAGTAGATTTAAGAAAAAAATTTGTTTTTATTTAGATTTTAGATTACACAAAAAAGCACAGCTTTGCAATTGCAACAGTTTTTATCGTCTTAAATAAAAGTTATACTTACAATTCATTTTTTTTACTGCTAAACAACACTACATCTTACTGAAATAATCAAATATTCAAAACGCAACAAATTAAATTACGGTATACAACAAAAACGAAAATCAACCATGATTAAAGTTTAAAAATATTTTTTCCTTCAATATCTTCACGACAGCGTAATTTCTAACTAAAACTAAATAGAAAGAACATAAAAAAAAAACTTTCAAGCGCAGGACATTTTAATTAGAACATTAGTTGTTAGTATTGATATCTGTGGGTTTTGGCAGTGACAAGAAAACAAACTTCTCAAAACGTAATTTTGTTAACCAGGGTGGGGAAAGTTTACCCTAAAACCCTCTGGAAAAAGGCCTTTCTGTACTTACTAAGCGTGTTTGTTCATTTTTTCAAGAATCTGCCCCGGAACAGCGAAGTTAACGGCGATTTCAAGCACTATCTCGGAATAAAATAGCAGAAAATTTATTAAAATCTGGCCGTTCTATTAAATTTACATTTACATTTACAAGATCGATTTCGTTCACACAAGGTGAACATCATCAGTTGTCAATCAAAACTTACTAAGCGTGTTTCATAGTTATGAGCCCACAAGTTTAAAAATTTTCAGGTTTGAAATGCTGACGTTATATACGTTTCGTAGTTTTTGTTTCTTGTCATTGCATTAGTGACGTCATATGAGAAAATAACAGAGTTGCTGCGATATTCAGAGATGTTTCCCGCAGCATTGTTGACGTAACAATAACTCTCATTAGCAACCTCGCTATTATTTTCCACTTCAGGAGAAATAGTTTGTTTGGCGCCGCACTTCTTGAATTTGGCGCAATTTTTATAAAGAAGGTGGCGCATTTCCATAATTCCCCACGCCACGAAGTGAAAAACAGGAACAGCAATCAATAAAATGCCCATAGCATACCAGGACGCCAACCATGGTTTATTTTTCCAGTCCAACACATCATAAACTGCTGCAATATCTTCAGTCCAGTAAAGAACGACTGTAAATACTAAATATACCATTCCAAACGCCATTGAGAAGAAGAAATGTAACATCCTGATCCGGAGGTTTCCCAGGAGGAGCTCAATCAGCGCCAAAGTCGAGTTGATGACATGTACGTGAATGTTCAATATACCGTTTGACTTGTCAGGTGAGATGCGGTCAAATGTCACACCGACCCAATATGACGTCGTAATAATGCCAGCCGATGTGACGTATATGATGAATAAAACCAACGTAATCACGTGATACCAGCGCATTGAAGCGTAACGTTCAGTGGATTGTTTGCACATAATACGCTTTATCATTTCCATTAAAACAATGAAAAAGGCAGAAACTGAAAAATAATATCAAATCAAATCTTTCATTTCACTTGCTGTATTACGCCGAAGCGTGTAACGAGTTCGCGGGGCCCATATCCACGTGATTGTGTACGAGCAGGGCAACACAGCTCGTTTTGAAGAAACGTTGCTGCAGTGGCGAGCCATTGGCAACACTGTGCTCGATTTGGCCGGCCGAGGTCTGAACCTCAGACCTCCCACCCAAGTGACAAACGTGTTAGCGCTCGACCACTTGGCCGGTGAAAAAATAATAAAGCACACTAACTACTTCATCGGTGTTTATTAACCTGTCTCAGTCAGAAGACACCGACATGATATTTCGGTGTTCATGTCAAGCTGTCACCGTCTCTCTGCTTAGAATACGCGATGGAGATTTTGCACTATTTCTTTTTCGGCACAATGCCAAGCAGGAAAACTGAGAATAACTATTTCAAAGTCTTTTATTTAACTGCAGTCGTAATCGAACCCACACGAATAGTGTCAGTAGCAGAAAGGTATCTACTACATCATATTGAGTTAATCAATAATTAATCATATTTCTCTAATGTGCGCAGCTTAACCTGAAGTGTACCTAACGCGCTAGAAAGCTCACCAAAGTACAGCACCATCACGATCTGGCCCCAGTGGGTGAGAAACGTCCAATAACAGGGGTCCATGTTGCTCAGTAGATCAGCCACCAGCCAACAGATAACGTATACTGCAGCAAACAAGCGATAGCAAGCAGTACAGACAACAGCTCGGAGAGGAGGCCGCCATCTTGTGTTAGAGTCGGACGGCCCTCCATGATACCACTGAAATAAAATAAAAGTCATTGTGCACATTAATCCAAGTCAAACTTAATCACATTAAGGAGAGTTTTGCAGCTACCGGACAGTTGGTCACTTGCTTTTGGTCCGAGGGGTTTGGATTTTAATTCTCTTTACGGTTAAATCCATAAAGCACCACAAAACGCCTGTTGTTCCGAAGGCCAAAGCAATTGTAGTACTTGACATTTGGTTTCAGTGAGCTTTAATCTCTAATTACCGGTACCTAATTTATGCGTATATTGCTAATTGTAAGAGAGTTGAGAAGAAAATTGATCTAATATTAAGCTTTATCTTTTTTTTTGGATTTTAAACTTCCTCATACTTATTATGTTTTTCATTTCAGATATCGCTTATTCAACCATAGCATACACACACACACAAAAACATACCAGTACAAACCTGTAGCGTTACGAACCGCCAGGGATCACAATCAAAAGAAAGCATTTCCTTCAGATTTAAGATGGATTATAATTGTTGAAGTTATTTCTTTTACTATTAGTCTATTACATATAACTGTCCTTGCCTTTATGGATAGTAAACATTTTCAAGATGACAGCTATTTTTTGGTAAGGAATAACTATTCTTGACAAGAAGTCACAAAATAAATGACATAATATAATTCATGAGGTGGTTCATTTATTATTCAGCTTCTTTTGAACAGTCCTTTAGTCGTTTATTACAATCAACTACAATATCAGTGGGGTTTTATATCCTTGAATTAAAAACAATGTGCTTATTAGTAGCACTAGAGCGCTAAAGCGTGTATTATATTCCACAAACGATTTTAGATGATTTGAATAAGTCACCGTGATTGGTAAGCTATGATAGTGTACAAAAAGTTGGATGCTGACTCCATCGGTTGCCAGTTTAATTCATTCTGCTGTTTGCGAATTTTACAAAACTGTACAGGTTTGCTTTCATTTTTATGAAATTTTTGTGTTTAGAGTTTTGCTTGTTAAGTTTGCTTTTTGCCATTTTCCGTAATTCATAAATAACTGTTCGAGTTCAATGGGAGGACAAATTTTTTCAATACTTATTCTAAGTGATTACTTCTTTGATAAATCTTCATCTCGAGGCTGCTGCTTTAGTAGCTCTTATAGGCTAGAAAAGAAATTAACATTTTAAATAATTTGCTGCCAGCGTTTAAATATAAAAAACTATTTCCATTTTTTTCATAATTCATAGATTGTCGTTTGGCTTTTAGATACTGTCTCTGGCCTAGTATTGTAAAACTTTTGTTTTCTTTCCAACTAAATACTAATACTAGCCCTCGGTAATAAAGAAAAATTTAGCGTCTATGTTACTAAGAGTAAAATAATTCTTCATTGGAGTCCACACTTCATAAAAGATTTTTGGGTTCAAATCCAATTCGAAAAATTTATAGTTACAACCCTTGTTTGTTCCGTACAATATGAATCTTTCATTGCGTATGAAAGACTTTATGCTTTTGCTATTCAAAAATTTAACAATGAAAATTTATTGGTCGTTAAATTTACTGCGTCTTTTGAAATATTTGTAGTTTAATGATCTGTAATGTTTTGCAACATTGTTGAATTCGTAAATGACGTAAATACATTAAATTATATAGAAAAGCATTTTGAAACGATTGCACATAGTAATTTCTATAATATGCAGAACATTTATAACTATCACGTATTCAAAAACGAACAAATTTTAACACTGATACTATATGTACTTATCATTTCTTTAAGTGGCGCAACTAGTGGATGGACGAAGAGGGCTTCAACCCCTCCTTCAGTCAAGTTACTTAGAAATTTTAACCAAATTTCAGGCATTTCAAGATGCTTTTAACTTGAGCTGTGAATAAGGGTGGGGGGGGGCTTGAAGAGGCTGGGCAATTTAAATTTTCAACTAGCTTTTTAATCTTAGCTATGTAGTTCCTTTAAATGGTGCTAAAAAAACACAAAATTTCATCCGAATAGATATTTTTTCTGAAAAAATTGCAAAAATTGCCAAGCACTCCGTCGTGCTGGAGCTCCGTGAACACGTGATACATGAACTCTCTGAAAACTCTAATACGCATGAACAATTCCAGTTTGCTCAGAATTTTGCCCAAACGAAACATTTTTCAAGAAAATAAACTCACCTTTGGGCTTAAGTCCCCTACCATTAATAAAATCGTGATTGCGCGCCTGCTGACCCTGATATAACTGGTTCATTTTTTTTTTTTTTTCTTATTCTCAAGACTGAGAGTACCGATATTTTGGAAGCAGACAGCGAGTGTATACACCAACGTGAATTTTTTAATCGCCAAATTATCCCTTTTTTGCTTTTGCCACCGTTCGTCTTATTAGAATGAAACCAGCCAGCTAGTCAAACGGTAACATGTTCGTCTCTGGAGCGGGAGGTCTTGAGGTTTAAATCTCTGAGTCGGTTAAATCGGACATAGTGTTGCCAACGGCTCGCCACCGCTGCGACATTTCTTCGAAAGTTCGAAGCTGTATTGCCCGGGCGCAATAACGCGGAGATAGCCCCGCAAACTCGTTACACGCTTCAGCGTAATACAGCGAGTATGATTTGTAATGAAACATTGATTGGATTTAAAAAAGTAATCCTTGAACTACTAGATTATTATAATTAGTTTACGATAGCGTTATTGGCAAGCTTATATTTGATTAATACTTCCAGCAAAGTAGTCATATATTAAGCTAACCCTTTTTGTATAATTATAACAATTAGCCCAGCCTTAGTCTCAAAACTTTTTAAATTTTGTTAATCTGAAAATTAAAGTAAATCCATTTTTGACCACACGATTCTTGTGAGAGCTATTATCGAGTACGAGTAAAACCTAAACGCGAAAGAACTAACACAGAACTTTGCAGCACAAAGTGCTGGAGACTTAAACCAGAGTTAATAGTCGACAAATACAGGCCCGAAAACATAAGTAAAAAACTGGTCCGAAAAAGCGACTGCTGATCAATTGTGACGCAATAATATTAATAATCTTATTGATGCTTAAATCAAACCGTCATTCACCATTCCAAATTTATGTTAATTACGCTTTTATCGGTAAAAGTCTATGCACAAGGGAAAGTCTATGCGTATATAAAGCCCGAACTTGAACTCCATCTGAAAATGGACTTACAACTCTGGGTTAGAACTGGTGAGCATGATCTAGTAGATCTTTCAGAAAACGCTGTTGGAAAAGACGTCTTAATACACTTTTACTAAAGACTGGCACCGTTGGGTCAAAAAATTTTTTTATGATTTTGTTGAGTATGTTACACATGAAGTTACTTACACCAAGGTGTAAAATGGCTGAAATGTTTTATTTGAAATAAAGCAAACACAATAAACTGTACTTGCATTCACAGAAAATTTAACTCGACAAGCGGCGAAATGTCTTTCTGTAATGATAAAAATAAACTTGTATGGCGTCAACAGACGTTTGGAACAACGAGTTCAAAATCGTAGAAAAATTTTGTCGGTTCGAACCTTTTTATAACAGCATATCTATTCATAAATTCGTTTTGGGCCTAAATCATGCCGTTGTAAAGGTAAATAGCCTTTAATCGTGTTCTTTGGAAACTTACAGAGCAGAGTAGGCCTATACCCAAACTGACCGTTCTATTAATTTCATGAACAACCCATGTCTGAAGCACTTAAAGCATTTCTAGGATTCCGGACCTGGAATAAAAATGCTGTACAAGATGCCGCCTTTACTTAAATGATCTGCAGAAACGCCCCTTGGCAGCTTATTAGGATGTACGTCTAAACGAGAATTATCAGCGTCGTCTGGGGGTGGGTAGAAATAATCTTCATTGTCCCTGATGAGCTCGTAAAATTTTAACATTCTTTTATACTCGCTTTGCTGCGGAGCTACTGCTCTTGTTAGTCTTGCGAGACGATTGGCATGCTTGACCATCCGTGTGTATTTGCAGTGACGTCCTAACATGACGTAATCAACTTGCGTCTTGTTGACGTCGACGCATATTTCACAACAGCAAAGACAGCGTCCATGGACACAAACTAAATCAGAATTTGCATCGCTTACATTAGTTTTTTCAGGAGGTTTTCTTCCGGATGACTGACGAGGGAGGCAAACCAGCACTTCAGGCTTCGGGGGCAAGGTTGAGTGAGTGATCGAAAGATGCGAGCAAGATGAAACATGTGAACAAGCGGTTTTGTAAGAGTCCGATGAACTCGACTTTTGCGAGCCCGGAGAGTTCTGCTCTGCACAAGAATTATTTTCTGAAAGTGGTGGCACTATTAGCTGCTGGGGTTGTACAGCAGAGACAGGAGATGAGGGAAAATTGGGGTGGGGCACGGGCAAACGATGAGGCGAGATCTCTTCCGACAAACTTTTTTCCGGTAAACGTCGCATTTTGCTCGGTGATCTCCGAAATCCGCAATCAGAAGGCAAACGAAGCAAATCGAATTTTAAAACATCGTCAGACGGATATTGAGAATTTTCATCACGGGAGTTGATGCGACCATGTGTTAAACCATCTCCTGATGAGTTTCTGCTTTTAATTAACGTGTAATTGGAAAAGGTTTCATTTTGAGATTCGTTTGACGAACTTGGTTGAGACCCTGAATTGCTCAAGTTATAATCGGTGGAACTTTGCTTCGAAAAACGACTGGGCGACTCGTGCGTTTGCTCCTGGCAGACAGTATTGCTTTGATTAATGTTTTCATTTCTTTGCAACCTAGGTTCACAGCTTTCCGTGCTATTCACCGTGAGTCGTTGGGATTTGTAATCAGAAAAAGACGTTAGTGAGGAGCAACTGCTTTCAGACGAGTCTTCTGGGTTTTCTTGATCGACTTCCATTAAAGGCGATTCTGCATCATCTTTGACGGATCTATTTTGAAAAAATTTTCTTCGAAAATAAGAGAAAAGTGCTGGTCCATATTTCCATACGCAGAGAAAGAACATCGCCAAAGGAATTGCGCCAATGAGAATTTTAATTGCAGTGAGAACTTCAGTACGCTGCAAAAAAAGAAGTTTCAACAACAGTTTTTTTGCACTTTTTGAGCACCAGTGCTGCCTGCAGTGCAAAAGTATTCGAGCTAGTAATATGAAACAGAACGGAAAGTAACAAATTCTTTTGTACCAATTTTAAACTACAATTGCGCTTATTAAACCAAAAGCGGCTTATTAGTTGTCGATCCCTTTCCTAAATTAAAAAAAAAGTAATTACAGCCTCTGGGTTTAGCCATACTTAAAACAGCAGTTTGCAAAGTAAGTCGCACAATTTTGGTTTGGTCTGCGTTACCTATATACACTAGCGTAGAATTTTTTTGTTTGAGCGTGTGAAAATCAAATTTCCTTCAGCGTTTTTGAAGAAGTGTCATTCAAAAAAGTTAAGTATGCATTGGCCTCCCGAAGTCATGGGGATAATTTTCGGAGATTCCAATGGTTGGCAACTTTTGACATTTTGGAAATAACGGCTGCAACATTTTAAACACTTTTTCGCAAACTTTTAAAACAATTAAATTTTGCATTGGGCAAAAAATCTTCTCAGATAAAAATCGTGCTTTTAGTGGTGAAATGGGGGTAGTAGAACCTTTAGTAGCCGTGCCCTCTCTGGTTACTTAACTGCTATCCACAACATTTATTAACGGTCAAATTTGGAAGACCTTAACAGTCTGTTTCACCCAGACAACTGCTTATTTAAATCAAATACTGCATTTGAATGATTCTACAAAGGTGAACATTTGATCGCCGAAAAGTAGAACTTAATGTAATGGGTATCTATATTTGACTGTAGCTACATTTTATTATTTTTTCTAATCTCTGATAAAGGAGCTCTTTTCAGCTAGACATAAAGACAACAGTTGATTGTCATCAAAACTAATGTTCTACTTACCGCTTCAATGATGCGAGGAAGGTTTTTGATTGTACCCAATCTGTCCTCTCGCTTCATATTCGCACCTTGTCGACGCCTGGCGATTTCTTCTGTCAAGAATACATATGGTTTTCCACTGCCACCGAGCACTAATTCCTCCACTTCAAGATCAATGACACCAAGGGTCTCATCAGCAGGAAACCATTTAGACCAACGGCATTTGAAATTGGTCCCGTAGTTGAAATAAAATAAGCTGAAAAAAATAATATATTAAAAAGTATACAATTTGGATCGTATAAAGTAAATAAACAATTTTACGTTTTTTGAAGGAGAATTTAGCCATAAAAAGCGCACCCATCTAAGTTAATTGAAAAATCACAACCTAGATCGCCTCATTGTATGGCTGCTCGCTTGACTGGCTGCCGTGGGAATCGAACCGTTAGACTCCAATTCCGATGCTCGTGCTGCGCAAGTGACAAACGCTTGAGATTGAATACCTGAATTCTATTCGACACCAATCCAAGTTTTTTGTATTTTTTGCGCAGAAGTTTCGTTTGTCAGAACGACAGACATCGTCAAAGCTATTGAGTAAACAACCGAAACTATTAGGGCCGTACGTGGTATAACTCTCATCCTAGAATCATTGTTTTTGTGTTCTACACCATAGTTGTAATTCGGGCCGGGATTTTCGGGTCCAATTGGGTTCGGGGCGGGTTCGGGCCTGAGACTTTTTTTTGTCTTAAGTGCACAAAAATAAAATCAAAATTACTAGGCAATTTTGCTAAATTTTTCAGACCTAACTTAGCTTTCGGGTTTTTTCGGGCATGATTTATGCTTCAAATTACTTTTCGTTTTCGGGCTTATATTTTCGGGTTTGGGCCTGAACTAGTCGGTCAGTTTACAAGTCTGTTCTACACAGTTTAGCTTATTATATTAACTCTATTTAACACGGGCTCTTTGGCCAACGCATTTTACAAAGAGGGGCAAAATTGCCCTCTTATTTATCTCCAAAACCAAAATTCTTGAAAACAGTTTGACACGCGGTTTCCTGGTAACCAAAATTTTTCAGAAAAAATTAATTGCGTTGTTGAAACGTCACGGCCATATTTTTGAAAAATTAGTTCAAATATTTCGATAACATCACTGGTGGTTCAAATTTTGTGCAAAGGGTTTTATTAATACCGAATCATAAAATGCCCAAGTCAATTTATTTAGGTCATAAAAACGTCTTATCACGTTAATTATGTTAAATTTTGGTCAAAAAATGCTCAGATTTGGGAAAGTCACTTTGGGAAAGCTTGAAAATTGGGAAACTTTCCATTACCTTTGCAACTTTAAAAGTTCAGTAGTTATTTGTAATGCATTTTGACTTAAAAGTCAAGTCGGTTAAAAAAACAAGCTTGCTTAAGAAAAAAAAAAAAGACAGGAGCGTCAAAAATTTACCTCCCCGGTACAAAACAGGTTAAATTAATTTTGCAAGTTCATAGACGCTATTTTAGAATTACTTTATAATTAGAGCAATATGTGCCCGGCAATTTGCCTTAACTTTTCCTAAGTTTTACTCATCTGCAGATTTGCAGATGAGTAAAACTTAGGAAAAGTTAAGGCAAATTGCCGGGCACATATTTGCTTCATTTCCTTAAGATTCGACTTACGTAAAAACTAACTTTACCAAATTTGAGCGTTTTACAACCTTCCGTTACAAAAATATAACATCTTAAATTTCCCCTTAGAAATTTTGCCATTAGAAGCAAAATATCAAAAATTTGAAACAAAATTTAAAACAATTAGTAACAAAATTTTAAAAAGTTAGTGCATGTTCCTAATTCTGAATAAACAATCTGCGGCAAGAGTTATCGTCTAAACAAAGTAAAGGTCCAGAATTGTAAAATTAACTGCTTTTGAATAAACGTAAGGCAACTTTCAAAAAGTTAATCTTCTGTCACAAAACCAACAAAATGACAACAACGATGTAACAGAAAAATTGTTTAAAATTAAATTAACTAAAACTAAAATTTAAAATAGCTGATTGACCAAGCCAACTGACAAAACTCGTCAATAAGAGCCACCAAATAGTTTCAGTGCGTTTGTATCTTCTCAGCAGCAGAAAAAATTCAATCAATTTACCGATGCTATTATTTCATGTAACAAATATTTTTTTGCTTTGCTTAAAAAATTGATTTTGCAGGAAAGACAATTTTTAGAATCGCAGCACCGAATTACCATATTTGGTAGTAGCAATGACATTAAAATTTAAATCACGTTAGCATTTGCCTCAGAATATTCAACTCGAAAGTAGAATTGCGGAGAAAAAATTTTGAGTTTACTTTACAAGAAAATTTGTTTCGGGAAAAATTTAATAAAGTTGCCTATCGCAACTAATTACTTAAAAGAGTCTTGAATTGTGCTTGTTGAAACAATTTGAAAGGTTCAGTTTGGAGGAGTGGCAGAAAAACATAGCAAAACTACAAAAAAAAAAAAGCACCAAAACCTTACCTATGCGCAAACAGACTGAATATAAACGCTAAAATCTTCATCGTGTCAAAACCAAGTTTAGCTAACTTAACAAAATAAACTAAAATAGTACCTGCAACACAAAACACATACAAATTAAAGAAAACAACAGCATTCAAAATCATCGGTGGTAAACATTGGAGGTTTTTTGTTCTTCTTGGCGATCGGCGTTTTTATTTGTTTCGATTTAAGTTAAGCACGGAAAAATTGGATAAAATTGAGCAAAATTAGTTTTTGTGACTTTGATTAAGAACAATGTGACCAAGTGCAAATAATAATTCGGTTATTATTTTCGACGCGGGACGCTTACGCACCGAAGCATTTGGTAATAGCTGATTAAATAGCTCCTATAGACTTTAAATATTACTAGGTTATTTAGGCATAAACAAATCAATCCTACAAAGCTAATCATTACTGCAAGGTGCAAATAATGCTGTACTTTTTTAGCTTGCATTATTTTTCAATGCACCAATATTTAAGTGCTCTTTTCATAATAAATCTAACTATAAATCAAATTTGAGAAATTTGCAATGGGACAATTTGTCATGATTTAAAAGTTAAAGTGACATTTGAAATTTTTTTATTTAATGCAAACGAATTATTTGAGAAATTATTATCATTTTGGGTGCAGAATTTCTTGCAGTATCAAAGATCGAAATTGATACTATTAAAAAATGGCTAACTGCAAAATGGCAAAGCTACAAATCTACTACGCTTAGTTTACGCTTAGTTTTTCGATTTAGTTCACCTGTTTTGCTTACAAAATACAGTTAATACCCAAGGACAGCACAAGAACACAAGAAAATATGGCACAATAGAACAATATTAAATCAATGAAAAGGACTACTTTAGCGAGCTGCAAGACGCAAGTCAAAACGACAACACTTAACACGTGTTTCACATGGAAAGTCATTTGGAAACAGAACAGACTTTTTCCCGTAACTTTGGCCGAAAATGTATAAGTTACTACATCAAGGAAAGGTTAAAGGGGGTGAAACATTCAGCCCATTCCGGTAATTTCAATGCTAAAGTCAACTACAAATTTTGAAATTTTGGGGCTGCCGTTGCAGAGATCAAACAGATACTCCCTTAGTATGTTTTTGGAAACCCTGAATTTGTTTTGCCCGTTCACATTTACAAAAAACGGAGAGGTTTTGCCAAATTTGAACTGATCAGGTAATGTGACTGGAATAACCATTATTATTCAGTCTTTCTCTTTCTCTGATAGTACAAATTGAAAGAATAGGTTCAGGATTTTCAAAACGTTTTTAGGTGGTATATCTCTTAGTATTTGTTAAACATCTTTGTATCCGCCGCCTCGCCCTAAAAAATGTAAAACTACCAGAATTGACTAGATGCTTTACACTCTCAATGAATATTTACCAGCACGTGCGTTCAGTTTTGTTTTATGGTTTACAGCAAATTTAGATACCAAAACAATTAAGTGTTTGCTTGATTGTTTTCAAATTTTTCCACTGCTGGACTGAGCTAGACTGGTCTTTGAAGTTATGGCATTTCAGTGCTCACTTCAAGGCTAGAAACATCCGAAGTATCTGACGAAACAATTCCCAGACGCTTTTCCATGTGGAGGTAGACTTTCCTCATTCCTGCTCTGCTGGTTGGCATTTTGGAATAACCAACCTCTCTTGCAAATTTGGCTGCAATCTCTTTATGTTCTTCAGACAAATCCTCGTATGTTAAAGGTGAGGTTGGCTCTTGATTTTGTTCTATTTTTTGTTTTTCCTCTTTACGTTCAAACGCTGAGATGTTCCAGTCGCTACTTCCAATTGAGCTTTCCACATTATTGCTGGGCACTTTGCTTGAATCTCCAGAACATGATGATTCATCAGCAGTATTTGATTCAACATCTGACAAACCGTTGCTTGCAAATAATTTAGATGGATCTTTTGGCCTCCAATCTTCAGTCAATTCTATGTAAGATCCAGAACTTGATGATTCATCGCTACATCTTGAATCAACATCTGACAACCCGTTGCTTGCAAATTTCATTGGGTTCCAGTCTTCTGTCAATTGTATGTATTTCTTGCTATTCTTGATCGCCGTTGGGTTTGAAAGATCATCACAATCATTTGATTTTCTTTCCCTGCCGGTGTCCGCTTCGGGGCACCGTAAATCAGATTTCGGTTTTGTAGCAGGTTTGTCGGTTTCAGATGGTGAAACACGAATCGATTCGGAAAAATCCCGTTCCGATGTAGATTTTGATGAAGTTGAGATGCTTTCTACACTGTTTTCGTATACGAACTTTAAATACTTGGTTCCACGTGGCGTCGTGTGTGTCACAGGTATGATACCCCTTTCCTCATCTGGCTTGGTGATCTCTACTAAAACGGGAGGTTCCGGTATTTTTGCTGATTCAGAATTTTTTAGTTCTTTGTTAGATTGCTGTGGGTGAGATGGAAGATTTGAGCCTGCTTGATCTAGAGCCGCTTTTAAATCTGCTGGGCTATCGTGAACAAGCGTAAAAACTGCAAGTTCTTCTCTGGACGATGACCGGGTCGGACAAATTGCAGGAGTGGCTGAAAGATGCGGTTCTAAGGAATCCATAGATTCAGCTGCACAGTTTGCAAGTAAAGGCTCGCAGCATTCAACATCAACATCTTGCAAAAAGTTTTCAAAACGCTTGTTATTGGCAAAACTACAAGCAATTTTATTGCATCCATGAGCAGGACTCAGCAAAGTTGCGGGTTCCTCTTCATTGTCATCTTCAATCAAGTTTTCGTCGTCATTAAATTTTGCTGGAGTTGCTGAAAAGAGTTGAACTTGGTCCCGTGGTCTTGCTTTTTGTGACCCTGAACTGATGTCAATCGTAAATCTTCGTCGAATCAAACGGTTCGAATGAAATCGACCAATCAAACGTTTGTATCCGTATTTCCATAAACAAAAGAATAAACCAGCCAAAACAATCAATCCAAGGCAGGCGCTGAGAACCACAACAATGGTAGAACAATCCGATCCCTAAAAAACAATGACAAACTGCGTTTATATTTTAAGAATTGGCCTTTGGATTTGGTGACATCTGAGCAAGACACCTTGAAAAGCTTTCAAAATTATTGATTTTGGGTTCCGCTACAATTTGCAGAGTCTTAGCGATCATGATATTAGTCTCACAAAAAACTACTTACTTCACTCCTCATACTAAGTTTGTTGCTTGTTGATGCAATTAGTTATTTCTAAGAAGAGTACATGGTTTGTGTGGATGAATTGCAACATTGTTTATCCGAAAAGAAGCTGCATTAGACTCAACGTGTGATAGGTGGTTTAATTTCTAATACGGTTTAACCTTATTTTACGCGGAATAGGGGCATTTTCACCATTCTTGTTTTGTTTTGATTGTTTTGAGATAAATCGTTTAAAACACTTTTTTTTTAAACCAACTTGGCTTTGAGTCAAATTTATCCAAAATAACTCAAAAAAAATTGAAGTTGCTACGACAAGAGAAACTTTTTCAATTTTGCGGCTTTACGAAGTCACGAAGCAAAATCTGAGCATTTTTTTATCAATCTTTTAACTTAAGCGACGAAATGATATCCTTTTTGTGACATTACTTTTGACTTAGACAACACCTTTGGTTTAAAGAGTTGAATAAGAGGCATTTTTGCTGCACCAAATGTGAGTCAAAGCTGCTATTGCTTTAGAGCGTTGGTGCCGTTTTCTAATAATATTGCTCTATTCTTATTTCTGAAAATTAAAGCTTGAAAAATTTGTTATAAGCGTCACTTGGACTAATCTTCAAATTTAAGTTAATCCGTTTAATTGCTTTGAGTTATTCAAAAAAATACGCTGGGAAATTCCAAAATTATTCTATTCCAATACTATTACTTTTAACAATCAGAACCAAAGGCCATCAAAATTGTGACTGGGTTCCATTGCTTTGGGGATTTGTATATTGTCCTATTTATGATTTTAAAGACAATTAAAACAACTTGAAACCACCGAGCGTTAAAGTTAAGTTTGCATAATCTGGAGTCAATCTGAACACTTAATTCGCTGTCAGAAATGCTGCAGTCGCTCCACTTACCGCGAAGGCAATAACCGGCTGTCTTGTCGTTGTCTTAATATCATCCACGTGGTTTTCACGATTAAAAGCTCCGTCCTTTATCTCACACACTCCGTCCGCATCACCGCTACCATGAAAGAACAAGTCCATTCCAACGTCAGTGACGTTACAAGTACCATCTATGGAGAAGGGTGATTGTCTTGCTGTGTTGATATCCATCAGATATAAGAAACTGAAATAAATCAACAAAAATTTACAATGGAGTATAAACGTGAGTGTGACAGAGTATTCTTAGCTTCAACGCTCGTTAGGCGGTACGCCGAGCGCACTGAGTTTCTATTTAAACTAAACTAATAATACGTCAGTATACTCAGTACTTAAATTGTAAAATTTTGCATGGGGGTACGCTTTTGCAGCTTTGACCAATTTTACAAAACGTTGAGTGGAAATGATGTATTTCCATCATCGAAATTAAATAAAGACCAGAAACAAGAAAAAGGTCTTTGCCCGAAATTGAAGTCAGTTTTCCTCAAAATCAGATGAAGACCAAAAAAAAAAAGGTCTTTGCCGAAAATTGAAGCGTTTTTTCGAGAAAATTAGGTGAAAACCATAAAAAAAAAGTCTTAGCCGAAAATTGAAGCGGTTTTTTGCCAAAATTAAGTGAAAAATTTGATCTTTTTCGTCTGATCATCCAGTGCTCAAATCTCGATGGGGGACACCTAAATCTTGATGGGGGGACGCTAAATCTCGATGGGGGGACGCTAAATCTCGATGGGGGGACACTAACTCTCGATGGGGGGACACTAACTCTCGATGGGGGGACACTAACTCTCGATGGGGGGACGCGTCCCTCC
Source organism: Trididemnum nubilum (assembly GCA_963965965.1). Lineage (NCBI taxonomy): Eukaryota > Metazoa > Chordata > Ascidiacea > Aplousobranchia > Didemnidae > Trididemnum > Trididemnum nubilum. The sequence continues at coordinate 9,210,778 of OZ014469.1, forward strand.
TACAATTTAGGTACTGAGTATACTCATGATTTTTCGACCAATGTAGACTGTAGAACCATTGTAATTCCTGTTCAATAACAGTACAGCATATAGTATAAACTTGGCTTGAAATCATATGCGTTACCGTGTAATGTATTGTATGGTTGCTTTAATCAACTCCAACAGGTACTTTGTTAAGGCAGAACGGTGGGTGGGTTGTGGTTAATTTAAACAAGAAAGTTATGTTCTGGTAAACTTAACTTTTCGCCAAGTGGGGAGGCTGGTTTTAAAAATGCGGGCGTAGGGTAGTTTAAATTTGAGTGTAGCCAATTATGTAGCAAAATTTCTTCAGGGCGGGAGCTCGTCACTTTAAAAATATTAAGATTAAAATGTTTTTTTTTGTCCCAGATTACTTATTGCTGAAGTGCAGAGTTGTAAGTCGGGCCGGGCTTTTCGGGTCGGGTTCGAACAGGGTTTAAACCGGGTTCGGGCCTAAAGTTGACAAAAATTTTGGTCTTAAATCAAACCCGAGACATGCTTTTTGTCTTTGGTGCACAAAAATACAATTAAAATAACTTGACAACATTGCAAAATTTTTCAGACCTAACTTAACTTTCGTTCTTTTTGGGCATGATTTGGACTTCAAATTAGTTTTCGGGTTTGGGCCAGGTTCGGGGGCCTGAACTAGTCGGTCCGTTTACAACTCTGCTAGAGTATTCAAAGTTTTATTCTTTTGAAAAACCAAAGACGTGGGAACGCTTAAAGCAATATGGCCAAATCGGTTAAAAAAAAAAACGTTGTAGTCATCGCTTTTAAATTATTTTCATGGAATGCCCCAAGATCTAACAGCTTGTTTTACTGTAAAAATAAAAAGCTTTTAAAATATCGAAACAGTTACAATATACAATACACTTTATAAACAAGAATCCCGAGTCACCATCATTATTTAAAATATCTTACCTTAAAATAATGAAGAGCAGTAAACTAATAAAAAATTGCATCTTGGGCAAAAAAAAACTTTTTACAAAAGTAAGTATTAACTGAAACTAAAAAGTGCGTTAAACATAGCTGGGAGTAACTATTTTACCAATAATTTTACGAGAATGAAACGAAAATGAAGATTATTCATTCGCGCATTTTTCATTTGCCTTTTAAGAAAAAAAATTGAGCTCTGGGGGTTTGTTTTAAAGCAAGGATTTGCGCTTGATTCATATTATAAACTAGGGTTAATATAAGTGGACAGAAATTTCAAATTTCGGGTGAAATAGTGTCTTTTAAAGCAATAAAGCTGCCTTACGCCTCAATGTGACTGCTGGCAATCAAGAGGGAAGAAATTAAACAATCAAACGAACGTTGCTGTGCATTCCTGTTTGCGGTGACCAACTTTGATTGGCCGGTACAAACCAAAATTTTAGGGAAAACGTGTGTCCCCTTTGAGACCTTTCATTAATGGGCAAATCAATGCGCAATCAAACTAACAACCAAGTTTGAGCGTTTTTGAAAGCTTCTTTCGACAGTAAGCAAATTATACAAGTTTACATTAGGGTAGAGTTGAAAACTTATACCTACAAAACTTCCAACTTATTTTTTTGATACTGAAGCCAGACAAATTATTTTGACGAAACTAAATTTTTGATACTGAGAAGTTAATCACAAAATTTAATTTACTAAAAAGCAATTTTGCGCAATGATAAGTTGACTAAAACGCAATTTGTTTTATCTTTTCATTAAACAAAAATTTATGGCAATTTCAAAACTTCTTAGTTCTAAATTTCTATAAGTGAATTTAATTTGCTATCACTACTAAGCATGGCAATTTCCATAACCAATGGTAAATTGGCATTACCAAGAGCCGGATTAACCATACCGCAAAATGGCACAGTGCCAGGAGGGGAAAACTTTTTTTTTCAGGCCCGTACCTACATTATGCTGAAACATAAAACGAATTTTTCGGGAAAACCTTTCACCTACATTTGGCAAGAAAGTGTAGAAAAAGTCCCCAAAGCGTCTAACCTCTGCGCATAATAAATCTGTCCTTGGTAATATAAATCTGTCCTTGGTCCTTGTTATGAACAGTTTCTTTAACCCTCAACGTTATTAATTATGACTTCTGAAAGCTAACAAAAGAGCAGCAACTTCTATCGCTTCTAAATTGTTCTGCATCACCTTAGTGCTATCTTTTTGCTCAGGAAGAGATTGTCTCATCTGATTAAAAATTTTGATGCTTCACATCGTTGCTTTGAATCTACAATTTGCCCATTTGTTTGTTCATTTGCATAAAAGCATGTGATTTTTGTGCAACAATTGCACGACAGAGGCAAGCTTTTTTGTTTGACTCCACCGCCAAAGGCTGTATTGAAAAAAGTTTTATCAAAGCGGTGGTTTGAGAACTTTGCCTAAAATATTTAAACTGGGTTCGATTTTCAGCTGGGCAACCCCGAAGTGTTTAAAAATGACGACTTCTGGTGTTATTTGGTAGCGTGATCAAAAAGACTAAGGCTTCGGTCAATTGCAAACTCTCGTTGCAATATCCGGGTTCAACGCCCACTTTCGTAATATTGCTGTGTTTTTGGAGGAGAAGCTTTACTGCAAGTAAACATGCTTGTGACTTTGAACAGTCAGCGAATTCAAAAGCGAAAAAATCAAAAATCGATTCGAAACATTCGGAAAAAGACAAGCTTTTACACGCATTCAAAAGATTTCTTACGTCGCTTTCTTGTGACAACTTAAAATCAATCTTGTTTTAACGCATCACGGTTAAAGATCCCAGAAGGTGAGAAAAAAGAAAAAAGTGTTTATTAGATTGTTGGTTTGACATTACTCGAATGAAAATCCCAAAACCACTGTTACTGTAAAACACATGTAGTACAAACATAGACAAAACCGAATAAGAAAAACAACTTTACACTGTTGTGATGAGACACAGAGCAAAGTCCGGACTTTGATCCAGAGAAGTTCAATAAACAAGCTTATGGCTGACAGTTTTAATTTTTAGATTTTTTCTCTATACACATTAAAACTGTTTCACATTTGCCGCAATTTTAAAAAGAGCATACTTTGTTGAAATATATCTATTTGAATTTCATTTATACAATGATGATCGCGATAACGCGTGAAGCAGGCTGGGAAAGAAATTATAGTACATTTTGTCAGTCGTAAACTTGGTTTTTGTTTTTAACGTACAATTTATGTAATTCGCTAAAATCATCTCAAAGCATCAAATTCAATAAAGATAACTCGTGATCGGGCATTAAGATTGTAAAAAAGTTTGTTTTCTATTTTAGGTTACGGTTTACTTTAAACTATTAAACGACATAATTTGATTACAATAAACAAAATATCGCAAATATCACTTCATACTCTGCAACAGAGATTTTTAAACTTTTTTCAGACCTCTGTTTTTGTTTGAGGTTGGCACAAAGGTCACAGAAAAGTTATGGTTCCATGCCGGATTTTCAAAAAGACTTCAGAACCTTCGCACCTTTTCCGGCACTAACGCAAAAATTAAAATTAGAGGAAACAGTGGATCTTTTAAACAATTAAAAGATCTTTTAAATAATTTATTTTAAACAATCGATAACAGTGGATGTCACAATACTTCTTCAAAATGTCACGGGGTTCCTCGAGTCTTTCAATGTTTCATTGGGGGCCCAGTCAACCAAAAAGCTTAAAAACCGATTAACATACAATATGGTAAATTAAAATTAAGACCATGTATAGAGATTATCGATTGTTTAAAATTTTGCATGCAAAATCAAAGTTATAGTATGTGAATTTTGCTATAAGATTTGGAATACGGGTCAGCAATAGCTTTTGATATGAGATCAAAAATGCAATTTTGAAAAAGATCCAATTAATCAAACGGCACTCACAGCTTGAGCAATAATTGGCCGGTTTCTGGCAGCCATTTTTGCATGACAATAAACCTCATTTTCCCCGTACGAATTACGTTCAGTTTTTCCAAAACTTAGAACATTGGAAAACACTTGAACAAATCAGATGATATCAAAAATAAGAAACTTGGAAGAAAAATTGAACTTTTAATTAAATTCGTGTAGTGATAATTTTTATTTAAATTAATTAAATTTTAATTAAGAAGTAAAATTCGTGGTCTACACTTGGCTTGCGGTATGCATAACACGATATGTTTTAGTTGATTTACAATTTTTACAAGTTGGTCCTTACAGTTGTAGTGTACAGCATAGACGTGGGATATGCTTCGTACGAGGTGCTTTTGGTTTTTGAAACTAACAAAAAATGACACAAAAAATCTTGTTCGCGTTTGATTTTACGTGAAATGCACACCACAAGCGCGCAAACAAGATTTTGTTGAGGAGAAGGGTTTGAACCAAAAGTTTTCGTCATAAAACTGTCTAATCTAGGCGGCATGCTGAGCAAATTGATGCAGCTCAAATTGAGTTCAGGATCAAAGTCCTCATAGCCGCCAGATAATATTTGTAACTTTTTGGAAAAATAGCGTTTTTAATCCCGTTTGGATCACATTTTTCACGTTTTTGGAGCCATTTGAAAGAACTAACAAATTGCGAAATTTCGAAAATCATTACAAAAAACATAATTGCCCAGCTCTTTCAACCCACTTTACTTATACGTCAAGTTGAAAACACGTTTAAACGCTTGTATTTTAGATTAAATTTTTTAAGTTACTTGGCTAACGATGGGTAAAGCCCCGCAAGACCCATTACGAGTTTACGCCATGCAGACCAGACTTTCTACTCACACCATTTTAGAAATTTTATCAATTCTTGAAATATTCAAGTTTCTATAACTAATCATTGACCTTTAACAAAATAAAATAGAACAACACTAAAGATAAATAAATTGATACAAACTGTAGGCAAACTACGAATTTATTTATTAAAATCAGCACTAACGCTTAAGAAAAAATATTGCCCCCAACTGGTAGAATTACCAGTCGGATCTTAAATGAGGTGACAGTAAATCTATAAACTAAAAGTTCAAATAAAGATTTTGCTCTTTTCTACCAGTACATTGTTTTGCCGGCCATCGTCTGCCGGCGCGTTTACTTACCTCGAGCGGAAGCGATGGTTGTCTTTGTGGTTCGTTCGGCCCAGCTGCAACTCGAGAGCTAGAATAAGTTAGAATCTTTATCCGATTGTAAGCTTGCCACTCATTTTTTATTTCCCAAGTTTTAGAGAAATTTTTTCTTTTTAGTGTAAAATTTTAGACCTCCCTGAAGAAGCTTAATGCAAAACAGCCTGTTGGGGCATTTTAGTTTATAACTGATTAATCAACTTTTAATCTTGACCAAACGTCATTGAGGCTTTTAACCGATTGGCGGCAAAAACACCAACTATTTTTGTTTAAAACTTCGTATTTTCATACTTTTGAGAAAGTAGCAACGGCAGGGGGATCGAACCTAAAACGCTTTGAACTTGAAACTGATTTTATTTTAAGATCAAACGCTAGCAGTTGTAAGTAGCAAACTTATTTCAAAATAATACACTCAACAAGCATAACTGCAAGTTTTATTTTTGTTGTACTTAAAAATTTCGTACCAGAGTAACTTGTTGAATTACACAAACATATTATACTGAAAAATTATGAATTCTTAATTTACTCTCTTCACTCTACAACTGCTTTGACATTTTTTTCTACGTTACACTGCTATTACATTTCAATGAAATAATTCGTAACCTTCTGGTTCTTCAATGTTCTCGGTTCCATCACCGTTTTTCGGTTTTGAATGTCATTTTTTTTTTCTTTTTTTTGCCCGTTTTTCTTTTTTTGAAAACGAACCAAAAACCAAGCCAGGAAGAGGTGGAGTCCTTATAAGAACAAAAACGTCCTCGAGGACACGTTTTGAAGTCCTTGGATTCAAAGCTAAAGTCCTTGAAAAATGCCCTGTTGTCGGCTCTAGGACAGCTTTGTTTTTTGCTTGGTTGAAAGGGAAAATAACCAAACATAAAATTTTTTACATTCTAGATCGGCGTAGCCAGGATTTTTGAGTGGGGGGCCTCAATCCGCAAATCACCTGCAATATTATGTCATCAAAATTTTTAAAAAGGAGGGATTTTTTATGGGACAAAAATACCACAGAATGTAAGATCAGGAGCCTGGGACTTGTGTTCTTGCGTAAACAGAATTTTGTTGAAGGAGAAGGACTTAAACCAAATTTAATGTTTTCGAAATATGCGTTAAATCGTGTGGGGGCGGTGAAGAAACTACTGTAACTAAACGTATCACAGACGGGTCTGGAGTGGGGCCCCCCAGTTGCCGGAGGCTCTGGACAACTTTTTGGAAATTATTGTGTTTTTTTTTATAAAAAAGCTGTTTTTATTGCCCTTTAGATCACATTTTGCACGTTTTTAGAGCCATTTGAAAAAACTAAACTTTTAAGATTTGAGAGCCAGTTGAAAAAATTATATTGCTCAGTCTTCCTTCAGGTCATAACTTAGTGAAGTCACAGTCATACAAAGCTTACTGTATCCTTTTTTGGATAAATTTTCTACTTGACTTGGTCCAGGTGAAGTGAAACAAGGTAAATTGTCTTTTGCAACATTTTTATCAGGAAGTAATAATTACGCAAAGATTTTCCATGCAGATGTTTGTTTTGTCATAAAAATAACCAGTGGGTACTACATATTCGTTAATCCGTTAACAACGAAGCTAACTTTGTCAGTAACTCGTTAATCCGTTAAAAATTTTTTTATGTTAACGGACTTAATTAACTTTTTTTCAGTTCTGCTAACTTTCGTTAAAGTTTTTATCGTTAATATCTTGCTCCATTCATTCATCGTACCGGTACAAACCAGGTTTCACTAGTAACACTTGTTGCGTATTAGCACGAGTTTTATAAAAAAAAAAGCAAAAAAAGGAGCTCTTTTTTGTGGCAAATATAAACTGCAGCCTTATACGTCTATTATTTATCGCTGTTCGCAGTTTCCAAAGATTTTCCGATCGCAGCTTCGTTAATGCATTTGAACTTATTGAAGTCAGATTAAACTGTGAAATGGAACTTCCAACACACAAAAAGACCACCATAGCAATAAATTTTTGCTTACAATCAGCTCAACAGTATCAATACGTGATCTAGAAGTGAGTGTAAAAAATAAATGTAAATTAGCCTACCCGTAAAATATTAACAAATTAACGGACTTTATTAACTTCCGTTAATTAACGCTAAAAATAACGAATTAACTTTGACGGAGATGTGAAGTTTGTTAACGGACTTGTGGTACACGAAGCTAACGTTTTGCATTAACTTGCCCACCTATGGAAAAAAAACAGTTTTAGGATTACATGAACGACCAAGGGGCCAGGGTCACTTGATTCAAGTTCAATAATTTGTTCAATAAGCATTTTTCGTAGCAATGTTTTTTAATGTTTTGTCTCATCAAAACTGACGAGCTGGATTGTTATTTAAAGTTGCTGTAATACAGGATTACTGATCGTATACTGCATCAAGTTAATAAAAAAGCTAGATGAAGGCCAGAGCTTGCAAGCTTTAGTTCAAAATCCTTGAATTTCTCCCGGGTTATACATTTAAACTGATTGAGAATATTTAAATTGAGGGCGACTGGGCCTCTCTGGTCATTGACATTACTATTATCGTTAATTACTGTAATTGTACGCGAAAATGATAAAGAAACTGAAGTTGAATAGTTATCCTTTTTATTAATGGTGGCGGTTCAAATGGAGGGGTGTCCCTTGCCCCCTCCCAAGGCACGCCTATAACTTATGGCCTGTAAATTCATTTCCTTTCCTTATTTGAAAATAACGTGGTAGCCAAGTAATAGTAAACTTTATTTTCAATGGCATTGTGTAAAAGCTCTAATTGCAGAACGAAGCAGAAAAACACAGTGTAGATAATTTGTCAAGTAAAGATTGCTGTGGGACAGAATTTTAACTGCAAATTTTAATCTTTTTCTTGAAATAGTTTTTTTTTGGAAGTTGTATCACGGTAATATGTGTCATTTTGGCCTTGCTAAGCGTAACTGATGAGCCTTAAAATTAGGCAAAACAGCTGTCTTAGGCTTGCAACTGGTAATTGTTTTGTCTAAATTTAGCAATGTCTTAAGTGAATTTTGATGTTTGTTTGATTGCTTTCGCAATGTATCTTTTAAATGGTGTTCCCTTTTCAATTTTTTTTTTTATACATGATTACTGCACTCCACTCAGCTTGGACCGTTTTCCTAATGCTGCAACTTTGTTGTCCCTTTCTTTTGACAGCGTAGATAGTTCTTTATATTTCTCCAAATACTTTCGGTGCGGGTGGTACAACAGCAAAACACTAACCATTCAAAGCTATAGCAAGGGGTCCGAAGTTTCGGACACAAACATTTTTGAGTTTCTAATACTAAAACATGACCGCGCCTACGTAAATGTGAAATCAGAAAAAAATATGTCCGTGATAATGAAATGCAATACATTTACCAGGATGGCCTATGATATACTAGCTATGTTACAGATACTATAGCCTTATCTTCTTCAAAAGAGCCACAAATCGTAGAAAAGTAAAAATTAGAGTTGTTCTTTCTTAACTCAAAACAAATTTTTTGTAATATACCCTCCCGCCCTCCCGCCTTTTCATTAAGGTTCTTAATACAAGTAACAAAACGTTACTTGAAAACAATAGCTATTGTACTGAAAAGGCGGGAGGGAATATTACAAAAATTTTGTTTTGAGTTAAGAAAGAGCAACTCTAATTTTTACTTTTCTACAATTTGTGGCTCTTTTGAAGAAGAGGCCCGCGTCAAATGTCTTTTTTTAGGTTTTCCTATTAATACGGCCCTGTTGGAATGCTCAGGTTAATTTTTGCAGTTAAACAACTGGTGTTAAATTTTACAAGGTATTTTTTGGCGGCCGAAACGTATGCACTCATTTATTGAGAGGTTTTAGATAAAAGACTGTGGAGAAACATTACATGCACTGAAACGTGAGGAAAAAATTGGCTTCAAATTAAAATTTGCATTGGGAAAACGTTGCAAAACTAAAGTTTTTTCAACTAAAGTTTTACAGCATTTTCTTTTTCAAATTATTGCGTAGAAAACCTAATTGTATAATTTCCTCTAAAAGTCACAGAATTTGCTATTTTTCTGAAAAACAAAAATTACTAAAATTGTTCAATGGAGGTATGGGAACTTTGCCCTCGCCTCCAGAGCCTAGCTGTTTCCAAGGGCTTGAGCTTGCAAGTATGGTTCCTCATGTCATTTCAAAAATATAAATTTACAGCATTTTGCAATACTTTTAGATAATAATATCAGAGTTGCTATGCAATATTTAAAAACCAAGATAAAAATTTGAATTTTCTGTGAAAAAAAACGTTTAACCAAACAATAAGATTTGCGTGTGAAACATTATTGAAAAGTGGGGGTCAAAAAAATTATCAGTGGTCGTTTGCAACGGGGCCCTAACTGATGAAATCAAGACCTAAAAATTGACCATTTCCGCGTCAAGAACTTATAATTATTCGTTATTCTCATTTTCAATCTTGTAACGTTAGCAACATTACTGCTGAAGCTTAAAACTTCAAAATAACATTTATTATTTATAGAAACTACTATTTTCGAATAATCATAAAAAACCTAACCAAATACGCGTATAATATATCTTAAAGACTTTTACGCTGAAAAATAATGAAAAATTTGTCGATCATAACTTAGAAAAGTTGTGTTCTTGATCCTTGGCCTTGACCATTCCAGACCTGTTCTTGGCCTCGAGAGGGTCTGTTCTCGAAAATTCGGTTCTTGGCCCAAAATTTTTTTTTTTTTGAGTCAAAGTTTGTGTCCTCGACTTGGCCTCGAAGGTTGTGTCCATGACTCCACCTCCGAAGCCCGGAATGCGGATATGTAAATAAGGTGAAAAAGGTTGGACGTAGCTTCAGGATGGACAATACAGGCTCATCGTTATTTATTGAATGTTCGTTATTCGAAAAATAACGAAAACTGGTATTACATGCTCCAAAAATGACAAATGACCGATAGTAACCTTACGGAAATTGTTACAAAAATTCCACAACTACTGAATATGTTCGCTATTCGTAATTTCGCATTATTTGCTCTTTGTTATTCGTTATTTATTTGGTACTACATGCTCAAATTATGTGAATAATAAATAGCAAATATTTGATAACTATATGTCATTTTTTTGGAAAATATTTTAAATTCTATAAACCATTCTTTAATTTTATTTTTATCAGCTTTGACACAATATTTTGTTTTTGATCAGTATAAAAAGTTGCAAAAAAGCAAGTACCGGTACGTTTTTATCGTTTTGTATGATCATATTGTTTTAAGCAAAAAATTGATAAATCTTTTCGGAAAGAGCATGTTACGAATAATACGGTATACCAAAAATTTAAGAAAATAAAAATTTTTGCTGATAACAACAAACTTTGAATTGGGCAAGTTTTATCTACCTTGATAACACAAAGTATTATCAGAAACGTATTTGCGACATTTGGTCTAGCGGTAACGAATTCGTCACTGGAGCGGGAGGTCTGGGATTCAAATCTCAGGTCGGTCAAAACGGACAAAGTGTTGCCAACAACTAGCCACCGTTGCGATGTTTTTTCTGATAAAATCTATGTTGCGCGGGCGCAGTGACGCGGAGATGGGCCCAGCAAACTCGTTACACGCTTCGGCGTAATACAGCAAGTACAATGAAAGATTTGATTAGCCTGTAGTAGCTCTCTATATAAACGATAATTAATAGATTCATCAAGTGCGGTTAATTAAAGCGAATGATTTGTTAACTCGGACTAAACTTAGTAAGAAATCGATCAAATTTTACGATGTAAACTTCGGAACATTATTCTTAATTAGAAATGCTTTACGAAAGAATACAAAACTCGTTTAGCAAACAGTCACAAAACTACTGTATGTCACTAACTAAAATTTGATGGCCATTCAAAAAAAAAAAAAAAGAGTGAGTAAAGTTTTGAAATCGTCAAACTTTTTTCAAGTTCCAGCTGCATTTAATAGATAGAGTACTTTGCTATAAGTTTTTGCAGGATTAAATGCTTCAGCAAAAAGAGAGTAGGTTTACCATCAAATCGATAATTTTGAGTTTCCATGCTCGGCCTTTTACCCCTTTCACTCATGTTTTTTCATGTTTATTTTTAAAGAACTAACTCGATTATTGACACTTATACCAGTGACATTTTTTCTTTCTCACAAATAAATGACCAAAGTTTATTAACTGACAGCAATCGAAGAAATGGAATAAATTGTAATGTATATTGCAGAACTATTCTATTCAATTGCAATTGCTAGAACCAATAGTTGATACAATTATGACGTAACAGTCGGACGCAGATTTAACGAAGTGATTTTTTCGAATAAATTTTTCGGTTACCAACTGAGCATGTAACAGCATTCAATTCGTTGTTCGTGACAGCACAAAAATGCGTTAATCGAAAAAAAACTTCGAATAACGCTTGAAAAACGAATAGCGAGTATGAATAACGAAATGCTGCATATGAATATTACGAACATAAATAACGAAATACCATAACGAATGTTGGGTAAATAACAAGGAGCAAATAAAGAAAGGCCATGAGAGAAGGAAAAGGGTGTATGTTGTAACCAAGTCCGTAAAGTCTGGTTAGCGCACTCTGATTTAGGGGACCATTTCGAGTTGAAGTTTGATTTGAGGTTAACATCGTTGTTGAGGAACGCGGAAGAAAGCAGGCCAAAGTTGAGTAAAAAGTTTGTCTTGATCTTTTCCCAATGTTTGAAAAAAACATGGTATATACCCATTATTAAAAAGCTTTTGTTTGGTCTTCGCCCAAAATCCGAAAGATAAAACAACTGTTCTGTTCAGAACAGAGTTGTAAGTCTGGCCGGGCTTTTTGGGCCGAAAGTTGACAAAAATTTCAGGCTTAATTCGGGCTTGAGACGCGCTTTTTATCTTAAGTGCACAAAACTATAATCAAAATAATTTGGCAACATTTCTAAATTTCTCAGACCTGACTTAACTTTCGTTTTTTTTTCGGGCATGATTTGGGCTTTAAATAAGTTTTCAGGTTCGGGCTTATATTTTCGGGTTCGGGCCTAAACTAGTCGGCCCGTTTAAACTCTGGTTCAGAATTACTTGCTTTCGTTTTGGATAATACGTACCCCGGACGAGAACTTACCACTACCAGTATGGGCCTGGTACTTTTTTAAAATACTTGGTAACGTAGCCAAGGGAGGCGGAGAGACAACAGTCTTCCTCATTGGCCTGTCGACTAAAATGCACAATAAGAAAAATAGCACGTTTTTAGCATTTCCGATACAGTCTCGTAGTGACATATAGGTTCCAGGGTTTGTCCATGGCAGAGATTGAAACCGGTCGGGTTGCCGGTTGGGTCGAGATTCTTCGACCGGCCGTCAAGCCGATTGAAAAACCGGTCGAATTCTCCTTTCTGGCTACTAAAAGACATCTAAGCACCCACCGAAATATACTTATACATTTTCTCATAGCTAAAACTTTTGATCAAAAAACAGTATTAACAAACCACATCTTTTGAAAACACTTGTTGAATGGTTTCAAGCTGTGACTAATATGCTGTGACCATTAAGACATGCACATCTAGGGGCGTATTTAGGGTGAGAGCATTATGTCGTGCTCCCCTCTTTTGGGCCACGGCACAAAGCAAACAAGTTCAAAATATAAGTTAAAATCGCGTAATCAGATTATAATAAAGCATGCATGTGGAAGAGGTTTGCGTTACATAAGCGTAGCCAGAGGGGGGGGGGCAGGGGGCCCGCCCCTCAATTGAAATGCTCCCAATGATAAAAATGTCACAAAAAAGACTGTTGTGTCTTCAGTTTGAGTTTCTTTCAGCATCTTCGCGTACAACAGTACACGCGTACAAAAGTAATTAACAATAATATTGATCGAGGGGGCCCGGGCTCCCTCAATTTAATTTTTGCCAACCAAATTAAAAATCCCCCTACAATTTAAATGGCCCCCAATTTGAATGGGCCCCCAACAATAATTTTGATCCATGGTGCCCGGGCTTCCTCAATTTAATTTTTGCCAACCAATTTAAATGGGCCCCCAACAATAATTTTGATCCAGGGGGCCCGGGACCCCTCAATTTAATTTTTGCCAACCAATTTAAAAATCCCCCTACAATAATATTTAAATGGCCCTTAATTTAAATGGGCCCCCAACAATAATATTGTTCTGGGGGCCCGGGTTCCTTCAAGTTAATGTTTGCCAACCAATTTAAACGTATAACCCAAGAGAAATTAAGGGGTTTTATCTTAAAAGTTACTAACTGAGGCACTCATCTAACCTTTTTATGAACGTAATGCAATAACCAGGGACGGATTTGACATATGGAACAGTGCCAGGGCCCCGCGCTCAAACGGTAAGATTTTTTTTGGTCTTCACCTGTATTTGGCAGAAAAATATTGCGAAAATTCCAAAGTGCCAAGGGCCCAACTCAATGTAAATCCGGCCCGGGCAATAGCATGGTTTGTAGGCGTTACTATGTATTGTACATTTTTCAAAAACAATTCACCTCCACCTAGTCAGGTTTTATGCAAGAAAATACTTTAAAAAGAAATTAGCTCTAGTAAGGGGAATGCTCATTAAACAAATTTTTGAATTGAAAGGGCCTGGGCCACCTGGCCGTATATATGTACTTCTATAACTGGTTGTTTTCATGACAAAACAATAATCTATAAGAAAAATATTCGACTGGATTGCTATTTACTGCTAAAATATTGCAGGAGACGATGTACTTTACTTCCCCCTTAGCTCGGCCAAATCACTTACAAAATTTAACCCCAAAATGCAAGATCTCAAATGTGTTTTGGACTTAAATTGCAAGCAAAAGGAGGACTGAACAACTTGAATTTTTCAATTCGCTTTCAAATGTTAAAAATCTACTACTTTGAAATGGCTTTGAATACGTGCGAAGTGTGATCCAATGGTATTAAAATAGCTATTTTTTCAAAAAAATTCCAAAAAACCGCGCAGCGGCTGGGGGCTTCGTCTCCAGACCACCGTCTGTGACACGTTTGAATTACAGTACACGTCTTTACTCAAACATGTCTCCCAATTTAGACATTTTCGCACCTTAGGTGTTTGTTGAGGCTTTCTCCTTGAACGAGTTCCTAAGCCAACACCAGGCCACGGCTTCTGATCTTCCATTCTACGATATCTTTGTCCACACAAAAATTCCTCTTTCGAAGTTTCTGATGACGTCAGTGCATGTGATTTGTGGTTTGCCCCCCCTCCAATTGAAAATCCAGGCAACGCCTATGTTGCGCTAAATGGCATTTTAGCATCATTTTAATCAGCTGAAGAGTAGAAGTGGCGCAGATTAAGGTTTTTAATACACGCTAAAATCTTGCCTTTTTGAAAAGCTTTTCTCACCTTGAATTTACTACGCTCTACCCTGGCCAAAAAAAGACCTAGCTCTTATTTTTTTTATATCTAACTATCCATGGCTTCTTCTGAAGTACCAGCATTTCTACTAACTGCTGGGGCAGATTATATTTCGAATATTTTGTAGCCAATGTCATAACAGTTCAGTTTTTGCTGCTCCGCAAATTGCAAATAATCTGTCACCAATAGCTAAAAAATTGTAACTTTATTTTTTGGCCTTTCACATAATATCATTAGAAAAAAACGTCTAATAATTTAGCAAGTGCCCTCCAGTGCTTTTTATGTTTATTTTGTTCACGTTTTGCGCTGCTCAAAACAGGTCTATCAAGCAAAAATTTATCCCAAAAAGGTCTCAAAATTGAGTTATTTTTGCAAAAAACGCAAAAAATTGTTTTGCGTTTCTTTTCTGAGACCTCCGTCCAAAGTCACAAATTTTTACACCTGACCCATGTCCCCCCATTTTGAAAATTTTTCATTAAATACATTGAACAGTGAACAAAAACCTTCTGCAAAAATCCGGTTGACCGGGCAGGTCAAAAACCGGTCGACCGGCCGGTCAACCGGCGATGATTTTGAAATTTACCGGTCGGGTCGAGAAAATCCTGACCGGTTCCATCTCTGGTCCATGGACCGGAACCAGGAACAAGTTCCAGCCAGAATTTGCCTTCTTTTGGAGCCGAAACGGTTTGGAATCAATTTTTTTTTACCGGAACAGGAATTCCTAAATCTCGGATTAATTTTGTTCATGAAAGATTTTTTTCAATTAATCGCACAGTTTTCAAGTAACTTATTTGAAGAGTGCGCGGATACTACTGAAAATGTCGTAAATGAGTTTGCAATATTTTGCGTGTCAGTTCAGACGTCATGCACGGACAGTGTTTCTCGTTACGCACCAAGGGGCACGGGTAGCACATACGATTGCTTCATTCAAAATCCAAACTGCTTGGGATAGCCCTTTTCGAGCCCTCACTTTTAAGCATTTCCGAGCAAAGAACAACTTATTTGTTCCTTGGTCTACTTGACGCTAGTCTCTCGTCAACTGCCTCTAGGCTATTGCTAAACTCATACTGCGTCAAGTGTAGTTGTTACGTCACAGTTAAGGCATTGAAATAAAAACAAATTAATTAAAGAACTTGTTCACAGCCAAGTGTTGCATTTACTGCTGGAAGCCAATTTTCTTTAAACGTTACTTTGGAGTTGAACCCTTAGTGAGATGCATCGACACATACATTTATGTTCCAATTGAGATGAGACAAATACTACTGATGTATTCTCAATTAGAATATAAATGTTTTTCTTATTACTGACAGCTTGTTATGATTTTCAAGCCACCAATTCCGATCAAAACCAATTAAGGTCTTGCTGCTTAAGATCATTCTTTTCCATCAGTTGACGACTAACGTTTGAGCTTTGGTAATAATTTCAAGGTTGGTAAGCAGTAGACTTGGCTTGAGTCTTCTGTCAGCAAATTTTTTTTTTTTTTTGCTAAAGGCTATTTTAGAACATATTCACAAGCCAACGCTCTTATATCGTTTAAGTTAATGTCAGCATACAACAAGAGGAGGCCTTAAACTGCAGATGTTCAGTCCACAAATTCATTCTAGTACAGAATGATGCTGGAGTCTTTCCTACATAAATAAAAGTACCGCCTACTCTGCACTTTTCTCATCATCATAATACTGTATTGAATTGTTTTTCTTCATCAAAACAGCCTACTTGACAGTAGTGTTGTTTTATAGGCAGAGCAGACATAGTCGGAGATAAATAAGCATGAGGGTCATTCCATGCCAAGCGTTTTGGACCCTCCAGCTTGACCCTCTTTAAATTTGTTTAAAATGTGTTATAATGTTGTATGGCATGATTGACCTTCGCATTAGAAATTTTAGCTCAATATCTCTCGTACTTTTGAAAATACGGCGATTTTTACTTTGCTACACTCTCACGATGGTGAAGGCTTGGTCATTTTCGGCCATTTTCAAAAAGGCGTTTCTTTAAATATAATAACAATGAAAGGCTGATTTTTGGTCAGTTAATCAACTTTCAGCTATTTCATGCAGCAAATGTCAAAATGGCACAGACTTATGGCATGATAGAAATAGGGGGTGCTAAAGTTTCACATTTTGACCCAACAACAAAATTTTGGTCAAGTTTGAGCACCTCCTTCTCTCATATGAAGCATAGCATTGCTCTCATTTTTAGCATGGTAGTTCCCTACCTACTGGACAGCAACTTTACCAATTTCGAAAGAAAACACTGCTTTTAAAAAAAGTTATTTTACTTCAAAGTATGCACCAGTGTCAAAATTGCAAAAAACACGCCATCTTGAGGTGGAAAAATGGCCCCGTCAGACACTGTTTTCAAAAAAAAATTATTTTGTGAGTAGAAAGGTGTTTTCTCAAAGTACTTACACACCAAAATTCAACTTTGTACCGAAACTGTAAAGGGGTGAAATTCAGTCACCTTTCACCCTTACAATTTTCTCTTAAATTTGCGAAAAAAATGAAAAAATAATCTTCGACATATAATTTACATAAAAATTTGACATGCTTTTCAAGAAGTTTAGGCTCAATTGATTACAAAAACTTTTAGCCTGTTACTGCTTATTGTTTAGATGCAATTTTAACACAAATATGTCACTACATGGCATAGGCCTACTTTGGTTAGATAGCATGTGTTTTTGCTTTGACATTACTCTATCATTTTTAGTAGCTTGAAATTACAAAATTTTGGATATTTATGGTTGTTAAATTTAATTTGGCTGTTAAATATTTCACAGTACAACTTTAGACAACTGTTTCATGTTCATTATTGTAAACTTGTTCATGCCTGGCCGAAAACTAAAAGATTGCTAAAAACTGTCTTTTTTTCGAAAGTGCCAAATTCAACAACAGCACATCACACACCAGCATCACCACAAAAACTTTGGGGATATTGCAATCCAATAAATAAAGATTATGTTTTCTGCAGCTGCAATTTGCACCATGCAATGTCTCCCACTTTCTTCAGAACAACTTCGTAATAATAAATCAAAAGTTCTGTCCGGCAGCAAGCAATTCCAAAATGTTATTATACTCTGTGGCAGCCAACATATAGTTTTTTCCGCTGTGTCCTTGTAATTGAGGGGGAGCACTTATGGCTAATATATCTGTAAATGGTACCCAACTCTCGTTTTGAAGATCTTGTTTCCATGTCAAAATCAACTGATTTCGCTTCACGAACTTGATATAAAATCCTTATTTTGATTCAATCGTTCAATTACAGCACCAATATATCATACACTGTCATACAAGTAAGCAACATATTTTCCAGGTTTGTAAATTTTGATGTTGCTGTTCATGTGACCGAATAAAAGTAACATTATCGTTACTGAAAAGATTCACTTTAGCTCCTACTTCATCTGATAAAAGCCTTTTCATTGCTAAAGTTGATTTGGATTGAGGGATAAAGCAGTGATGAGATGTAGTGCTAGAAACAATTGAACACCTTTAATGTCTTTGTTCTAATTCATTAGCTTTGACATTGCTAGTAACT
This sequence comes from Trididemnum nubilum, assembly GCA_963965965.1. Lineage (NCBI taxonomy): Eukaryota > Metazoa > Chordata > Ascidiacea > Aplousobranchia > Didemnidae > Trididemnum > Trididemnum nubilum. Next base: position 9,228,655 of record OZ014469.1, read on the forward strand.
TCTTCATTGCTCTCGTAGAAAAAAATTATTCCAACAATGTTTTGGGTTGTCCATTGAAACACTTGATTTGGGTTTAAGATTTGGTTGTTTTCATTTACTTAAAGGCTTTGCTCTTGCCACAAGCTGCTTCGTGGTTCCTCCAATTCCATCACAAGGTGACTTTCCCTGATTGGTCGCAAAAAGAAATGTCATTGAGCTTTAATCCCATGGTCAACTTCATAATAGCATAAATTAATAAATTTTTAAAAAGTTTTGTATTGGCTAGCTGCTCTGTCATTAAAGTATAAAATTTGGGCAATAGCAGGTAGCTTTTTATTGATGTACGTTATAACCAGAGGTGGAGTCGAGGACACAAGGCTCAAGGCCAAGGACACAAAAAAATTTCAAGGACAAGGACAGACCCTCTCGAGGACAAGGCCAAGGACCAAGGACACAGGCACAAGTGTTCTCCAAAAAAAAGAAGGATTTCAAAAATTTTTTTCAAGCAATCTCAAAGAAAAGGTCTTCAAAATTTTTTTCAGGTGAAAAAGGTCTTCAAAAATTTCTTTTCAAGCGATTTCCACTGGAGGAAAACAAAAAAGATCTTCTCAAATTTTCTGCGAGGTTTCTAGCGCTTTCCAACAAAGTTTTAACGGTTCAAAAAATAGTGCTGTCCTCGAGCCGAGGACAGGGCAATTTTTGAGGACTTGAAGCTTCGAGGCCAAGGCCAAGGACTTCAAAATCTGTCCTTGAAGCTGATGACGTCCTCGAGGACTCCACCTCTGGTTATAACTTTGCCAGTAATTGCAGGTACACTGTTTGTGTCATGCTTCATGCAGTCAGAGATTACACAAAAACTTAAGCATTTACCATTTTCGCTGCTAAGGATGAGATACCTCGTCCTTCATTTTGCATTTTGTACGCTAAGAACGAGATATCTCGTCGTTCAGTTAAGTTTCTATGCGAGGTTTTTAGCACTGTATAAACGTTTCTATCTTTTACAAGGCACTTAAAGAAAACAATGGCGTTTGTCTGTGATGACGTTTGATCTGTTTTTTTTTTCAAATCGCTTTGAAATCGAAAGTGATGAGATTGGAATAACAGTTGCAATGAATAAGCTTGGTTGGCAATAATAGGCCTTGACAATTGAGTTTAGGTCGAGCTGTTTATGTTCCCAAATCATAGTGTTTTGGAAACTCAGCTTGAGAGCTTGAGACATACAGCAAATATACCTACAGTAAAAGTTAAAACCATTGAAGTGAAGTCAGAAAGTAAGTTTGCTAGGTTAAATTCGCGTCCAAGTTGGGTTTTTGACCTACATAATATTTTGAAAAGTTAATTATTTTACAGAGATTTTTTTTTGAATTTTGTAAAATGGCTTCTAGGAAAAGAAAGTATAATTTGGTGGACGTGGTAGACCAAATAGATATTCTTAACTTTTCTGACGAGGATTTTATGGAGGATGACGATAATGACAGAGACAGTGATTTTCATCTGAGTGACACAGCTGCATCGGAAGATGAAGATTCCAATCTTGAAAGTGAAAGTATGCTTCTGCAAACCAACGAGCAACTAACTTCTGAGTCAGTCAACAATGCTATTTCTCCTGCCTTAGAAGATGAGAGTAGTATGCACGCTAGTGATGATGACGCTCCCACAGCGTCAAGCGTTGATGATAATGGTCAGTCTGAATGAATATCGATTGAAGAATCGTATTCACCTCCCCATGATATTCATTTTTCTGGAGGAAGAGTTGTTAATCCAGCAATCGCACTGAATAAAGATTCCCTGCCCGTGGAGTTTTTCAATTTATTTGTCACTGATGATATTTTGAAGTTGATGGTTATGGAAACTAACAGATACGCAAATGATTTGCTGTCAAAGTCCACTGTAAAAGATAAAAGCAGATTGAAACGCTGGGTTAACACAACTAACACAGAAATGAAAACGTTTATTGGACATCCATTCATAATGGGTCTGGTAAAAAATCACGATTAGTGGAATACTGGTCCACTGATTTAATAATAGCATCTCCATTTTTCGATCAGATTATGCCACGAGATAGGTTTGAACTGCTTCTACGCTATTGACATTTTTGCAGTAATGATTTGGCGCCGGATGATAATCGACTCTTCAAACTGAAAGACATCTGCAATGCTTTGCTTGATCGATTTCAGGTTTTACATTTTCCTGCTAGTGAAGTATCTGTAGATGAATCTATGGTTTTGTGGAGAGGAAGATTAATTTTCGGTCAATATATTCCTGGCAAACGACACAAATATGGAGTGAAACTATATATGCTGTGTGAGCCCAGTGGATATGCCTGGAATGTTCACATTTATTGTGGAAGTTGGACCCGATTTCAAGATTAGGACATGCCGAAACAGTTGTGTTGAAGCTGATGGAAAAGCTTCTCGATTGTGGCCGTGTCCTTTATGTTGACAACTTTTATACGAGTGTCCCTTTAGCAGAAGAACTTTTAAAAAGAAAAACGTTACTTTGCGGAACTTTGAGGTAGAATAGAAAGCACTTGCCAAAAAAAGTTGTTTCGTCAAAGTTGAAAAAAGGTCACCAAATTGCCACAAGGAAAGGTCGCATTATCGTCCTAAAATGGAAAAACAATAGAGACGTGATGATGCTCACTGCCTGCCACTCTGCCAAAATGATTACAGTTAACAGGAGGAGAAGACAAAGAGAGGAAAAGAAAAAGCCAGAGTCAGTTATTTCCTACGATTGTATGTGTGGAGTAGATCGAATGGACCAATTGATGTCTTACTACAGACCACTGCGAAAAACCCTCAAGTGGTATCCAAACGTGGTTTTACAGCACCTTGATGTGGCCATGGCAAACGCATACATAATCTATAAAAAAGTTGGCGGCATAAAAGAGCAATTGGTATTTCGAAAATCTGTTATTGCTTCGTTAGCAACTTCAAACACAGATCGAGAAATCCCACACACATCAAAATCATTTTTTCACCGCAAAAGCGTAGATCTTTCACGACTGTCAGATCAGCATTATTTGGACTATATTCCACCCACAGCTACAAAGCAAAAGCCGACAAGAAAATGCGTAGTTTATAACCAAAATAGAAAACGAAAAGAATCTTGTTATCATTGTGAAACCTGCAGTTCCAAACCGGCACTATGTGTAGTCCCATGTTTCAAAATTTTCCACAGCCATTGCTCGTCGAAACAAATGACAATTGAATTTCTACATATTTATCAATTTATTAAAACAAATAGACTATTCAATTCGACAATTAACGATTGTTTTGGCTGCTTTGTGATGACAATTTTGCGGTTATGAGAAACATTCTCAATATTGAGTTGTACTTCGAAAGCTAACGTCATAATAAACTTATTTTCGCTTTTTTCATTTTTTGTAATGTAGTACGCTACAAACAAGATAACTCGTCCTTTAGCTACTGTAAGTTTAAATGCGACGTTTTCAGCAGAACGCAAAAAGTCCGTATTATCGCTGTAGCGCACGGCAAGAAAAAGCCGCCGCAGTGAAAGTGTTATGGATACCGGTACCTTCGTCTTTTTAATAGTAGCATATTTTTTAAATGAAATCAAAAATCATGAATACAGAGTTGCAAATTTCAATTAAAAATATGTAAGCATATTTTTAGTTAAAATTTGCAATTTTGCATTCATGATTCTACTACATAATGGGTTTAAAGTTTAGTTATTCTGTAAGTTGTGTATTCCGGTGTAAAGTATTCACCATTTCCAACATTACTCCAACTTCAAAATGTACGCATACCGGTACAGTAAACATTAGGGTGGAGTGAAAAATAAAAATTTTTGAATTTAAAAAAGTGGTCTTGATATATGGCCCCAAACAACACATGAAATACTTCTATCATAAATTTTGAGTTCTTGCACCCTCTAGTGGTCGTGCAATTTGATCGAACGAGCTTAAAATAGCCAATTTTGCCATATCTCATTAACCACATATGCTAGAAAGCTAGGTTTTAGCTTAAAAGTTGCAGAAACAGCACATTTATATCTCCATTAAAAAGAACTGTGCTGTAAAAACGCACAGAAAAAAAGTTACAGCCAAATTATTGATTACAGATTTACGGATTATTGATGAGTTTTCAGTGCTCAACTTCAAACACATTGCAATTCACATTCGCATTGAAAATAAGCCAGATGGAGTTAAAATTTATGTAGATTTGTACTTTTCGTGAGCCATGCTGCCTTATCAGCTTCAAATAGTTTCTTTAGTGGCAATTAGCATTACACAACTGGGCAATGTCCAGCGTAGTGTAGTAACAAATATTGAAAGTTTCATGTTATAGCATCATCTAGTATTGGTTGGCTCTTGCATCATCATTTTATTTATGCTGAACTTGAAGAATTATATCTGGTTAATTCAAAAAAGTTTAGATTGTACTGTTCAATTGAAAAACCTTGAAAGATGCAAAAGTACAAAATTAAAAAATAAGAATTAAAAAAACGATTAGTAATTAGAAAATTTACAGTTCTAAAAGGAAGAAAATTTGGCAATATATGTACTGAACAATTTGATACCAATGTTTATTGTATTGTTTACACAGTATATCCTGTACTCGCTGGCATAAGTTTTGTTATTTCTGAAGCAGCATGCTACCTAAAAAATATCCAAGTCTAATGTTGTAAAAAGTTGTACGATGGAAAATTTTTTTATAGTTCTGATGATTTTCCTCCAGGGTTGTTGCCAGCCAAGAGACAAGTGATTTGAGGGCTTGCTTTAAGCACTTCAGGAGTTGGATACAGCTCGAATTGTTGCAAAAGAACAGATGGATTTGGTGTAAAGTTTATTCTATTTATGAGCTGAGTATTGCACAAAGAATCCATCAACTAATGCTAAACTTCAATGGTTTAACTAGATATCCGAAAAAACCTAAAACACCAGATCGATACAAAGAGCATAAGACTAATTTCGTGCACGATGCTGATAAACTTTCTGATATTTTTTGCTATGAAAATAAACAAAGAAAGCCATATGAAATTATATATGGCTTGAGAATAACATTTAATGATCATGCTTTTTTTGAGATCAAAAAGCAAAACCCAAGGCGACATGTTTGGCAGAAATATCAGAACTTTGAAAAATTTCTCCACCATAAAACTTTTCACAAGTATCATTCAACTTAAATCTTTTTTTAGTTAGCATGTTGCTTCAAAAGCAGCAACATTTATGCAAGCAAGTACAGTATAAACTGTATCTACAATGCAATAAACAATGGTATCAAAATGTTCATTAAATGTATTGCCGAATGTTCTTCCTTATAGAACTGGAATTTTTCTACGTACTAAATGCGTTTCTTATTCTTATTTTTCTAATTTTGTATTTTTGCATCTTTTGATGTTTTTGAATTGAAATATAATTCCTCAAGTTTAGCATAAATAAAATGATGATGCAAGAGCCAACCAATGCTGGATGATGCAATAACGTGAAACTTTCAATATTTGTTACTATACTATGCTGGACATTGCCCAGTTGTGTAAGGCTAATTGCCATGAAAGCAGAGTTGGAAGTCGATGCTGTTTAAAAGCAAAGACGAATCGATAGTTCACACAATAAGCAAAGAGTGAAGTAAAGAAACAAAACGCAAAGACATCAGAAACAAAAAACAAAGATTAGTAATCGATGCCGAAATACGAACAAAAATTTTTATTCTATTTTTCATGAGAATGCAATAAAATTTTTGCCGTATTGACCATTGAATGAAACTTGTGAGTGGAAAAACTATTATTACCGATACTATCAAGGATAAAAAACATACACTTTTAGGATAATATTATAAAGAGCAATATAGCATAAGAGAAACGAAACGATGTAAGATTAGATAGACTCAACAAGAACAAAAGTAAAGTTTAGAGATTCTACCAATTGATCACATGTCAGCAAAAAGCATAGAAAAGGCGATAATCGATAGAAAAAATTGAAAGCAAAGCATCTGCGATAATCGATAGCAGAAAAGCAAAGAATGTAGTATCGATTACTAATCGATATTTCCAACTCTGCATGAAAGAAACTATTTGAAGGTGATAAGGCAGCATGGCACACGAAAAGTACAAATATACATAAATTTAAACTCCATCTGGCTTATTTTCAATGCAAATAAGAATCGCAATGTGTTTGAAGTTGAGCATTGAAAACTTATCAATATAATCAGTAAATCTGTAATCAATAATTTGGCTGTAACTTTTTTTCTGTGCGTTTTTACAGCACAGTTCTTTTTAATGGAGATATAAGTGTGCTGTTTCTGCAACTTTTAAGCTACAATCTAGCTTTCTAGCATTTGAGTAAATCTGTAATCAATAATTTGGCGGTAACTTTTTTTCAGTATGTTTTTATGGCAAAGTTCTTTTCAATGGAGATATAAATGTGCTGTTTCTGCAACATTTAAGCTAAAACCTAGGTTTCTAGCATATGTGGTTAGTGAGATATGGCAATATTGGCTATTTTAAGCTCGTTCGATCAAATTGCACGACCACTAGAGGGTGCAAGAACTCAAAATTGTCATAGAAGTATTTCATGTGTTGTTTGGGGCCATATATCAAGACCATTTTTTTAAATTCAAAAATTTTTATTCTTGACTCCACCCTAGTAAACATACCTCTTTGTTAAGCTTGTCCTGCTCTCTTTCTGTTCTTGTCCTAGAACCTCAAAAAACCTCAACCCTACCAACAATAGATGGCTTGAAATAAAAGATGACATGGACAAGAAAGCCACAATCCAATGGCCAGGTCTCTACTTACACATCTTGTGCGATACACTCAGTAGCTCAGAGCAATTTTATAACGAGCAAATGATAGCACATTTGATAAAATTCTAGAACGTGAAGTCATAAAAGCTTTTTTAAATTATCATGATCTAAAATATGATCAATAAAACTTGAGTTAAACATAACATAAATTTTATGGCAAGTACAATAGTTTAATCAATTGATGAGTAAGCACCAATAAAGCTGAGCATAGTTAGAATACTAACTTTAAAAGTTATACATGCGAACAAAACCTACCTAGAGACTCAACTTTTCGTGGTTGGTTGATGAATATAGCTGACAATATTGTTGTATTAAGCATTTGGAAACATTTAACCAGCTAATTTTTCTCAAAACAGCATTATTGATCATTTTACAAATGAAGTTTGCTTTAATCTTGTTTCTCAAACAGCAACAATTTGTTAAAACTATCAATTTCAGTATGTGTGTATTTTATCATTGGGTTGATTAGATACATTGTATTTAGCACTATTGAAATGAATATTTCAAAGTCCTTGTAGCTTAAAATTTTCTAATTTCAAGCTACTAAAAATGATTGAGAAATATCAAAGCAAAAACACATGCTACCTAACCAAAGTATGCCATCTAGTGGCATGTTTGTGTCAAAATTGCATCTAAACTATAAGCAGTAACAGGCTAAAAGTTTTTGTAATCAATTGAGCCTAAACTTCTTGAAAAGCATATCAAATTTTTATGTAAATTATATGTCGAAGATTATTTTTTCATTTTTTTCGCAAATTTAAGAGAAAATTGTAAGGTTGAAAGGTGACTGAATTTCACCCCTTTACAGTTTCGGTACAAAGTTGAATTTTGGTGTGTAAGTACTATGAGAAAACACCTTTCTACTCACATAAAAAATTTTTTTTTTGAAAACAGTGTCTGACGGGGCCATTTTTCCACCTCAAGATGGCGTGTTTTTTGCAATTTTGCCACTGGTGCATACTTTGAAGTAAAATAACTTTTTTTAAAAGCAGTGTTTTCTTTCGAAATTGGTAAAGTTGCTGTCCAGTAGGTAGGGAACTACCATGCTAAAAATGAGAGCAATGCTATGCTTCATATGAGAGAAGGAGGTGCTCAAACTTGACCAAAATTTTGTTGTTGGGTCAAAATGTGAACACTTTGGCACCCCCTATTTCTATCATGCCATAAGTCTGTGCCATTTTGACATTTGCTGCATGAAATAGCTGAAAGTTGATTAACTGACCAAAAATCAGTCTTTCATTGTTTTTATATTTAAAGAAATGCCTTTTTGAAAATGGCCGAAAATGACCAAGCCTTCACCATCGTGAGAGAGTAGTAAAGTAAAAATCGCCGTATTTTCAAAAGTACGAGAGATATTGAGCCAAAATTTTCAGTGCGAAGGTCAATCATGCCATACAACATTACAACACATTTTAAACAAATTTGAGAAGGGTCAAGCTGGGACTTTATGAAAAATCAGGATGTTTGGCATAAAATTACCCATGACCTTTCAGTCTATTGATTATTTACTTTGATTTGAAACAAACATGGATGACATCAAATGTATTCCGCAGTCAATTTTAGATTTTATAGACCATTACGTTTCAGACTATACTTGCATCTTTTGAAATGCGAAATTCGATAAATCTGTTCGTTATTACAAACCAACCAAATATTTTTGGAATGCCACCCAGTCCTATTTGAATCTTTCTTGGGCCCGCATTACTGAAGTTTCCTCTCTCACATTAAAAACGATTGGTTTAAGAAGGTGCTACTGAACGAAATACTCGCTAAAAGCGAGAGGTTATTTTTTCACGTGCATCTGAAGTTCTGCGAGTTGGGTAACATCATTTTCACTCGCTAAGTTGCTTGGATCGATTGCGAGATATATAACTCGAGCAAAAAATCATCAAATATTCCTCGCCAACTACGAAGGTTTTGAAGCAGTTCTTAAGCGTGCGAGAAAACTTTTGGGCTCAGAAATTTAATGGCAAAATGTTGAAAACTTTTAACCAAAGCGAATTTTTGCTGAAAATTAATTAAAATAGTCGCCATGTTTGCTACTAGACTGCTGAGAAGAAAGCAAATTGCATTGAGAATCATTCGCTGTGTCGAATGATAAAGAAATTTTGAATAGCGCCAGTAGACAACATAAGAATAGATGTTTTTTATAAGCACAATTTTCTAAAAACATGAAACTCATTTTTGCTCAAGATTTAAGAACAATTCAAAAGCAATGGTAGCCTCGGCAGCAAAATAAACCAAAACGAAACGAACGTATGAAATTCAAATAAAAGAAACTAATTTTTGTGCTGATTTCAAACGATAAAATTTTAGTCATTTTCTTCTGTTTGCAAGCAAAATTATATAATTATTGGAAGATTATAAAGCGCTGCTGCTCTGCACAAGCAACTGAGAAATTTTTTTGGTAGTCGTTCAACTTGAAAAAAGCTTACTTTTTCTCGTTTGCTATTTACGATGCTGCAAAAGCAGGAAGAAAGCGTATACTCAAGCAGACAGATCATTAAAAATTAAACAGTGTTACAAACATGGTCGCTAAAATTGACATCAATGCTCTCAAAATTAAAAAAAAAAATTAAGAACAAATATGGCTGAAAGTTGGCAAAAAATGAAAAACAGCTAGACTAAACTCAAGATTGACTCGTTCTAAAACAGGAACATTGTACTTCGACTTGTTCACTTTTGAAAAACTTTGAAACCTAGTGTTACAGTTGGCATATAAGTTTACCCACCAACAACCGGGGGCATTACGTCATTTAAGAAATTGTAGTATGGAAAAAGTTGTTCTTTTTTTTTACATTGATCAAAAAATATATAATTCAGGCATTTGTTAACTAATTATTATCAATCAAAAATTTTGAAAGCTTGGAATATTAACGCATGATGGCCCACCCTATCTTTTTCCATAACAATGGAAGCATGTTTTGGCAAAAGTTGATAAGTCGCATTTCGCTGTTTCGAGTAAATCGTGTTTAAAGTTTTAAATTTCTATTTGGTTCTATTGTCAAGTGCGACATTTTAGGCTATTTATTACCGAAAATTGATTGAAAATTAAAACAATTTTTTTCTCAGAAAAATTAGTTTTAGTAAATAAATCAAAATCTATGAAAAACTCATTTTTTGAAAAATGTTATTTATCAACTTTTGCAACAACGTGCTTCAATTATTGCTGTACATACAACACGCTTAAATGGATTATTTTGAAGTAGAAATGCATCTGATGTCACAACGAGGTGTTTATTACGTAAAAAATGCAGGTTACCTATCATCTCGCATAAAAATTCGAGAGAGCATTTTTAACGCATATTGAGCAAGACGGCTTGGAAATTGCAGTTAGTCTACGAAATTTTTCGTTCGTTAACGCCATTTAGCGAGTGTGAATGGCCTTTACGAGCTCGCTGACATGTTTTGTAATGTGGGCCTAAGGCCCGAAGCTTCATTTTCTGACTGGCTAAGGGGTAACAGCATTGTGTGATTTGTGTGAACGTTGAGAGACTCAAACTGTTAGCCATATGATTCAGATTTTCCAGAAGTACAAAGCAACTCAGTTTTAGTTTAACTGAGAACGCAAAAGAGCCAAAGCTGTCATAAACATTTCTTTTTGAAAAGAGACGTTTTGACTACTTCGCCTACTTAAAGAAATATAACTGGTCGAAATCGGTTTTATTGAAGAAATGAGAACTGCTTGAGGGAAAAAGAGGTACCCCAAATATTTCTCTCTAATTACCCTTATTCGTGAAACTGCAATTTACTCCGTTGACTCTATACCAATTTGTGCCATCACACCAGGCACGAGTTAACAGAAATTTTTCGCTAAAAAGCGCAATGTTCGATGAGGAAGGTGAAAGGATTCTGCTTTAGACAGCAATTCTAATTCAAACTAAATTTATCGGTGGCATTATACAAGTGATATAATCTGTTGTATTAAAGTTAGACCAGCTTTGGTGATGTTTTTAGCCTATGAATAATATAAAATTTGAAGCCAAAAATGCTATTTGTGACATATTAGACAAGCGCGTGAGCTTTTAGACCTATTAATACATTGTTATCCCTTAGTTAGGACAAGCATCTCAGTTATTTTATCCTTAGGCCCCCTTAATTGCATCCGACGGTTATGGTCTCTTCCCCAAGTCTGAATCTTATCTTTTATCCAAGTCCTGCTCCTATATTTAATTTTTTTCCTATGCCATTGCCTAGCTCGTTGTTGGTGTTGTCATTTCTGTTGTAAGGTGGAGGAGGTGGTTAGATTTCATTGCTTTTCTCTAGCCGAAACTAGGGTTGCTATTATTTTTTCTGCGAATTAAGTTTATTGGGCTTTGCGCGTCTTATGGGACCGGCGGGTAATTTACCTCTGAAAGTCTGACTGAAGTCCTTTTTTGCTTGATCGTTACTTAAGAGGACGAAATAACTTTGAAAGCAGCTAGAGTAAAGACCTTTTTTGGATCTTTGCAGTAACTTAAAGTTTTATGATGTAAATACAAACTTGTTTTGGAGAGCCGGCAATTTTTCTGGTTGCTGAAATAGAAACAGTTCTTATGAAACTTGAATAGCATTATTGGATAAAAAGAACTTCTAGAAAAAAGTACGAAAAAGAACGAAAAGCTTGCAGTGCCCGACTATATGTCTGTTATGTACCTATTGAGCAATAAACAGAAAGCTTTGCGCCACTTTATGATTTGAAATACTGTACATACTATTATCGATATGATAGTGCTACAGCTTGGCGACGATGAATAATCGTTCTTAGAGAAAACATTGTTTTGAAAACTGCATTACTGTATTATCCGAGGAATCAATTCTGTTATTTTCCGCGACACGATAACAGCGTTCTATGAAATCATCAAGAGACGTATTGGCACATAACGGCAGTATATTAAGTTAGTCCAAAAAACAACTGTGTAATGAGTAGTCATATAACAGCACAAAAAAAAAAAAATCGTAAGTTTAAAAAAATAGAAGACAGAATGTCACAAGCTGAATCATTCTATACTGGTCAGTGGTCAGAAAAAAAAATACGGCCAAGATTCGAACTTCTGTCCGCAACAACAGCGAGAGAAAACGATACATTGGTTTCGAAGTTAGGGCAACTCTTCAACGTAGGGCAAGATTCATATTCAATAAATTTGTTAAATTTTGACTGACATCTAGAAATCCACATGCTTTCAAACAACTAGAGCGGAAGATGAAATCGCGATTGCACGCTGTAGAGAAAGAACTTAAATTGCTCGTCACTCGCGTAGCGAGAATCGGAGCCAGGCAGAGTGCTGCTGTTTGATTCTCAGTGCAATCACTCCAGAAAACTGCCGTTTAACGAAGCGATATCAGCTACCATATTATCCAAAAAAAAAAAAAGAAAATGAATGGCAGTTTGTCATTAGCTAGCTCAGGTTTCAGTCGTTTAATTAATCAAAGTTTTTGTCATTAGCTAATTTTAGAAATTAATTAATCAAAGTTCAAGGTTTTTTTGGAGCCACAGTGGTTCATACCGTTAATATTGCTAGGCGACTCAAAACATTGCTCGTGATGTTTTTTTTATTACGACTGAATACTTGTTAAAGCGGAAGCGTTTATAGCCGCTTGAAACCTTTTGACTAGGTCCCTCACTGATAAATGACCCTATTAATTTTTAAGCCATTTCAGTAGCTTTTTTGAAAGCAAAAAGGGCACAGCTAATGCAAATGGAACTACAATAATATTGCTCAGTTATTAAAACAGTGACGTTTCGAAACAAACAACAAGGTTGTGTAGACTTGCATTGGATCAGCGTTAGCTTTGTTCTTCATGGGGAATGTTCTGCTTCGAGAACGACGTAAGGGCCTCCTTGATCATGATATTTATTGGCAACCATGACGTTGATAACATCCGCGACGCCACTTTAGTTCTATCTGAAGTTAGCACCGCAACCAGGCTAAGTTACATAAGTATTTTGATCTACTGTATACATTGGTTAAAATAGGTTAACCTATATATAGGTTAAAGTAGACTTCAATATGCTATAGATTTCTGCATTGAAACGTCAGGGTTGCCAATGAAACTTGTGATTTGGAGGCCTCAGGTTCTGTTTGCGGTGGGTGTTTTGGGGGCAGCTGGGTCGGCAGGGGTAGGGTCGGCGTCGGTTGGGTCTTGTACGATTGGCCTAGCTTTAGATGCCCTGTTGATTTTGCCTTCATTCTTCGTTTAAGTCTACGTCTGTTGCTGTTTAATTATTACTATGTGATGCAGTTGACGTAGATGACCGCACGGTCTTTCGCTGCTTTCTACCTGCGTAGTTTCAACGTATGATAAAAATATATTTGACTTGCAAATTACATTAAATCTAAGAGAAAAAAATGCCTATGATCTTTTATAATTAATTCATCGTAATTTCACCTATTTTCTTATGCTTTGTTTACAGATTGGAAAGAAAACGATACTATCTAGAGATAGGCCTGCAAGCACAAAGCAAATATTGATAAAATAACTGCAACAATATGTTTTTCATCGCATTAAAATGTAAGATTTATATTGATGATTTCTCTGATTAATTAAATTTAAGTCCATTTTATTATAAGAACCGGTAAATTTTGGGTTGAGGATAGCTGTTCTTAAATATTCACAAAATATTAGTCTCATTTGATCTTAATTTGATCATAGCAAATGCAAATTTCTGAAACTGAAATGTGACAACAAAACAATTTTTGTCAATTGCTACAGCTATCAGAACAAAACAGAACCGTTTATTGCTCAAACTTGGCTTTTAATGATTGCTGCAACCTGGTTACCGGTATTCTAAATCGATGCGATCTAACAGAAATCGATTTAGCCCGTGTTCTTTTTTTCTATGCTAATGCTGGCATCTTAATTTGATCTTAAACTTTGAGCAAAAATGAGCCTCGTGTTCTTATGAAGTTGTTTTTGTTAAAAAATTTCTGCACGCAAAGGCGCTATTCAGTCGGCTCGCAAAGGTTTGCACGAATCGGTTGCCAAATTTAGAAAACCGGTTGATCAAAGCTGCTTGCTTAGATTTCTTGTACTCTAGGCTCAAACGAACCGGTTGTTGAGTGCAGAGAAGCGGCTACAAACCCGGTTTCTGCGTGAACCAGTCAAACCAGGACTTTTCAGTCTCAAAGAACAAAATGTCAAAAAATAGCGAAGAAAATTTAGAGCCAACGCAAAAAAAACTGATCGTTCAATTCAGTAGAATTTTGGAAAAAAAAAGCGATTCGTGTAATCGTGTATTGATGAAATCAATGTTATAAGTGGAAAAACTAAATCTTACAAAATTGGTTGTGAACAGTGTAGTTGTGGTCGATCTGCTACCGCGTAGTTAAATTTTCATTTTCAGTAGGATACTATGAACCATCACAATACACAGTCTAGCCAATGGTTATTTTGCACGGATTAGCTTTCTCACCTATGCTGTCATCGATATCTGTCCACCCCGATTTTCTTCAAACTCGACCAAGTTAAAATAATTTTTGCAAAGCCCTTAGATTTTTTTTCACTATTTTTTGATATGTATTCTATAAGTTTTTTAGATTAAACCTTGTTTTAAGATCCATTTATATTCAGTATGTGTTTTTGTTTCATTTTTGTTCTTTTTTGGGCGAAGTACTTTATTCCTTCCCTTGACTTAAAATAATTTTAGGTACATGTTTTTTGTTTGTAATTGTAAAATTTTTTTCCATATTTGTGCATTATCATGTGCGGACAAACATTTGTTCTAACTTTTTCGTGCGTGAATGATATGAGAGATGTTTCAAAAAGGGCTTTCTAGTCGGTATATTTTGTTACAACATGCTGTGATTTCCAAACTTTTAGTTTCCAAAATTTCCAAACACTTCCAACCAGCTTTCCAATGAGCTATTGTGTTCTATAGGTTGCTCCTGAAGTTATTGCTAATATCTGCGTTGAAGTTAGTGATCGAAAATGGATAAGAATTATTACACTCTTAACTACGCGTTCGAATTGGTTGCAGCTGATAGCGATTCATGGAATGAACCAGAGTATTTTGAGCCTAAATTTAGCGATTGCGATCAAATTTTATAAGATTTTTTGATAGCCCTACTTATGTGCTAGAAATGTTATATACATTGTTTCGGTATAAAATAAAAGGTTAAGCTTACAGAATTGTTTAAAGATAAGTTATAAAAATTATTTTCAGTAAAAAAAAAAAAAAATTCAGCGCTCAAAGGGTTAATTTCGAACTTTGTTGATCCTATGAAATTCTATTGGAATCGACAAGATACCTATCCAAACATAGAACCAGCAAAATCTTCTTTAAGTTTCAGATTTTTTTTTTTGTTTTTCATTATTTATTTACAAACTTTTTACAATTGCAGGGTTGGCATTGTTGGTGACGCTGATGTCGACAAACGTGGGTGCCGAAATAGGTAAGAAAATTGGTTGACGCAGTATTCACCCTTTTTATGCATCCAAGATGCCTGTTTGTGATTGCGCCGGGCTTCCTTGTAAAGAGAAAGTAACTTCTTTTTTTGTTGGTAAAGCTCATTTGGCAAATGTTCAGTCACAAACACTTGGCTTTTCGAGTCCTTCTCACGGTCCTGATTGTAAGTTTTCAAAAATTTCAGGCGCTGCATAATCATTACTTTTTCGTTGTTGTTTGCCAGTTTAAGATTATCGGCCGGTTGACTTTGACACCATTAGTTTTAAGAGAATGTTGGGGCAGTCTGTGTACGTCGACCACTTTCAAGTCATTTGCTTTCTCTAACTGGAGGGGTTCAGTTAAAAAGTTTTGAAATATGCTATTGGTTTGAGTACGAATCTCCCAGTCGTTATCCGGGTTTTCTTCTAAGCCGTGCACTAATAAGTTGAATCGTTTGTTATAAGCATGGCGAATAAGTTGTTCACGTTTAATGGCTTCAATATAATTTTTAGGTTTATCAGTTAATTCTGCAATTTTCTGTTTCTGTTTATCACACCGCTTTTTAAGATCTTCAAGTTTGCTGACGTCAGCCTTTTTTCCACAATTTTATCTATTTTCTCCTCGTACTCTTCAAGTGTGCGCTTTTTAGTTCATCAACTATACTAGCATCAGCTTTATTATCAAAAATTTTTTCAATGGCTTCACATCTTTTGGTAAATTTTACATTTAATGACAAAATCTTTGTGTGATAAGCAGCAATCGTTTCCTCAAGTTTGTCAAGGCGCTTCGCCACTTTTTGTTCAATAATTTTTCCAAACGTTCGGATCATATCTTTCATTTTTAATAAGACCAGTAGTTGCTGAGAATTTAGGTAGCAAAAATTCAACCAGTATGATCAGTTTTGTGACTTTTGTTAAATTATTTGGTCTTGTATTCTTTTACTGCCAACGCTTGAGACCTGTTCAACTTTTTGCTTTGTTTTGATAAGCGTTACAGCTGAAGCTGCCGATCTCTTTCAAATGGCTTCTGCTCAAAGTTTGCGTGTTTACTCCATGACTGCAAAGGCAGAGCAATACGGTGTCCCTTATTTTGACATTTTGAAATGTTTCACGTCTAAAAAACCTTTCAAATAATCTTGTTTAATCAAGAGTTTCGGTTTTTGACACAATTCGTTATACTAAAAAAGAAACATATTTGCTGTTGGAAAGCAATAATGCAAGCTGATGCATGTCATGAAGTAAAGTGAATTGCTTTCGAACAAGTTTTCCGTAAAGCTGCAACAGTGAATAAAGATCAAAAATACAAAAATTAAAAAATAAAGATTTATACGTAGCGTGACCAACAAAGATGTCGTGACTGTAACGTAACCAAAAATTATTCACTCAATTTTGGCACTTTACCATTTTAATTTAAATTCCGCCGAGAGGTCAGTGCTTTATTTTCTTTCCACTTTTTAAAAATTGCCTACAGCAAGTGTAAAGAGAGGTTTCATTTAAACTTCAGATGCGTGTAACGAGTTTTCGAAGAATGTAACGAGTTTGCAGCCTATCTCCCCGTCATTGCACATGCAGGAAACACAGCTCCTTATTTCGAAGAAATGTAGCTGCGGTGGTGAGCAGTTGGCAACACAGTGATCGGTTTGACCGGTCTGAGGCTTTAACCTCAAACCTTCCGCTCCAGAGAAAAGCGCGTTACCGCTCGACCAACTAACCGATCTATAAATTAATTTAATTAAAAAACAATTTTTAAATACGGTAAATGACAAAAAAACAAAAACATTGAAAGTATATTTTCAAACAAAAAAATAAAGCTAGCAGTTAGCGACTTAAATAACAAATTCTTATACAGATTCAAAGCCAAACTTAATGGTTTTATTTGATAGCATTTCTGCAACTGAATTGTTACGTGCCGATCTTTCGGGCTCGATCTCTAGTTAAATCAAAGCTAATATACCTCGAATGCGTAACCTCAGATGTCCCGTTTGACTAAAACAAAAAAGGCATGGGTGCAATAATTATGCAACATCATGTAGTGACAAGCCTGCTTTTGGCGCATTTTTTATATTACGAAAGCATTTTCATATATATATATCAGAAATATGCAACACCATGTGTTGGCAAGCTTCGTGCGCATGTTTTTATTCATGGTGCTGCATACGAATACAAAAACTCAATGAAAAGTTTTGAGGCTAAATATTATAAAGCTTGGTCCCGGCGACCAAAGTGTTAATTGTAGGTTAAATTATTTTAATCTTGATGGTAAATGCCTCTTTACCAGAAATATTTTTTTTGTATAAAATGCATTGTTGAGTCCTTGAGAAAAACAGTTTATACGTAATTCTCGTTAGGGGCCAGCGGTAGGTTACCATGATGGTGACCCAGTCTAAGAAAACATTAATTGAAATGAGAACCCAACAAAAAGTGCTAGGCGCGATTTTGGTTAGACAAACACAGAATGCATGATTCATTCACTTAAATAAAGAAATTAATTACGAAAAATTGCACAAGATCGAAAACAAATGCTCGAAAGAAAAATGTGAAATCATTTAAAAGTTTTAAAATCGGCTAGTTGGGACTTGGGACTCGATATACGTACCGCATTTGTCGCCTGCAAGATTGATAGCCCATTAATATTACCAGTTATCTGATTGGTGGAAAATGTTGAAATAGATTAAAATTCAAGTCTTCTTTTGAATCGCTGAATTAAAGCCAAAGTGTGTGGCGAGTTGGAGGAACCCATTTTTGCGTCATTTAGATGCACCTGCAAGCAGCACAGCAAGTTCTTTTTCAAGAAACTTCACAGCGGTGGCGAGCTGTTGACAAAACTGTTTCTAATTCGAACCCCAAACTTAAGAGATTTCGTTCCGGAAACATACGCGTTATTTCAACAGCTGGTCGATATTTGCTCCAAAGGGAACTTAAGCGTAGCAAGACCAAATTAACTTCATCAATAGCTTTCGAAATTCGAAGGACAATGAAATAACTATGCAAATGAACAATGAAATAACAAAGAAATAACAATAAAATAACAACGAAATAACAATGCAAATAGAACAATGAAATAACTTTAGAAAAACTGCTAAAATTTAAGTCATTCCGATGATGTCCGCGTAGGTCATGCCGCTTTACTGAAGGGATTAGTTGGTTTTTAAATTATTTACATTACGAGAAGTCTTGCAATGAACATTGAACAACGCCTACACCGACAGTATACTGTGTGTAGGTATTGTGATACAGCAGAGAGAAACACAAACAGTCAATATCCACGCGTAATCTATCACATACATTTAGATTTTTGTAGCTTGAATTATATCAAAAATAAACACCATTCAGAGTTCATTCTTTTTGTATTGTTCTTGGAATTTTGAAAGCTATTTTTATTGTAGTCTCGTTAGGATGGAGTTTTCCTAGTTATCATCATTACATGGTGATCTTTGTTTAGGCAATTTTGCTGAAACAGCTGCTGAAAGCATTGTTCAGCATCTTTCGGGAAACATCGAAAGCCTCATCGAAAACTGGTACTTTTACGAATACGATGGGGGAAGTTACTTTATTGATGATGGCGGCGGTGATGACATGTACGATGATGGGAACATGGTAACCGAAATATGACTCGAAGTTAAAAATAAGCTAGCATTTGATTATAGGACAAGACAAAAAATTTATTACGATTTTGCCTAGCAACAACTAGTGAATTTGACAGCATACTTTTCTTGTCAACTATTTTACGCTATCAACTTATTCACCAACTACCAAATGTTGCTAAATACCGATTGTTCTTCTACTCTTTATCTTTAATCTTTCCTGAACAAAAACAATAAAATACCCATTATTTCATAAACAAAACAATTGACATGAAATCTTTTTTTTTTTTGAGGGGAAATATGGACAATTTTGTTTTAACTTCATCTACAAAAAAAAGATTGTTTCAAGCTTGCTCACCTTGCTCACAAAAGGAAATGCCTCTGAAAAACCGATTAAATCAATATGAAAGTAGAAAGTATTCAATAACAATTTTCTAATTTCAAACGAAAGCTTTCGTCTAAATCATCAAACTACTGTAGTTTAGAAGACTAATTTTACGGCAGTTCAGAATCGGCCATACAAGTGCTGGTAGCATCAGGAATTATTATGTGAATTGTGACGATAGTTTATAACAAAATAAACAGCCAATACTCTGGAAATCATTTTGCAGTTTAGTGGCCTAGGTCTACATTAAAATTTAAAACTAACGTAGAATGACATTCCGTTATCTACCTTACGAGGTTAGAAAATTTAAATTGGAGGCGTGATCCTGGCATGTTGCATTTTTTTTCACATCAAGCGTTCCTGGTTTTACTTTTACATCAAGCGCTCATTTACGGAGCCAGTTCACTGATGTTTTTGCAGAGATAATTGATGTGGGACGTTTTCAAGCAATATGTTTAACCAAACTTGACTAGTAATAAGTTACCTGCACAAAAAAAAAAAAAAAAATCCAAGATCCAGATCTTGAGTTTTTTCCCTAACACCTCAGCGTTTGAACCCTGTATTAGCTCTCCGTAATTGCAAATTTCCGCCAACGAAATGGCTTGGAAACGCCACATGTATTTACAGTCTCTAAAGTATCAAATAGTTTACATTTCATTGAGAAAGATAATTAGAGAAGGGAGTAATAAAACGAGGTTTAAGAGAAGTGATTAGTAATTAACTAATTATTATAAAAAGCCTGCTGCTCAACGCACTTATCTGATAAAGCCTAACTTAAGCATTATTCAACAAGCAATCAAACGCAATTTTTGTTTTTTGGCCCAATTTTTTTTAAAGTTTTTACTGACTTTTTTTTCAAAAACTTACTTTTTTTTCAAATAAATATTTTAATAACGGCTTTAAAGAACTTTAAGATCCATATCACTGCTAAAGATTGGCGCAAAAACGTTAAAAACGGCTTTTTTATTATGTACTTTGATTTGATGGCCAATAGGGGGCGAGAGGCCCTTTTGGTTTTCCCACCCTAGCTAGCCAGGGGGGGGGGCTGAAACTATGAGCTTTGCTATACCCTTCCTGGCTACGCTACGGGTCTTTATTGTGACGCAGTTAGGCCGGACACGACGATGCGTTCAAAGTAGAATATTTTTAGAAGACGCAAATCAAGAAAAGTAAACTCTAATTGATTTCATTTTACAATATTGCAATAATTTTAGAACCCTATGGATTTTTGCTGTAGTCCCTTTTTAAACTATCGGCTACTACAGCATTTATATACAAGTGTTTACTAAGCATATACGAGAAATACATAGTGATTGGACTTATTGCAACGAAAAGTTCGTGGGTCATCCAATCTCTAGCGTCTAACTCTTTTTGGTATTAAGAGGATAAATGTGTAAGTACAGTACTAAGTGAAAGTTGAAATGACAGATAGACAATAAATATGTTCATTTTTCAACTTTTGTTGATTTTGATGTGGTTTCGCAGTGTCTTTGAAGCAGATTTTCATACCGTCCGAAAACAAAAAAAATTTTTGTTTGCTTGAACGGTTTTCATGTTATGCGATGGTTTCCAACCCCACTTTCGAAAAAAATAAACTTTTCCAGACTAGAGGGTGTTGCTTTTAAAATAGACCTGAAGCAGTAATTCAACTAAATGCCCTTCTGCATTTCATATTTCAAAAAAAAAAGCTAAGCAAACTGGATATCTGGTTCATTAGTTATGGCCATTTTAGTGATAGTATTTTCAAAACTTCCTCTAGTGGCCAAAATGTAATTTCTTTATTTTTTAATAGTTTTTTAAATTAATGTGTGTGTATTTCACCATTATTAGTGAAAGAGAATTTGATTTTGAAGTTGACAATTTGCTGCAATACCACTATAGGAAGATAATTTCCTGTTTATTTCAAGATTGCTTATTGAGTAGTGTTATATATGCATAAGTTAACGCCACTGCAAAAGTTTGAATAAATTATGATTTGGTTCGATTTTTTATGTTTTTGTTAATATCAACATAGATCATGTGAAAAAGTTAGCATTTAATGCAAAAATACAGCAACAACCCAAGTCGTTTGCAGTATAAATGTAGTTACAGTATTACTTTACAGTACTGTAATATTTTGACTTAAATTTAAAATGTTCGCTCCAGCAATTTCAATAAAGTTGAAAAGCAGAAGTGCAGTCGAGGACACAAGGCTCGAGGCCAAGGACAGAAAAAAACCGAGGCCAAGGCCGAGGACAGCCCTTCCGAGGACAGGACAGACCCTCTCGAGGCCAAAAACAGGAATGCTCGAGGCCAAGGACCAAGTACACAAGCGCAAGTGCTCTCCAAAAAAATGGTCTTTACAAAAATTTTTCAAGCGATCTCAAACCAAAAAAAAAGTCTTGCAAAAAATTTTTCAGGCGCTCCGCAAAATTTTAACAATTCATAAAATACACAAAATACTACTGTCCTTGGTTAAGGCTTCGAGGCCAAGGATTTCAAAATGTGTCCTCGAGGAATCCACCTCTGTTGAAAACCTCCTTTAATTAAGAAAGAAATACAATTTGATTAAGAAAGAAATTTTTCAAGCGATCTCAAAACAAAAAAAAAGTCTTGCAAAAAATTTTTCAGGCGCTCCGCAAAATTTTAACAATTTATAAAATACACAAAATACTACTGTCCTTGGTTGAGGCTTCGAGGCCAAGGATTTCAAAATGTGTCCTCGAGGAATCCATCTCTGTTGAAAACCTCCTCTGATTAAGACAGAAATACAATTCAAACCAATATTTGTAGATTATCATATTAGAACAAAACACAATTACGAAACTTGAACAAATTTCAAAAGTTTCTTTTAAAAGCAAAAAAACAAACATCAAATATGTTTTGAAAAACTTTGTCTTGATGAGCTAGTAAAAGTCCTGTGACTTTGTTCTACAACCTGAGGTATGCTTTATCGCTCTTGTTCATTTGTAGTAAAAATTTGTTATAGCCACTGCCAAATTTAACTATACGCTCAGCTGCATCATTGATAACTTCCAAACCTGAAACAATCTGGTTAATTTGGTAAAAAGAAGAATCTTCTTTCCACCATATTATAAATCCATTCTCAAAGAGATACTGCTTGAAATCGGTTTTATTGAAGAAATGAGAACTACTTGAGGTAATAGGCGGTGCCGAAAACCTTTTTCCACAATTCCCGTTATTCACAAAAATATGTTTTAATCCGTTTGAGTCCGTACTATTGGTAACCTTGCATTTTGCAATTTTGTGACATCAATAATTAAGGCGTACAGTAGATCAGTATTATAGTGGTAGCCGAGGTCTACAAGTTCAAGGAGCAGTAGCCAAGTTTTCAGATTTGGTTATAGTAGTAGTAGTAGTAAACAATTTATTTCACGGGCAGCCCAAAAAAGCATAAAATATACTAAAGTAAAAAAACAATAAGATAAGCAGCGCATGCTCGACAGAAGGCTACGAGGGACCAAAGTCTTCCTGCAGTAGACCCCTGAGTTATAATATAGAAATAAAAAAGCATAATATTCCTATTCAAGGCAGACGTTAAAACTAACAAGAACCTCACGAAGTCAGCATTGAACAAATGATCCGCCCTGCACCCAACATGCTACAGTTTAAAGTTATACAGATGAGCAACAAAACAATAGTGAAGTGTTTTACATACAACTTAATGTTGTTGAATCATGGAATTTTGAGGTTGGTTTTTGAATAGAGAAAAGGATAAATTTTTAAAGTTCAATGGTAAGTTATTCCAAATACTTATCCCCGTGGTACTTAAAGGATTGCTGTAATTTTGCAGTTTTAAAAAGAGAATGGAGTAGTTCTTAAGGGTAGCACTTTTAGTATTATAAAAATGGGAGTGAGAAGATTGTTGGAACATATGTTTAAAAGGGTTTGGGAGATCATTTTTGGTGTACTGGAACATTAATTTGGCAGTTTCAAATCTGTTGAGGTCATCTAGCTTTAAGATACCGCACTTAAAATAATTTGGTGACATTCTTTGCATTTTTCTGGCATTGGCTATGGCTCTAATTGCACTATTTTGTTGTGTTCTTAGTCTATTTTTATAAGTTGAGCACGTAGAATCCCAGATAGAAATGGCATAAAGTATATGTGGTTGGATTAGAACATAATAAAGCAGAAGCAATGTATCTAGTGGAAGGGTTTTTTTAGTTTTCATAATAATCCCACTCCATGTGCAACTTTCTTCTCTGAATTCTTGATGTGATTTATAAAATTTAGCTGATTATCTACAGTAATTTCTAAAAATTTGTAAGATGTAATCACTTTTAGTAATTTTCCATTGATTATTGGGTTAAAAATAATATTTCAGGGGTGAGTGTAAGGAGAAATAAACATACAGGCTGTTTTATTCATTTGAGTCAATTCATTTGAATCAAGCCAAACTTTAAGGTCAGATATATTTTTTAAACTGCTCCCAGTTGACAATCGCGTTTCTTAATTTTCAAGAAGTTTTTCAAAATTATGCTTTTTGTGATGTCACACAACTGCAAGTTGCAGACTTACCTATGGTACGGATTCAAACGGATTAAATTGTCGAGCACAGAAATTGGTCTTGAAAAGCAGTTTCACTAAAAATAAAAGAGCCAAAGCTGTCGTGAACATTTTACTTAAGAAGAAACGTTTTGACTAATTACCTAAGTCATTGTCAGATAGACATAATTCAAATAAATAGTCAATCTTATTCGATTTGAATAAGATTGAAAATGACCTAAGTAATTAGTCGAACCATCTCTTTTCAAACAAAATGGCTACTAAGGATTAAATTGTATTTTTGTGAATAAAGGAAATTGTTGATAAAGGTTTGGAGCACCTATTTATTGGCTCGAGAAGTTCTCAATTCTTCAATGGAGCTGATTTGGAGCTGTATCTCTTAAAAACGTAGGTTCAATTCCAATTAGACAAATGCAAGCTTTTTCACATGATCTATGTTGATATTAACAAAAACAAAAACATAAAAAATCGAACCAAATCATAATTATTCAAATTATTTAAACTTTTGCAGTGGCGTTAACTTATCCATATATAACACTAATACTCAATAAGCAATCTTGAAATAGACAGCAAATGATTTTCCTATAGTGGCACTGCAGCAAATTGTCAACTTCAAAATCAAATTCTCTTTCACTAATAATGGTGAAATACACACACATTAATTTAAAAAACTATTAAAAAATAAAGAAATTACATTTTGGCCACTAGAGGAAGTTTTGAAAATACTATCACTAAAATGGCCATAACTAACGAACCAGACATCCAATTTGCTTAGCTTTTTTTTTTCGAAATATGAAATGCAGAAGGGCATTTAGTTGAATTACTGCTTTAGGTCTATTTTAAAAGCAACACCCTCTAGTCTGGAAAAGTTTATTTTTTTCGAAAGTGGGGTCGGAAACCATCGCATAACATGAAAACCGTTCAAGCAAACAAACTAAATTTTAGTTTTAGGATCAGTATGGAAATCTGCTTCAAAAACACTGGGAAACCACATCAAAATAAAAAATAAGTTGAAATATGAACAATTGTACAGGTCTAATAGAATATTTAAAATGGATCATAAGTTACTTTCATTTGTCAAATCATGGCTAGTGAAAAAAAGTGACGCGTGCATGAAAAAATAACGTGTGCAAAATTTTAGCGATTTTGGGGTGGTTTTCTCCTCTTGGTGTAAAATTTTAAATTTTGGAAAAAATTCCGTCGTTTTAGATCGTGCTCAAAACTGTTGCAAGTCCAAATTTTATTACGCATAGTCATAAAATAAAAGATTTAGGTCTTCAGAGCACGTTGTTAAAGTTTCAGAGCTGTTGATTGAGGTTTCATGGTCCCGCTTTGTAATCAATTTTTTTTGAATTTTGTTAAAATTTGGCAAAAATTCGGACAATTGTTAAAAAACTTTTCTATTAAAAAACAAGTTTTGCAACGGTTAAATCATCAATTAAAAATTTTGTGTTATATGTTTGTAGAGCAGTGGAGGAAGATCGGAAATAAAATCTATAATATGCAAATTTCCGCAATTGCATTTTTGTCAAAAATTAAAAAAAATTAGCAGATGGCATTTCGATGTTTCGTGAAAGAATAACAAGTCTAAGTTGTTCATTGTCATAACAAGAACAAGAATAAATACTCCTCAGAGACTTTTTGATACTTTTCTCCAACAAAAGGTTATTTGCTGTTTTTGGCTCAAGATGTTGGTTGTTGGCTCAAGCGAAAAATAACAGCAAATTTTTTGAGCAAACTCCTAAATCAAAGTCCTTAACTGGCGGAACGGGTCATCGTAACATCGATTGCGAAGCAGATAGGCATCTATAGAACAGTTTTGATCAAACTTTATCTGCAAACACTTATCTCTTTAGTGCAGCTATAGCATTCAGAACACAGCGCTTAGTGGCAAATTCAGTTTCTTATAAAAAATCAAAACTGTTAAATATGATGATAATAAAGAGGGATTCCCGCCTTCCAAATTACAGTATGAAGCGATTAAACAATCTCTTGCTAGTGAACTTTTGCTTTCTTTAAAAAAAATTGTGGACTGCTGTTTAATAGTGGTATAGCTGATCTGTCACCTCAAAGTTTTGAAATAATTCTGATATTCACGGTTACAATTAAATGTTCGTTAAAAAAATAGTACTGATTGGCATGTAATGGCTGCTATGTTAAGAATCAATGTGTGAGTTTGAATGGAGATTTATAATTATACACTAGCTTAAAATCTATAAACATATTTGAAAAAGCGAACAATTTTTAAGCTGCACTCCAAGCTATTTTATCATCTTTGAAAACAATTGTCAACATTGGGCAAAAGTACTTTAAGTTCAACTTCTAGTTTAAAAAATAAGTTTCGAGTTTAAACACTGTTGTAAATCCATTAAACTCGAATTAGAGTAAAGCTACCCTGAAGAACAGTAAAAAAATTTTTTCGAAGGATTGCAGCAAAATACTGTGTCATTGGAGACTAAAAATTTGCATAATCAGACACGGTTTGCATGGTGAAAAGTATTATCAATGTGATATTTCAAAACTATTTCAACAACACAGATACTCAAAATTGTTTAATTGGAATCCAGAATCAAATATTTGGCTCACAATTTGAAGTAACTTTGGGGTTGTTAAAACCGTTAAATTAACTCTCTGGTGCAGGTGTTTGTTTTACTGCAAACGACAATATTAACAAGAAGTACCACAGATATTGTAGACTCAAAGGAAATCTTTTAGGCCATAGCACAAAAACAGAACTTTTATTGTACAGGACTGATTTTTTGACAATGAAGTACCATTATGCTGAACATTGTAATAGCAAAGTTATTTTTTTAAAACAATAATGAAGAACAGCAGTTTGGTAGGAACGTTTATGCGCGGATAGTTAGTCGCTGGGAACATTTAGACGCTGGAACCATTTCAAAACTGTGGCATTAAATTACAGACTAAGAATATTAATTACAGTATAAAAAAATTAAAGGTTACCTATGAAATTCTCTTATGGCGCAGAAAAGCGAGCCAACTTCCAAAGTTTTATTTTTGTATTTTTGAGGTATTCTCTTTTATTCTGATTATGACATTAAAAAACGTAGGGCTGTTATTCTTTTACACAACATCGCAATGCCCATAGGCGTTGGCAAGGGGGGCAGGGGGCCATAACTCCTCGGATTTTCACACATAATACCGTGAGTTCTTGAACAAGCTCTCGTTTTGCGAAATCGTTTCAACTATCACCGATTGTCTAAGTTTTTTGCTGAGGTGCGCTGGTCTGCGTTGAGAAAGGGGTCAGTGTGCTATCCACAAAACGGTTAATTTTGTGAATAGTTTAAATTTGGGTTTTGCAAAAAAATAATTGACAATTTAAATCATGTGCCTAATTGCTTGCTCATGTTATATCCTACACAAGCAGCTACTTTATCGAGAGAAAATTTTAACGCAGAAACAGAGCAAACTGACAATAGCTATAAGATTGACAATTGTATCGAAGGCCTCACGTGGTATAATATGTGGAAGCATTCAAACGGACTTGAAAATGTTAAAAAGCAGGTCGTTAGATGAAATAATAGTTCGATGCTGTACGTTCTATCTTGCTGTTAGATGTGCATTGCTAATTGCTTTGACTTTGCTCGGTGTTACTTGTACGGTGGAGCGCTCTTTCAGCACTCTGATACGTGAGAAAACTTGGCTCCGAAAATTTTCTGGGGAAGATTGCATTAGTGTGCGGTATTATTTTTTTTCGACATTCCCCTTTTTTTGTGAGCATTAACTGCAGCGAGTTTGACATCGGCCAGGCTTCAGTTTAAATATTCAACATTTGTTTTGATCGCATTTGAAATTCTCCGTCTGCATCGAAAAATTCATCAGTAAGTACAACGTATTATTTTGTTAAATTGTTAGTTAATTGAAAAAATAGATTTTAAATTTGAATAAGTTAATGAAATAAACGAGTTGCGTGCTGAAGGTCATATTTTGTTTTCGTTGAAGCATTAATTCCAATTTCTTTTGTTTTTGGTTCAAATCTAAGCTTTAATTTATTCCGTAAAATATTTTATGTGTTTTTTGAGTGTCTGAATGTTTATTTTTTCTCAGAAATTGCTTCCCGTTTTCGCTTCCGCTTACCTATTCACCAACAAATAAAGGACAAAATTTTAAACAAGAACAGCGAGTAACGAATTCTCGAGGCAGACGGTTGACAAATCGAATCCGTTACAAAGTTTTGATGAATTTTTCAATGCAGACGGAGAATTCCAAATGCGATCAAATCAAATGTTGAATATTTAAACTAAAGCCCGGCCGAGGTCATACTCGCTGTTGTTAATGCTCACAAAAAAGGGGTAATGTTGGGAAAAAAATATTTGTTATGATTGAGTCAGCGAACTATCTGAATAGAAACCAAGGCAACTGGCACTCGAAATAAATCTAATGGAAGATTAGCTGCCTTCAATACGAGCTGCAAAGGCATCGATATCTCAAATTTCAAACTGTAGTTCTTTGCTGAATCAATCTTTAAATTTAGTATCAAAAAAACATCTATGCTTACTGCAGACGCTCAATTAAATAGTGAGTTTTGACATCGCAAGGCTTCAGCTTGCAAAGTTTTGATATTTGCATTCAATTAGGTCAACGCGAAAATTAATAACTTACGTCATATAAAAAGAAACAAGATTTATATATTACTAGATTATATAAAAAACTAAATTATATTTATATATAGATTATATAAGAAACAAAAAAATTAATAACTTACGTCATATAATAACTTCACGGCAACCGTATTTAACAGATTTCAACATTTGCAACGCTTCAATGGATTAAATACTTGCCTTGAGGAACGAGTCGTGGCTTTCAAATGCAAATTAACGAAAGTAATGAAACCGGGTTTGAAACTCAAACAAAGTAAATAAATAAATAAGAAAAACAACAAAACGGCGCTACACTCCCCTCTTAAATGTGCTCTTGATGCATTTAGAATCATGAATAATTGAGCGCTGTTTACTAACTGACAACAAACATTATAGGAAGTTCCATTAATCAGCAGTTAATAAGGTGCACAGTTTGGCAATCGGGCGTTTAAACACATTTGAGTGTGTCTTAACCAATACCGTGCGTACCAAACTTCGTTTATCAGGAAAAGTTTTCAAAACCCTCCCCATTAACCATTTTGAGCGTTGCTGCGAGTCCTCAACTAAAAGCACAATATCGTCTACTTTAAAGTTTCTCTCCACACCAAACCATTTCTGCCTATGTTGAAGATTGGGCAAGAATTCTTGAATCCAACGCTATCAGAACTGATTGGCGAGGTATTGAACCTGAACCTGACCCCATGGTCTACGTGAATAGCAAGAATTTTTGGAGAAAGTGCATGAAGGCAAGTTTGGACTTTCACGTAAAAGAAGCAGATGGTTTGGTGTCAGAGATTCTTGCTCTGAATCAGAGAAAGAAATCGGAACTAGTTGTCTCGAATTGAGAAGTGACTCAACTTCGGCGTTAGGGTCAGACAATTTTCGTCATTTCAAGGTTTGGTTTCCAAGAAGTCCTCCCATTATTCTGCGAATAGAGTGAATCATCCTTTCCCACACTCCTCCAAAGTGGTTCGCTGTAGGTGGATTGAAGTTCCATTCAATGTTCTGAGTGAGCAGTGAGTGTGGATCCTATTTTGGTTAAAGGCTCGCAGAGCGTCGCATATGACTCTGTTAACTCCAACAAAATTTGTTTCATTGCTGCTGAAGATTTACCTGGGTCTGCCTCGTCGAGCGATAAACCTCTTAAAAGCGTTAATGAACGAGTCAGTATCGAGCGAATTCGCAATCTTAATATGCACTCCGCGCATTGTGAGACATGTGAATACGCTTTCGTAACGCTTGACGGTGGAACGTCTCTGCTTTACTAATATTGGATTGAAATAATCCACGCCTGTGCTGGAAAAAAAAGGTGGCTGGTCGAATTGCAGTCTGCAATTCGGGAGGTCTGCCATTAACTGCTTGCTGACAGATGAGTTTCTTTTTCTACACAATATGCACTTCCCAATGCACTTGCGTACTGCAGTTCCGCCCTTGATGATCTAATACGTGCGGCGAAGTGCCGCCCAAGTGTGATTAACACCTAAGTGCCCAATCTCCTTATGATGTTGTCGTATGAACAATTCGGTAAAATGAAAGTGTTGAGGCAAGATAATTGGATGCAAGATAATCGGTAAAATGAGAGTGTTGAGACAAGAACAAAGTCAACGAGTGCTCGACTCAGGCGTCCGCCAACGCGAGCAACTCCATCAGTTATATTAGGGAAAAACTTTTGAAGATAGCGTGGTAAGGACTTTGTTGATACTTTGTCATTACGAAATTCAAATAACATCGGAAAATGTTGACGTTGCAAATAAACAATAATAGAAGTTTCGGCACTCTGCAGCTCTTCAACTGAAACATTTTTTTGGGAATGCTGCCTTTTGTTTACGAATGCGACATAAGAGAATAGTCTTATATCTGAAAACTAAAGCAATGACTTGTTTCAGTTTATACAAAGTTGAAAAACGATCAAAGGCAATCTCATTTTTAACTTTTAGGCACGTAAAATTTTTTTGTTTACGTACTGGTAAAAATGCGGGAGGTACGTTTTTTAAAGTCGTTGGCTCTTCCCAATGAGTTCTTGCGTTCCAGTCTAATAAGAACTCTGGACCACTCAACCAAGCTCGCAGTTTTGCTGAGTCTTCTGCTGGAATACCCAGGCTTGTCCATGGGACATTTTTTTTTGTCCCATCCCATCCCATTCCATCCCATAGCAATTCATGCCTGTCCCATCCCATCCCATCTCATGGGATTCCCATCAAAATACAATTCAATAAAAGTTATTAAATTTATGAAAATTTAATTCTAATGTGTACTAGATAGGACTACCGTACGCTGCTGACAACTATGAACTGCCTAGTTCCTCAAACATGCTCACAAAAAGGTCCAGACTTGTAATACAGTAAGCTAAAGCATCAGCAACCCATAAAATATCTAGGCTAAAACCATACTTTAGATGTCTACAACCTCCAAAAACCTCGAACTGTCTGTCAGACTGCAGCACCTTACACCAGGCCACATGGTCTTCGGACTTCAGTGTTGTATGATTGTGAAGTGAACTATAAAGCAATTCAAGCGTAACATATCGTAATAATTTTAAAGTTTTGCAAGGAGAATTTCTGACAATCTGTCTAAAATATTTTTGAATGAAAATGCTTAGCTACTGTCCCATGGGAAATGCAATTCGTGCTGTCCCATCCCATTCCATACCATGGGACATTTCCCATGGGAATCCCATTCCCATGGACAAGCCTGGGAATACTTCTCGATGCCATATCTGCGGGATTAAGCTTCGATGGTACATAATGCCATAAAGATTCAGCACTGTCCTTTTTAATAACAACCAGCCTGTTTTCGACAAAGGTGGGAAAGCGCTTGCATTTATTGTGAATACAGTGGAGTACTGCCGTGGAGACCGTCCAAAAATGAGATTCACAAGTAAAACCAAGATCCATCTCTTTTACCACAATATTATTCAGTCTCACCGCCAAAACTGCAGCCGTTAATTCAAGTCGTGGTATAGACACCGCTTTATTAGGTGCTAGACGTGCTTAACCAATGACTAATAAACAATCGCAAGAACCATTGCAGTCCACGAGTCGCAAGTATGCGCAAGCTCCTTAAGCAAACAAAGATGCGTCGCGTCTGAGAAATTATGAATTTCAATGAACCTAGTTTCCAAAGCCTGTCGGATTAAAGCAGCTAGGCTGTTAATCCATTGTAACCATCGCTCGGCTTCCGAGGAAGTAACCTCCTCGTCCCAACCTGCCTTTCTCCTGCACAAGTTACGTAACATCATTCTTCCTTCCAAGATCACAGGTGACACAAATCCCAAAGGATCAAACTAATTGGATAACGCAGATAGCATTCCTCTTCGAGTCAAAGATTTCTGAGACATTTCTACTGTGAAAACAAATACATCATCTTTTAATCTCCTCAGCATTCCTTGAAGTCTCTCGCTTGCCAAATCTTCCAAGGAATGCCCTTGGGAACCTTAAGCGTGCTAGGACTCAGGGATGCTCTGCAAGACTTTATCACTGTCCGCTATCCATTTTCTAAGACGGAAACCACGCTTAGCTAAGAGCTCGCATAAGCCCTGCTGCGCTAAAATTGCCTCGTGAATAGTGGGCAAGGACAACAAACAGTCGTCTACGTAGAAGCTACTATAGACAATCTTTGATATCAACGGTTCGTATAGATAGCCGAATTCGATGACCGTTTGTCTCAAGCTGAAGTTCGTGCAACAAGGGGATGACTTAGCCCCAAAAATATGCAGGGTTATCTGGTGTGATTCTAGGACAAATGGGTCCCAGACAAATGGGTCCCGGACAAATGGGTCCCAGAACAAATGGGTCCCAGGACAAATGGGTCCCACGACAAATGGGTCCCAGGACAAATGGGTTCCGGACAAATGGGTTCCGGACAAATGGGTCCCGGACAAATGGGTCCCACAACAAATGGGTCCCGGAAAAATGGGTCCCACGACAAATGGGTCCCACGCAAATGGGTCCCGGACAGATGGGTCCCGGACAAATGGGTCTCAGGACAAATGAGTCCCAGAACAAATGGGTCCCGGACAAATGGGTCCCAGTACAAATGGGTCCAAGGCAAATGGGTCCTAGGTAAATGGGTCCCAAATAAATGGGTCTCAGTGCAAATAGGTTCCGGACAAATGGGTCTCGTACAAATAGTATTAGAACAATATATTCAAATTGGAATATGTTTTTAATAGATTTAAAAGTGAACAGGCAACAATGCAGTGTCGTGGTAGTTTAACGATTCATTCTAAGTAATAGTAAAACTAAGTGGGAGCTTGCTGAGAAGCAAACCCATTGAACGACCAACAAATGTGGAATAATGAGATTCTCAAAATTACTTTTCGCTTTTCCGCTAAGAAATCAATTGCAAGTTTTTTCCTCTTGGCCACTCACCAGGGTTTAAAATTTTAAACAGTGTCAAAATGCATATTTTATCGACCTCATAGAGACTGATAACAATAAAAAAAATACACCCTGTCTAAGAAAGGTTAATAATTAATTGCTGGGGTGCACATTTAGGGAAGTTTTGGCCCCTTAAATGTTTATCTCTTAAATATTTATTAACACTAATTACATTTTGAAATTAAAAAAATAACAAACTTTTAATGCCATTTGGATTGCATTTTACACCTTTTTACAGCCATTAGCCTCGGCTCAGATGGGGGGAAGCAAGGTACATTTACATTCCTATTCACGCGGTTGCTTTTAACCAGCACTTAAACAGTAAAATTTTGTATTGGAGGACGCTTTTGCAGGCTTGACCAAACGCATTTGGAATGCAAAAATACTTTAGCGGAAATTATGCTTTTCCATCCCCGAAATCGAGTGGAAAAAGAAAAAGATCTTCACCAATAACACTGGTCAACAAATTTTTACTTAATTTTTTAATCAGAGATATAAGTCAACTTTTTTGGATGGATTTTTCGCCCTGATTCCAAATCTGTGCTCAGTTTTTCTCTAGCACATCACGTTTGCAAGATATTCACGTTTTAATATCTAAATTATTTAAATAATATTTCTAAATTAGCCCAAGCTCAATGGCTTAATACCGTTTGAATTACGCAATTTTTCTTATATTATAACTTCATGTTGTTTGTCATGTATAGATTTAAAACAAAGATATTACTATGTTAATCAACAAAGACGAAAAGAATACAATTTAGCGATATTTATTTGCGTGCAATATTCTTATCTTACAAGCAGTATTTCCACTTAGCCGATTTTTTTTCAGCAAATCGGCGATTTGTTGGAGCAAGGGCAAATAATTTTTGGCAATAATAGTAAACATAGCTTTAGAAAATTCGACAAATTTGTGGAAATATGACATTTAGTATACTTAAATACTGGATTGGTGTGAAATTTAGGGCACATAATTGTCTTTTTAGAGCTTTGGGCACAATTGTTTATAGAAAATTTGGGCACTCGCCGATTAGCCATAAAATTAGAGGGAACACAGCTTACAAGTAATCTAATGGTTCTTCTTATAATGCTTATAGATTATACAGTATGCACTGGTTATTCAAGCTTAAATAAATCTCGTGAGCCCTCAACTTTTCCAAATTTCCCATTAAATCACATGCATGATTTGTTTATATAAATGAAAAGAAACTGTCCACCTGCACACCTAAAAATGCGCTGAATTTGATTTTCGCTTGTGAGAATGGGTGGAATGTCACGATATAGCATCCAGCAATAGTCTGCCAGCATTCCTTCATTCCAAAAGTCTTGATAGCGTGCGTCCATTGCTTGAATGTTCCGGTAAAATCTTTCGCCTTGGTCGTTGATGATTGCACTAAGATTTGCTGGAAAAAAGTAGCGGTCAGAAAGTAAAAAATGAATTTTAGCGACAACCGGCAGCGCATTGCCTTGTATGCTTCAAACAAATTTTCACCTCCCATTTTAAAACAGGGTGACCTTTTGTTTTCTAAGAAGTTCGCACAAAGCCATTTAAATGCTTTCCAAGGACGGAGTTCAATTGAAGTAAGCTCTTTTTCAAATTTTAGATCTTTCAAAACTTCTCGAATTTGTGGACCAACAAAGATGCTTTCTTTCAGTTTTGCTTCACTTATAATGGGAAACGTGTTGCCAAGGAACGCAAATACA
Organism: Trididemnum nubilum; assembly: GCA_963965965.1. NCBI lineage: Eukaryota > Metazoa > Chordata > Ascidiacea > Aplousobranchia > Didemnidae > Trididemnum > Trididemnum nubilum. The sequence goes on from OZ014469.1 coordinate 9,262,924, forward strand.
TTGGACTTACTCTTTCCTAACTATTTGACAAAATTCTTCATTAAACCTAATTTTATATGAAGAGGGGGTATTAATACATTTTCGGGGTCAACTAAAGCAGTGTTTTTCAACCTTTTTTCAACCACGGAACACTTGGTGTATACAAAAAATTTTGCGGAACATCAAAAGAAATTATAAACAAAATTTAAGTCAGTGGTTCTCAACCGGGCCCGCCACGAAGCTTTCGGCGGGGGTAACGAGAAGAGGTTTTTACCGGAGGCTATCTATTAATTCAAATCTATATTTTTGTTGAAGGAAGGCTATGAGTTTTTGACGTTTGACATGAAATCCATACGAAATATAACTATCGCTGTATTGTCTCATAACAACTGATTTTTGTTTCTTCTCATTAGGCCTACTGGTGCCAGTCGTTTCATTTTCACTCTTCCTTTTTAAATAGCGATCCATTGCATTTACTAAATTCATGCAGCAATACTTTTCTCTTTTTTTTTAACTATACTAACCTACTACCGGTACAGCAGTTGTAAGCTTACCTTACACACAGCGACTGCGTTTAAAATAGCAAACATGCCGAGTCTATTGCCGACTTATTATTAAGTAACAGATGACAATCACAATGACAATCATTGTGTTTTCATTAATTCGATTGACTCAACATTATTCAGAAATCGATTCATCCATTACAATAAAAATTGAAAGATATACGTCCAATCAGATTAATGGTAACGTAGTAGACGTAGTGTATGCCTGGTACTCACCCCAAGGTTAGTTACGCTCTTACGTCATGCTCTGCAAAACAAAGAAATTTTTGCGGAACACGTGACGGTCTCCCGCGGAACACCAGTGTTCCGCGGAACACCGGTTGAAAAACACTGAACTAAAGGGACCTCTTTAATATTTGCATTTCCTGGAATGTATGTTACATTTGCTGGCCAGTCTTTTCTGACATAGTGTTCTGCTGTAGCACGACTATCCCAAAGACAGAGAAAGCAACAGTGTTTTGTGAATCCTCCATGCATTCGCCGATGATCTTCAGGTCTCCGCATAGATACCACTTGTATTCATCATACTGAATGGCACCGAGTAGGATTTGAATACTTTCATAAGATTCCTTTAAAGGTACGGAATGGGCTATGGGGACCAATGGCTTTACTTATATTGCCATTGTGGAGAACTGCTTTAAGATTTCACTTGGAAGAATCTAGAACGAGGCGCCACTCACTTGCTATGTGGTCCTCTCCTAGTTTTTTAAATAAGTTGGTGGTGTCATAAGAGTAGCATAGTGGTCCATCTACTCTGAATACTGTCGATAAATGAGTTTTGCGCTTTCTCTAATGACTAACTAACACAACCTTTTGAAGTTGGTTGTTTTCTTGCAACGGTGACGCAAGAAGTTCTGAATTTTGTTTAGAAAGTGCTTGGTCTTTTACAAGATCATTTAACTGTTTCTGGGAAAATAGAATGGGTTTCAATTTTTCTTCTGGTTCATACTCCAAACTTGTTGAATCACTAGGAGCAAGGTTGCTATCTTCGTCCAATACCACTTTATCAGCAAGGCTGGCTAGTCCATCTTCAGGAGGAAGTGGTGCAGGCATTGAGGGGTCGTATGGAACAGGTCCTAATACTGAGTCTATTTTAGGGTAAGTAATCTTTTTTCTGTGTTTCGAGCAAAATCCTTTAGCATTTACAAGGGAAAAATAGCAATCTTGAAAATGGTCCTTAGGCTCCCTCCATATCATTGGAATAGCAAAAGGCATTGCTGAAGTTCTCTTGTTCAGCCAGTTTTGCAAGCCACTAGAGCAAGAGGTGCATATTTGATACGGAGCCCTCTGTTTGTCTTGATCGCCTGAAGGACATCCAAAATACAATTTGTATATTTGTTTCAGATCAGGTGTGATTGATCGTCTTTGAGCTTTGATTGTAAAGCTGCCACATACATAAGAGAACAAGTCTAGATTATTTTTACTCTTTCTTGGCATGGTGATAATAAAGCTAAAGAAAAACTTAAAATTAGAGTTAAGCACAAAACTGCAAAATAACTACATTCGATAATTTTAGCACACTCTTACTATAAACAATTACAGATTCTACTAAAACTGATCCTAAAACGACAACTTTCATTTTCAGGAAAGAGCTATAATTCCTATTCAGCAAAACATACACTCTCTTTTCTGCTCGACTCCCTATCAATAACCGTTCAAAACTGATGAAATGTTTTGTACGACGTCACAGCTATAAATTTCTATAAATAGTAAAATCTATACTACGCGTGCTTTATAGCAAAATCTTTAAAAATAAAAAGTGACAATATCTCGTAAACCTGATGTGCTAGGAAAAAAGTAAAGACATTTTTGAAATCAGCACAAAAAATCCATCCTGAAGAGTTAGGTCTTTTCTCTGATTAAAATTTGCTGTTGACTAGTGTAATTGAAAAATTTTTGTCCCCGAAATCAAGTGAAGACCAAATAAAAAAAAAAAAATGTCTTTATCGCAATTTGGGAATAAATTCGACTGGAATTTATGGGATTTATTCATGCTGCCAGGCCTTTTTTCCTCTGTTCAACCAGCGCTCAAACCTCGATGGAGGGACGCTGAACCTGATGAGGGGACGCTAAATTTCGATGGGGGGACGCTAACTGTCGATGGGGGGACGCGTCCCCCTACAATTTAAGAACTGCTTCTAACTCTTATTCACTAGCACTCTTAAGCAAAAATGTTTGCTTACGACAAAGAGAAATGGATGACAGATAAACCAAATAGAAAAATTGGACATCACCGAAAATTTCTATTTAGTTTTTGTAATTTTGACTCTAACGCGAACTTAAATCATTACTCTAAAACGACCTCAAATTTAACCCAAACCGTACAACTCTAATCCTAAATCTTCCATTATACTCGCTATATTACGCCGAAGCTTGTCACGAGTTTTCGGTGCCCATCTCCACCTTACTGCGCTTGCGAACTACACAGCTTCGACTTTTTGAAGAAATTGCAACGGTGGTAAGCCGTTGGCAACACTATGCGCAATTTTGACCGGCCCGAGATTTGAACCTAAGACCTCCTGCTCCAAAGAAGAACGCGTTACCGACTTACCGCTCGACCAACTGCCCAGAATCCTAATCTTACAAAACTAAATAAAAAGTAGGCGGATGAATATTCTCAGTTTCGTTCTACTTTTTATGACTTAAAATTTTTGAGCGAAACAGTCTTTCCCAATAAAATATTCGGTTTTGATGTACACTAAAATAGAAAATTCATCCCGTCCAATGTACGGTGCCAAAAAGCAATACGGAAACAAAAAGTTAGATAACTTGCCTTATCAATGATTGTTTGCATTTGAAAAAGTGCGTTTACTTACGTCAGGGTCATTCAAAGTTTTTGGATGGAGGGCTAAACTGTGCTCAATGAGATTGCGTGCGAGCCAATCAAGCCCACGAAAACAGAACTGAGAAAAACAGTAGTTTGGTCAGCATGAAGATTTTGTGAAGGAAAAGAAAGGTAAACCCCCCCAAAAAATAAATAAATAATGCGATATTCTCTCCAGTTGGTATCTTCGTTCACGATTGTTGGCGATAAATGCATTGACACTTGTAGGTGTTACGTCAAGGGGGATATAAATTGCAATTATAATTATTATTGTAATTTTGGCAGTGCACCAAACTTACATTCTTGATGCTGGCCGGATTAAGCTTCTTTGCGGGATGCAGTTGGCCTTTGGACTCTCCTTTTTTAGGTTGTTTACCACAAACAATTCGTAAAACTCAATTTGGAAAAGAGTGCCCAGATTCATTAAATTTTTTTTTTAATTTCTAAAAAAAAGCCATTGATAAGGTTTTGGATAAAATTGAAACTAACTGTTTTTGTATAATAAACTGGACTCTTTGTAAGGTATGACACGAAGCATGAAATATGCTGGAAGATAGGCAAAGGAAAATATTTAGAAGGCTTTGTCCATCCTACTGGTTGAAGCTTAAATATCACACAATATTTTGAATATGTTTACGTCAAAATACACTCAAAAGCAATTACGCAAATTGCAAAATTAAGGTTTGGTCTGCACTGGGCGTAAAATCGTGAGCGTTCGAGCCTATTCTTTGTTTATTGTACAAATTTAGTTTATACTCCAGTAAGTACGCCCAGCTACCGATTTGTATGTGCTGAAAAAAATTTAGATGCACCCACAATTTTACGCCCATGTGTAGATCAGGCCTAAGCCTGCTGTTTACGCATGGAAACAGGCGTGATGCCGAACAAAAAAAACAAAACAAAACAGGCAAAATGCATGCAATCAAATTTACGCGCGTAAATACACGTGATTGGTAAAACACACGGAATAGAATGTTAAAAAGTAATATGCTGTTACTAGCAAAATTGCCAAACAAGAAAGTGTTTACGGTGAGCGACTTTTGGGATATATAGTACTGTGTAAACGATTCGTAATGTACAAGCAGTTGTACACACCAAACAGTTAAGCAATTACTTATACTAATATCAGTTATATTTCTGAAACGACTTGAAAATGGTTGCCACTGGAGTTATTCAAATTAATTGCGTTATTGGTTACACGCCCTAAGTCAAGGATATTGTGACAGTGCCAGCAAAATACTTTACCAAATTGGCACCACACAAAAATTGGAGTTTTCAGCCAAGATGAAGCAACCAAGAGTCCATTAGTTGTCCCCCAAACACGATCTTCCTCCATCTTAGTGGTTTTCATATATACAGACGGAGACTTGCCGCTTGCTATATAGTTAATTTGGCGCATGTGTTCGCAAATGTGCTTCCTCACCTAGCTGTGGTTCTTTTCGGATCCACTGCACACTAAGCTGAGGCAACGAAACAAGCAGTTACCGTCACCAATAATATCCACTATATATTTTTGAGAAGGAACGGAAAACTGATTGATGGTATTGCCTCGACTAAAATAAGCCAAAGAAGAAACAAATTTCATGTGGTTGCTTAAACACCTTTTTTCCTGCCATGACTTGGTTGGAGGATCAAATACCCATGTTATCACATTAGTTTTCTGCGACAACAGTACAACGGGGTCTTTGTTATCGGTGCTAGTAGCATTTCTTGTTTGAATGGATTGTGAGGTTGAAAGGAGATATAAGTCCTCATCATCTTTGGAGCTTTTGCTTTGACTTAGACTACTGCTTGATACTTCGCCTTGTTGTTCCGTCGTAATGGGCTGGTGGCTAGTTGAAGAAAAAGCACTTCCCATAAACATAAACCCGAGGGACTTTAAATACATCATTTTTCTTCCTTGCGCTTTGAAGTCAAAGTACAAACTAACTTTATTTTTGATTGGTGTGCTTTGTACTTTTCGTTTTGGTAGGCAATCCAGATAAGGCAAGGGTTCGGTCGAAAGTGGCATCAATTTCAATGTCATGTAATTTTGAAATAACGGAAAACAAATTTAAATGGCTGGCTTCACTTAGCCGATTCAATTTGTTGTGAAAGCCTTCCAGCAAATTTGTGGTCCGGGGTAGTTCTTTTGAAACTCTACCATGACAATTCCACACTTGGGGAGGAAACATTGGGTCAATGTGTTTCCTGCCAACAGTTTTTCCGTGGACATTGTATTCGTGGATATGAGCCACAACAAAGTCTAGCTTTGCGTCGATTTTGTCAACTATGTCATTAAAAGGAGTTTTGATGTCATTGACCGGAACAAATGCAAGAGCAATAATGCAATGCATATCTGTCCGGAGGTTGGTGTTATTCGGCTGATTAAGGGAAGCCTGCAAGCCAGCTTTTTAAGCACGCCTCAAAATCATTTGGCCGAAATGAAATAAGCATCCACAAACTTCAGCAGATGGAAAAACTTCCGCTGCGGCTTTCATGAAACCCAATTCAAAATCGGATAGGATGAAAATAGGGTTGGGTTGCATGTTCGTCTCACTGCAAATAAGTCGTACAACTTCACTAAGCAGTTCTATGTACGCTTCCTTTTGCTTACTCGAAAGCAAAGCATAAACACCAGGTGTCCAAGCTCCGTCCACGTAACTATGAATAGTGTACAATTGAGGAAAGATTTGAGGCACCACCTTAAAAGTCCCATCGGACAACCATGCAGACCCAATACCTAAAACTTGTAAAGAACAAGTAGTTCCAAATATCAAAATCCTAGTTCCACCCGCAGTGGTAACATCTTTTTGCAAAAAAAGTTGGTCAGCAATGTTATTGGTACCTGTAGGGTATATCTTTTAACTCTTGCTGCAATGTTTGAGGAGGCCTTGGGTGAATGGAAGCTTGTTGGCGTCGAATTGCTCTTCGAATACTTTCTTTATGAGGCAATTTAGCGTGGCAAGCTTCATTTAACAGATCTTGAGATTGCTTGACAGTGGTTATCACGACTTTTTCGGGAATTGCATAAGAGGATAGGCTGTTTTCCTTAAATCTTTTTTTTAGAATCAAAGAGTTGCATTTGCCGTAGTCCACGCCGTTTCCTACGTGGCAAGAAGAGGGAAATCCATCTAAAACCTCAGTTCGTTTTTCATTTAAATGCATAGTTGCCGTACAACCCAAACGTTTCATTCTGCACCTCCATATCTCTCCTCCATTTTTTAGTTTTTTTCCTTATAATTAAGCAAAACCATTCAATAGCAGCATTGGTTTACTTTTTTGAGTGACCGTCCATTCCATTATTAGCATATATACCGGTATCGTAATGTGTACTGACTTTACCAAAACTGCGCGAAAAACACAAAAAATGTATGACGTTTTTGACAAGTTATGAAGCTGGTATCTTATTTTAGGGACAGTGATGAAAATTTACATAATAGGCCTTTAACGCTAAATCCAGAATTTTCAAAAACTGTGTATCTCGATTGAAATTTACATAAGGTGATGGTTTTAAAAAAAGTGTGCCAATATTTAGTCCAAATTTAGGGGCCGCAATTCTTTGGGTTTAGCCGTTGTCTCCAGTGACAAACCGGAGAATTTACGAAGTTGGTTGGCGGGAGTTTATCAAGATTGTCTTTAAATAATTTCTTGAGTTCATGCTTACGTTTTTGAGTTTTGGGGGGGCATTACATGCTCTTCGTTATTTACCAAACGTTCGTTATGGTATTTCACTATTCATAGTCGGTATTTGTAAATCGTTATTCATATTCGTTATTCGATCGTTATTCATATGCGTTATTTGAAGTTTTTGTTTTTCGAATAACATATTTTTGTGCTGTAACGAATAACGAATCGAATGCTATATAAGCCTACTATTACATGTTCCATTCGTAACAAAAAAAATCATTTGAAAAGAATGAAATCACTTCGTTAACTCTGTTCCGACAGTTACGTCACAATTGCATCACCTGAAGTCCTAGAAGTTGCAATCAATTATAACTGTTTGGAATTGTTCTACAATACCACACTTTGCAATCATTTCATCTCTTCGATTGCTATCTATTAACAAGCTTCGGTCGTTTATTTGTTACAAAGAAAAAAATATCACTGGTATAAGTTTCAGTTAAAGAAGCCAGTTCTTCAAAAATAAACATGAAATAACATGAGTGAAAGGGAAAGAGCCTAGCTGTGCAACTTCGATTTGATGGTAAAAACTATCTAGCAAGTTGTGGAGCGAAAGTACTCAATCGATTAATACAGCTGATACTTGAAAATTTGAGCTATTTCAAAAGTTTGTTCACTCCTTTTTTTTTTAACGACGATCAGATTTTATATAGTGACATATAGTTTTGTAATTATTTACTGAATGCCTTTTATATTCTTCGTTGAAGCATTTATAACAGTACTGTTCCAAAGTTTCAAATCAAATCACATCTTTCATTATACTCGCTGTATTAGGCTAATGCTGTTTATTTAACAATGCGTAACTATTCACCGCTTACAGTTGGCCAAGCCTATACTTTCTAAAAAGTTCCAATTTGATAGTTGCGTAGCTGTTCAACGTCACAGTTATTTTAACTAGTTTATTTCTCAAACTTTACCTTTATTAGTTAACAAATACGCTACTTTAATGCCATGTGCAAATTTCTGACTGTGACGTTACAATGATGTGATTTTTACGTATAAGTTAGTTTTTTTTAGATTTTTCGAGATTGTTCCTTTTGCCTATAAATAACGTGAATATTCTTGACGTAGGGAATAGAAGTGAGAATAAGTTTTGACGTGAATCTGCTGTTAAGTTGCATTACAAGTAGTAGCCTATTACGCCTCTTAGAATTCAGCAAATGCTAAGTTATGTAATAAAAATATAGTAGTTCTGTTACGTTTCTGGAGTATGTTGAAGGTACGGCATTTTGACCTGTCCCCTTTAGCCTGTAGCGTAGTCGGGGGGTTGGGAGGAATGTAGTATTACTTAATTCTCAATCACTTTTCTCAAGTCTTTTCCATTAGCCCCCCCCCTATTATCTTTCTCTATAAAATATAGACGAAATAAATCACTCTTTTCCTGTCTGGTTTCAAGTACCAACATAACAGCAATGAAATATATTTAGTAGTTTTTTGGCATACTTTTTTTCGAAATTAAAATTTAGCATATTTCATTTGGATCTAGCATTTTCGAGTATATATTTGTATCATTTTTGTTTTGGTCTAGCATTTTTGTGGTTTATGATTAAATAAATTTTCCAAAGATGAAAATTTGATTTTTTCTAATCTTCAGCACGAGTATAGTTAATTGGTAACGCTTGAAACGTAACTTCGTAAAACAATGTTTTTAACTAGTGGCGATCGTTAGTGCATTTGTAGGATGTTTTGTGGCCGGCAGTATTGTGAAAAGGTTGTGCACCCCCGCTCTTTAGCTTCAATTTTTTCTCACATTCGAAACAATTTTTTATACTGTTGTAAATTGTTGATATATAAAAATAGCTGTTTAAGTTTTTCAAAATGAAAAATAAAACGCGGTGCAAACTTTTTAAAACAACTACAGTAAATATAATTGTTTTGTCCTGTGCTCGTATTAAATAATTGTGTTCGTCCGCTTTTTTATTAATCCTATTTCACTCTTCGATATTTTAAAAGAATAAATAGAATATTCTATCGTACAAAACGCTTGATGATTCAACTAAAAAGAAGTTTTCTCTCGTTAATTGCACTGGGGCAAGCTTAGTTAAATTCAAAGCAAATCCGTTTTGTCTAGGTATAGGAATAGCACCTATCATTACCATAAACAAGGAGAACTACGCAGTTTCATACATTTTGTATTGCTGAGAAAATTTCATCAAGCGATAGAGATTTTGCACAGCGCACTCAATTCAATAATTTTCAAAACAGGGTTATGCAATTAGGAATTTCCAAAAGCCATTGGTGCCTGAAAACCAAATAGTTGTAATTGCAATTTGATAACAGTCAATCAAAAACTTTCACCTTTTTGGAAAAATGTTTCATTAACTTGCGAAAAAGTGTTGTACTTTTGCAGGTGGAAAAAAAACGTTAAGCTTACTAGCCGTAGACCACAATGATTCGAACGAAAAGATCAAGACTACGAAAATCAGTTTCGAGACTGTGACCGCTCGAAACGTCAGACCTTACGGTGGCAAATAGTACCAACAAAATTTCACTCATCTTTTTCATGCTAGTAACAGATACTGCAATAATCTATACCTTGGTGAAGTGTAACTTATATAGCCTTGATTGGGTGGTTAGGCCTACTTTCATCTTTTTGTTGCTATTAAAAAAGTAAAAAATTGCGGTTATTTTTAACGAAAGTTGTAAAATTGCATAAAAAGATTTACATGAATAGTGAAATCAGAGTTCAAAGTTTGTGTTCATTATTAACTTGATTTATTTACAGGCGCAGCTAAATATTTCCAAACATTGTGTTAAGCAAAGTGGCGATGTTAAGCTAACAGCTTTTCCCAGAGTTGTGAGTCTAGCCGGCTTTTTGGTGACACCCGGGCGAAATTATGTGGTGTCACTCTTCATATAATGTATAGTAGGCTGCAAGTGCGCTATCAGGATTTCGTTAAGAAGGAAGCTTTGATTCAAAGAACCTTTTTTTGGTCTAAAAAATGTCCCGATGAGGAAGTGTGACAAGCAAACTGATACAACTAACCGTATAGGACAGACTGGAAACTGTTGGCCGAGCCTCTAGGAGGCGGAGGCTGCTGGGCTATGTTTGTGATTTTTCGCAAAAAGTAGCCGTTTTAACTCAATTTGGATCAAATTTTGCGCTTTTTGGAGCCATGTGAAAAACCTAAATTGTAACAATCAGAAGTTATTTGCAAGAAATAAATTGTCCAGTCCTTTCAGCCAAAGGCACCCGCAGGGAGGGGGCAAGGGGGGCACTTGCTCTCCTGGAAATTTAGATGTAAAGTATTTTTTATGCTCAAATTTTCAAAATACGTCTAAATTTATCTACGGAAACTAAGAAAACAACCCTTTGTGAGCTGTTTTATCTTGTTTGCTGTGGTGCATAGAGCGGGGGCAGGAGGAACAGGATTGCCCATTTTACGTGAATTATCATACAGCATTTTCTTAAGAGCGAGCGTAAGCGATACTCTAAAATTAAGTATTAAGCTGTTTGATTAAACAATCAATATCAAACGTAGCATCTTAATTAAGCCCTTATCAGCAGTACTTAAATTGTAAAATTTTGCTTGGGGGGACGCTTTTGCAGCCTTGACCAAACGCATTTTGCATGCGAAAGTACTTTAGTGAAGATTACGTAATTCTGTCGCCAAAATTGAATGAACACCAAAAAAAGTCTTCGCCAAAAATTGAAGTGTTTTTCAACGTTTAATATTTCAAATTTTCGCAGTGCTAAAATAAACTCTAAAATATCAATTACTCCACCATTGAATTAATTTTTCTCAGAAACCGAAATCAAAACCAAAGTTGTAATCAAAAGCGTAACCAGGGGTGCTTTGTCCATGACCCATTTTTTCGGGACCCATTTGTCATGGGACCCATTTGTCCGGTACCCATTTGTCCGGGACTTATTTGTCCGGGACCTATTTGTCTGGGACCCATTTGTCGGGAGTGGCAATGGTTCTCTTTGCAAGTCACCATCAGGCCACCATAAAAAGCGTAGAGAGTCCGTTTGTTCAGGATATACTTTCACTTGGTGGAACATTTGTTCGACGCCAGCAGCCATCTCAATACATTCCTTCCTAAATCTGATCAAGACGCCGATCAAACTATTCATGTGATCAGGACCTCTAACTAGTCGGTCATTCAGTGAAATATCACAATATTTTGCGGCGCAATCGAACACCACTCTAATCTTAGATTTATGTGGATTAATTCCTGGGTGTGAGGCCAGTACCAGACAATTTTCGACTGCTCATCATCATCATCATCATCATTTTGCTCCAGGAATGTTATTCCTTCTATTTCTGGAGCCCAGCAGAGGTTCCCCGCATGCAGGGGTCAGCTGGTTTTTGCAGCCTAGTCGCCATCTTTCACAATCTTGAGCATCCAACCTTTGCAAACCTCTGGCAGTCATGTCACATTCTAGTACTTCTTTCCACCTCTTTTTCGGTCTTCCTTTTTTTGTCCCATCAACTTCTAAGAGTAGTGCCTTTACTGGAACCCTTTCTTCATCCATTCTCTCCACATGCCCTAACCATCGCAACCTTTTCTCTCTCAGGAACTCTTCCAATATCACTACACCCGTCATTTTACGAATTTTCTTATTGTTCATTTTATCTTTCAAGGTTTTCCCTTTTATCATTCGCAACATTCTCATTTCTGTGGTCTTCAGCCTCCTTTCATCTTCCATTTTCAATGCCCAACATTCAGCACCATAAGTTAGAGCATTTCTCACATAGCTTTTGTCTGGGACCTTTTTTGAGCTTTTTTGAGCTTTTTTGAGCTTTTTTTTTGAGCTTTTTTGACCTTTTTTGAGCTTTTGATCTGGGACCTGGGACCTTTTACAATTTTCGACTGCTCGTTCTGCGCATCACACTTCACTTGCTTGGCACACCTTTTCGACAAGTACAAATTAATAACTACTGTATACTTGTCATTTAAAGTTGGGTCCTTAGACAGGTTTGCCTTTAAAGAAGAAAGTCGATTTTTTGCCATGTTTAAATTGTTAGGCAGCGAAATGTTCTCTTGCTTCCAAAGCAATGGAAGCTTGAAGCAAAATTTCGAAAGCTGGTATTTGCTCCAGAAATTTTGCTTTAAGCTTTCGCCGAATTCTATTGAAGACCCTCCCCCCCCAAAAAAAAAACAGAAAAGGTCTTCTCCGCAATTTAGCACTGACTTCGACCGGAAATTGGTGCTAAAAACCACTTTTTAGTCCAATTGTCCAGACACTTACTCTTAGTGGAGAGCGATGAAATCTCGTTAGGGGGGAAGCTGAAACCTCGATGGGGAGGACGCTAACTCTCGATGGGTGGGCGCGATTCCTCGAGTCCCACTACAATTTAAGTACTGCCTGCAACTAATAGTTATTCGTAAGGCCGGTTTAAATAAAATAATACAAGACACTTTTGCCTACAAAGAACGATATTTACCTAAAATTTGATGCATATAGGCCAAAACTTAATTACATATAATAACTACCGATGTAAATTTTTTATTGTGTTCAAATAAATTGATTCTGTTTATGGTAATGTGCTGCAAGCTTTCTTTTGTAAAATGGCAATATAAATAGTGATAATTTGAAACATATGCTGGTGATAGAGGCGCCCGCAAAAATTTTTTCACGGGGGAGGAGGCAAGCGACGTATCCATTATCTCTGAATAAAAAAAACCTTACAACTTCAACCAGGATTTTGTCAAGGGATTTGAAACAAAAGTTAACATGAAAGTTTTTAAAAATGCTGAAATTTGGGCGGCATGTTGTAATTCAAGTGTATTATGGACTGATGCAATTCAAGTGTATTATGGACGGGGGGCTGGGGGCAAAGCCCCCAGTCGCTAGGCAATTTTCGCATTTTCTGGAAAAAATAGCCACTTTAATGTCATTTGAATTTCATTCCGAACGTTTTTAAAGCCATTGGATAGAACAAAGATATTAACATTAAGAATCTACAGTACTTGAAATTCCTAAATTGCGTAGCCCTTTCAGCTCTCTTTATTTGAAGATCAAATTCAAACCACGTTTAAACGTTTGTTGCCAAAAATTCGCAATGGGGGGAGTTGTTTTGGGAGTCTGGGAGCGGAGCCGCCGAAAGCCATTGGAGGTCTAGGATCTAATCCCCCAGTCGCCGGAGGCTGGAGGTCTGGAGGCAAAGCCTACAGTCGCCGGAGGCATGGGGGTCTGGGGGCGGAGCTTCCAACGTTCAGAAATTTTGCATTTTTTTGCAAAAATAACTTAATTTTAGGGCTATTTAGATAAAAAATAATGCTTTTAAAACGTGGCATAAAAATTAGCAGTGCAAGCATGATCAAACTAGGTGCATAAATGGTCTATGTGGGAAGTGGCTAAGGTAAAATTTTAGTTTTCTTTGCATGCTTTAAAATCAGAAAATTCTATAGTTCAATACAACTCACTCGGACTAATTTATTTCGTCTATATTTTATCGAGCAAAATTATTGGGAGGTGGGGCTAATGGAAAGATATTTGAGAGAAGTGATTGGTAATTAACTAATCCTGAATACCCCCCTTCTCTTCCTATTCCTGAGTTATAATATATTTGTTGATGAAACGTATGTTCAGCGATTTTAAACTAGCGATCAACTCTGACTGTTTATTTTTGAACATTTTCAAAGTTTTCATTGATTTGTAAGTTTTATTTTTGACAAATTAGCCCTCCTGAATATATTTTTCAAAAGATGCTATAAATCACTTTTTAGCAGAGTGTCGAACCGAACCTGAACCCGAACCGTAAACCCGAATGAACCGTTTCATTTTGGTGAACCCAAGCCGAACCTGAACCAGCAAAATTTTACTTCAATGAACCTGAACCAAACCTGAACCCTCAAAATTGTGCTCAAGTGAACCCAAACCGAACCCGAACCCCTAACAAAAGTAAGAATGTATTTTTCCATATCCGGATGCCGCTGGGGCTGGTACACGCACAATAAAAGCAGTGGTGATCATCAACAGGATCAGCAACTTCTCCTTTTTTTTCTGGACAAGACGAGTAACGACAGTTAAATTTTAAATAAATAAACCCGAACCGAACCTGAACCAGTAATATTTTACTTGAGTAAACCTGAACCAAACCTGAACCTCGAAAATGGTGCTCAAGTGAACCCAAACCAAACCTGAACCGCTAAAATATTTTGAGCAGGAGCTAAACCTAAACCCGAACCGTTATTTGAAACGGTTCGACACCCTGCTTTTTAGTCCATTCCAGAGATTAAAACAGTTGCAGAAGAGCTAAAGCGTGGTGTTTTCCTTAATCTTCATTTTGGTCGACAGGCCAACTGGGGGGTATTGCCCCCCAACCCGACTACGCTACTGTATGTGAGATAAGTTTTCCAAGTGACTTAGAAAAGGGGAGGCTAAGCTCCCTTGGGCAGCGTTCCGAGCAAACAAATGCAACTAAACCATATCACAGACCGGGCTCTTGGGGCAAATTCTGGCTGCTGTGCAAATTTGGTGATATTTCAGAAAAAAATAGGCATTTTAACGCTATTCGAATCAAATTTCGCATCTTTTTAGAGCCATTTAAAAAATTAAATGATACAATTTGAAAGCCATTTAAAAGAATTAAATAGCTCATCTCCTTCAAACCCTCACGTTACTTCATACGTCCAGTCCAAAACTCGTTGTAATTAAATAAACTATACGCTGAAAGCCTAATAAAGCCCCTATACTCTTTTTTTCTATGAAGCTTACGTTAAGCATTTTGCATTATGCAATCAATTTTGACTGCTAGTTTTTAGCCATGTTTTGAAGTTTTTATCGATTAATGTGTTAGCTGTATTTTTGATAAATAAGTTAATCCTCCCCCCCCCAAAAAAAAACAAAAACAAAAGACTATAACTAAAATAATAATAGTATTAATGGAAATGTTTCAAAGTGGCCTTAAACAACTTTAGAGGCCATATTACTGCAAAAGACTGCCTCTGAAGGCCAAAAATTGTGACATTTTTCTTATCGTGTACTTTGGTTTGTAGCAGGCGGGCCTGATGGGCCTAAAAAGTATGCAAAATACCCTGTTTTTAGCACTTTTGAGGCCGATTTTTTGCACTTAAAGCAAAAATAGCCCCCCCCCCCCAATGATATTGACGATGAGAATTGGTAAAGAACCTGATGTGACTTTGACCACAAAAAGTGGGTTTCAACTGAAAACCTTTTTCTTTATTTTTATTTTTAAAGATCACTTCAATTTGGGCAGAAACACCGACTCAATCTGATTAAACATCAATCAAAATCTGGGTCAAGATAGTTTGAAGTTGTTTCCAGCCTCCAAAACAGCCGCCCCCCACTGCAAATTCCGGGCTACGCACCTGGGTGGGCACAGCCCCCCTGGCTACGCTATTGATTGCAAGTTTGGTTTTGATTTCGGTTCTGGGCAACACTAATTTAATGGCGGAGTAATTATTATTTTAGAGTTTATATAAGCGGAGCGTAAATTTGAAATATTAACCACTTTATTGTATTTAAATCCTAATAACAGCTCATTGTCAGAATGCTGAAAGGTTTGATAAGGGTTTGATTTTGATAATTATTTTATCAAACAGTTTAATGCTTAATCGTGGAGCATTGCTTACGCTCGCTTTTAAGAAAATGCTGTATGATAATTTACGAAAAATGGTCAAAAAAGGCTTTATTTCATCGAAAATTTTTTTCTCCTTTTTTATTTGTTCTGACTCAAATCTTACTTAAACTCAAACGCTTACTCTAAAACTATCTCCAAATCGAACCCTAACCCAAAACCTAACTTAAACCCTAATCTTAACCCCTAAAAAAGAAAATAAAAAAGCGCGGATGATTATTTCTCATTTTTGTTTTATTCTCTTTAACTTGAAATTTTTCGGTGGTTTAGTCACTACCAATGAGTAGTCCTGTTTCTCTTGCCCCCGCTCTCTGCACCATGGCCAAAAAGATAACAAGCTCCACAAAGGGTTGTTTTCTTAGCTTAGATACTGTAGATACATTTGACTTGTTTTGCAAAGTTAAACTTAAAAAATTCTTGACATCCTAATTTCCAGAGGGGTGGGGGGCAAGTGTCCCCCCTTGCGGGCGCCTCTGGCTGGTGATAGATAATTTGTGGCGCTGATTGTAAACCGATGAAATGGTTCAGGTCCTTGTATGGGCTCTCCTAAACCTCCGAATTTCAAAAAATATTTTCTTTCTAGTAGTTAATGCAGGCTTTATTCTTATTATCCTTCCATTTCTGAAAATGTTTCTGCCGTTCACTTGGCAATGCCATCTGCTGAATTTTTGATTTTTGCTGAAAAAACATTTGAGGATATATACATTTCTCTCGACCTCCCTTACCGCTTGACCTCCCCTAACTCTCCCTATTATTTTCTTCTATTATCTTTTAATTCAGCGTTGACAACTCTAAAAAAATGAAGTTATGTTAACTTGGTGATTTAACTGTTTTAAAACAGACTGTTTTTGAACAAAAACGCTTTCAACTATTTTTTGAAATTTTGCAAAATTTTAGCAAAATTCAAGGAAAATTAAATCCAAAGCGGAACCTTGAGACCTCAACCAGCAACTCTGAAACTTTAGCAACGTGTTCTGCCGACATAAATTTGTTTGTTCTATGACTAGCCACCATGAAAATTTGGACTTGCAACGATTTGCAGGAAGATCTAAAAATAAATCGATTGCCAAAAATCTTTTTGCCAAAATTTGAAATTTTACCCAGGCGGAGCAGAAAACAACCCCCAAAAATCGCTAAAGTTTTGCGTACGTTATTTTCTCATGCGTGTGCCATTTTTCGTCACTATAGATATCCAAAATTTGAAAAAAAAGCAAAAAACGATCCACCATGATATACATCGTGATGTAGGTCATAAAGTAGTTCATTAATTTTTTCATATTTTTTTAGATTAGTTTCAAAGTTGATGATTATCAAACCAACTATAATGATACTGGCTTCTTACGCTACAACGAATCTGGCAGGTTTGTGAATTTTTGGCATGCTGTGAATATTTGTTAACCTTGTGTCTACAAAGAGTATCTATCGCAGACATTGTATGTGCAGAATACAAAACGGTGCTCAAAAATGTACCTTTTGTTGTACGTTGATTAGCTGAAATAAACGTTTTGAGGCAAGCGCGGACTTACTGTGTAATTAAACACATTGCCACCCATCTTTAAATTTAAAAGCTATATGTAACAGCTGTTTCGTGGCTTTGATAAAATTTTGATGTCAATTAGATATTTCGTTCATAACTGCGCTATGTGTTCATTGTTCATACCTGATTTCATGTTTACATGTACTTATAATGGATCTAATAAACCAAATCTTTCATCCGAAAACTGCAACGAGCCGCAATAGCGTGGCCCATTTCCGCGTCATTGCGCCTGCAGGCAATACAGCTCCTTTCGAAAAAAGTTGTAGCGGTGACAAGACTTTGGCAACACTGTATTTAATTTGACAGGCTGGAGGATTTACCTCGACCAGACTTTTCATTCCAGAAACGAACTAGTTATCGCTCGACCAACTGGACGCTTGGGGTCAGTCCAAAGGAACAAATCATTTTAAGTTTTGGAAGCAGACAAGATGGGTTTTGTAGCTTTAATCAAAAACAAAACAACCAATACAAATCTATACATGTAAAGAAACGGTTAGGTTTATGCTTAAGCAGGCGTGTAACCAGAAATCTGCAATAAGGGGGCTGTTTCGAAGTCTGGGGGCGGAGCTCACAGCGCGTGAAAGTTTTGTATTTTTTCGTAAAAACTAACTTAATTTTAGGCCTGGTTTGATAAAAATTAACGCTATTGAAACATGACATAGAAATTAATAGAGCAAAAACATGATTATACTTGTTGCATAAATGGGCTAAGTGGGAGGTAGCTATTGCTAGAATTTCAGTTCTTTTACTTACAAGCTGGTAAATCATAAAATCCTCTACTGGTAGTTCAATACCACTCTCAAGGAGTAATCTATTTCGTCTATATTTTATAGGGAAATATAGAAAGTTATAATTAGGGGGCTAATGGAGGGAATTAAGTGATTGGTAATTAACGAATACTGAATAGCTCCCCCTTAAAACTGATCAGTGGTCGAGTGGATTGAGCGTCTGCTACTGAAGCGGTAGATTCGGGCTCGATTCCCGGTCGGGTCAAACCAATGACCATAAAAAGTGGTATTCACAGCTTTCCTGCTTGACGTTTAGCAATTAAAGGGACAGTGTGAAGCATCCATTGTGTGTAATAGACAAATGGGCAGGTGGCAGCTTGACTCGAAGACCGAAAGGTCCCTTCGCTGTTTCCTGGCCAAGGCAACTTGGTGAATAAAATGTAATTACAATTACAATTATTCCTGAGCTTATATATTCTTTGATGAAACCTATGTTAAAATTTTTTTATCAAGCGTCCAATTCTGATTACACAATTTTTTTGGCCTCTTTTCAAAAAATTTTTTTCTGATTTAGGAGTTTTATTTTTGACAAATTACCCTCCCTCCCTCCCCCTTAAATAAACGTTTCAAATTATGCTTTAAATCATTTTTGAGTATATTCCAGTGCAAAAGACAGTCTCAAAAGTGCTAAAAGCATGGTATTTTTTATTCTGCATTTTGGTCGGCAGGCCAATAGGAGTGCTATACATCGCCCCCCGCCCCCACCCCCGGATGCGCTACTTCAATTTTTTGCTACGCTATTTAAAAAATAAAGCTTAAATACTTAAAACCTTGATTTCCTTGACTTAAGCAAAGCTTTCGATACTCTTGATCATCGTATTCTTCTTAATGAGTTATATCATTATGGATTTAGAGGTGTATTACATTCATGGCGAGAAAGTTATTTATCTAACAGATCCCTGCTGGTCTCTATCTATAATATTTTGTCCAACTTTAAATCAATAACATCAGAGGTTTCCCAGGGGACTACTTTAGGTCCTCTACTATTCCTGATTTACGTAAAAGACTTTTTCTTTAACACGAAATGCAAGTTATTTAAGTACGTAGACGGTATGACAATAATTGTTCTGGAGAAAAGCAGGGTTTAAGTGATCTTTTCATAGTTGGTTTTATAGTTTTCATAGCTGAACTGATCTTTCCTAGTTGGTTTACAAAACAAAAATTGATTGTCAATCCTCCTAAAACGAAGTATCTGATTTTCTCGGCAAAACCTTACAAAGAACAAAACAATTCAAAACCTTGTCTTAAAATTTTGAGATAATCGATTTGCGAGGTAACCGAGATTAAGTTTCTGAGGATTTTGATATCTAACAATCTTTCTTGGATATCACATATGCAGCAACTCTTAAACTAACTGCGCGCATGCTAAGCAATAGTTTATAAATCCAGATACTAAAGTATCTTACACGCTTCTGTTTACTCACGCTTTTGTATTCATTTGCCTACACTCATCTAAACTATCGCATTACAACTTGGTGCAACAGCAATCTTGCAGTTTTGGAAAATCTGCGGAAATGTTGCAATAAAATTTTAAGGCTAATTTACTTTCGAAACTATAAATTTAATTGAGACGATATTTATAAAAAGCATGGAATTTTGAAATTCAAGATTTGCTATAAGCTGAAGTATGTTGCTTTGTTTATAAATTTTTCATAACAAACTTCCAAACTGCTTTGAATGTTCCTGTAAATATAACTCATTAGTGTACTGTAGATCCCTGAGACGAGCTGACGACATTCGTCCTCCTTTGGT